>JAWWLT010000092.1:50480295-50530133 GCA_035040995.1 Premnoplex brunnescens
AGCTTAGGGAAATTAAATTAATTTATATTCAAACAAATCAGAGTAGGATAATGAAAAATAGAACCAAATCATGAAACACCCTAACACTACCCCTCCCTTCTTCCTGGGCTCAACTTCTTACTGGTTTCTCTACCTCCTGTCTCCAGGTGGTGCAGGGGAACAAGGAATGAAGGTTGTGGTCGGTTCATCACATGTTGTCTTTGCCACTCCGTTTTCTTCATGCTCTTCTCCTGCTCCAGCATGGGGACCCACCCAGAGGAGACAGACTTTCATGAACTTCTGTAGCATGGGTCCATCTTACAGGGTGCAGTCCTTGGGGTACAAGACTACTCTGACATGTGTCCCCCATGGGGGCATAGGTCCTGCAATAAAACTCCTCCAGTGTGGGCTCCTCAGTCCATGGGGCCACAGATTGCTAGGAGCCTCCTCCAGAATGGGCTCTCCATGGAATGACAGTGCTTCAGGGCCCATTCACCTGCTCCAGTGTGGGATCTTCCAGGCTGCAGGGGAATCTCTGCACTGGTGCTTGGGAAATCTGCTGCTTCATCACTGACCTTGGTGTGTGTGGAGTTATTCCTCTCACCTGTTCTCGCTCCTCTCTTGGTCTGTAGTTGTTTTTGTGCCAGCAATCTTTCCCCCTTTTTAAATATGTTATCCCAGAGATGCAACCTTAGTTACTGATGGACTTGACCTTGGCCAGTGGTGGGTCCATCTTGGAGCTTGCTGACATTGGCTCTGTTGGACATGGGGAAAGCTTCTGGCATCTTCTTACAGTTGCCACCCCTGTAGCTCCCTTGCTACAAAAGCCTTGCCACCTATACCAAATATGTCTCTGCACAGATGTACTGAGGTACACAGGCTCTCTGCATCAGGTAGGCTCACTTCATACTAGCAGCTCTTCAGAGGCCTAGAAGATACATTAAGTGAAATTGTTCTTTCTTGTTTCTTGTTTTTTAAGCACCCTGAATTTTCCTTTCCCATATCTTTGTTGGGTTTTGTTTAGTGTGCATGTGTTTGCTGTTTGTTTCTTAGAATAACTGCAGATTTTGAACTTGTTATGTGTGTTTATGTGTGCATTTGGTTTGATTAGTTGAATAAGCTCAGTTTTAGTTTAAACAGCCATTTAGAAAACTCCCCCCCAAGTCCAGACAATAACCTTGGCAGTGCATCAGCATACTCGTCCAATTCCCTGTTTTCAGATGCCTCTTTCAAAAAAAAATTGAGCTTTTTGTCTACTCAGTAGGTGGTCAATTGCTGTTGTGTCCAAATAAGTTGATACGGAATTCACTTGTTTATATCTTTTTTAATCTTAAGAGGTTAAACAGATGTATTGCTGGTACCAGCACTTCTCATGCTAGTTAGTATTTATTTATGCCATCCTCCTTCTGTGTTCATATTTTGTATTCTCTTAGACGATTTCTGCCCCAGCAGTAAAATAAACTTTAGACGTGTATTGGAGATGCAGGTTTTGGTCTGTTACTGCTACAGGAGTTCAAATGGCCTTTTATACTGCAAAAGTAAGAATTGTTGATGGCAATGCAATCACACAAACAGAAAGCTGGATGTCCTGGCAAGGCATGATCTTTTAACTATAATGAGTGACATTTAAGTACAGGATCATGTGTGTAAGAGAGAGAAAAACAGCTTGCCTGTAGTAAAGATTTCATGTAGTTGAGACTCCCGCTTATTGCAAGGACATACGGGAGTGTGTTTGCTTTTAACAATAATTTCCTTTTTTTTTTTTTTTTTAAAGATATCTTAAGTAGTTTTAAGCATGTTCTGGTGCAAAAAAATGCAGTCTAAGTTCAGTTGCTGAAATTCCACATACAGATTTTATGTACTCTGCAGCTTCACATCTTTGTAACTAGTTGTCGAAACTCATTATGGACTGTTGCAAGTGTATCAGCAGGAGGGTTTGGTATTTTACTCTTAGGACTGCTGTTCTGAGGATGAAATATCTAAAAACTACTCTGTCTGCAGTAGTGTACTTCTCTCTGACAACAGCTGTCTGTGATTTTACCTGTGATACTGAATATGCTGCTTCAATTAAAAATCTTTAGAATTCTTCCTGGAAATGGCAAATAATACTGTCAGGCTTCTGAGAACATAAATTCATGGGAAAATACGGTATTCTGTAGTTATTTTTATTCTAAAAGTATGAAGAAGCTTAGGAAGATACTGAGAAACATCTTTATCACTGTTTTTCTCTAAAAATGGTTGTCACATCGCAATATCTTTATAAAATAGGAGTAACAGCAAAAGTTTTGAAAGTAATAGCAAAGGAAGTTTAAGACTCGACTCCTCAGTGAGTCAGTCAAGCTTTGGATTATGCACTCAACTGAGGTCAACCTCCACATATTTACACTGCTGTAATGCTTTTAAAGCTTTATGGACAAAGTATTTTTTTTAAAAAGTACTGAAATAAGAAATAACTTTTTATACAGTTCAAATACGTGTGCTGTTAAAAAAAAAAAGTTTCCTGCTGGTTAGAGTGTATTTGCATAATAGTTGCCCAAAATATATGCATTCATTTAGTTGTGAACAATGTAACATCTGTGAAACATGATTCTTAAAATAAATGCTGTATTCAATGGGTATGGCACTAGTCGGGCCTGTACAGGATGTTAGTCTACCCTCCTCCACCCACTGCTTTAATATAATTTAAAAATTGCGAAAGTCAAAAATTCATATTGAGACGATTGAAGTAAATGAGCAGTAACACTGAGTGTGCTGAAACTAGTCTTCATGGGGGCATAAGATGTGCCACAAAAATTCTTCATGTATTTTTTTGCTCACACCTTGAAAACTGCATGGTTTTAACTTACCAGATCGGTCTAGACATATGGCTAGGTACTTACTTAGGTACTGTCTGTGTGAAAATTGGAACATCCAGAATCAAACTACCTGTGAGTCTGTGGAGAGCTTGGTTTGCCTTATGGCATTATTAATTCCGTGGATTCTGTGCTAGTCCCAGCACTATGGTTATTTAGTAGTCTGAATACTGTCTGGATGGCAGCCAGCTAAAAGAATGCTTCAGCTGACTTTGATCCAGAACGGGAAAGCTTCCATCAGATTGTGTTATAATGGGAGTTGCTGTATGTAGACAGTTTTGCACCATCTATTTCCCGTGTTAGTGCCCTTTTTGGATTGGTGGCAATAAAATAGTATGGACTCTTCATCAGGCTTACAGGGCTCTGTTTAGAAGTAGAATCAAAGCTATGCGGCTTCTGTTCATACTACACTGTGTTGGTGAGGACTTGGTGATTTGTAGTAGGAGAGTATAGTTCTCTATTCCCTTAAACTATATATACAGAATCATTCAGGTTGCAGAAAACCTGTAGTATCACCAAGTCCAACCGTTAGTGTAGCCACTGCCAAGCTCACCACTAAACTGTCTGTAAGTGCCACATCTGCACACCTTTTAAATAACCATGGGAGTGGTGACTCAGCCACCTCCCTGGTCAGCCTGTTCTAATGCTGGACAACCTTTTCCATGAAGAAAGTTTTCCTACTATCCAGTCTTATCCTGGCACAATTTGAGGTAATTTCTTGTCCTATTGCTTGTTACTTGGGAGAAGAGACCAACTTCCATCTGACATCAACCTCTAGTAAGAAAATTCAAACACCAGTAAGACAAACTGTACATTTAATGAATGAATAGAACTTCATTAGGACAATCCACAGTAACCTCCTGCCTTCATTAGGTAAGAACGTAATATAGGCAAGATTGTGATGTTGGTTTGACAGTGATATTTCCAAGTGCTGTATTAGCTATACCATCTATTTCCCTTTGTTTAATAAACTTACAGAGTTGATTCTGATAGTTAGTTCATATAGTTCAGGTGATCTACTCAGCACTGGAAAATGGGATAATTGCTGAAAGGAAATATCCCACTTTTCAAGTGGGGCTTTAATTCAGCTATCATACTGTTTTAAGAAGTGCTGTATCTAGCAATCCTGTCTATTTTTTGTAGCTGTTTCTCTCCACTTTGTCTTCTCTTAGGGAAAGTGTGCAGCACAGTAGAGTTTGACTGATTCTGCTCCCTATTTAACCCGGTAGCTGGTAGAGCGAGCAGCAATTTTTAACCAAAAATATTCAGATATTTTGATTTATTTAGGCTAACCTCATAAGACTTATTCTCTAGACAATTCACCAGCTTCATTCCCCTTTTCTGGACTTAATTCCATCATCTCAGTGCTTTCTTGTAGTGAGGGGCCAAAAACTGAACACAGTATTTAAGATCAATGTTTAGATGTTTTTCATGAAAATGTTGTCTGAATGATCCTGTAGAAGATGTTAATAGAGATGGGTGTAATGGGTATGTAAAGAGTACTAACAAGCTGGTAACCTTTCTCCCTGTTTTGAAGAGTATCCCTGTACAAATAGCTCATTGGTCTTAGCATCAAACCAAATTAGATGATACCTTTGGTTACCAAGTAATTTTTCATGTTTCATTATGGTTTTTTTGGCCACTTCAAATGAAACGAAATCTCATCACTGTTTTCATCCAGAAAGTCCTCATTAGTCACAGAAAATGGATTCTGCATGCATTGTTGCCTGAGGGAGGAAGAATGGAAGCTTACTTTGTGTTAATAGTTTAAGAATATATATATATACACACAAATGTATGTATATACATATATACATATATATTTATATATATATATAAATGTATGTATGACCTGCCCTCAATTCTGTTTGTTTTTTGCTGTTTTTTTTTATTTTATTTTATTGAGGGTTTGGTGTTTCTGAAGCCGTTGAGAAATAGAATTGGATTTAGGATTGGGGTAACCCCAGCAGTAGACCCGGAAGAACTGGACCCAGGCAAGACCGTGGATTTATGGCCATTTACTTACCTTCAATATATGCAGGAATGTATTGATGTTCATTACTTTATCCCTGCTGTTTCCAGTGATGGACGTAATTTCTACTGAAGAGCCAACTAATTATAATTGGCTACTTGCTTTTGGTGTCCTTAAGATGTCTTTTTACTAAACTGGGAGTCATAACATTGTAATGGTCCTTCATTTCTTGACACTTGCACTCCAGCTTCTGTAAAGTTGTCCTTATCTTCCAAAATATCAGAACTATTAACTACACCTTAAGAATGATCTGTGAAGGGAAAAAATGGAAAATAAAGGCCCTGCATTGTCGTCTTCTGTTCCTGGAATGAATTTACCTGAGAGTCTCCTTTAAGTGAAGGTTAAATTTTCACTAATTGTCATTTTTGTTGCCCTCTAGTATTTGTATCCTAGTAGAGCAGTAGGGTTTCACAATGAAACAAAGGTGTAAATTTATTTAATAGTAAGATACTAATAGCCTAAGCAACTAAAAGGAAATTAACATGTTAGTGTGCTGGTAGAGTTGGTACTAATAATAGAGACCCTTCTTGCAATGAGTGGCTTGAGTAGAAAGATTTAGTTTTTCAGTAGCTTGATAGAGGTATAATGATAGCTTTGGGACTGCAGGAGGTTTTTTGATAGTGCCAGGGGAAAGCAGAAGAAAGCTGGAGTATGACAGCTCTGTTTGTATACGCTAGCCCCCAGAAAGAGGAGCTGAGGAAGAAGGTGACTTACTAGACTACATGGTTAAAACAACTCTTGGGCTGGAATAATGTGTGAAATCCATAGGGACTTAGTACTCAAATCCAAAAGCATCTGGCATGACTTTTGATCCAGTAGTTTCAGGTTATGTTACTTGCGTCTAACCCTGAAAGTTCATAGAACGTCAGTTCTACAGTTTGCAAGCCACAAACCACTACCCAGTGGTAGTGTTCTCAGTAAGAACTCAAATGCTACAAAGTAGTAAAGAGAAGAAGAGTAGAAGGGCATAGCAAATGACTTGCAATAGCAACAAGTCTGTGTGAAACCTTTTAGGTAATACAACTGTTTGCGTCATGCTGCTGAGGAATTTCACATCTGTTCTACACCATCTTTCCCAGACCTTTCTTCTCTGCGAAGCCTTAATGAGGGAAAGCTCTTTCTATCTTATCATCTGACCATTAGTTTAATGCTGAACATGTAAATAAAGCTGCTACAAGCATCTCTGCGTTCTGCTCTGCATTCTCTCTCTAATTTTAACTAATCTTTAATGCTTCAAAGGAAGGCCAGGTGAAATTACAGAGATCTTTTGAAACAAACTTTCCATTATGAAGAAATTTCTCTTATCTGGTCTGAAAACTGAAACACAGCGTAGTAATATAAATGTAATGGAGCAAGCTGCCTAGACAGTATGGTAATCAAGGCTTTTCTTCATTGTCTTGGGATAGAAATGAACCAGATATCAAAGGCCTCTTGACCAAAGCTTCAATTTCTAATCTGTAGTTCTGTCTATTTTGTCTTCCAGTTATAACAGAGCACTATACAGAATATTCCACATAGGCTTGGCATCCATCTTAAGTGAACAGAGAGAAGATATGATGTGCTTATTCTATAGTGTTCATAATCTACGTGAAGTTTAAATAAACTTGGACTATGAATATATGCTTTTGAGATGATAATGTGAAGGACAAGTGACTTTGACTTAGAAAATTATATAAGAGGGGAATTACTTTCAGATAATCTTGTCTTTTTAAATATATCAAGTACTCCACATGTCTGTATGAGATTAGTTTGTATTAAACAGCTGAATATTTTTTTTAGAAATAGTCAAAGATTTCCATCCACATGTGAGGTCTGCCCAGGCAAAGGCCCAAAATAGGCGTAAAACAAGCTTGTAAAGTAAAAAATACACAGAGTAGCAAATTTGTACAAAGAGTTGAATTTTATCCTTCCTAAGAGCTAAAGAAAGGAAGGAACAGACAGACTTTGATGTTGTGTTTTCTTATATAAATTAAAGTATTTTTATACTAATATCTGTTTTTTAAAGATTATGATGCTTAGATAATTCCCTTTGTTAAAAAAAAATCTAATGAAATCTTCACACATTTGAAATTGCTGCACATCCTCATTTAAGGTTATCAAAGATGTGGTTATACTTGACTGGCTAAATTCAAGGTGGGTGTTGGGGACGAAGATTTTTTTTCTGTTTGCTTGTCTGATGGTTTTGTGGAAACGGGAAGATTATATAAAAGAATGTTGTTTTTTAAATTACTGTCACTTTAGCAGGAATTTTTGAATATTTTCACTAAAACTGGTACTTTTTCTACAGCTTCTGGAAAAACATAAGAATACAGAGAGTATGGTAGAGCTCCTTGAATTGTACCAAATGGAAGATGAAGCGTACAGCAGTCTTGCAGAAGCTACCACGGAGCTGTACCAGTACTTACTACAACCATTCCGAGATCTGAGGGAGCTTGCAATGCTTAGAAGACAGCAGATAAAGGTACGGTAAAGGTAACTGAACTAACTAGTTGTGAAGTCCGGCTTTTTAGCTGCTGTTTGCTGGTTTTGCTGTGCAGTATATGAAGGCGTGCTTTTTCCACTTGACGTGCACTCTGTTTTTCTGGATTCTCCCCTCAGATGAGTGCTTTTGAAGAGTGGGAACGACTGACATATGTGGCTAACCAGCACCTGTTTATGTTACTATTTTATACTGTTCAAATACGTGGCTGAATTAAATAGGACAGACTTAAAATTTTGTGGTTACTGGGAATATTGACTAATATATCAAGTAGAAAGAGATGTGCAGTATATATACTACTGTTAATTCTTCTAAAAGATCACATAGGAAGTTAGTTTTCATTTTAGTTTTCTGCGATAATCTGATAAACCATGGAAATTCAGTAGCTTTTTGTCTGATGTTGTGAAACACATAAACATGGAACCATTTTCCAAGTATATAATTTGTTGTAACACTTGAACAGTATATTTTCCTAAGAGTTAAAAAAGTGTAGCGAGCTGAAGAATACTGCATTTTGGTAAAACTGTTTTAGAATGAGCATGCTCATTTTATTTAAAAATAATTCTAATCTGGAATACTTAGCCAAAATTAACAAATAATATCTTCATTGCATCTCAGAAGTACTTTTGATAAAATTATTAGTTCCTATGCACATTATTAAGACTGCAGACTTCTAATTCTAAGCTAAAATGGTTTTGTTTCATTTAATCTGTATTGCAAATGTAATTTTATCTCAGCTTGGCATCTTGTTCAGTTGGCCAACATTACTGTTACTGGTTTCAGCTTAGTAATAGTGTTTCTCTCTGGTTTTGAGTATAGAATGAGGGAGAGAGGCAAAAGGATTTATGATTCCCAAACTCATTTTATTTTGGTGTATTGCTATGTGCCTAAAGTAATTTTTCAGAAAGCTTGGCAATATGAAATAAACTCAGTGTTACAGTGTGATAATATTTGAATTATTAGTAGGTTTTTTGGTCCTGAAAGTTAAATATTGCTGCACAGAGAATTTGCATGAATATTTTTTTCAGATGTATTACACAGTTGAAGATTATGAACACTACATTTATTAAAAAGCTTTCTTCAAAGCATCGTGAAATAATTCCCATTTTATTTGAATTTGTAGCAGAGGAAAAGATTTTTTTTTTCTTTTGTCAAATAAGAAAACATAAATATTACAATGACTAGACAATATGGATTGAGTTGTTTCATTTTTGCTTTGTTTTTTTTTTAAACCTCAATGATCTCTTGAATTCCAGTTTTAAAATACTTAATTTTCATATTTTTCCTGAGAGAATAACCTTGATAAACTCAAGAGGTGTATTCTGTTGTGGATTATTTTAGTTGCACATAGTTGTATCTAATGTACATTATGTTTTCTTCTTGGGAATTTTGGAGTTAAAAAACTTCATCACCTATTTTATGCGCTAGAGAAAGATGCCATCTCTTGTTTTTCATTTTGTTGTTTGAGAGAAAGCAGTACTTCTATCTGCGATGACAAAATATCTAATAGACTGTGTAGTTAGCATTGAAGAATTGCTTTATAAATAGAACTTGTGCATGAAATGGTTTATATTAACTTGCTGCGTATGTATTTCTGGCAGGCCTTAACATTTTAGACTTCTTCTGTATTAGATATCTGGTTTTGATTTGTGGGGAAGTTGGTTTAGTTCGGTTTTGGTTTTTGGGGCTTTTTATGAATTTGGGAAGTACTAACAAGTATTTTAATCAATTTCATTTTCTCAGTTTTCACAGTGAGTTTAGAGGGAAATTATTTGCATTGCCTATAATCTTTGAGAAGAGTGTTTTGTGTTTTTTCCTTTTGGATCAAGATGTAAGAATGGAAATATGTATCATCTGGGTGTTAAATTTCTGCTGTTGTTGTGAAACTTTTAAACAAGAGACAAGCCTACAGGAGACAAGGGAGAAACACTGTCTGATCAGTGGAGGCTTATTAGAGTAGGACAGCTGCATTGTATGCAGATTCCTTCTTTGGAAAAAAACCCCACCAAACAACAAACCAACCCAGAATGGAAGTTCATGACGAAGTTAAAACATGTAGAAGCTCAGAAATGTAGACTAGTTTCATCCATTATAGACAAGAAAGAGTCTTGTTTTGGTTTTATACTTTAACTTGCTGGTATGTTTCAGGTGTATTTTGCCTCATTTAGTAAAAAGGATGGAACATTTAGCGTGTGTGAGGAGTCAGAAGGTATATTGTGAAGTACTTAAGTATCTCTGGATTTGGAAAACATAATTTAAAAAGTATGATATCATGGAAGGAGTAAAGGATAGCTTATTATGAAATGAAATGTCACTCTGGAAAATTGGCTTCTGCTGAAATTTCTACTTAATTATGGACTAGTTATCTGACCCTAGAACAATGTGTTCAGTAGTGATATGCTGCTCTTTTTTTGGACTTTCAGCATTAGGAACATAGTTTTGTTTGTATGAATGCTTAATATTTGTAAGTGCTATGCAAATCCATGGGGACTTCCCTCTAAGCATGTCAGAATGCTTACCAGATACCATGCATTCTTGAAAGAGGTGAACACTGCAAGCACAGCTGTGTTTTTGACTTATATTTTTATCTACATGAAAGGGGAACAATCTTGCTTGTTCCAAGACCTTTCTGGGGGACACACAAATGAAAACAAATTTGTGTTGAATGGTATTATCAAATTGAGAAATACTTACCAAAGAAGCAACCCTGTATTCATTTAAAGATTAAAATTTAAGATGTGTTTAGTATGGACCATGTTTTGTAAAATAAGTGTAAAAAGTTGTATGGATAAACCAGCCAAACAGTCAGGACTATGATTATATTCTGAATGCTGGGAAAAGTGCAATAAAGGAATTGAAGACAATATTATAAATTATATATACATAAAAGCTGTGCTGAATTCTTTAGACGTTTTTAAATTTAATTATGAACTGTTGGTGGCTTAGATGTAATAATAAGTAAAGACCTTCAGCTAGTGAGTTTTAACATATTAATTTTCCTGTATGGGTTACTGTATCATATCTTTTGATTTCAGATTCTCAAGTGTAACATAGGCATCAGGGAAGTGAAACTTGATGTTTAAATCTGTGTTCTATATTTTGGGCTAACTGTATATTTTTCCAAGTACTGGGAAGGCAAATATGAACTTAAAAACACAGGACATGCTCTTTTGCTAAGAATCGGGCTCCTTATGAACTAAAAAAAATGCTCTAGTGTATCTGATTCTAAAAATGTTTCACAGTTATACCCACAAGTTTTTCATTAATCAAAATAGATCATTCCCCTATGAAAATTTCACATTTTTTGTATGTGAAGAACACACAGTGCTGCAACAGAAGAGTGGGAGGTAGTAGGCATCAGTAAGTGGAAACCAAAGCTGACATACTTCTGAAATTTGGAAGAAGCAGAGTAGACATTTGTGCTCTGATGCCTTTGATTTCAGAAAGTTTAATCTGAATTTTTTGAGATCCTCCATATATAGTGCAGTGTTCTGAAAGTTTGTAGGAGAGGCACTAGTTAGTGGTTTATATTTGGCAGTAGAACTTACTGACAGGTTAATATGATTAAGCATTAAGTCCCTTAAGACTAGGATATGAAGTGATAAAGAATACCAAATATGGTTATTTAGAAAAAATGGAGAAAAAAAAATCCAAAAGAATAGCTTCATGGGTAGACCACCAAAGCCTTTTATATCCATACAGTTTTGTTCATCAGTCTTCACATGGAGAAGGAAACTACCTTGCTTCTTAGTGTTTTTGTGGCCTTGTAATTGTGGACAGTGCTTCACAATCATGATGAATAGGCACTCAGTTTGATCAAACTCAAGGTGAAATCAGTGGGAAGCTTTCTTTTTTCATGCAAGGTGGGTTTTTTTTAAATGACTTTGTTGGACAGATAAAATGTAATAAATTGTTTCACTATTCCAACAGAAGTTTGACACAAGCATTCTTGATGATCTAAGTTTTGGACTCAGAACTGATGATACCTTGTCATAGGTAAAAGACTACAGCCACCATTTCAGTTTGTCTCCAGGAAACGTGAATATTAAAATGTTATCATGTATTAAACACACTCTTACCGTCATTGCATACGTAGTCATTATTGTTACTGACGATTCACTTGAATGTGGGAAGGCTTTAAGGACTTCAAATACATGAATATTGAGGTCTAGTGCTGAAAATTTGAGATTAGAGCAGGATATACATTAAGAATTCATCATATCCTGTTTGTAAAAGTTTTAAAATGCTTTCTTAGTCTGTTGTGCTGCCTTTTCAGGCTCCTTTATTTAGATTCTGGTATAGGTGAAAATACAACTCTGGCTCAACTGTATGAGGATTTGTTTGTCTAACACACAACGATGAATTGCAGTAGTGAACCTTATAAATATTTTTTTTTTTTTGCTTTGACTTGTGCTAAAAGTAACTTATGTTGTATTGAACATGTTAAATTTTGGCTTAAAATATTTTTACAAGGTATGAAACAAATTCAGGGAGAAGAAATTTAGTGGTGAAAATAACTAGCAAAACAGATAATTTACCGAATACAGAGAGAATACCTTAAGAAAGTCTCACAATCAGCTAAAGATGTTTTGGGGAAGGAAGTAGATGTCAGTGCTTCAATTTGGAGTATATCTCCCATATATCAAACAGACCAATTCAGTATTGCTAAATCCCCTTTTTTATCATTGGCTTTTGAATAACTGATGTCTTAGTGAGCTGATTTGTGAACTGTGCATTTTTTATTTTTTTTAAGCCTCTTATAATATTTTGTAGTGCATCATGGTCCTGAAGTGAAAAACATGGAAACAAAGCTGCAGCATACATATTGGAGGACACCAAAGCACCACTGATAAAAACATATAGATTATTTGCATGGCATCCAGCTCAATTTCCCTCACTTTTGTGAACCACACCCTCCAGTAGTCAAACTAGTGATTTGCTGACAACCAGTTGGTGAAAAATGTCTGGTAAAAACCCCACAAGGTAGTAATTGGTGGAGAAACTGTAAGACTTCAGAGAATTTTTAACTTTTTTTTTGTCTATTTGTAGTTGAAGATACGTCCTCACATCATCAGGAATAATAGTTAAATGAACTTGGCTTTTGAAAAGCCTGTAGAGTAGGAAGGAAATCTGATTTTATGCAAAATGGCTGGATTTGCAAAGTGAGGTCATAAACTTTGTTGAAAATACTGCCTTCTTGTTTGAGAAACTTATGTAATATGGTGAATTATGCTGTGATCATCTTTATAGTTTCAGAAGGATTGTATGTCAGTCTCTGTTTACAATCTGAACTGTAAATCCTGTAGACTGTTGTATGAACTCCGAGCAGAACATTTTTCTGACTTAAAAAAGCCAGAGGTTTGTGGACTTTCTCAAAAAACTAATGCCCTAAACAGGTGATATGATAGAACGCAGACTGGTAGTCTGAATCGTTGAGGAAATTTAATTCATGGTAAGAGGTTGCTGACTACAAAACTGTGGTGTGTATCTGATAGCTTAATTCTGCCTGTCTGCAAAGGGAATAGAGTACAAAGCTGCTCTGGGTGTTAGCTGTAGAACTGATAAATAAGACTTGTAGAAAAATCTGTGTATGTATGAATACTGAAAAGTTTGTTGTTTTGCTTTTTAAAAAATCGCCTTACAAAAAGCTTGGCTGGATAATAAAATGGTAGGTGAAATTTCTGTAAATAAAAAGTAATGCCTGTGTAGAAGGTTGATGGCAACCTCCAAAAGTGTATATGCACATTCACATGCATCTAATTAACTATTAGTCCTGAGGAAAAAGGTATGAGAGTTATCTTGAGGGGTTTGCTGAAAATAGCTTTCTGTTCAGCATTTTGAAAGAAGAAGGCAAGGTTTTGAATTATGGGGGAGCTAAAAAAAAAACAACAAAAACACACAAAAGAGAAAACATCACACTTCGAAATATATCTATGATGTACTTGCGTCTTGAATTGTTACAGTTTTAGTTTGTCCCTCCCAAAAACATACTGTAGTATCAGAATAGTTAAAGTATGGATGGTAAGGATATTTCCTTGTAAACATTCTCAATGCAAGACCAGAGTAAATGAATCAGATTGCCTTAGTTTGGAACCCATGTGATTCATCTAAGATAAGAGATTGATAAATCTTTAAAGTTAAGGGGAAGAAAATTTTGACTGTTTTCTTCAATTTTTCTTCAATCTTTCTTGTGCTAAAAAAACCCAAGAGTCCCTCAATGAACTTGTGATGCTTTAAAATGGCCTGCAAATAAAGGATAAACAAACTGTTAGTACAACTTAATGCCCAGTGGCAATAATTTTCATAGTTAGGTATGGACACGAAATATAGATGTGTTCCAGAAAGAGACAGTGGCTATTAATGTTTCAGATTAGCCATCAGCTCAGGAAGTCTGTAAGATGTTTAGTAACAGAAGTTGTGAGTTATCAATGTATCCATATCTTGCATCTTAATTGTTTTTTTTTCCTCAAGTGCTAGTAATGGAGGAAATGGTGCAGAAATATGCAGAATCAGTGTGTCCATTCAAAAAGGCATCTTGTTGAAACTTTGAAAGGCTGTTAAAAAACGCAGAAAATACTAAATGGCATGTCCTTGAGGACTGGAGTAAAGGAGGCTGAAAACTAGAGATGTGTGACTTTTTCTTTCGCAGTGTTGGAGATAGGGAAAGAGGAAAAAAAGGAGACTTTGATGCAATCTTACTCAGGCTGTGGAGGTCAAGGAAAGGGACTAAAGACCTTCAAAGATTGAAAAGCTTGATGAGAGTCTAAATTTTGAAAGTCTGTGCAACCTGAGTCTGTAAATAGTTTGAAATATAGTACTTTTTTTTTTTTCAGTAGAGCTTTAAAAAAGCCCCACTATTTCTGTAAGCTTTCACCATATTTTCAGACTTTATACTGAAACTTGTAGGGCTTTATTTGCCAATCGTTGAAGTTATTTTCAGTATGCATGTTCATGTCTATTTTTATGTGTTTCATCCGATTTTCTTCTGGTCTAATACTCATGCCATTATTTTTCTTTTTTCACTGTATCTGTATGTAAAAATTGTCAGCCATATTTTGATGAACACTTGATAGATGTGCTTAAGATTTTTTTCTATTGTATATATTGAGAGGTTTTTAACTGATGATTTAAAAACCCATCCAATTCTTTTCACGCACAAACAGAATCTAGAGTGTCTGGAAACACTCAAGCCCACTTGCTTTAACATTCAACTTAAGTTGGCTTAAACAACATTTTCAAATAATCAGTAGAACATGCCTTGTTAAAACTATATTTTTAATAAAATAAAGGTTCCTTACTGAAGGTGAACTATTTTTTAGCCTGGGGCTCAGTGAATGAAGTGGAAATGTAAACAAAGATTTTATGATATACAGATGGATAAATAAGGAAGGCATAATGCAGAGTGCACAGTTCAGCCTTAATTCTGTCAGTTGACAGTATGAAATACTGTAGCTTTGTGTTTTCAATGCTCTTTTATATGCACTCTTATGTGTCTGGGAGAAGGAAAACCAGTTCAACAAACCCAGTCATTCCTCTTGCCCTTGCCATAACCAAAATCTTACATGATTTTTCACTTCTGACTACTTCTTAATTTTTCAGCATGCTGCATAGTTCTGGAAGAAACATTCATCGCTGCACTTTGCAGTACGATGACGTTATTGTTTGTCTTCTTTCTGTATGTCCTAGCGTCTTGGCTGCTTTTTAATTTGTTACTTCCACTGTGGTCTTTGCTGAATTGCATATGTTGTTCTTCTGTGTCATAGGATAATCAAACGCCCTGTAGTTTGTATTGTTATTCCCAGTGCCAGATTTTTTAAGGAATCTACCATCCAATTTAAGTTGCCTTGTATGTATTGACATTAAAATTCATAACAGTATTCCTTTGGATAAAACAGGTAAAACTGTAAAGCCCTTTTTACAGCTGAGTGCTTTCACTTACCATATTTAGGGATGTATGTACGGAATTATATTTTGGAAAATACTGATGGGTTTGTGTTACTAACTGGGAGCATAGTTAAATTAAAAACCTGTAAGACTTACTCTGAGAAGTCCCTGCCTGGACAATGAAGCTGAAATACATGCTTTCTGGCTCCTATATTTATCAGACCATGGTTGGAATTGGTTGTTTGACCTTCTGGAAGGTGTTGAAGGAAGGTAGCTGAGCCTTTGAGCTGAAATGCTCATTTATATATGAAACTATTTCCTTTTTGTGTCTGCAGTGCTCCCTCAACTTTTTTTAATTAACTGTCTTGCTGTTGTTATATCTTGCATTTTTCTCCTTTTCTGCCTATTACAAGTCTGTCTAGGAGAAGGATAACAAAGGGGGCTGGAGAGATATGACATATCCTGCCTAAGCTATTATGTGGCCTGGCCCAAGTCTGTTTCTGTCAGTCTTGTCCATTCTTCAGAAAGAACCTGTGAAATATTAAAGACTATCATTTAGTAGCTGTGCACCACATGTATATCTTGTAGGTGTGGGCCCGTTTGTCATGTTTTCTTGTCGTAAGCTTACTTTACTCTCTTCAAAACTCAACAACAATTTGCAAGTTGTTCCAGAGGAGAATTTTTCCAGTAGGAGGGTCTTGCCTCTGTTGATTCATCCTCATTTGCTCACAGGCTAGTTTAGGAACCTCCTTTCAGTTTGTTTTCTCTGAAGAATTAATTTGTTTTCTTTCAAAAACGTATCAGAACAGTGTAAAAATGTGTTCTTTTATCTTCCATTACTCTGAAGCAATAGCTCATGAAAATAGCTGTTTGTGTGATGTGTTGAATTTAATGGCTTCTGCTCTTTCTATCCCTTTTTGTGTACTTTCCAGCAACCACTTCTGTGAAAGCTGTCATAATTTTCTTTGTTTTAAAGCATCATCTGAAGTAAAGCTTGCAAAACAAAAGTATTCAAAAGCAAATATCATAATGGGGGTGGGAGGTGGGGAGGAGAAATCATAGCCTATTTTACTGTCAAGCTTGAGTTCCTCTCAAAGAGAATGTAGGGGGGTTTTGATGAAGAATAGCTGGAATGTTGTGTTTGGGTTTGATTTTTTTGTTGTTTTTTTTTTTGTTTGGTTTGGTTGCTGTTTTGGTTTTTTTGTTTTTTTAAAGTGATTACTCAAAGAGAAACTGTAGATTTGTCTACATGTTGTGGTAGTGAGATAAAAGGTTTTGCTGTTAGACCATGTCTTCTCCAGAGCTTTGAGACCAAATGTGGAATTTCAGGTGAAATCTCAGTCTGAGAAAATGTTACGGAACTGAAAAGCCTTTTAGGCTGGAAAAAAAACTTCAGCTATGTTAGAGCTTCTTAATTTTTAACTGAAATTTCTACTGAATCAAAAGTAGATACGTAAGTTTACAAGAAGCATCAATTAATGACAGCACTTTTTAGTTCTTCTTTCTTTGCTCTGTCCATTTTAATTCCTTCTTGTCTTCTCTTAGTCATAGCTAGCATGGACAGTAGTAATTTAAAAATTATGTTTCTGTTTGGTCTCTAAAATAACCTCTGCTCTTTTATGAACTATAAAAGCTGAGATGCTTGCATCATAAAGGTGAGCAACATAAAGCATAAACATGTTATGAATACATTGCAAACAATAATAGAATGCAGAAGCACATAAGGGCTTCCTTTAATTCCATAATTTGCTTTCATCAAGGGGGTTAATTATTGACGAAAATATAGAAAATGAAGTCTTTGCAACTCATGAACCTGTTCATGTTTTTATTTAATGATCCGTATGATTCTCTTTTCCTTTTTAAATTCCAAGCTAGGATAAATTGAGAGAGTGGTCACTTCTGTCATGATGGTGTTTGTAGGTGGGGAGGAAACCGGCTGTGTATTCTTCATAAACTGCAGCCTCCAGAGGCTTGTTACCTGTCTTTCCTCCTCAACTTTTCTCCCTATTAGAGCGGTGGTTTTCTCTTAGTTAAACTATCTTTTTTTCCCCAGGAGCTTACTTTCCTATTCTTATGTTAACATATACTCTAAATAATTTCTATCTTGTGTATAAAAATACCCAAATTATATTATTTAAATTGAATATTATGATTTAATGGATATTTGCTGTAGTGCCACTTTGCTGGACTGGGACATAATGCCCAGACAACCAGTTGGCAAAGTGGACCATATGTATTTTATCACTATGTCTCAGTTGTTCAACTCTTTTTTTTTTTCCCTGGAGATTGTCTCTTGTGCCCTGAAAGGATGACAAGCATAAATTTCATTAATGACTGATAGATTATAATAATTCTCTAGAAAGGTTGCATTTGAGAACTGGTAATTTTTCTCTTGAGTGATTGGTGATTGTCAGTATTTGCACTTGCAATATGGCCATCTCTTTTTCTTGTGTTTCCCCAGAGTGTACTCAGTACATGGCTGAAAGTGGTTGTTTGCATGCCCTTTACGTTTCAGATTGTTACAGTTGTTTTGGTTTTGATTATGAAGAATGGCAGTAGTTATCTTTGGAAAGGTTGGTTATCAGTGTTTTTTCGTACACTGGGTTGGGGGGTTTTTGTTGTTGGTTTTTTGTTGTTATTTTGGGGGATTTTGTTTGTTTGCTTGGTTGGGTTTTTTTGTTGTTGTTTTTTTGGTGCATTTTTTTTTTTTTAATAACTATTCTTCTCTTTAATCTTCTTGAGGGAGGAATTGAATCAGGTGGAATGGTCTGGCTTTTCTCCCAGGGAGCACTGGAACACATTCAGGTCAATGGAGAGGCTCTCAGAGGCCATAGGGCGTGTATGTCAGGCAAACCCAGAAAAACAAGCTTGGGCAGGAACATCACAAGCCTGTTGTGAGAAACAGGGAGCAGCAGACAGCTAGAGCTGAGAGATTGCAGCTTTCAAGGTACCAAATGGGACTCTTACTTGCTGCCACTCAGAAAGTCATTAACCTAGGACAAACAAAGGTGGAAAGCAAGGACCGGTCTTCAAGGACGTAGTGCAGGATGTATTCACTGATTACCATTTTGGAGTCTCCTGACAAGTCTGCTTTTCCTAATATTAGATCCTTTCTTTTGTGGATCCAAAGAGTAGCAAAGATTTCTCTGACTGACGGTTGTTACTCCAGGAATCAGCCTGGAAGCTTGTATCTTCTGAGTATTTGCAGTTCATGGTTGTTCTTGAACTTTCCCATTCTAAATTTGTCACCTTGAACCTCAGTTGTCTCAGGCATAGATGTGGAGTGGTTGGGGATGTGGTACTCTGGTCCAACAGCTTCAGAAGTGAAGGGAACAAGCATTTCAGTTTAAGGTTCATCCTTACTTCCTGTCTAGTCACCTTTCTTAAGAAAGCAGCTGGGGTTTTTCAGCTGTCAAAGACTGTTCCCCACTGGCACCTAGATTCTGTCTTCACCTGTAGATTGGACACTCCTTTTGTAACAATGAGGGGGTCCTTCCTTGCCACGGTTTAACCCTGACTGGCAACTAAGCCCCACGTAGTTGCTTGCTCACTGATACTCAGTGGGATAGGGACGAGAGAATCAGAAGAGTATAAGTAAGAACTCGAGCTGGGATACAGAGAGTTTAATAGGTAAAGCAAAAGCTGTGCATATGAGCAAAGCAAAACAAGGAATTCATTCACTGCTTCCCATGTGCAGGGAGGTGTTCAGCCATGTCCAGGAACATAGGGTTCTATCACTGTTAACTGTGTACTTGGGAAGACAAATGCATTCCCCACTTCCTTCAGCTTTATTGCTGAGCACAATGCTATATGGTATGGACAGTCCCTGTGGTCTGTTGGGGTCAGCTGTCCTGGCTGTGTCCCCTGTCAGCTTCCTGTGTACCGTCAGTCTCATCTCTGGTGGGGTGGGGTGAGAAGCAGAAAAGGCTTTGGCTCTGCGTCAGCGCTGCTCAGCAATAGCTAAAATATCCTTTTGTTGCTAACACTGTTGGCAGTATGAATTCAAAACATAGCCCTATACCAGCTACTGTGAAGAAAATTAACCCAGTCCAAACCAACACATCCCTCCTCCATTGCTTCGTGGCTTCAGAGAGAGGAGGTTAACACTGTGTGTGTACACGTCCCCTATCCAAGCTGCAGAATGCAATGTCCAAACATGAACGTTAGTGGTACCTTTGGTGTTTTGATTGTGTCATGTAGTACAATCTTCATCTTTTTATGTTCACGCTCACTAGTTCTAAGGGTTTGACTGTCTGGCTAGATAACAAGCTGTGTAGGAGGTGTGTCCTAAACGTGAAGGCAGGTCAACTCTATTAGGGAAATACTTCTGTCTTTCTGGGGCTCCTTGCAGACTTCTCTTAAGCATGCTACTATTCCTCTAGCCTTAAGGAAAGTTGTTGGTTGTTGTTCATGCAGCTGCTTGGGGTCCTCCTTCCAGACAGCAGTGATTTGTGGAGTATGCTGCTCAGCATCCTTTGGATGTAAATGCATCAAGTGAAAGGGAATGGACACCTCAGTACCAGGCTGAATTGGTCCATACTTAGAAACATTTACAACGCCATGATCTTCCTTTCTGTGTTCCCTGAGTTTCTACAGCTTTGTAGGAGCTTTTTGACCCTGTGCTTATGGTTGCACATAAATATGCATACTTGTATGGTTATTGCTAAAGAAAAGTCTTATTGGGCTTTCTGTGTATTGCTGTGTGAACACCTTGAGTGTGAATAATGGTATGGATGACATACTTAGGATTGTGGTTAATGTAAAGATGCTTCCCTTTCTTTCTGCTTGTAAAAACTTGCTCTAGGGAAGCAAGATACAATTGTATTATGCAATCGTAAGTCTTTTTGGTTTGTACCATGTGTGAATAATGTTTTGGCAGGCAGAACTTAATGAAAAATTGTTATTTTGAGGCTTCATACTCTTTCTCACTCTCCTAGAACTCATGTCTAACAACGTTAATCACTTTACTCAGTGATCCTATGTCAATTCACTGTCAAATTACCTCATCTTTACCAAGGAATAGAAAATGAAGACTTTTAACTGGGTTAGTTTTTATCCAGCTTCTCAAAGGAATTTGCTATTTCAGAGTTCTGTGCAAATGGAAAGCATTCATTTCACCAGTCATCATTCACTGGTGTGTACACATATATACAGTTTGACATTTATTTGGAAACTCCTGTCTGTCCACTCCTAAGTGTTGCTTGTGGCAATCTAATACCTACATACTCCACTGAATTACATGTTACAGCCCATCTAGCTATTGTTACTTATCACTTGCCTGCATGATACTTTGTCAGTTGCCTTTCTAAGGGTTTTGAAATTATATAAGGAGTAGGTTAAAATACATAGCTACTTTAAACATTTTTCAAAAAATGAACAAGTACTTAGAATGTGTCTGTGTATTATTGGTAAAAATTGTCCCTCTGAGAGATGGGACAAATGGATATGCAGAGGTAGGTTCTGAGCAATCACTTAAAAACCTTTAATTTGCTATTGAATTATAGAGTGGAGTAGCTCCTTTAGACCAGATTGAAGCTTTGTGAAATAAAGATTAATACCTGAGGTGTTAGAACTTCAGGTTGAAATATTTGAGAACAAAGTTATGAGCACTTTTGGGAGGTTTTGTCTATACTAGTGAGGTGTCTTCTTGACTGAAATAAATTAAAAATATTAAAAATTAAGACTTTGGTATTGCATGAGCAGGCTTAAATTTTTAATTAAAATATATGTTGTCTGGTGTCTGTAGTAGGACAAGTCTGTCAAAATTCTCATTTTTGGGAAAGAAAGGTTATGTTTTTATTAATTTTTTTAATTAACTCCAGGTCTTTTACTGGTTTCAAACAGCTGTCATCTCAAAATAAAATTGCCTTGATCTTGTCAATGAAAGGATATTTGAGCTCCTAGGTACTAGGAAAGTATATTTTTAAGTCATCTATGACAAAACAAAACTACTAAAGTGTTGATGATTACTTACCACTGCTTAAACACATCCCTAGTTTTCTAGCTTTGTTCTGACTGAAGACCATTTATTTACTTCAGAATTAAATACTCCAGGCTGGAAAAAAGCCTGGATGAAGTATGGTTGTTATGTGCAGGTAATAAGATACTTAACAAAAAGATGCTGACAAATAAAACTTATATTTGAGTTTATTATGCTTCCATAAATGTATTAGGCTTCCAGTTATGAAACATGGATGTACTTGCTCCAAGAGAAGGGAACACTTCCAAGGAGTTTTTTACTGTTGAATAGAAATTGTGGTGATAGGCTTGTTGTTTTATCTCCTTTTTGTTTTACTTTCCTTCATTAACCTGTAACTGTTTGTTTTTGGCAGGATAGCTGCAATTAATTGTGTTGTTAATTATGGACTGATTTATTTTCAGATCTCAATCGAGAATGACTACTTAGGCCCCAGAAGAATTGAGAGTCTGCAAAAAGAAGATGCTGATTGGCAGAAAAAAGCCCACATGGCTGTGCTTTCTATTCAAGACCTTACAGTCAAATACTTTGAAATAACAGCTAAAACACAGAAAGGTAGTTATTTTCTGCCATCCTATCCATCACATAAAAGATTAAATTATTTAATGTTTGCCATGTTCTGTGTCGTACTGTGAGTAATTTATTCTTTTCATCAGTCCTCCATGACGAAAATGCAGTTGTCACTCCCATTTGTTTTTACTTCTGTCTCTAAATGAATCTTTTACTAGTAAGCCTTTTTAGAAATCATCAGAGGTGACCAGAACTGAAATTTAGATAGAAGTTTTACAGCTGCTTTCTCAATGAGATTGTATTAGCAGTACTATATACTTGTAAAGGATTTAGGAACCATAGATTTTGTTTTCTTTACTGGTATGAGAGACCCCTAGAGTAAGTGTTTATTATCTTCCACTGACTTTCTTTTTCCTGTCTTCCCTGTCTTTCAGTATTTTTTTCATAGCTCTAAATATTAAGCAACAGCTCAGTTTTAACTACTCAGTGAAAGCTGCTGTGTTGTTCAGAAGTCTTCATGAATATAACCTGGGCATTTTTGTCCTTGAAGAAAGGGATAGTTTTACTAAGTACATGGTGCAGTAAAACCGGGTCATGTGACTTGCCATATACACCTGTGCTCTCATCCTTGTACCATTTCAACTTAAATAATCAGTTTATCGAAGTAAACACCTGAGGATGAAGTTTAATGCCACCTTTTTCAGTTTGACTGCAGGCTGCCATTGACAGTTTGTCCTGATGTCTTCCCCTGCCTGATTGCAGGTCTCTCACTTCTTTTTTTTTTCCTTGTTAATAGTGATTACTCAATCAGATAAATGAGCTGTAGGAGAACACCTCTTTTGACTGGTAGGTTTCCTGTCCTCTCGCTGTATGACTGCTTTATCTGCCCCAAGAGAGGCAGTAACTGCAAAATTACTTTTTTCACTGACAGCCCTAGTTAAGGATAATGTGAAACTTCACCTTATTTTGAAAAATGGACTAAACTGATTACAGCATGGTGGAATTAATTTAATTAGAGCAAATTCTGAAAGTATTAATCAGCTTCACTCCTTTTCTAGTATGTCAAAGGCAGCAAATAAGATATGCTATTAGTTGATAATGCATCTTCACAAATATTTACTTGTTTTGCTCACATGCTTTTTTATGTACAGCAGTCAGGATTGTGGAGGGGAAAGAGTGGAAAGTGAAATGCCTGGAGACTGTTTACAGACCTTTAGTATACAGGTTGTTTGTCTGTTTTGTTGTGTTTTGGGTTTTTCTTGGCCTTCTGCAGACCACAGGGTGGTCTTAAATACCAAAATACTAACAGATGGCAGAGGAAAACCACATGAGAACATAAAGGTGTTTCTTGTTACCTAACAACAGCATGTAATAGCTTCTAGCACGTGGAGACTGAATGCTAACCTTTTGATTCTGTGATTTTCGTGGTTTTTGCTTTGCAGAGCTAAATGTACAGTATCATGTGGTTGTTCTATATTTTAACAATGGTGAAAATCGTATGTGTGTCAGCCTAAATATTTGAGTTAAAAGATAGGTGTTATTTAAATTTAATTCAGTATTCTTACAGAATTACACTTGAGGGTAAGGTGAAATTTTTGTTTTCAATTGTAATTTTTTTCACCCATCAGATATGTTTAAACTTCTAACTGCACCATAAATATTATTAAGGGAGATTTCAGCATCTTATACTTGGTTACAGAAGTGGAGGAAAATTTGGGATGCAATCTAAGACTACATGGTAGCATTAACGAGTTTTTTATTAAGTCAAGAATTTTGAACCCACGATTCAAGTGTTGAGGTGCTTTATATTCAGAATGGTCCATGTGTGGATAAAAAAAATTGGAATTATAGTGATAAAATGATGAACCAACAGCTAATTGTATTTTATGGGTATCCTAAGAGTACCTGCATCTTGGATTTTAACCTTGGTACCCTGTAGAATAAATATTCCCTGCTAAGAGAGCTTGGTACGCTTTCGGGCACAAATGTGTTCGTGGTCTCTGCAGTAGAGTCACTTGTGATCTGAAGAGTAGGCAAGTAAACCACCTGCCTTTTTTTCCCTTCTGTAGCTGTGTATGATCGAATGCGAGCAGACCAGAAAAAATTCGGTAAGGCGGCATGGGCAGCAGCAGTGGAACGTATGGAAAAGCTTCAGTATGCGGTTTCTAAGGAGACTTTGCAATTGATGCGTGCTAAAGAAATCTGCTTGGAGCAGAAGAAACATGCGCTGAAAGAGGAGGTAATTTTTCATGCCAATAAGTAGAAAATAAAAATGTGCAGGAAAAAAGCATTAGACAAATGGTGTTGCAATGTAGGTGTGGTGAGTTTTGTGCCACTTACATATGTTTTCTGTTCACCTTTTCCTGGTTAGTCAACCTGAAGGACTGTTTTTACTGTTAATGTTTACAGCTGTCCACTGGGATGAGTGAAATGAAGAGAAGGGATAGGACAGAAATATGCTGCTGTGTAATCTCCACAGTTTAGCTCTCAGAGACATAGCCACCTTTTTGGAATAGTTTTGACGTTCCAGGTGGAAGGTGTCTGAACATTACTAAATAGACAGATGACTAGCTGGTTGTGCTGCACTCACTATCTCTGCTTATGCTGATTATTAGGGTAGTCTTCCAGCGGGGGTTTTGCTAGCTACAGTTTTCCTGAGGAAAGAGTACGTGCATAAAAACACGTTTAAATGTCTTAGCAGAAAAAAAAATCTGTATTATTGGGTTTTATGACACCTCCACAAAACCAAAAATGCTACCAATCCTCTTTTAAACTTTGCTATCAGATGAATATTTGGTGATAAGGACTTTCTGTCACACTAATGTTAATGTACATACTATTGAATCAGTTGCTTATTTTAAGAGAACTTGTCAAATTTTCCAGTAGAATTTTACTAAACTAGTGCCTCTGTTACGAAAGGGTTATCCAGAGAACTTGCACCTTCAGTACTGTATAGGCTGCTAGGTTTGTAAGCCTGATAGACTGTGTGTCTATTTTAGGAGCCTCTATAGAAGGCAGCTTGATCTGAAAGGAAGAAAGAGTACATGCAAGACTCAGAGGACAGAAATAATATTACTGCCTTTCAATACTCCTTAGATTTAGAAAGCCATGAGTCGTTTGGAAACCTGAGTTTATGAGGCTGTTGCCATTGTTAGCCAAGAGTGGATGAGACAATCCAGCAGTGCTAATTGGAAATAATACATTGAATATGCTCACATATTTAGAGTAACCATGCATCATCTTTTCCATAGCACATTTAATTTTTCTCCTAGTGTAGACCTTCTGTGAATTTTTTTTCAATGAGGTCTCACTCTGGTAAATGGGTGATTGTTTGTTTTGAAATGCAGGGGCCACACAGGAAAAGGAAAGGTATAATTTAGGGTGAAAGTGCTGAACTTGGAGTTCGGAGTTTCTGGGGACAGAGAAATAAGGGACGTATGATGGACATGGTGCTTTTGGATAGCACAAAGGGCTTTGGGTCTAAACACAGTGATAGGGCGATATGAGGACCAGGCAGCCTCTGCTCTGAAACATCATCTTTTGTTCTGAAAAATGTAAAAGCTGTAAGTGTACAGAGTTGAATGTTGAAAACGTGACTGGGAATCCCACCTTGGAGAAAAAGGGTTCCAGCCTTACAAAGAAAACAGTTGTATGAAATACCTTCTGTGGCAAACCATTTAGCTACAATATTCCAGAAGATAAAAACAGGATATTCCTTTAAAAAGACTAAAGTGCCCAAGAAATGAATATATCTGTGTTTTAGGTGGGGAAGAATGACATTTCAGAACAAAGACCAGATCTGATAGTCTGTAAGGATACTGTTTACATTCAGCACATTGTCTATGTTTTTTTTAACATTTAGTTTTGGGAAAAAAAATTGGTGGTGTGACACTTGAGCAGGTTTCCCAGAGAAGTTGTGGATCCCAGAAGTGTTTCAGGCTAGGTCCTTGGATGGGGCATTGAGCAACCTGGTCTAGTGGAAGGTTTCCCTGCCCATAGCAGGGGATTGGACCTTGATGAGCTTTAAGGTCCCAACCCAAACCATTCTATGATTCAGTGAAGTTCTTTACTTGCTATAAATGCAACAACAAAGACTGTAGAGAATAAATTATTTGCTTTTGTTAATGCAGGAAATTGTGGCATACAAGGAAATTGAACTTGGATCTCCTCAGCTTGAGTTTTTTATTCAACTGCTGTCTTGTTTTAACCCCAGACAATAACCAAGCCCCACGTAGCTGCTGGCTCACTCTCCCACAAGCAGGATCTGGGAGAGAATCAGAAGGGTAAAAGTTAGAAAACTTGTGGGTTGATATAAAGGCAGTTTATTAGGGAAAGCAAGACCTGTACATGCAAGCAAAACAGAAGGAGTTAATTCTCTTCTTACCACAGGCAAGCAAGTGTTTAAACCCAGAGCCCTCCGGGAAAGCAGGACCCACGACATGTAACCATTCCTTGGGAAGACAAACACCATCACTCCAAATGTCCCTCCCCTTTCTTCTTCTTTCCCTTACTTTATGTACTGAGCATGATGCCATGTATTATGGAATATCCCTTTGGTCAGTTTGGGTCACCTCTCCTGGCTGTGTCTCCTCCCAAGCACCCATGCACCCCCAGCCTCCTCACCAGCATGCCAGTATGAAAAGTGGAAAAGGCCTTGGCTCTGTGTAAGCCCTGCTCAGCAATAACAAAAACATTTTATCTTATCAGCACAAACCCAAAACTCAGCCTAATACAAACCACCACTGTGAAGAAAATAAACTAACCCACCCAACCCAAACCAGCACAACTGTAAAATTTTTCTTTCCTGTAACATTCTCAAGTTAAAGTTCTTCGTGTTTCTTTCACTGTATTGGTCAGCCTGAGACCTTCCACCAAGAATGCAGCAAATTACTAGTACAGATTGGGTAGAGTAATGAGAATTGCTGTCAATTAACAATAGAACCACTCTGAAATTTTAAACAGAAAATGCTGAAATATTCTGAAAAGTGATAATACTGTTTTGAATTATCACACTTGCATAGTGTCTTACATGAAGTTTTAACCTAAATTGTTGAAATTCAAAGTTCCTATTTTTCTTTCTCACGAGGGGCTAAGATATCTGCCCATGAACCTTACACTAGTAATTAACCATTTCTTTTGCACCTGAAAGCTGAATGTAATGGTGTTCTACCCCTAAAAAAGAGCAGGTCACTAGCAGTATCTGTAATGTATACTCTATACAGGACTAAGATGCAGTCGTCAGGTCCTTTATCAGACAGACACCAGTGCAACTGAATGAAGTACTCAGCTGCTGTAACTTGATAAGCTGATACTTTAGAAGATGTCAGGTTTATGTCTTTATTTCTGTTCAGTATTTATACAAAGGCTGTGGATTTAAATTTGAGAACATCTCTTTTTATTACAAAAATGTGAAAGTTTGGGTCAATTTCACAGTTCACTGACAAAGCATGAGTTCTTAGGTGTGGTCAAGTTTGAATGACATTGCCTTAATTTATAAAACAAACAAAGGCTTCTCACCCCACCTCTTGACCCACGAAATTTTACTATATTTTTACAACAAGAAAATCATTGAAAAGTGCCAAAACCCTTGAAAAATGCTGAAATGCCAGTACCCTGCCTCAACAATGGGCATTATTCCTCTTATGTGGAAGACCTGAAGAGTTTAAGAGAATCAGTCCTTTGTTTGAAACGTAACCTCTAATTCACTCAAAATATGTCATCATTATACCTATACTGTTCTGGTCACGATTAATAATTTAATATGGATGCAGAGTAATAAAATGGCATAACAAGACATTTTTGTGTAACACTAGACTGAAACATATGCATGGTACATGATTTGTTGTAAGGTTTGTGGTGTTCACTTGAGAACTTACTGAGCTTTTCAGACTAATAGTTGATATACAAAAGATTCATTCAGTAAGTATACAATATAGGAGAAGAAGCTTTTAAACTAGAAGTTACAAGAATTGATTCATGTGTCTTTTGTCTAGCCATCTCAAAGGGAAATATGCATACTACATGGAACTGTTTGGTTGAACTGTGAAATCCCTGTAAGTAGGTAATGATGCAGGTGCTAAAAGCATCCAAAAAAAGGATAAATTTATTAATTAAATTCAGTAAGTCTATTTTGTTTAAAAGGCAGCACTGTGGCTTAAGCTGTGCTGCAAGCTGTGCTAGAAGCTGGTGAAACATTTTAGGGAGGTACACTGCACTGCACACTTTATCTTCCTGGATATTTGCAGTTCCCCTTTTTCTCAAACAGAGTATTGAGTAAAATGGATCATTGGTTTAACTGATACAGATGTCTTTCTAGTTTAGTGCAGTTATATTTAAACAGATCTCCATTAAATTTTACATTTCTTTCATCCATTATCTGAAAGAAACGATCAGATACACATTTCATGAGCAGGTAGAGAACTTGGATGTGGCCCTAATTCTTCTGCATGCAGGTTGTAGAGCTGCATGAATTCCCCTCAAAGTATGGCAGTACTTGAGATCCCCTTACATGGTGGTATTTCATAAATATGATGTGTTCAATTTTAGCATGCTGCATTTAGTGTATCAGACAGTATCTAGCTGTAATCATAAAGTCTGTGGTTTTGTTCTCCTTGTTATCCTGGAGTTTTATGTTTTGTGTTGCCTTGTTTGTTTGTTTCTCTTTTTATTTAGATGCAGAGCCTGAAAGGTGGTACAGAAGCCTTAGCCCATTTGGACCACTTAGAAGCTGATTATTATGATCTACAGCTTCAGTTATATGAAGTGCAGTTTGAGATCTTGAAATGTGAAGAGCTGCTGCTGACAGCACAACTTGAAAGCATCAGAAGACTCATGTCAGGTGCTTTATTTATTTTAATTAATACATAATCTGTAAAAGATAATTTTCTTCCTAAGAGTCTAGTAAAGCTTGTGTGAATTAAATGGGAACAGGTTCTTTGCCATGTGAAGAGCTGCATCTTCTAACAGTACTGTTAAATTAAAATTTAGTCCTGCTCATAAGGCGTATATGTACACATACAGAGGTTTTGTTGTGGGTCTTATTGCCTGGATTTGGAGGTAAGCATATGGGATACTGTAGAAGTTTTGAAAACCTAAATTCCGGGAAGAGGAAATATCTTAATTACTTGGCTTGTCTAACTGCAAATGTGTTATTACCAATTTCTTGAAAGTGATTAGTTTTCAAAAGGTATTTTTGCAAATTGGAGTCCTTCTGCTAAACTTAGAAGCTTGTATTGCTGTCTCAGATTTAGAGCAGCAATGCAAACCTTATGTTTCCTGAACCTACTATACCTCATGTACTTACAAACAGTGAAAATGGTACAGATAAATCTTAGAGCATTTTTGGATCCAGTTTTATCTTTTAGACCCTTCTTTGTATTTATGCAAGCTCTGTTTCACTGGTTTTAGTGCATAGGGCTTACATAGCAAATTTTGTTATGGACAAGAAAATTCTTGTAAGAAAGATTTGAAGCTGAATTGTACTGTGAGTTGCCTCTGGAAAAGGAGAAAACATAGGTTTCACAGATTCTTCTCTCTGTTATGTGAATCTCCTCCTTTTAAGGCTTGTGATAGAAACAACTTTAACTGCATTTATGGAAGATGGGGATTGGAAACTCTGTAGGTGACTTACAGCAATGTGGCAGCTTTGACTGGGTAGTTCTGTGGAGAGCTAGGCAGTACTTTTCAGGTGGATAGATTTTGTACTTGGTAAATCAGACTTGTAATTTTGGTACTGAAGACATGGTATAGTCTGCTTATCTGTTGACTGAAAGAAATCCCCGGGATGGGAGACTGAGAAGGAAAGTGTATCAAAATCCTTTGTCTTTGATGTAGTCATGGTAAAAACTATGGGCCCTCAGAGATCAAGCCTGCTGTCAAAACATCGTAGGTCATTCTGTTTTGTCACAATCTTTTGTGCCAGAATTTTGAAAAGTGCCCCTAGCTTTTGTCCAAGTAAAACTCCCAGTCAGCTAAACAACCACCTTGCTCCTCATGTCAATAAAATAACTCACTATTCTGGTTTCCTTTTCTACTTTGAAATTGTGAAAGATTGTTTAATAGCAAATCCAGAACTATCCCATAAGACAGAAAAAGAAAAATACAGTTCTTAAATGTGTGGGAATTATTCAAAGAATGAAATTACCTCTTCAGACTTTACTTAAGTGGATAGAACAATTAACATGTAGAATGTTATTTTGAAGTGGCTACATATGTTCAACACTGTTCAGGGCCAAATCTGAATTGAAGCATCTAAAACATACAGCAGTCTTTTAACATGTGTTGTTTCCTTTGATGTCAAAAGAAAAGCATGGTCTTGGATGCATGGGTTGCACTTTCTGTTACACTTTCTTTTTAAAGTGTACTGATAGGCAGTAAAGTAATAGGCTTTTGATTTTGCACATCTCTATGATTTGAAATTCATGTGTGTAAGCCTTGCAGAGGCTGTTGCTCTCCTTTTGTCTTTGACTTTATTGACTTTGCAGATATAGTTCAGAGCGCTCTCAAACAGAATGTTTTGAGTGTGATTTAAATTGACTGCCAGTTGGTTCTAAGCTGGAAGAAAAATATCTTTGCAAATTCAGCACATTGGATTTGAAGAGTATCAAGTGATCATAGATTGTCGTATTATGAACAACACTGGTGGTTTTTCACTAAAGAAATACCTGCACTAAAATTCAAAAGATGAAACTTTACTAGGTTAGAATTTATAAGGCTTTATCTTGTTGTACAAAGTATTAATACATTCTTGTTAAAATGGTTTTGTGGTGGATAGACTTGGGTATTTTTGTCTTTAACTCTGCATGAAAGTGTCCTTAAACCAAAACTTGCATGTAAATGCTCCAATTTTATAAGTGCACGGTAAAATGTAATCACTAATCACGAGTCTTCTTTTTTATTCGGTGATACGTCACAGGGAATTTTAGTGACTTGGCAGTTTTGCATATTGGTGAAACTTTATGGTAGTTTGATTTTTAAACTGAGCACTGAAGTAAACAATGTGTTGGGTGTATTTTTACTGGGTTTTATTTTAATATTAATATATTGCTGTGCTTTCTCGTCTGCCCCGCCATAACTTTTACTGAGCTGAAATTAGCATGACAGTCACGGTTTTCGTTGTAGCAGAGACTGGACATGCAAGTAACATGAAATGACAACACTTCTTAAAATGAACAGTGTGCTACTGAAGAAAACCCTGCTTCTCCCAAATAAGCTAGTAGATGGTGTAAGAGAAGTTCCAGTCTTGCTGAAAGGAGTTGATAAAGTTCAAATAAGAAAGTCTGGTGGTGCTGTGGAGTAGACACTTGACAGTCAAGCCAACTGCATCTGCCTGCTTCAGACAGCACTGTAATGCATATCCCTCTTGGTGTATTACAAATATATCCCACTTCACATGGTAGTGCAATAAAGAGCAAGAGGTCTTTGCTGCTTCTTCATCCAACATTCTGCAAGGATTTATAGTCATCACTCCTTCTTGGCAAGAGATGAGGAAGCAGCATTCAAAGATGAGCTCAATGTTATGCTGAATGCTTCACTCAGGAGGCTCAAAATCATGAGTGTTGATAAAACTATTAGTAATTATCTCCTTGTCAGGCCTGTAATGTTTTGAAGGATTGCCTTGAAGTTTCCCTTCCTCCTTTCCAAAAGCAGTAACTGCAACATCAAAAACCTAAGGGAGGATTTTTAGTGTCCTGTTGTCCGATTCCCCTTACATGAAATTAGTAGTTGGTTGTAACAGAAGTATCTCACGTCAAAGACTTCAGAAGGAGTCTGTCTGTCCTGAACTTCATGGTGAAGACCAGAGGAAATTACTGCACATCGTGGATCCCTTGTGTTCTTCAAGAGTCCCAAAGATGTACATGGGCATTGATTTTTTTTTTTATTGTCCTCTGAAAGGGCTATAGCATTCTTCTACATAAAATTTTGCAACTCAGTGGGAGGGTGGTCATTGAGGAAAAAAATGTTAAACAAATACAAACTATTGAGTTGATTTTTTTATTTTATTTTGGGTATGTTTAAAACAGAGAAGAGAGATGAAGTGGTGTATTATGACACTTATGAAAGTATGGAAGCCATGCTTGAAAAAGAGGATATGGCAACATCTGTACACTTGCAAAAAGAGGAGCTGCAAAAGTTACAGCAAAAAATCCGCCAGCTGGAAGCAAGGCGTGGACGTATTTCAGCCAAGAAAGCCTACCTCAGAAATAAGAAGGTATTATTTAATTACCTTTTTTAAACATAATTAGCAAATTTAATAAACTTCAAAAGTTTTCATTTCAGATACAACTTCCAAGTCTCCCAGAATTTTTTTGGATTATGTTTACTCCTTCCTAAAAGTTGTTTGACAGAATACCAAATACAATAGCATGTACTATTAATATGATATATTTAAGATTCAGTTTACCTTCTTCTAGCTTTAAAGGAACCTTTAATTACTTTGAAGTCAACAAATAAACTTGTTTCTGTTAACTAATCAGAATACTTTCATGTGGGAAGTGCATGCTAGAATGCATGTTTTCACAAATTATATAAGTTTGCAGAAGAGAATTTTCATGGGTGTTCTCTCACTAGTGTCTTCTATTTTCATTCAAGTACCTCATCCTTTTAAACTTATGTTGTGTGCCCTTGATACTCTGTATTCAGCAGATATATATATATATATGAAATCCAGTCTGTATTGTGAATTTGTAAATCTAGGTGTGCTATTTAAAGTTTTGAGAGAGCATTATAATACATGTTAGAAAACAGGTTCCACCCCATGTTTGTACCATAAGGCTAATGTCAGTTGAGGCCTCGTTCTGGATTGAGATTGGTGGTTGGTTTGGTTATGTGTTCCCAGTCAGGTCCCTTTATGTGGAAGATGACCCTTTTATATAAAGAGTTCTAGCAGATTGAGGGTAAAGGCTTCAGACTAATCCGTTTCTGCACCTAAATCTGAAGCCTAACAGAGCAAATGAAGCAATAAATTATATATATACGTTTTATATTTTGGATTCTTTATATTCTTCAGCCACTGTCCTGTCTCTGATTACCCCAATGTGTAGAAGACTGAAAATAAAGTATTAAAAGAAAGGTCTCTTGTTAACCAGTTATGGGAAGTAGCTCGGTCAGAGTCACTGTGCTTGTTTTACATGAGTCTGTAAGAAGTATCAAGAAGCTGGACTTACTAGTATTTTAAGGAATAGAACCTTTTTAGTATTTTAATGAATAGAATCTATCTATTGTGTTATGCTAATTTGCATAGGCTACATTATAATATGATAGTTTCTTCTGAATATGAAAAGACAGTGCTGGCATCTTAGAAAGCAGGCAAACCTGTTTAAAAAGATGGCCTGGTTGGTAATCCTTACTTAACTTACTGGAGTCAGCAGGTTAAGAAGCAACCCTGAAGCAGGAGTAGCGATTTCTTAACATGCCTGTTTATCTGTATCATGTCCCAGTTACCATCAGTGGCTCTCTTGTCTCAAGGTTCTGCTGTGATAAAATACCTTGATTAAGCTGAAGGAGTCAGTTTTTGGATGTAACAGTATGCCATCTTCTGCACTGTGGCAAGAGGCAGAGTTGTATATGGTAGTGTTGCTTGTCTTTGTGTGCAGGAGTGACATAGTTGTATCTGCCCAACACTGTGCTGGAAGAATGTGGTTATACTGCTTTCAGGACTTGAGGTAGTGTCTCCATGTGGAACTTGACTGCTAGACATCACATCGCTCTCTGAACTAGTTCCAGCTCTCTTACAGGTTTCACTGCCCAGCATAGCAGTATCTGCAGTTGAGTGCTGCAGTGAGATACTTAGCTTTCAGCTTCTAAAGGAGTCACAGGTTAGAATAACATGTATTTAAACTTGCAGGGGCAAAATCCAAGATCTTTACTTGAGCAAAAAGAAAGGGCGGATTCTGTTGTCACATATGGTTGTGCAGCACTTGTTAGGCACAAAAGAACATAGTCATTTCGTAACTTCTCTTCTTACCACTGAGTAATGCAGAGCCCCACTAAGCTTACTGGAGACTACCTGAAAATCAAGACTTACAGCTTTGGTTTATCATAAACAAGCTTTTTATTTTCAGTGACCATTCCAGTGATACTGCAGTGCATTGTTAATGAACACTCTTTGGTTACCTGTTGTGGGTAGTTGTATTTCTGGGAGGAAAAAAACGATTCTTGTTCTCAAGTGTTTGCAGGTTAAGTTAAGCATGCGGAACAGATACAGATAGCATACAAAAGCATGCTCTAGATGGTGAGAATGAGGGCAGTGATGACTGAATGCGATGTGAACAAAAGTGACTTTCTGAGGGTGAATATGGAAAGTAAATACTGTGTGGCAAATCTCTTTCTCTGTGTCTGTCTCAATGTAAGAAACATTTATTGTCGAACTGAGATTAGAGTCTACTTAAAGCTTTTCAGATTGTGTGCCTGACCATGCTTGTTGCAGCAAGGTATCTTAAAACGGGCTTGTGAACGGGTGTTCTGTTTTGGATTGGGTTGGTGAGATTTCAGTGGTGGTGGGGGTTTTTTTCCCTTCTCTTTCTTTTTTTTTTTTTTAACCTGGTCAGTTCTGTAGTTGAAAACAAAAAGCAAGCTGTGCTTTAAGTGCTGTATGTCACAGTCTTGTGATATGTATAGAAATTAGAATCCTTGCTCATTATTAGGTTTTTGGCAACTGAAGATGCCCTCAAGAGAATGTTGCTTTCTAGCAGCAGGTATCAGGATTAAGGGAACAATAGGAAATTATTCTCTATCATCAGTTTTGTTTTTTTCAGAAAAGGTAATTTCATCATCCAGATATTTGAAAATCGGTTCTGTTGAGGAGATAACACAGTGAAAGGAAATAAATTACTCTGTATAGAGTAATATTATATGTAGTATAAACTTGTATGACTATAGTCTCTATTAATTTTGTTTCTCAGAAATTCCTTCCCTGATTTTGCAGACGATGTATCTATTTTTCAATGGTGTCAATTTTACTAAACCTTTATTTAGAAAGTTTTGCTAACAGTTGGTTATAAACATAATTTAGTTCTGACAGTAACCAAACTGGCATTTTTGAAATTCATGGTTTTACAGAAGTTGATGTTTTTATACTGCACGACCATGAGTATCAACTCTTTATTCTGATATTTTGTATACAAACCTATTTGCATTTGTTAAGCAATTATTTCCTGATGTTCTTGTGGACTGATGACAGTGAGTTATTAAAAAATAATTTTTTAATAGCAGTCTCAATTTTTTTCTTGTTTCTTGAAAGCTAATTATAGATTTTTCATTCTGGATATTGCTATTGTTATGCCAGCCTACCCCCTGCTGGCTGCACATTAGTATTAATTAATTTATCGTGGAAAAAGCAGCTGATTTATTAGGGGGTTAGATTTATAGCAGAGAGGCAAGGTGAAAAAAATGGTGTAGAAGGTATTTAGAAAAATATATTTGGAAAAATAGAGTTGTGATGAAGTCGAACTATTTTGCACCCAGGAAGAGTATTCTTTATTACAGCTAGACTGGGAGAAGCAGCTGGTTAGTGAAGTTGTTTGGGGTATGTTTATGTGTGCTTTGATCTAGTAAGCTTCCTCATATGCTGTTGTGTCTATTTAGACACCTTTATTACTTGGCAAGCCCACAGTTTAAAGCATAGCCCATGCCAAAATAGGTGTTAATGTAGATGTAATGACAGCTGGCATAAGATTACTTGGTATGCTATTATTGTTACTGTTATTATTATTACAGCAGCAATGGAAGAGCATTACTACACAGAATGGTTATCACAGAATCATGGAATATGTTGAGTTGGAAGGGACCCTCAATGGTCATTGAGTCCAACCCTTAGCTCTGCACAAGACCATCTGCAAGAGTTACATCACGTGCCTAAGAGCATTATCCAGATCCTTCTTGAACTGTCAAGCTTTGTGCCGTGACCACTGCCCTGGGGAGCCTGTTCAGTGCCCAAACACCCTCTGGTTCTAATATCCAACCTAAACCTTCCCTGACACAACTTCAGGCCATTCCCTCAGGTCCTGTCACTGGTCACCACAGAGAAGAGATCAGTGCCTGCCCCTCCTCGTCCCCTCACAATGAACTTGTAACTGCAATGAGGTGTCTCCCCTCAGTCTCCATTTCTCCAGGATGAACAGACCAAGTGCCCTCAGCTGCTCCTCATACAGCTTCCCCTCAAGGTCCTTCATCATCTTCCTTGCCCTCCCTTGGATACTGTCTAATAGTTTGCCCATGAAAAGCTAACACTGGGATGTTTTTTAATCTGAAAGCAGGGCTCAGTGAAAGTAGTTAAATATAATACTAATGCAGATCTCTTTTACATATATTACATGTTACTAGTTTTAAACATTGTAGTTTATCCAGAGATGAGGATTGAAATGGTCCCTCAGCTCTCCCTTTTTATCTCTTTAATAGAAGTACAATTTGATACTGTGAAATCAGTCAGGTTATTAAAAGAGAAATGAACATTGCTTCTTGTTCCTTTCCCAGTTCCATATGGTTGATCAATGTATTTCTTGATCAGTTAATTTCTCAGGGAGTTGGAGTCACCATCCCTGGAGGTGTTCAGGAGGCATCTGGATCTGGCACTAGGTGATGGTTTAATTGTTTAGGGGTGACAATGACAGTGCTAGGTGGACAGTTGGACTGGATGATCTTGTAGGTCTCTTCCAATGATGATGATGATAATGTGCCTGCTTTCCAGTGCTGCGAAGGACTACTTCCTGTCTGCAACAGTCTGTATTCTGCTCATACACCCAGTTATGATGCTTTTTGGTTTTTTTTGCCAGAGTTTGTTGTTTATGTTCAACTTGTCATCTGCCATAATAATACAAATAGTTTTCTTAATGCTGCCATCTGGCTGTTTTTTATTTCATCCTTTGTCTGGAGTCACTTAATCTTGTCTACAAGTAGAACCCTGTATTTGTCCCTATGAAATTGCAACCCTTCTTTTTTTTCTAAGACCATTTCTGTAATTAGCTAAGATGATTCAGATTTCTAATCCTGTCCTGCAACATGTTTCCAGCCCCTCCTAGTATTTTTTATTATTTCATGTCATAGAGATCTAATTACATCAAAGTAGGTTATTTATTAATACGAAACCAGCAACAAAGGCATTTTGGTCAGGTTTATCCTCTTTACATATTTAAAACATCTTTCATTATGTGCGATAATGATTTAAATGTGCAAATGATTATGTGCAAAAAGATTTAAATACTGATGCTAAGGAGAAAACATCACGTAAAATTGTGCCCCCCAAGTATTTGAGGCATGTCAAAAAACCCGAACCTATGTTTTCTCATTTTATAATGTATATAAAACCTAAATAGAGAATAAACTATAAAGATAAATCAGTAGTAGCATTACAAAAAGTTGTTTAGACTCTTTATTAGTGTGATGAAGCTATTGCTGTGTCTTTGAAATGCAGAGATGAGGTATTTTGTATTCTTGCAGTTACAAATTAAATGGATAAATTTTTCCAGGATTAACTCTTTTCACCAGGGGAAAAAGCCTTCCAGAAACAAATATAAAATCCAGCAGTGTTTAGCTATATGTATATGTGGACCTGTTAGACTGAGTCCAGAATAGGTCCATGAAGATTATCGGAGGGCTGGAGCACCTCTTCTTTGAGGACAGGCTAAGACAGCTGGTATTGTTCAACCTGGAGAAGAGAAGGTTCTGGGAAGACCTCAGTGCAGCCTTTCAGTACTTCAAGGGAGCTTTTAAAAAAGAGGGAGAGTGACTTTTTACATGGGGAGATAGTTTACATGAACAAGGGGGAACAGTTTTAAACAAGGAGATATTTAGGTAGCTGTTAGAAAGAAACTATTTACTGCGACGATGGTGAGGTGCTGGAACAGGTTGACCAGAGGTGTCACGGGTTCCCCATCCCTGGAAGTGTTTAAGGCCAGGTTGGATGGGACCCTGAGCAACCTGATCTCATGAACAGTTCCCTGCTCGTGGCAGGGGGATTAGAACTAGATAGGTTTTAAGATCCCTTCCCGCTCAAGCCATTCTGTGATACACCTTTGATGAAGCTGGGGCAGTATTTCCACAGAAATCTTTGCTTTTGTCAGTTACCTGTATACAGGAGCAACATTGGTGATTTTACTGTTCAGAAACATTCAAGACCGTGTGCTATTCCTGTTCTGTACAGGAACAGTAGCTACCTTTTTATGTGATCACAGCATGTTCATAGCCAGCTTGTAAGGAGAAGACAGCTTTTTCTGCATTTTTAAGCATCCAAAATAGTGAGCTTTTTTAATCCCTTCACTCCTTCTTTTTGTGGTTTCTGCTGTGACTGTAGTGCCTTAATTGATGGCTAATAACTCTGTCAGCTCCCTCAAGCAATGCTTTCAGTGGCAAATCTCTTTTCTGGATCTGCCCAGTAAGTCACACTGACTGATGCCTGGGAAGCCCATCAGTTCCATGTTCTAGCTGGACTCATACTCCAAACTGCCTCCTAGCACTGCGCCTTCTTACACAACTGTGAGATTTGTTTATGACTGTACATCTGAGTTTGTTCTAGTTCTGTGTAGTGCTTATACTAGGTCCAATTTCATTGCTTGTAATATCCTATTTCCTGGCCCTCAGTATTGTCCTATGCAGTTGTTATCTACCTGAAGTTTGACTCTCATCATGTTCCTTTGTCAGCTGATGGCCTGGTTTTTTGTTCTGTATAATTCTCTTTTTAACCTGTTCTTATTTGCAGACAATGTCATAAATGGTTGTTCTTAAACCACATACTAGAGATGTGAACTTAGTATAATCAGTGAACATGATGGAATTATCCATGTGTGCAAACACATGGAGTTAAACAAGGGCTTTGTGAAGTATCAACAAATCGGTGTTTGTAGCGGTACTGCAGAACAGACTTTTCAAGCAGCTATCACTTGTGTATATTCTTTCAACAGTTAAGAGTAATAGATTTCGGTTTGTCTGGCTTGATTTTTGTTCCAGTTATGGTTTATTGTAAATTAAACTTGCTTGTCTGAGATAGGCTTTGTAGCTTTACTTTTTCTAGGTGTTGTTTGCTAAATACGACATTCTACTCTGTAAATCTATATTTGAAATATATATTTTATAGGTAATGTTTTATGTCTCTACAGGAGATCTGTATTGCAAAGCATAATGAAAAGGTCCAGCAGCGTCACCAGAGTGAGGAAGAGTACAAAATGCACCATACTGTTCAGCTAGTAAGTCTGAGTTTTCTGCTGTTGAGCTTAGCCTGTAGTTAATAGCTTGCATTCTTCATTATACATTTATTAGGAGAGCATTCAGAGTGATAGCTCTTTTTAAAAGATGGTGACCTTTGCACCATGGATTTCTGTGTTGTATATGCTGGTAAGGGGAGTATATAGCTGTATCAGGATGGACACATAGCTGGAACCAAGCAAGTAAAATGGTTCTTTATTGCTGCCTTCACAGTCTGAGTGATTACTGCTTGGGTGAGCTGCATGCAGTTTGTTATTGTGTGCACATTGATGGTTCTGGACATCTCTGAGTATATCGTCAGGTAGCTGATATGAGTAAGGAAATTATATACATTTATTCTTGAATCTTAATAAGCTTATTTGTTATTTTTCTTCTTTCTGTACAAGAAATCACTTGAACTATGTTGTATAAATGTTTAGTTTTGGCTGTATGCACCATGATTCTCTGCATAGTCTCATTGCAGAGAATAGGCTAGCTAGTCTAATTCTTATGCTGAGCATAATAGATTTTATCTTAAAGAATATTCAAATTCTGGACTGGGTCTTGGGAGCTGATATAGTATCAATATTTAATAAAGATCACTGACAAAGATGCATTGAAATCCAAGTCTCTTTAATTCAGGGTTCAATTAGATTAGTGAAAGTGATTCTGTTTCATCCTTATACATTTTTAACATTGATACATTTGTCCAGGAAGTCATCTGCATAATTTATTTTATGAAAAGGCGTCTTGTCAAAGACAGTACATATGAGAATACTCTTTCAGGAACTTAAAAAAATATTTTTTTTTCCAGTTCTTACAATAGGGCAAGCAAATTTACTGTGTGAATTGTGGTCCATTTATCACTCTTAAAAATAAGACTTTACCACAGTCAAAGGCCTTTCTTGTCTCTCAGATACTACAGGATTTTATATTATGGAGTTGCCCACTTGTATTACATAAAGAACCTTATGCTAATTTTTACCTTTATGGGGTTTTTTTTTCTGTTAATAGTATGACTGAAAATTTCTAATATTACTGTAAAATAGGTTGTAAGTTGCTGGTTTTCATAAAGAATTTGAAAAGATAACTTCAAGGGAGTCCAAAGCTGAAACCAAATAAGAATTGCAATTTCACTATTTTATTTAAAATCAAAACAAAAAAATAAACCCCCTAAAACAAACAAAGAAAACCCTTTGAGTTTGCCTGTACTTCAGGAAGTTTAATCTTAATGCATCTATAACATTCAGGTATGGTAGTAGAACTACTCTTTCTTCTTGTTATAATCTTTTCTTTATGTTTCTGTTTTAGCTTCCTTGCCCCATTGCTTGGTTATTTTCTTTTTACCACAGGCTTCTCTTCCCCCTCATCTTTTCTTGTTTCCTGTCCTTACTATTTTTCAGATGTGTTCTCCTCTTTCACTCCCTAATGTACCTATAATTACTTCCTTCCAAATCACAGAAGCTGACTCTTTATGAAGGACACCAGGCCACTAGCTCACTGAAGAAAATGGCAGGCAGGCAGACACTGCTTTTCTGTGGACTGAAGGACAGTAAAAGGTTCACAGAACTGATAAAGAGTTTTTAGTTAGGAAGATGTGCTTTCAAAGTAATACTTAATGCTGTGAGTCATTTAAGAATTAAAACTGCTGTTTCTGCTCAGAGGCTTTTAATTCAGTCAGCTGTTTTATCACTTTTCCTTATAGCTTTCAAACTTACACACAGTGAATTTCACCATCTGTAACTAGCTTCCATTTTTAGTAAATTTGACTTGAGGAGTACAATTACATAAAATCAAGCTGAATGAAATAATGACAGCTTCCATTAAGTAAATACAAAACTTAAATTTACTGTTGTAAATGTAAATGTGAAAACATCTACTGAATTTGCTTGGTATTAGATTCAAAACTTTGTGACACTGAGTTCTGTGACTTCTTGTACAGTGAAAATAATACGACTTGTTTAAAGGATCAACTGTGTAATTTGGATTGTCATTTTGTTCTTGAAATGAGCAAAAATGGATACTGGTTTACTGTGTGACTAATTTATATGATTTTTTTAATTCATGCGGGTTTCTTTCATTATAGCATTCTGTCACATAGTCCAGTTATTTCTCATCTCTCAAGGTAACAAGTCTTCCCAGTGTTCCCATTTGAGATTGAAATATTTCTTTACTGACCTTAGTGTTTCTTTGAGATTGCAAAACAGGAAATGTATGTTACTTTTTAAAGGGAAGACAAAGACTAAGTTTTCGAGATTGGGAAGGTGTTCATTTGAGAAGTAACTTCTTAAGTAATTCTTGACATCTAATAGAACAGTTAATTAATGTTTTTAATGATGCCAAACAGAGTGTTGCATGTAATATTTACAAGTTTTCCTTATATTTTCTCAGAAGCGAGATCAATTGCAAGATGAAGAGGAAAGAAAGACCTCCTGGGTTAGTCAGGAACGACAGAAAACACTGGACAGACTTCGTTCATTTAAGCAGGTAACAGAAGAAGAATTGTTCTTTTCTGCCAGTTTCCTTTGCAAAGTCCTTTCACTTGCTCCAAGGCTATACTGTGTTTCTTTGTGCAGCTAACTGTTCTTTGGGAAATTCATAACAAAATATGGCACTGGGGTTAACAGACTCTTCTGGCTGTTGCGTTGTCAGTGCCATAATAAGCTTCTATTCACTCTTAATGTCTATACCTTGTGACAGACACTTAGCAAATGTTCCTAAAAGAAGTATAATATAAAAGGTACTTCCCACAAATGGATTACCATCTGACATATCCCCTACCACTGATTGCTAGAACACCTGCCAATACCTGGCCCTTGCCATTACAATGGAAGCATCAGAAAATGTATAGAATGAAGAAGTAATAAGAAAAGGGCTGAAAGTGCAAGAAAACAGAGACTGTATTAATCAGTGAAGATTTGTTTTCGTTTTGCTGAATACATAAAAAAATAAACGTATGAGAAGTTTCTTAACTGGCAAGGTGTCTTGTTCAGCAGTACACTCTTCATGTCCTTATTGCTTGCAAGGCTCTTGAATTGTGTAACTTCTGTAAATTAAAGCAAATTTACTTATTTTAACCAGCAACTCTTCATGAGATGACTTTATGTATGAAACTACTTATATTGTTACATATTACTGGCCTACCACAGTTGTGTAGTATATATTAGACTTGTCTTTAAGAAACAGTTGAATTTTTTGCCTAAAAAAGGCTATGGATGAAATTAATACAAAAACACAGATATCGAGGCAGCAAATTTAAGAACTAAATTAACAAGACTTTGTAAGTCTTAAAACATTTGATGTCATCAAGACATACCTTTTAAAGCAGTATGACTCATACCTAAGGCCAGTGTATTAGGTCAAAGAGACTCTGACTGGTCTCTCAGAGGTAATACACTTTCAGAGGAAGCCACTGACTAGTGCAAGAGGTAATTTTGAATTTTAGTTTTCAGAAGAAATTGTACCATCTGGTTCTTAGAGATAATAACCAACCCATGTATATCCCTGACAAGACCAATCACATGTGAATTGTGGCTTAACTAAGAATAAAAATTAAGAAAATGGAACTTTTTTCTTTTTAAAAGGTGGGGATATATTTGCTTTGGTTTTACATTCAGAGCAAAATGAAATCTATTTGTCAGAAAGGCAAGCCCTAAGGACAGGTACTTAAAATCTACAATAGTTCATTGTAAGTACTTATGTAAATATCAATACCTTATTCACTTCAGCGGTACCCTGGGCAAGTCATACTTAAATCAACCAGACTACGGCTGGCTCATGCAAAAAGAAAAAGTGCAGCCAGCTCGGCATCCTGTGTCGATCAGCCTCAGTCTTTGCCAGCAACCATAAAAATCCAAGAGAAAAGTGAAGAGGTGGAATCGGAAAGTGCAGTTCAGCCTTTGCAAGTGCAGGAACCTACAAGCTTAAAACAACTTCAAGATGTCTCGTTGCCTCCTAATGGTGTTACCTCTGAACTGCCTCCTGTCAGCACTTCTCCACTCATCAGTAACCAGCTTCAAGCAGAGACTGCTACTGGAGAACAGCTTCCAGCCCCTTTGCCTCCACCACCTCCACCTCCGCCTCCACCCTTGCCCTCCAAGGAAGATGCCACCAAGTCCTTAGAGAAAAATGACAGTGTTGTTAAACGTCAGAGTGTGGAGAAAGGAGTCCAGCACTCCTCTGGTGTCCCACCAGCACATCTGTTTGATAGCAGTCAGCTAGTCAGTGCCAAGAAGAAGCTTAAGAAGACGGGTGATCTAGAGGGTTTACAGAGGAGGAGAGGTAATGTTTTAATTTTTGCATATTTATTGTTATTAATTTAAAAATTGTAATGCACATCCTTTCCTCTTTTAAATTGCTCTGTAAGAAAGTGTGTGTACTCTGATTAACTTATTATTAATGGGAAAGTTGTTACTACATCCTTTTCAGTCGACAGATGCTGGCAACTCAAACATTGGGAACTTTAAGACAGAGTTTGGCATACTTGTTCAGTTAGAAAACACTTAGGAATCTGACACTGTGCTATACCATATTAGATTAGATAGAAAATGGAGCTAAATGCTGTCTAAAAGATTTTTTTTGTATCTATTTACTTCAAGCACTGCAAATATTATATGCTTCACCGGAGGTGCAGTGTTTTTTTTAATAACAGAATAGCAGTAATTTTTCCGTAGTCCTGTTGTTTATTTTGCTGATATGCATTTTATCTTGCAATTTTGTATCAAGGAACTATTGTGTGTGCAGTTTTATATACATTCTAATATGACAAATATAAAGTCAAGTTATATTATTCCTCTTAAGAGTATTGTTGCTGTCTGCAGCAGTAGTACCTGTTGCTCTGTATGCCCCAAGATATTCAAATCTCTAAGTGGCTTCACAAAGCTGTCTCTGTGTGACAAGTTCGTTATGGCCCTTCCTTCCTCTCTGAAATGTGCAGTTCTGTATGATTTTATTTCTGTCTTTTCCTCCTTTCTGTTCTAACTGTCTGGGCTGTTAGTCTGATGGACAAAGCTTACTGATAAATGCAAACCAGGTTTAAAAAAATATATTCTACAATATAAAAAAAAGCCCTGAAGATGGATATTCCTGTATTAAGTGCTGCATGTTTTTCATTCTAGTGTATGCAAGCTATTTAAACCATTTTACTTTTTATAATGCATTCTCTGGGATGGAGACCTTGCCTACTTCTAGCTTTTCAAAGAGCCAAAGCCTGGAGTTTATTTCTGCAGAAAACTAGTTTCAAAATTAGTGGTAAAGATTCACCATAAAGTATTATCTTTTACTTCTCTGTTTTCATCAGTTATAAAGGAAGGGATTTTTTTATAGGTGTGCTGTGACTAGGTGCTAATAAATATGTGATTCCAGAGAAGCAGTAAAGTTTATGCTGTTGCTGTATTGCTACTTCTCTCACCACCATGTTGTAATAGTCATGCAGCAGGCAAAATTAGCCATAAAATGAAAGTGGTGGGAAATGGATTGCACAGTCTAGTACCTAAGGTATGTACTCATTGAGTTTTAAAGTTAAAAAAAAATAAAAAAATGTAGTAAACATTTTCATTGTGTTAGATTCATTGCAGCTTATTTGATTTTACTGATTGCAAACAGGAAAGTCACTGTGTTCAAAAAGGTTTACCATCTGCCTGATAGGAAGGTAAGTTGGTACAAAAATCACAATTGGCTGTATAAGCCCATTTTGACCTGGTAGTAAGGAAGATAAATTTAGAGACTGAAACAATATTTGAGCTAACTTTATACTTAACGGTGTGGAACTATGACATTAATAGCTATTTTTTGATCTCTAGGAAATAAAAATTAAGAATGATAAAATTCAGTAAAAATAATACTGAAGGTCTTTTGATTTTCTGCAGTGAGTTCCCCAATGGATGAAGTGCTGGCTTCCTTGAAACGTGGCAGCTTTCACTTAAGAAAAGTTGAGCAGAGAAGTCTTCCTCCTTTTCCTGATGAAGATGATAGCAATAACATCTTGGCACAGATCAGGAAAGGGGTGAAACTGAAGAAAGTGCAGAAAGATGTTTTGAGAGAATCCTTTACAATTTTGCCTGATACTGACCCGCTGACAAGGAGCATCCATGAAGCACTGCGGCGGATTAAGGAAGCATCACCTGAGTCAGAGGATGAAGAGGAGAGTTTGCCTTGCACAGACTGGGAAAATTAACCTGTAATTAAACTACATTTTAAAAAAATATTTCTGCAATGCTTTTTCTATAACAATAGCAAATAACCTCAGGTTGTGCATTTTAGGAGACTTAGCACGAATGTGACTAAACTGCCTGACATCCAGTGTGGTAAAACATGCACATATGAGTTTAGTATCACTGACTTTTCAAAGAATTTAAGGTTTATAATGAGGAAAACTTTTTTAGACACTGTCTTAGCTTTTTATTGTTTGAGTACTTTTGCTGAATATTGACAGGACTGCTCCTAGAAAAAGCTCTATTTTATTTAGTAAATTTGAAGGGACAGTTCCCAGCTTACCAAAAAGCTTTAAAATGCAGCACAGTTGCTCTTGGATGCACCTTATACTTATTTTCTAGTTACTTCTAACTTTGTAAAAATTTGGCATATGTATCACTTTCAGACTGAATAACTCTTAAGTGAAGGACAGACTTGAATGCTGAACACATTGAAACCTCATGGTTTACCATGTGTGACTGACTTCATGAAGGCTTGGTTTCAATTTGTAAAATCTCTGACTTAGTTGAATTTCCAGGCTACAAGCAGTAAATATACAAATATAGTTTCTATTTCTACTATTCATATGAATTCCATGAACTTGCATTATACTAAGCTACAGTGCCTGAAAATACAGATTTTAGACTTCAGCAGATGAAGTTAATAATTTCAGACCAAACCAAAAACTGGCAAGAGATAAGTTTTCAAAATTATGGCTGCAAGAGTAGCACAAAGAAATTCTTGATTACAACAGCAGCATACAGCACTATTATATGGTGGTTCTTTTCTGCTACTGGCCTGTGGATGAACTGGAGTATCTATGAAGGTTCCCACTGAACTTAAAATTTGAGAAACCATAGGTATTACAACCTAAAGAATTTAAAAATCTGTTTAGAAATCAAAGGCTATTTCAATAGAATGGAAGACAAATATTTGTAATCCTTGCAACACAGCTAGCAGTAGAAAATGGCTAACTCTTGAAAGTTCACAATCTGGCATTTCTGTCCCAGTTAGTTACTACCATAGCTGGAGAGTGACTGTTGGTAAAGTGCTACAGATGTTTAAAAACTGATTGTGACGTAGCAAATCATCTGCTGAATGTTCTTGTGTATATGAAATACTATGTCTCAAACTGTTCTATTGGTATGCCATTTTCAAATAATATTTAAAATTTTTGAAAAGGAAAATAAATGTTGCCTTTATTTCCTCATGAAGTAGCCATTAACCACCCTAGTCATTTAATATTGTTTAATTACGGCTTGCTCCTTCTCTTCCGTACCAAATATACTGCTAGTTTTGGAGTTGAAAATCCAGGAGTGGAGATATACTTAATTCTTGCTGAAATTCAAAGTGAAAATAATTTTGCTTGGATATAATTTTTTCTACCCTTGCATACTGAGAACTCCCACTACCACAGCCCTTCAGAAATCAAGTGACTACTGTAAGAAAGGACATGCCTTGGAACTAGCTTGGCTTTCTTAGTGCAATTATTCTAATTTCCTAGATAACGGACCAAATTTAAACTTTGTTATTTGACTTTATGATTTTTGTAAATCTGTTTTACTGTTTAGGATCTTGTTTGCATCTTTTTGGCAAGATAAAAAGGAATTCTTCAAAAGTAACTTAGAATTTTTTTAATCTATTTGATTGACCTCTTAAGCATTTTCCACTGGAAGTGCATTGTCTTAGAATTCTTCTGTGTTCATTGCCATACAATATAAATACGCATTTTCCTTTGCTGTTTGCAGCTGCATAAAAGCATTTCAGAATGCAGGCTGAAAATCTCTGCCATGCAGTCCCTGTAGTACGCTGGTTGTTGTCTCCTTTTTACCAGTCTATATCTTTCAGAGGGCCTGTGAAATCAGTTGGGCGTAAAACCAGGATACAGTGTCAGAGTTCTGAGTGTGCTCTTTGGGAGTTCTTCACATATCTGGGACCTGCTTTCTCTTACCAGTATTGTATTTTATTATGAAAATAATGCTATTTTCATGAGGTGAGAGTATTTAATACATAATAGTCTAATGGAAAATAGTTACACAAAACAGCTAAAGGCCCAGAAATAACAAGTGGGCCCCTGCTATCAAAGCATGTGAAATATTTTGGGAGAACAGAGATGGAGACAAAACCCTTGAGAAATTCAGCTGAATAAATACTTTCCATATAGACGAATGTGCTTGTTTGAACAGGCAGGCTTACTAGAAGTCATTATACAAGAGTACAATGTAATGAAAGACACTTTCAGAAATTGCAGACTAGTATTTTTTACTATAAGATTGTCCATTTAATACCATGCTTTAAGATTGACCTACTGATTTTTAAGTGGTAAATTCTGCACACACCAAAAGCTAGCATAGAGATTTTAGGTTGAAAACAGACACAAAAGTATATTGTCACATGTGTTAAAGTGTATTGGCACATGTGTTAGAAATTATGCTTAATTACATGTACATCTCTATAGGCTAATGTAATGCACTCACTTGTCTTAGAAATGAAGGCTAATCTGATACAGTGGTGCACATTTATCGAGTGCCAAAAAGTGTCTTGATGTATCTGCAGAGAGTATTAACAGTGCTCATTGAAGTTGTTTTGCTAATTTTTGAACTTTGAAGATAAACTAATAGTAACTAATTCTTACAGGAGATTTAGTCATTTCTAGTATTACTTGCTCTGTGAAATAACTTTGATGTAAAGTTTTGACTTCTTTAAAAATAGTTCCTTCTTTACAGACACTCTAAGCCATATGCAAAGGTATTGAGACCTTCTGTGTATGCAAGTAGGTGAACAAGTAGTATAAATATGCAGTAGCTTCTGTGTGAAAAATCCAACAGATTAATGGTTATCAAAAGTATCCCAGGCATATATGCACGTGTGTAAATAATAGTACACATAAGCCACAATAGTACATTAAGAGTACTTCTAAGTAAGGCCAAACCTGGGTTCCTGTGGGTGATTGACAAAGTGAGAGATAACAAGTGAGCTTTTGCTCTCTGTAGTCTTCTAATCCGGTATTTTGGGCCTCTTCAAACTCTAATCTGCATTCACTTCCAGTAATACCAGAAGGCAAAAAAAAAGACCTGGTCATGTTATGTGTGTTCTGGCTCGAGTTAGTGTGTCATAACCTTGGGAGCAAAGAGAATCTTTGCTCAGTACATGCTGCTCAGTATTGCATGTTAGAATTGCCTAATATGTTGATCAGAGAATATTTATACAGCAGTTTAGCTTTTCAGATGTTCCTTTTTCTTTTTTCCCCAAACAGGTGATTGGCAGCCACCGATGTGAGGAAAGAAACTCCAGCTGAAGATTACTTTTCCTCTGCATTTCTGAAAATTCAGAGCCAGCAGTTATGACCATCAATTCCAGAGGAGGCTTTCTTTGGCAAAGAAAGAGTCTTTCTTTGGCAAATAACTCAGTACATGATAAAAATGGCCTGAAATGCTAATTTCAGGTCACTTTTTTCTTTATTTGTTCAAACAAATCCTGGTTTGGGCAGAAAGCTAAGTTGTTTAGATGTGCTTAGATTTTATACTATCAAGGATGCCCAATTCTTAAGCACTTTTTAAATTTGCGTTAGTAATGTGTGGCCAGTTAAATGAGGGGGGCATTTTTAGTTGGACAACTACTTGCTGTTAGAGAGTAACCTTGGGATTCCAAACCAGCTATAAAATGTCCCCTTCTTGGCACTGAATATCTCATGTGCTTGAAAATTCAACCAAGTGGCTCCTGGCAGAAAAGGCTTGCTGTGTAGCAATGTGGATTCCAGAAAGAACAGAATTTCTTGTTGCACTACATTAGCTGAAATTCAGTAATATGCAACTAAGATGTTTTTTCTTCTTAGTTTGAAGAACCATATGCCAGTATGAAAAGCAAAAAGTGACCACAGCACAATGAGAAATAAGAGTTGAATTCAGTACATACTCCAGAATGTGTTTGTTTCCATCCTGATACGTTAGCAAGACATACTGCAGCACCTTTTTAGAAGGTCATTTGTAGTCCAACATCTTTTTAAAGTAGACACTTTCATGCTTTTTTAAAACAATATTTAGCTATGCTGAACCAAGTTAGTTATACTTTTATCATTTGTTATAAGAAGCAATATTTTGTAATTTCATACTTAAAAATATTTTTCTCTTTTGGTTTAAAACGGCTCTTGATTAGTCTAAGCAGCCTTCTTTAAAAAAGATCAAAGCACTTAAATGTACTGATAATTCAGTTGTGAAAATCATGCTTTTCCTGCTGGTTTTCATTATTCCCTTTAGTGGCTGCAGAAATGTTTGTATTTCATACCCAAAAGCCTGCTGGCTGAAAAACGTTTCTTTTGGTTCTGACTGTTTTATTTTTAATGGAGGGTTACAACTTCCTCTGCAATGAATACTTAGGAGTAGTCCTAAACTTCATGACTAATGGCTGCAGGCAGCTACTCTTACAATACCACAGTACCAAGAGGTATGTCAATACAAAGATACAAATAGCCTTGTACCACCTAAAAACCTCATGTGGTATTAAAGTCAGCCCATTACACTTCTAAGAAAACTGAATTTTCACTATCATTTTGTCTTTACTAGTGTGACATACACTGTGTTTGAGAAATACAGTCCTTGTCCTTTGTGTAGTGTGGTCCATTTACTGTTCCTCTTTTGACAGATAAACTATTATGGGGATTCGGGTTCTTTTAAGTGGAGTTACTCATTGCTGCTGTCACGTAATGGAACACGTACTGTGTTAAAATTTATAACAGGGGATTTTTGTGTCTTGCCATTT
>JAWWLT010000092.1:50547821-50560200 GCA_035040995.1 Premnoplex brunnescens
TTCTTGCTCATTCTGACTTTTCTCCAGACGTTGCTCTAGATCAGACAGCTGGCCTTCCAGGTCTTTGTTTCGAATTTCTACTTCCTTCAGAGAAAATACATAACATGTTAATGTGTTGTCTGCAAACAGAAAGCAGTCTAACCTCTTGCTGGTACTTGTTTGCTATTTCTGTCAATGGCTTTTTAAAACAATTGATGACCCTTTACAGTTTCCACTAAGCCAAAACCAGAACCTGAATTGTTATTACGATTCTATATGCACTGCCACTTCCTTCTTGTTTTCCATAAATATCTGAAGGATGGAAACTTTTGGAGAGGGATAAAATTTAGTCAGTGAACAAATTACACTCAGGTAAGTTACTGCTTCTGTCATTTAGAAATGTACCGCCTAATGAAAACAGCTTCTCAGAGGTTTACTTAAGTTCAAGTATGCCCTGATTTATACAACATGAATTGCTCAAGGACATGTTCCCTGTCAAATATTCTCATGGTGGAACCCACCCAGAACACTGCGTTACAGACAGAGGGAACCTTACAGGTCTTTGCACTCTGAAAATTAGAACAGGAACATAACCAACCAAGACTGATGTCAAGGTGACATTGACTGTAACAAGTGTAAACCATAAAGTGCAAGCTGCACAGGTGCAGTACCACCTACAAGCCCCACAGCAGCACAGCTGTGACAGCAGAGACAGCAGGACAGCCACCACTGCTGTATGGACAGGCCCTTCCCATACAGCAGGTGGAAAGATGAAGGGGCAGCATGTTAGACACAGCTGAGGGGACCCTGAGCAAGCTCAGCTCTCACTCACAAGGAGAAACCCCTGGCATCAGCCTGCTGGAACTCCTTGCAGCTCCGGCTTGCACCCGACAAGGGAGAGAGGTCACAGCTGCTCAGCCCTCTGCAAACCAGATGCTCTCTCTTTGATCAAGTTACTAATGTAGCAGTCACATGGGTCTGGAATAGCATATTGTTCCTTGTTCCATTCATTGCACACTTCATAACCTCATGCTAAATTTTGTAATTTCAGTTACAAAAATCACTTTCAACAGCAGCACAGGGACAGTGTATTTATTACACCATACATCATGTGTGGCCAGTCTCTGGGATAGTGCATAGTAAATTCATACTTATGTATGGTAACATGTTTTTTGACACCTCTTCCCTTTACAGTGGCTTTGTGTCACAAAGCTTTAATGGGACTGCTCTGAGTTTTTACAACTGGTTTTACAAAGCAATAGGGAGAAAGATTTGGCAGCAGCCACTGCTCCCAGCATAAGCAACTCCTCTTGCAGCTCTCCACCTCTCCCACTGTTTTTGCTGTGATTCTTCTGTCTCCTCAAAAGCTAAGAAATATATTCATGTTTACACTGGAGATAGCTAACCTATAAAGAAGATATATTTGGGCATTCAAGAGTAGCAGGTATAAAACAGCAGCCCTGTGTCAAGCCTGAAAAAGGTTTCCACTTGTGAGGGGTCTGATGGCATCATTGATTGGGTGCTACATCCCTGGCCATTGGAAGGGTGGGGTGACGTGGCCAGTGCTCAGCTTCAGCTCCCAACCACTGCAGTGGGAGAGAGCTCTGGGACCCCATCAGTGGTACAGCTGGAGAAGACAGAACATCAGGACCATCATTGCCTCTTAACTGTAGCTGCTTGAGGAGCCAATGGTTACACCTAAGCCAAAGTGAATACCTCCCTTACTTCTTGTTTGCAAATGAGCAAGTTAAAAACTGTGCAGTTTTGGGCACAGATCTTGAACAACACAGCTGAGAGCAAGAATTACTTCTTCCTGCCAGGGCCAAGAGAAGAATTAATCTATTTAGCACTGAACAGTACAGTTACCAAAGCACTAAAAGAAGCTAACTGAAAAGAGTATTTGTGGAAATTATATAAATAAGCTACATACATGTTTGCATAGTCATTAGCTACCCCACAGCTGCTGTAAATGAAGAAGCAAAGTGGTTATAACCCAGTCATACCATATAAAGGCTCTCCTTCATTGGGCCTGCTCCTGTTTCCAAGCTGAGTACTTACACGTAGTGCCTGGAGTAGTGATTGCACAGGTTCAAGACCCTCTTGGGCCAAGTGACTGAAGTATAGGACAAAAAGGGAAATCCAAGGTCCTCTCAGCTGTGCCGAAACAACACAGTCCTTTCTTTAGTTCACGGAAAACTGATTGCTGGTTTTCAATATTTGTTCACATATCCTGCGTCTCCTGTCACTGCTCCTCTTCTACTTAACTAATCTGTGTGCTCTAGGAAGTCTCCTTGCCACTGCTCTTACTCCAGAGGTAATTAAACTCTGTAAGCAGGCAAGCCAGTGATGAAAGGGACTGCTCTGGAACAGATCCATAGATATATGTAAGGCTTTATATTGTGTTATCTGGGCCTGAATAGAGCATCTTGGTGGCCTGTATCTAGTACTGAAAATCATCTTTCAGGTCCTCCGCAGACACTCTTAAATTGAAATATGCCAGGAGCTATAGCTTTAAATTTCTGGAAAATGGTTCTTCCCAAATTTGCATTTGACCCTTAAGCATATTTATCCTAGGTTAGTATTTATGCTTTTAGCAATGTTATTGCATTTTAAATTCATGTCCAGCTTATGTGCAATTTCCTATTTCGTATCAGTCTACTTCAAAACTGTTGCTTTCTAATTGGAAGAGGTGAAGAGGTATCCATGTAATGTGATGTATTCCCCTTTATTTCTCTTTATAAAGCTGATCTCATCTAACAATAAACTGGCACATTCAGGCCCTTTGCAGAGTGTATTTTACACTGTTTTTTTAAGCTCTTTCATCAGATACAATAATTTTTCATATTGTTTTCTCTTACAAAATAAATAAATTCTTATCAGTTATATTTGTTGTTTGCACTGTAATAATCATTTGCTGAATTCAGTGCAAGGCTTTCAATAAAATATTCAAACCACACATAATAGCTATATTTAGGAATCAGTCATACTAATAAAGATATCCTGACCTACTGTGAGAGTCACACTGATTGTGACTCATTGATCTGACTTCTCTACATTGCTAAAGAAATATTAAGTAACAGGGGCCCTGATACTTAACCTTCACAGTAATAACATATTGCTCTTCACTGGAGTTTGCCAATAATTGATTTCTAATTAATTCACTGATATGAGCGTATCAGAAATGCAATATACATTGAAAGAGTAATTTCTTTGTATAGCATTTTTCACACAGGCTATTTACCAAAATATTTCAGAGTTACGTTTGCAAAGTACAAGAGCAAAAAATAAAGCACAAGAACAACAAGTAAGAAAAACAAGTATGAACTCTGGAGAGTTCACCCTGAAAAGAAATGATGAGTCAAGTAAGTGAACAGATGTGAAACAGTCTGGAGCTGCAGAATAAAACACCATTTCACTGATGTCACAGATGCAGGGTGAAGTGGCTCAGAGAAGGCCAGTATAATCAAAGCAGGACAATTATAGCAAAGTACAGACTCAAGATCTTTTAGATGAGTTGCATCAGGTCAGTTAATAAGGCCTAAGCTTAAGAAAGGCACTGTTTAACTCAGATCCTAAGTGAGCTTTAAATTTACTTGAATAGAACGATATAGGACTATTTCCAGAAACTAATCACTTGCAGTGTGATATATGCACACACACAATATATATTCATTTGGTTACTAAAAATAAAGCATCATAGAATCATGAAATGGTTTAGGTTGAAAGGGACCTTAAAACTGATCTAGTTCCAACCCTCTGTCATGGCAGGGAAACCTTCCACTAGACCAGATTGCTCAAAGCCCCATTCAACCTGGCCTTTAACATCATCAAAGACAGGGCATTCACAACTTCCTTGGGAAACCTGTTCCAGTGCCTCACCACCCTCACAGTAATGAATTTCTTCCTAACATCTAATCTAAACCTAGTTTCTCAGTTTGTACCCATTACTGTCCTATCACTACAGTTCCTCTTGGTTTCCCTGTAGGCTCAGTTCAGATACTTGAAGGTTGCTATGAGATCTCCATGCAATTTCCTCTTCTCCAGGATGAACAGCCCCAGGTTTCACAACCTGTCTTCACAAAGGAGGAGTACCAACCCTCTTATCAACTTTGTCGTCCTCCTCTGGACTTGCTCCAACAGTTCCTTGTTCTTCTTACATCTAGGATTCCAGAGCTGGATACAGCATTCCAGGTGGGGTCTCACAAGAGCAGAGGAGACAGGCAGAATCACCTCTCCGGACCTGCTGGCCACACTGCTTTTGATGCAGCCCAGGATTTCATTGCTTTATGGGCTGGGAGTGCACATTGCCAGCTCATGTGGAGTTCTTCACTGACTATCACCCTCAAGTCCTTCTCCACAGGGATGCTTTCAATTACTTACATATAAATATACCAAAAGGAAACTATTGACTTTGTAAGGTCAAATTTTAACAAAAACTTAGCATTTTCTAACCTTTCATCTCTTACTAGTCTCTGATAATTCTGCTTGCTAAGGATAGCTAATTCCTGGCTCACTATTACTTTTCATATGATTTTACAATGAAATTATCATATATCCTACTGCTAGAACAATCTCTAATTCTCATTAAAATGTCCCTTTTAAGTCTCTCATGTAAGTGTTTTTTCAGCTGAAAACTCCCATTTTTAGCCTAAAGCCAGCAAGTTTTAAAACAAGCAAGTCATGTGTATTCAAAACAATTTTTTAAAGATTTTTCAAAGTAATAACATACTTTTTACAAACAATTTCACTTAGGAATGGGGAAAATGAATAAATTAATTTTGATCTTACGTGGTTTATTCCGTAGGTTAAAATTTGATTCACGAAAGCTCCAATTCATGTAATTCATTTCAAAGAATACCTGCTTAATGATTTTTGAGGGGCTTGCTTTCAGCAAGGGGTGTCTCATTTTAGCACTTTGTGGTTGGAGCTATTTAACGCCTGAGTTTCCAGTTCTTTCAAAGTGGTGAAGTCTGAATCCAGAGTTTAATCTGTCTAAGCACTGGGTCAGCCTCATTCCAGAGGCAGGTTTAACAAGGAAGATGCCTATGACCAGTTGGTGCAGTGACAGACAGACAGGAACTCAGATGGAGCAAGAGAGGGCATACTGCATCCAGCAGCCTCAGGTACCTGGCATTACACATAGCAAAAAAAAATTCCCTAAAACCAATAGAAGCACAATGTTTCTAAGTAATCCCAAGAAAATGTTGAAGTGTGTTTTTAAAGCCTGTACTACACAAGAATGCTTTAACCCTTACTTTCTCAAGGCATGTTTAAAAGCTGAATACAAACTCATCCCAGCTCAATGATACACAGACTGACAGTTTCAGTGGCACACAAAACCTATGGGAAGACACTGCTGTGAAAATGAGACCAGAATTGCCCAGGACATGTATCAGTGAAGGACATCAGCTAACCTGAGAGTACTCTGTGGACTTGTAAATGAAATTTGGGTCTGTTTCCTCAGGTTAAAACAGCAACCTAAGCAAGGTAGAAATTCTGATACAAATTCCTGAGGATCATCCCAACTCAGAACTTTCAGTGCAATCTAACTTACATATTTATCTGGCACTTCCAGAGAATATAGCACAAATTGCTGATGTGAACTGCTCACTTGATGATAATTTGTCCCTTTTCTCTAAATTAAGATTATGCACTATAGCTTACCTGTAACTTCTGGGTCAGAGAATCCCTCTGTGCCTGGAGCTCTCTGGCATTTTCGATTTCTTGTTTCAATCCTTCTATTTCCTATGGAAGAAGAAACAACCTCGCTAGCAACATGTTACCTTGCTTGGCTGCAGTGCTGGTATTCTGTCTGCTGCTTCTTCTCCTGAGCAAGTCATTGCAACAATACCAAAACCTGCAGTTGGCTACTGACCATCACAGCACATGAAGTTTAAGCCCTACTCCCAATACTTCTCAATGACAATCCCAAAACGGCAACTCCATTGTGCATGAACAACAATACAGATAAACATTTTCTTTTATAAAAATCCAAATCTTCTTTTCCCACACAGAAGATATGAAATAATTTTTTCCTGGAAAATTAAGGGTTCTTATAAAAACAAATTTATACTTAAAGTTCTATTGGAATCCATCCTTCTCCATTTTTTCAAGAAAAAGAAATCAATTTTCAAATGTGAACTGCTTATTATGTCAGGGCTGAGCATTAAAAATAGCCTGCTTTGACCATTGATGTCTATAAAAAGAGAGTCTAAAATAAATGGTATCTTTAATTTGTCAAGAAGAAAGTAGTAAGTTATAAAAGTAATAAATAGAGATGAAATAATGAAGAGAAACTGTTCTTAGCTTACTTTAAAGAGATAAGAATAGAAACAGTTAATGAAATTAAAAGGTATCAAACTTAAAACCATTAAGTACTCCTCTCCAGAACTACATATTTATCTCCCAGGACTCCTTTTGGCAAAATTTCTTTGCAGCCTACAGCTCGGCATAATTCAAAAGTGAATGGGCAACAAAATGGGAAGCATTACCAACCTGAGCCCAATCTAGTAAGTATTTTATGAGGGAGTTTGGAAAAGGCTTTGTTCCATTTTGAGAGGATATTCTGTAATGACTGTGTGTCTCCTGTATCCTCCTTGAAAACATCTAACAGCCACTGAGGGAAGACCCTGCAAGACATGCTGCCCCTCCGAACATGCACATCAGTGCCCACTGTGTCTGTCACGTAGGGCTTTTATACAGGGCAAATAATCCTTCATATGCAGCTGCTTCCACCTCCTTTTTCCCATCCATAAAGTGGGAATTCTTGATCATTCTGTGGCACTGATCTGCTTTCCTCTAGGATCTGTGCCAGTGCAGGTGTTACTCCAATCTCTTTTATTTCCTTGCTGCTGGTCCAGCCCAAGACACATGGCACAACAAATATCAAGTTTCAGGCTGGGGACTTGGCATGCATTTAAGGAAAGTGCTGATCTTATGGATCATAAAAGTCAGCTATATTAACAGAGCCTGAAAAACAGACTGGCTGGAGAAAGGTATTGATCTATTGTTTCAAACCCTCCTCTCCACAATAAAGAAAGCATGCTTAAAACTTTCGTAGAAAATCTGGACTGCATCAGTGTGTTGACTGGACTGTGGAAACCACTTGCGACTTACTTTTGAAAACAGAAATGTTTGGCAAAAGCAAAAAGGAAAACATGATATATTTTTTGTTGTTAATCAGACACTCCAGCTCTACATTGGACTGACATAATTACATAAATGAAAAAATATTAAGAATACCCAAGAAGTTGAAAAATATTTACTTTGTAACATCTCTAAGAAATAATTCAGTATTTAACAGCCATTGCAAGCTTAATATCAAAAGGCATTAGAAATGATGTAAGAGAAAACCCAAAAACAAATGTTAGCAGATACCTCTTCTTTTTTCTTCAGCGTAGTCTCTAACTCCTGTATTGTCTGGTTTAATTCTGTTTTATGTGTGTGGACTGCATTGGCTTGACTGCTCACACACTCTAGCTCAGTCACCTGTTGAAATAAGTAAAAGCAACATATAAAAGAATTAATTTCAACATATTCAAGATACTATTACTTCTTTGCATCAATAGCTCTGTTTGAAATACACCCTTAGTTCTGGGTGACTTATGCTGATTAAAATGGGGAAGGTGTTCTTACAAAGGTAGCATAAAATTCCTTAAGATATTGTTTCTCACAAAATTGTTGTTATGACTTCTTGGAAATAATAAATTTTACATGTTATAACTGAAAAGAATGTTAATTAAAACTTGCACTAATTTTTTGAAAATTTTAAGAAATATGTTGAATTACCATTTCACAAACAGTAATGTCTTGATGACTGAACTTACCTCTCCATCTGACACTTCTAAATGTTACACTACCTTACTAAACCACAGTGCTCACACACTTCCTAGCAAGGCCATTAAAATTTCATAGCCTCACTTTCTGACTCAGCATCAACATTGTAATAGCAAATACTCAGCCACCAAGATACAGCTGCCAGCTTCTAACTCCCCCTAGTTTTGGATGTCATCGCTCAGTCACAAAGCCAACGGCTAATGTCACTATTTGGATTTGCTCAGTTCTTCTTCATTAGCAGAGAGCAAGCACTCTCCATCTGCCCTTGGATAAGTTAAGATACCTGGCAGTGGTTTGCCCTTTCATTTTATTTTTTAATCAAAAAGATGTTAATATCCTGACATTCACAGATAGACAGTTGTCAGAAAAAAAGCTTCGGCATCAACAAAATAAAATCCATGCAGCTAGAGTCTATGCAGAAAAGTCTCTGTTCATGTACCTCTCACACTTCAGGTCAGAATATTAGAGAACTCCTGCACTGCATGTCTGCATGGATGTGTGCACTAAGACATTTTTGTTTAATGCCAAACTGTTAAAATATAAAAAATACTCAAGTTATTTATTTTCACCAGTTGTGAGCCTCTTAATATATAGTCTTCAACAGAGCTGTACCATGCACCTAAAAATCTGTCCCAGAAACTCCTTTGAACAAAGTGCTACCCAATTATACAGTAAAAACCTCTAAGTCTCCACCTAACTTTCTTGCAGAAGTAGCCTTAGACTACTTCAACAGAGAGCAGGCATTCTCCAAGACAATTTTATTTCTTAGGTAAAATAATATCTTGGGGAATCAAGGTTAATGCACTCCAGCACCCATGTACTCTAGCTAGTGAAGCCACCACGATGCTAGTAATTTCAGACTCTGAACTATTTGCAGGCTCAAAAATAGATTACTGAATGAAGTCAAAGGACATCCAAGAAGAAATACAAGAAAATTAAAACAAAATCCCTATCAGCTTCTCCTTTCTGAGTCACAGGCCACAATCCTCTGTAACAGCAATGCCAACTCTAGTTTCTTCTACTGGAAAGCAATTGCTTAGACATTTTTGCACATCAGGCTTATAGATGTAGAGCTGAAATTAGACCAAATTCTTGGGTGGTGTAAGGGGAATGAGGGAGCTGGATACAGCTTGGTAACACAACACACCACCACCAACCCCATCCTAAAGTACTTTCTTTATTTGCTGGTATTGTCCCAAAAGAAATACCAGTGCTCATGGCAAAAACTAATGGCAGTCTGCTTAGTGTTATGTGCCACTGAGCTTTACAACTTAGACAATTTTCTCAATTTGCTTCAGAAACACAAAAGTATCTCTTTTTAGACTCCTATAATACTACAATTACACAAAGAATTGGAATACACCGACTGGGACAAACCTATTTCTACACAGTGTCTCAACTAACATCTAGATAAAGCATGGATCAGAGAGGCAAAGAGTAATTTAGGCTGTAAGGGGACTCTGGTGGTCATCTGGCCAAGGCCGCCTACTCAAAATAAGGCCAATTTTGAGGTCACATTTGGTTGCTTATGGTCTGGCCCAATCAGGAACCCTTCACTATCCGGCAGAGCTGCCACAATTCTGACATTCATAAAATGAAGAGCTCTAGCTCCTTCCTAAGTTTTGCTGGAACTGTCAAACTCATTCACCTCTTCCATCTTCATCCCTTCTGACGTTTAACTTCTTAAACATTTCCAAGCTTTTCTGCTGAGATGCTGCATGGTAATCTCCAAGAAGACAATCTCTCTTTTAAAGTTGTTGGACTCAGCAAGACCCACTGGTTCTCACCAAGCCCTAGGACTGTGAATATTGACTTACATGAAGTGTTAGAGCCTCAGCTGGAGAGACAGAAGTAAGGCCAGTTCTCAAACTACCTCTGTCCAAGAACCTCATGACTTAGAAGCAAGTGTGCAGAGATGTCTTGTCCCGCGACTAACGAAATGCTTGGACTCCCCATGTTCCCCATATGGTTTCTTCTTGGCTGGTACACACTGAGAGGACGTATGTGTTGGTGCAAGCTTGGAATTCAAGGAGGCAAGTGACTTGGGCTGCGGTGGATGAAGTGTTACTTCTCTAGGCTCCATCTATTGTCCCCGGCTAAAAACACCTTCTGCAGCAGCCCTGCCAGAGGCACAGCCCACATGAATGCTCCTGAGTACACTCTGGTCCATAGTAACCCCACACACTTACCGAAATTGCTTAAGCAAACATCGCTTATTATTCTTAAGAAAGAAAGGAATGCTCTCACAAACCTTATTCCCATCAGAGGCAATTGCTCTCAGAAGGACAATTAATTACCAGCACTAAAAGGGCTGTGATGTCTTACTCTAGTAAGCTTTTCTCTGGGCAAACATCCATCTCTTACTGCTTATGCAAGAAAATAAAGTCCAACTGTTTTGTTTACTGTTCCTTCAAAAATCAGCAAGATGGAAAAAGAGAACAAACTCAATTAAAAAACAGGGTTACTTATCAGTCTTATTTAAATGCCCATTCTTACAGAGATCTGAAAAGACGTCAACTATTTTCATCATGTTATCTTGTATTTATAACTGTACCTTTAAAATAGAAAGGCACATTGTGACCCTTTCAAAAAGATCTGTAGGGTAAGATGGGGTGAAAAAAGATGTGATATAAAGAATATGCTATTGAAAACACAAGTCACAAAAGATAAAGCTCTAGGCAAAAATCTGGATAGCATTTACTTGCTCTGTTTCCTTGTTTCAAATTGAATTTAATTTTTTCATGAGCAGTGGTCCAAAAATCATTACAAGTAACCGTTTATGCATTATGCACAGAAGGGGGCCTATAAGGAAGTTAAAATACCTTAGTCTGACCCTCCCACATGCTGCTTACAGGGACACCTCTTCATTCAGTTTTTCATGTTTAAGAGCAAGCCTCAATCAATGATTCAAACCCTTGCGCAGCAGTATCGAGCAATGTGCCGGTGATTGTGCCTGTGATTATACCTTGTTTCCAGTACAGAATTCAGGCTGAAAGAACAGTCTTTGAACAATAACTGACTAAACAAGGTTCTTTTATTGTGCTATCATATGGCTGCACTCACTGGCATATCTGAAAAACTCAATACTGTGGCTTGGTATTTGATACTAAAGCATAAAAAAGGTACTGTTCTTAGCTTCTGTTTATTTATTTAGTATTTATCATCCAGGTAAGGATTGCATGTAGGGGAAAAGTTCTGAAAGGGCTTTTTAGTGACTATTCAGTGTGCAGAATCTTCCAGCACAAGGGTGGCATTATACTTAACTGCATACTTCAGTGAGAAATACATCAGCTGAAATAGGACAACAAGCCAACTTGTTCTGGCAGAGGCTAGACCTTCCTAGGAGAGGTCATTCCACAGTTTTCTGGAAATTTTAATGTAGGGCCAACTGCCTATAAATGAGAAGGACTCCAGGCAGAGGTTTTCATTGAACAGAGAGCTAGCACACACTGGGCTGCTGGGAAGGTTGGAGGAGTGAGGCTTTGGGACATATAACACAACAAGGAGGAACAGCTTTGATGAGAGCTTAAAGCAATGACTGCCCAAAGCTTCAGAAGGCTGAAAAGTTTCTCAAAGCAAACTCAAACACCGAAAACTACTTCACATGTAAAGACTTCAGGTAGACAGAGGCAAAGAAGTGGAAATGACAGACGTATTCCTAATGATGACCTTCCCCAAGAAATTACTGACTGAATGAATCTGTGCTATGCTTGCTCCCTTTTTTCAAACTACTTTCTTGAGAGAAATTTGTAGAATTTGGTACCAACAGATCATGAAATTCCTTCTAAACCCTGTAAAAATATTTTTTCCAACTTCTAGAGAAATGCAAAGCAAGACAGATTAGAACAGAATGAGATTATTGCAGAATAATTTAGGTTGGATAAGATCCTTAAGACCATTGAGTCCAACAATTCACACAGCACTGTGACCTCCACCACCTAACCATGTCCCCGTGCACCACATCTACATGTCTTTCAGACACCTCCAAAGATGGTCACTACATGATTTGTCAGGAGAGCCTGTTCCAATGCTTGACAATCCTTTCTGTGAGAAATGTTTCCTAATAACCAACCTAAACCTGGTACAACTTGAGGTCAGTTCCCCTTGTTCTATCACCTGTTGCTTGGGAGAAGAAACTGACCCATATCTGATGTCAACCAACCAGGTAGACGTAGGGACTCCTTTTCTCCAGGGTAAACAAACCCTGGCTCCCTCAGCTGCTTCTCACAGAACTTTTGCTCCAGATCTTTCACAAGCTCCATTGCCCTCCTCTGGACATGCTCCAGCACCTCAGTGTCCTTGTCTTGAGGGTTGCAAAACTGGACACAGAATTCGAGGTGTGGCCTCACCAGTGCTGAGCACAGGGGGATGAACACTGCTCTGGTCCTGCTGGCCACACTATTGCTGATCCAAGCCAGGGTGCCACTGGCCTTCTTGGCCACACTGCTGGCTCATGTTCAGATGCTGTCAAACAGCACCCCCACGTCCTTTTCTTCCATGAAGTTTTCCAGCCACTCTTCCCTCAGCCTGGATCACTTCCTGGGATCATTGCAACCCAAGGGCA
>JAWWLT010000092.1:50562125-50578499 GCA_035040995.1 Premnoplex brunnescens
CCCCCCCCCCCCCCCCCCCCCCCCCCCCCCCCCCCCCCCCCCCCCCCCCCCCCCCCCGCCCCTCTGTTTATTTTTTGGTTTTGTTTTGTTTTATTTTGTTTTGGGCTTTTTGTTTGGTCGGTTGGAGTCTTTTTCTATTTAGGAGTTTTTAGTGCAACAAGAGGTTTCTTGTAATTCCAGAAGAAAGGTCTGCATACCTAAATACACAGACTTAGTTGTCCATTTTTTTGGCACTTGCAATTGGTCCATCTGCACATATATTTATTTCAATTAAATGCATAGATAAATACTAACAAAATTATAATCCCACTGTTTTGATTAAATTCAACCTATCCATATGTACCTTGCAAAATGCTCATCTATTTTCATTGTAAACAAATAGTACCAAGCTGCTATGTAGCCACATGCTAATTTGAGTATCTTAAGAAGAAGATTATACTTGGTCAACTTTTTTTTCTTTAATCAATCAAACCTAATTTATAACTAAGTTTGGGTTGTTCGGTGAGGATAGGAGGGACACAGTCTTAAAGGGAGGATGAAAAGAAACAGGCACCACATAAAAAAAGTGCATTGTCAATAATTTTTTTGATCAAAACTCCATTCATAAATTTATCATTACCAAACTTTCTGTCACCTTTCTTCATATTTCCACTCTTAGAAAATGTTCTTCCTTGGGCACATAAAACGCAATAGTTACTCACAGTAGTCCCACAGTCCTGCTAGTAAGACTTCTCAGCAAGTATGGAGTCCACAATATGGGCTCCAATTCAGCAGGCAACTTCATCACATCTGCATGTTCAAATCTAGTTTTGGTTATTCAATTAGTAATGCAGCTGGTGGAAATATTGAGGTGACTTCTAAAGGGTCTGTAAAGATTTTCTACAGACAATCCAAGCACATGGCTTATACAGCATTCCATACTTCTTGTGAACTTTAATAACTGCTTATAAAGACTTTTTTTCTTTAGGCACTTCATTGTCTAATAAAATGACTGTGTTTTTTTCTTGTTGTGCTTGTGCATTTTTTTAATATCCATTTTAAAATTTCTTGTTAACAGTGATGAAATCACGGTCCATTATTTGTCGGTGGCTTTAATAACTATGTAAGATATCCTCATACTTATTTCATTCATTGAAAGAAAGAACCAAAACAAAACAGGCTAAGTTTATCTTACTTTTTAGGAAATTCTGGTAAAATAACAAGCTAGAATTCAAGACTTGACCTCTCCGTTCTTTCATGACTACCCACGAGCTTGATCACTTCCCTCCATCTCTTTTTATGTTAGGTTTCTTTTCTTGCAGATGAATGATCTTCAAGGACTGCAGCTCTTATTATTATGCACTGGTGTTATTACTTTGTGCTATTGCCCAGTGTCATAGGATGATTTACTTGAGCAGTTAGAGTGCATGAAAAAATTCATCATTTTCATTTTTAACATGACAAAGACAGAACTTTGGGTTACTTTCCATAATTTATATCATCATTCAATTCTTTCCTCCTCATGGTATCAGGATTAATGTTAGTGCCAATGCTACTGTATTTGTCTGAGGTAGCTTACTTCAGGGTTTTTCTTTCTGTTACTGAGCTGTTGTATGAATCCCTTTTGATGTCAAAAAACTGTGCAAGGTGTGTAGGAGTGGTCCTCCGCCCTGTTTAAGGGAAATTTTTGTTGTTTCTGAGCAGATTAGAGAAGGCTGAGAGCTCCAAGTTAAGCTCTTGACTGGGCATCATATTGTTTCAGAATTATCTCTTTGCATTTGAGAGGGAAAAATCCATGCAACCATTTAGTGAGCTTCTGAAAAATACAATGCCTGACAAAATATCAAAAGACAGCATTTACGAATTAAGCTCACAATTTATCAGGAGAAAGCATAAAACTTTAATTACTGAGAATGTTTCAGTCAGCCACAATGAATCCATATTCTATTTCATCTCAGCTGTAGCCACTATTCAGATAGAGAACAAATGGAAGAAGGAAGATAAAGGCCTCAGAGAAAGCAAACAAATGTAGGTTAATGCGAAAAACTGAACTGATGAGTATATCTTATACTTAATCAGAGAAGGCAAATAATAGGTGAATTTCATTTTAAAAATGCAATGAAAATCAAAGAAAGGGGTATCTTAGCTTTCCTTATATATTTTTAAAAGTGCAAACAATGTCATACACAGAAAAAAAGTATTCAGGTTAAATTTGAAACCAGTTATAGAATGAAAAATATTGGTTTAAATTAACTTAGAACTACATAAAAACCAAACTTTACAACAAATACTGCACCAGACAAAAGACAAAGTTTACCACAATGAATGAAAAACTAGAAGATAAATGAATCTGATACAAAGTAAAATCAATGGATGATTATAAATAAAACATGATGAAGTTCAAACTATTGAGGAAGTATCGTAAGACGTGAACTAGTAAGATAATATTCACAATAATTCTTTTTCAATATAAAAAGAAAACTATGTAAATAAGGTTATTTATAAGGTAATTTATATAAAGGAGAAACTAAAGATGGAAATGGTAATACAAAGTTTACTAATGAATATTCATTATTTTCACACACACACCTAACTTGACAGAAGATAGAGTTTGCTATAGCTTGCAGACAGATGGCTCAGGCACCAAAATTTTTATATAAACCTAAAGCATGTATCGAATGAATACTGCAATTGCATTATCTATAAACCACCTAGTATATTATTAAATTGAACTAAATGCATCAGTTAATGTTGGCAGTACCATTTCTGATTTTGAGATTGGTCTATGCTATATAACACTATGATCCTATCCCTTCAATGCACACACATCACATAAACATTCTTATTTTTCAGTGGACAAGATGCTGTGACAGCCCATTTTTCCATATAAAAAACAACATTTGCATTATAACTGAGAATGCAAAATAATTTCCAAAATTTTTTTCTCCCTGAAAACAATTTTCTATGCACATTTCTAAAAATTTGGTCTATTCAACTTTTCTCATCAAAATATCTTTTGGATCAAACCCTATTTTGCTTCTGAACTGGCAACAGATCCGAGTTGCAGCATGGCAAATTTCATTCAGATATTAGGAAAAAGAATCTGAAGTGTGGTCAGTTGATGGTCAAGGGTGGTATTTGGAACGCACTGCCCAGATTGTCTGCGGGAACTCATGCTTTGAGACTTCATTTACAACTTCAAAGCTGGCCCTGATTTCAGTGAAGAACTGGACCAGACAACCTCCAAAGTTCCGTTTCAAGATAAATTACTCTGTGATTCTACGAAATAAAGATGGAGTTAAATTCCTCTGACTATAAGCATAGGACTATCTAGATGACTTCCCTACAGATAATGACAAGCACTTAGAGAAGCAAATTTAGCTCAACACCTTAGCCAGTTTTCTTAAGACTGGGGCACTTACTCTTCATGGTTTTGTCTCTGCAAGAATTACAAGGAAAAAAATTATGACTGTCTTAGACAACATATAGCATACATAATATCAGGTGAGATCAATTCCAGTCTGAGGAATATTTTTTGGATCAACCGCAGGTACTTGTTTCTACTGAACATGTAAAAAGAACAGAAAGATAGCACAAGACAAGTGACTGAATACTGCTTGCTACAGCATGTACCATAACCAACAGTCTCAAGATCTGCCATTTCAGCTGCACATTTTTGATCTGTGTAAGAAAAAAGCATCTGACTTGTGGCTTCTTTTTGAAGTGAGGTACTAATTCAATCTGAAAGATCAGCCTCCAGCATATGGGTTAGAAGAGCTCTTGTATCACACTGTATGAATACATTGAACTGTATGGATAACAGATTGAGACTGAATTTTTTTTTAACATGATATGCATCCTTTCTCAGTTTATTGGGTTAGTCAGGTCTATGTTTTTTCTAAAAGCAATTCCAACAGAGGGCAGTACTCTCAATGAACTATCCTGTTGTAATTTATTGGCATTCTCGGAGAGACACAGGCACAGATCATTCCTGTATCCTTTGTGAGATATGAACAAGCCCTGAGGTCACAAATTACGGAAACATTTCATAAAGGCATGTAAACAGTGATGAAAAAGGCATAGTGTAGATGATCCCATGCTATAATATTTTGCGTTTCCTCAGAAATACAAAATAACTGAAGCAAATTTGCTGTGAAAAAGTTACAAAAAATCATCAGCTATTAATGAATGTAGCCTCAAAGGCTCAGTCATTACTGTTAGCTGTAGTATCATATAGAAGCAAAATGACATGCTAAAAATTTCCATGTTCATTATTTTCCAATAACAGATTTTAAATAAGATTTGACTAAGAGTGAGAGTAACATCAAAAAAAAAAAGAGACCTTTGCCCACCTTGTCTAGTTGAGTCTCCCAAGGCAAATTCAGCTGCTGTTGCTGCCCATTACCTTCCTTTCTTAGGTAAGGATTGTATTGTCTCAGCTTTGCAACACAAGCTGTTAGTACATTTTATTGGGAATAATGCTACCTTATTATGTCCATGTTTTGGTGATGAGTTCTGCACTGTAAAGCCTTTCTGATGGTCAGATGCACCCAAACATTTGCAGTATAGTTACTTTAATACAAGGTTGTCATTTAAATAATTTTATCAACAGTAACTGTTGTCATCTATTCACAAAACTTGGAAACGGGTTAGAATGCCCAACCTTCCTAATAAGAAGCTTAAATGAGATGACAGACAAAGTGACAGTCTCCCTCTCTACAAATACAAATGACAAGCTTCTGCCTGACTGGAACATTTCTGAAGCAAAGAACTTTTGTCAGCAGCTGCCAATTTCTTGACTGAAAGCACTTTGCAAAAAGCACCAGTCTTAATTACATTTCATGCATTTTGTCCAGTCAGCTATGGCACACGGTTGCATTCCATTGGAAATTGTCATTCTTCCCTATCAAACAATTTGGCTGGGACTTCAGGATTGTTGTTTGCAAGTCAGTCGTGGTACAGAACATCCCCAAGAACTTGTCATTTCCCATTTCAAAGAACTTGCCATTTCTTAAGTTCAAAGGTATTCTTGTTTCTCTTCTTGTTTCTCCAGTTAGATGAAACCTACTGAATTTTGCCCCCTCAGACAAATACAATCTTCATTCTTGGGACTACTTGAACAGACTCCAGTTAGGCAGGTCCAGCACACATCTGAAAGAAGCCTTTGCAGCTTTCAGGATTTCGCTTGCTGTAATTGTCATACCTTATTTCCTACAGGTCAGTACAGAATATAAAACCAAATTAAGAGGTCCACTGCTTGATGCTTCCCTTCTTTGTCAATATAGTCATGAAATCCCTTTTCATGCAAAAAAGTGCAGTGGTTTAGTTCAGGGGTTTTTGCACTTTTTTCTGAACTAAATATCATCAAATCATAGAATGGCCTGGCTCAGAATGGACCTTAAAGATCATCTCATTCCAACCCTCCTGCCATGGGCAGGGACACCGTATACTAGACCAGGTTGCTCAAAGCCCCATCCAGCCTGGTCCCGACACTTCCAGGGATGGGGCATCCACAGCTTCTCTGGGTCACCTCTGCCACTGTTTAACCACCCTCACAGTAAAGAATTTCTTCCTAACACCTAATCTAAAGCTACCCTGTTTCAGTTTAAAGACATTTCCACTTGTCCTATGACTACATAACTTGTAAATAGTACCTTTCCAGTGTTAAATACATCTCCTCAATATTTTAATAAGTTAATCTTTATTAACAAAAGTGATACAGCTTTGTCCAAGACCTCTTTCCTCCACACTGTTAATCTTGCCTTCATTTTGCACAGAAACATGTTTTAGGATTAGGATTCATATGGATAAAGATCAATAGATTATACAATATATAGAGAGTTTCATGTGACAAGAGAAAATAAATTAAGAGATCGAGGATGTGTTTTCATAATTTAGCCTTCAACCTTGCATGTCTTATGCCTTCCTCAAACATCGTCTTTCCTTTCCCCACTGTGAACTAACTTCTGGTTTGCCAGATGACCTCTGCCAAATTAACAGTGACCGGAACAGAACCCAGTCGCTCCTGTACGAAAATGAGCGCAGATCTCTAGTTGCATATAATGATCTTATATTTCAGTTGTGTTCCAGTTGTTGTTTTCTTCATGTGTAAGGATGAGAGGAAGCTGTTCATCTTTGTTATATGAGGAAACTCTGACAAAGTTTGTTTAACTTACAGATTTCATGTTAAGTTTCTGTGAGTTTAAACGCAAGAGGGACCAGACTGTAATGCTATGGAGAATGTAATGAAACAGCTGCAACACCATCAAACAAAGAGAGTGAAAGCTGGCAAACATGTCATAAGGTTAGGTAACTTTTCTTGCAACAATAACCTTTGCAGCAAAAGAACTGCTACAACAAAATAACTTTGCATTGGAGGAAATACTTTACAGAAATAATTAATTCCCATCTCAAAAATTACCCTGAAGTCCCAACAACACACTTGTTTTACTTGAAAGTGAGTGAACACAGTCACCAGTACTTCCACCTCCAGGATCCTGGCCATTTGTTCTGACTCACCCGCTTGTGAAGACGTTCTGCTTCCTCCTGATATGCAGCAAGTTGCTGTTTCCATTGTTTCACATTGGCAGTGGACTCCAGCAGGGCTGCTGTGAGCTTAGCATTATTACCCTTGAGCGTGGCCAGTTCTGCCTCCCAATGCTTGCTGATTGTCGAACTGCACAGACAGAATGAGAATGGTCAGAACCCTCAAATCTCTTACTTTATTCTTTTTAAACATCTTATAATTTTTTTTAATACCCAGGAAAAACAGAATTATGAAAAAAATCCTGTGGCTGAATGACTGAATGATAATCCAAATGCTCAAATCATCAAAACTATACATTAAGAAAATACAGGTATAGCATTATTGGAAAACAACATCTACCCTCCTAGTTCAACAGGATATTTTTTTGTAAGTAAAATGGTAAATATTATGACATCCACATCAGCTTCCCAAAAGGAACAACATGCAATTCTAGAATATGTGTATGATTAGTCAATATTTTAATGCATATGCACTGAATGAAAGTGCTTTTTTAATCTACTATTTTATGAAATACACTGTAGAAAAAGATTTGTCACTGACTTGATGAAAGAGAGCTAAGTACTTTGGAAGAACAGCTTGGTTGTCTTAATGCAAATCTTCCATTCCTGACATAAACTTTCTTTTTTTTAAATACCATATTTAATTTGTACTTGTAAAATCAAAGATTTTGAATTTCATAAAACTATTAATGCATTTTTTTCCTCTGTAATATCAACAAATAAAGATCAGGTAGTATAGATATATTCCTGCTTCATTTTAAAGTGGAAGCTGATTTTGGGGTTTACTGAAGCAGCTGATAGAGGAAAATCCTTGCTTACAATTTAATCATTCTCTGAGCAAACACAAGGCTTTAATTTTCACAGGTAATTAATTTGCCATCATCTGCAGACCCTACGTTTACACTCAGTATGCAAGGGCAAAATATCTCAGACATATCAGGTGAATGTATTAATATGCAAACAGCTCACTAACAGCATGTGAGGTGCTCACCTATGTGGAAAATACATAGAGAAAAGAATTCATTTTGTTCTCATTCGCTTACTATTAAAGATATCATTGAAAACCAAAGATCTGTAACGCTGGCCAAAATGATTTTGTAGATAGGTTAGTGACAAATTAAGAGGAATTATTGTAATTATTTATTTTAATAAATAGATGTTAATATTGTTAATTATAATTTATTGCTATTTTACTTGTAAGTTTAGAGATTTATTTGAACTTTGTACACAAGTACAATGAAACATTGTCATCTTTTTGTCCACTTAGTTATTTTCTTCTACTTCCTACATATGCAAATTCCATCCCACTGAAGCATATTTCAAAAATATGAATCCTGTAAATGCTCCTTAGGTGTTCAAAATCAACTAGACACCAAGGAGCATTCATTATCAATTCAGATCACGTGTACCATTTCACTAAAACATCCTATCTGATTCTTCTGTGCTCCAGCATTTCCTTCCAAATACACTGCTTTGTCCTCTTGAAAATACAAGTCACTCCAGAAGAGGAATATGGGGTTTTTCAAATTGCTCTAGCATTTCATGAGCTACACAACTAATTAGAAATTCGCCACTGGAAATTTTAGATCTTAAATCACTAAACTAATATAATGATGATCCTACTTCATTGAGGGAACACTGATTCACATATTCAAGAAGATAAGTACATGGAACCATATCTACTACTCTGTTTCTCTAGTCAGACTTAATTTTCACTTATAGCCACCCAGCAGATCAACAAATTCTGCTAAAAAAATGCTAAAATATCTAGTTTGTTATTATATTCATAACTCCTTCTTGATGTTCTGATCTGGAAAAAAATATCCATTCCAGTAGTTTCATGCAAGTGAATAGTTCCAATTAGTAGTCCTGCAGGACGACTAGCAAGTACTAGCTACTAGCAAATCGTGTATGTGTGACACTGATACATTTTTACAAAATGTGCCTTACTACTCATCTTGCCCACAGAAGAAACACATGCACAAAATATTACACTGATGTAACACAGCTGTATTTGGGACAGTTACAGGCTGAGAGCTGTTTGATCATTTATTATCTTAAGGAACTGATTTTTTTTTATTTTTTTTTTTTATGTAATAAGGTGTATATCCACGTTGATACCTTTCTAAGCCACAAAGAACCCAGAAGACAGACTCTCAAGGAGCGAGGAGTAATAATATTATGGCGATTTGTGGTGTGTTTCACTTTCACCTTCACCTGGTGCCCTTCCTACGGTGCCTCCAAGAGAATATCCAGGAGCTCTTAAGTTATTCCTTGTATACTGGAATCCCATCATGAAGTATGAAGCAAATACTTTCTATTACTGCTATGGTTACCCTGGTGAAAAAGCTGTAAGGTTTCTTCAGATCTGCCTTTTTTTCAATTGGTTGTTCTCAGTAGAATGCATCAGTATTATTTCTGAAGTGTACTTTTTATCCCCCAACACATTTACATGGTGGGCAGGAACATGCCTATTGTAATGTAAGTGTTACTGGTTTGTACCATATACTGGGGTTTTTCTATAAATAATTGCTAATTTATCTTCTAGAGAGTCTACTATAGCTCCATAAAATGAAAACGTTGCTTAAATTAGTCTAGTTTTGTATCTGATAACATACAATGTCTTCCCAACTGTCTAGACTTATCCTGTTTCTTCTTAATGGATATCATACCAGGAAACACAGAACCAAAGATGTGGATTATTTGTTTCATAAAATCATTATTTGATTTAAATAGCCCATAACAAAACTTGGCAGTTCTGACTGACTTTCCTCAAACAACTTCTTGAGAAATAGGGGGGGGAAAGGAAGAAAAAGAAAGAAAAATAAATTATGCTCTGCAGATTACTTTGGTTAAAACTGGAGTTAGATTAATTACTTTAGGACTAGGAAAAAAGCACAATTACAGCTGGCTGTTCTTAAGCTAGACTGAGAGTATCTGAATTGATGCCTGTACCTGTAGAGTTACATTGGTTCAAATTTACCAACACTTCCTGAGGAAACACTCAGAAATGTATGATTCAGACACAATGTGAATGCTCCCTTGGAGGAGAAGATGATGGGACTAACACTCGGTAGAGGGAACACACAGGTCCAAAAGTTGGTGGACACGTGGAAAATACAAAGGGCTCCCAAGAACTGCAAAAGCACATAGCAGGAATTTTGATGGTGGAACAGCTGCACTGCAGTACCTTGGAATAGATACAGAAGGGCTGCACATACTCTTTCCCCTCTAAAACCTTTTACTTAGTTCCTGTCTGAAAGGCTTTCTGCTGAAAGGAATTGATTTTGCCCTCAATGCATTAGATTCCATCATAGAAAATATGCACACAGCCCTGTCAGGTTATCTTAACAGTTGTAAATATCTAAACCTAATTTGAATAATTTCTCATGTGTTTTGAGATTATGTGCTCTACAAAGCACTTGAAATATGAACACTCAGCGATCACGGTGATCCAAAGTGCAGTGTGACTTCCACCAGAACACCTTCCAACTCTACTCTGTGGTGCAAAGCTGTGTGTACACACCGGGGGGCATGCATCCATACATTCCTGTGGTACAGGAATTCAACCTACATACATGTTTTGTTTTCTTCTGAAAGCCATCCATCCTTCTGCTAACAGCATCACAATTTTAACAGTTATTTCTTCAAATCTGTGAGAATTAACACCACGGACTGCCTGATACACAGAAAGTTTCAAGACATTCCTTCAAAAAAAGAAACATCCTTAACACTCCTGCTTGTTGCCTATGTATCAGCATGAAAAGCTACATCAAACTTTTAAAGATACCCTAACAGAGAATAAAGCCTGGTAATTTCCCTTGTGAAACTTCTGAACATCTGAAAGCAAGAGGAAAAGCTGTTTTTCGTATACTGTTAGTGTCAAATACAAGAGACAGAAAGGGGTCTCTAATGGATAGTAGCAAAAGATGAGTTCTATTGGTTCAACTGATCATGCTAATATAATTAAAGAAAAAAAAAAAAAAGCTTTCATAGCAGATGTTTGGATCTGATAATGACAACTGTTCATGGGATCACAAGCACATGTTAGTGAGCAAAAGGTCTAAACTGTCCCAAATCTCCTATCCTTGGTGCTGGCCATGGAATCTGGTATATGTGTAACATCAGACATGTCCACAGTCAGAATACCACATGGTACTCCACTGTCAGGGCAAAGGATTCTAGGTAAGGTAATTAACATCTGTCACATTCAGTAACTCAATCACTTCCACAAAACACTCCTAGAAAAATTGCTGGCTACTATCACTCAGCCTAACTGTGACAGCCTCTGTAAACTGAAGCAGGAGTCAATGATCTTCCTTCCATACTTTTAGGCATTCAAACCAATTAACATCAGGCCGATCTCCTTTCTCATTGGGGATTAGTTACAAGCCCAGTAAATCACTGAGGAATAGCTTTGGTATCTGTCCATCTGTGACCTGAATAGTGTGCCAGAGGCTATAAATGCATGATTATCTTTCTCTGCAAAGTAGGTCACTTAAGGAAAATTAATCCGAAAAGCTCCAGTCACATTTAGCCAGTTGGAGAAGGCCTGTGAATGGAAGGAGGGGGAAGCACACATTAACGAGCTGCATTCAGAATGAAGCTATTTTGAGAGATGCCTTCATAAAACAAAGAAAAAAAAAGCACTTCAAATCAACTTTCTGCTTTTTTAATCATTATTGCTTATTCACTGTTTGCTGAGTTGCATGTAGTACCAATATTGTATGACATGGTTTAAGCTTTATTTGAGATTTACAGAAACACACTATGTGCAGAATTATGCTTTATTAATATTTAGAGGGTTTAATACTGCATTCATTGCATAAAAATTAATTTAAAAATTCTTCTATAGCACAGTCATGCTTTCAAAGCACTACAATTACTCCAGAGCATGTAAATTCTTTTCTGCAGGTGTCACTGTGATCTGCACTGCGGATATGTGGTGAGCAGCCCTGTCCTGGGACAGAAGAAATGAGGAGAAATTCAGCTGAGTAAGAATGAAGTACTTTCACCAAAATTTGGGTTCTGGTATAGTGACTAAATCCGTAAGGCTTGACAAATATGAACAGAGCAAGTCCTTGTAGCTGCTGCCCAGATTATAAATAGTGGCATGAGTTGGAAGCAGCCCAGGAGTCTGATGGAGTGAGCATTACCAGAGGCAGAGATATGTCAACCAGCTGGTAACAACACATCAGCTGCACTGGCAGCAGGGGGTGATCCCTTCTGCCAGCCTGGCTGGTGAGCCTTACAGAGCAGCTCTTCATGCTTCACCAAGCACAGAGTCATTGTGAACCACTTGGTCCTGTTGGATTAGTATCCAAGAAGTCCAGTGAACGCAAGTACTGTTGCTTCTTCTCTTTCGAAGTGTAAGGCAAATATTTGGTTTATGTAAAACTCCACTGTGCATTTGGAAAGCAATTCTGCAAAAGGCCCTTATGAAATCCTCCATATTAAATAAGTTAATACTGAAGGCTGGAAAGCTGAGATCTCTGCAACAGGCTGATGCCTACATTGAAATGATGTGGCTGTCTGATTAAATAGAGATGTTGACACTGCTGTCACAGTGGGGGATTGCAGCATCCCTCAAGGTATTCCTGAAAGCTCACAAGAAACCTCTTCATATTCATGCTGAAAATGAGACTTAATCTCCTTAGTTTATGTCTCGATTTTTGTAATTTCACTCCTTTTCAGAGATTTCAAAAAGTATATTCTGTGGTCACCTACTAAACATGTAAAACCACTTCATGATGCAAAGTATTTAAATATGATGGTTTTGGGGAGTTTGACCTCTTGCTGGTCCAAAGTACCATAAGCCTTATGTAATGATAAGGAAATCTCTCTGTCTCTTGAATATCCAAAGCAAAATTTAAAACAGAAGGAAGTTTTGTCCTCTGTTGACTTATACCTGATTAGGAGCCCTACAATGAGTGGGAACTTGAAGAAAGAGCAGTGGAGTATAGCAGTGGACCAGGTTCTATCTCACTATTCCAGGAAGAGACACTGAATGGTTTTGAGTTGTTCTACCATTTTAATTTTTGTACAGAACTTCTGTTTGTGTGGGACCAGTAGACTGAACCACTCAAAAAGCTCTATACTCATGTACATGAGGTGAGGGACAGAGTCACTCAGTTAAATAATTAAAGAAGAGCAAAAGAGAGAAAGCTACAGTAAGAATGAAAGGTTTTGTAAGAAGAAAATTTAAGAAACAAACAAAAAAAAAATTGCATCTTCACAGCTACAGCTTATTGTCTTATATGTAGTTGTGATTAACTGGACACACACAAAAGGAAGTCTTATTTGATAAACTGAAATTTATTTTAAAAAAAGTAAATCCTCTCAAAATTATAATCCAGAGATAATTACGAGGAAATTGCTTTGAGTTAAATATTTTGACTAAGGCCAATAAAAAGCTAATTAATATTCAAAGAGATCCTTATCCTTAATTAGAGTACTCAAAAGAATTTTTAGCAAAGGAGGATAGGTCCCCTGAGGAGAGAAGGAAGAACATTAACGGAGCATGAAAGATGTGCTCTTCCCTTTGGGATAAGGAATATCTACATGATCTCAGTGGAGTTACATCAGCACAAAACCAGGGAAACACGGTTGTGAATCAGCTCAAAGCAAAAGAGATGAGGGAGGCCCTTGAAGCACAGAGTACTTTAACTGAGGTGCCTACTATGAAAGCTACACATGCCTGCTGGAAAGCGAGACAGCAGCTGAGCGGGTGAAATCAGCAGGCAAGAGCATTAAGTTTCCAGGAGCCTATCATTCTGTATAAATGTTGAAGGTTTATCCCACTCCAGGATGTATTGGTTTTGGTTTTGTTTTGCACATCTTTTTGCTCAACTCTGGGCTACAATATGCTTGAACTCTCCACTTTTATGTCACTGTAGCAGATAAATGCAGAGGCTTTTTCTGAAAATTTCGGCAGCCCCAAATATGGAGGTTTTACAGATTTCTCCTTCTAATTTTTTCATGTATGATCTTTCATTTAGCCTTTCATCTTGACCATGCTTTTGACTTGATTCTCAATCATCCAGAGTACCCATGCAGCCCATGGACAGGAGAAAAGTTCCCTTTCCAGTTCTGTTACAGGCAGTCCTGCTCTTCAAGAGCTCTTGTGCTGTGCCTTATCAGCTCACTGAGGAAGAATCAGTGTCTTTGCAGACTTGATGGATGAAAATCACAGAAGTTGATACAGACTCTTTCCACTATACCACAGACCCTATGCAAGGCAAATAAGTGGCTATACCCTATTTAGATCCACTACCTAAATTCATGCTCTGTATTTCGTAAAACAGCCTTCATTTATGACACGGTCTATAGAAACCCCCACAACACAGACTGCTTTCAATATGAGGACTTACCACTGAGAAACAGACTGGATATGAAATTCTTTTTAAGGAAGGGAAATTTCTCATAAATATTACATTTGGTAACCAACTGAGCATGGTATTCCTGCAAAAGGCAACAAAGCCAGAGCTAAAAATGGCCAAGTATGGTGGTGTCCACTGCTTATTGAAACACCAAGAGTCAGTAGAACAGAAGAACTTGAAAGGCACTCCATGGGATGCAGAAAATTGAATAATAACAAAAAATTAATGCTTCAGCAATAATCTCTATCCATCAAGGACTTGGGTCCTAGTCCAGACCCAAGTGAAAGGGGGGTCAAAGAAAAGAATCACTCTTCTTCACAAGAAATAATGACATTTCCAAGCCTCTTGAATTGTCTGTTAGTGTACGCTGGATATGTTTACATAGATAACATTTTAACTCCATTTCTCACTAAAATTGTAGTGTTAAGAACAGTTTTAATCTTGTTTTTGTACACTATATCACAAAGCAAAAGATTTACATGTAATCTGAAGAAAGTTCCTGATTTCTCTGAAGCGGCTCAACTTTTAATTTAACACTTCTAAAAAGATCTCATTTTTATCTTGGTCACTTAATTTTATACAGTAAGGAGACATTTGGTTATCTCTTCATGAAGACCACTGAGCATAAACAAAAACCAAGAGCTCTTTCTCATAGCTTTTATACCTTTGAAAGAGGAAGTATGGTTAATTAATTTCTATCTTTTTGCATTAATCATTAAAACCTTATCAACCTAACAGTTATGACATACTCTAAAATATTAAAAATATTTTCCCTTTTTCCATTACTGAACTTGCTTATTAGTATCACTGCAAGTATTTTATTCACGTCTGTGAGATGCTGCAGACCTAAAATCTTATCACATATTTGAAAAATTAAGAAAAAAAAATTGTCCTTCTTCCTTTATTGAAATTGTATATTGATATAATTGGAAGCAGTTTATTCTCAGATCTGTAATGTATATTTTTCACAACTGATACCAAATAAATTTTTTTAGTGCATTGAACATTAGGCATAATTCCTTGCTATGTTGCTATGGTGCTGAATATGTCAAATATTCCAATAAAATTGCATTTTCAAAAGCAACCGAAGTTATTTAGGAACTTACATCTTACTATCTAAAATGACTAGGTATTTGGCTGCAAAGAAAGTAAAATTGACTTTAGCATCTATGGCACTTAATCGTTTTAAGAAAGCAATTAGGTGATGGGGCTATCAGCAAGTCAGATACTAGGACAAAGCGACCCTGACACTAAATGATCTGAATTACGGCCACTTTCATTGTGGAACTCATCTCTACACAAGAATTTAAAGCAGTTTAACTGTAAATTCACATTCTGAATTAGTATGGATTAATTCTGCTGAGGCCGTTGGCTATGCAAACACCCGCTTTTTTCTTAAAAAGTCCTACAATAACAACAATTTGTGTGTGTATTGAATTAAATTGCACTCTCTCAGCAATGTAACATAATAGAAGATTTGACTTTCCTACACATCTCTCACCAGGGTTCTCATTTATTGAGTGCTACTCAGATTTTAACAGTTTCTCTGAACTGTGCTCTCAATTACACCTCTGGGAGTTTGAGAAACTTCTCTGGCTTTAACACAAAAATGCTGTGGTAGTAAGAACAAGGAACAACTCCTTCTGCAGTGACCACCTCCTCCACTTAGTAAAATGTGGCCAAAAGGCCTGAGCTTCCAAAGGCCGTATGGACTGGGGAGTTTGTACTCTCTGCAAATTGCCCTCTCAGTGACACCTGGCCAGGGAGATTCTAAGCACAGTTTGCACAGTCAGGTTTAGCACCCTTTCATCTCTACAGTGTTCCAGGCTTTATGGGATCTGTAACCCTCCCATTCCCACTTGAAATGCTCCTGGGCATGCAAAAGATCTGTGCTTTTGTGCAAGCAGAATACCAGTCAAGTGGGTTGCAATGAAGCCCTCCAATCATTGCAGGTATGTCAAACTGGAAAAGGACGCTGTACAAAACACAGGAACTGTGTCTTACAGCTGCAAGGACACTGAATGGGCACGGAAGAGATGCAACACCACTGCAGCACATGAGGAAGCAGTTCAGCCCTCAGTGCCAAGGCACATTTTATTTAGCTGTGTATATGTGGTCCACAAGGCTGTGGCAGCTAAAGGTCGATTCTATGGAGCTCAGCACAGATTTTCAGCTCTGCAACGAGAGTGAAGACAGTAAGAGCTACACTCTGGGCAACCCCAGCCACATGCAGAGCAGTGACAGAGCTAAAGGGACCTCTCTCAACCTTGTTAGTCTGAGGTACATCACACACCAGTGGTGGAGATTCTTAGCACAAGGCTCTATCGGCATTTTTAGGTTCTGTCACAGCTGTAACTGGTGTGTGTTGTGCCCCTGCTGAAGACAGAGGAGCTGTTACAAGTAGCTCAGTGTGAAAGATCTACAAGTGCCTATTTTAGATCTTAGATGAACCTTCAGCTACTGATACCAC
>JAWWLT010000092.1:50578599-50608386 GCA_035040995.1 Premnoplex brunnescens
TACCACAGGACAGCTCAGCCTCCAAGACCCCTTAATGCTGGTTCCCATCTTACTTCCACAGCAAACACTGACCTCAGCAGAACACTAGTTACCACTGCAGGGCCTCACAACTCCACTGTGTCATTCTTACAGAATGACCAACAGAAATAGGTCTACGTGATTAGGCAGTCACATAAAGATTCTGAATTATGACTACTTGGCCTCCACCCAGATAGTACATTAGGTTATCTTACCACATCAAATAATGACTGCTGGTGCAATTCACTTTTGCATTACAATTGCCAGTTTGCTTTTTCCAGTAAATACAACAACACGCATTAATCGTACAGTTAGTGCCAGAGATGAAGCCAGTTTACATGCTGACAACAAAATAAGCTTATTCCATTAAGAGAACTGAAGCTACATGGGAGCATCGAAAATTTAATTAAGTTTCATTTATCTCCTGTGATAGTCATACAATTGCTTAAGAGTCAACAGTCTATACATAAAGTCCAAAATAAACCATCTATGGAGCTGTCAGAAGTACTTTGAAGAAGAAGCAGTAAGTCACGCAATATGACCAGAGTAAAACATTTAAGGACTGTATAGATTTGAACAAAACAATCTGCAAGTGAGTTGTAACACAAGTGGATACTGCAACTCCTATTTTTTTTCTCATTCCAGTTCTTTAAGAGGACAGAACTGTGAAGTTTGTTTTGTTTAACTCAAATCTGAATTCAAGAAGAGACTAAATTGCTTGCCCTTTGTCAATCCTAGAGTCAGATTTTCTAAAAACAAATTAAATTGATGAAATAAAAGAATGAATTTAATACATGGAAGTGTCTGATAACAGTACTTTTCCCATGAACTACAGGTTAACACTCTGAGGAAGCAGTCCCTACCTAAGTTTCTCACTCTTATTGTAAAAAATCCCATTTTTAAAGAAAAGAAACTAACATGGCACCTTAATTAAGCGATAGTTTTCGTCTATTCAGTCTAGACTAAGTGATCTTAGGTTTCCTTCACCTCCTTTTCAGAATAATGGAGATGATTTGTCTCAAGAACTCAGCTGGAAGTTAAAATGTAACAATTTATAAACCTGTTCTTCCCAATTCAACTCTTAATTGATGCAACAGTTTCAAAGAAGAATATAAAGCTTGGCTCCCCTCTTCTCACCCTGTCCCATTTTACTTAACTCACCACAAACCCCACAGGGAAAGAATGAAGTTGCACATGAGTTTTGCTAGTTGTGAATTCATAAACAGCAGGGCAGATGCTGAGCTTTCATCCTTTCATGAAGCTACGTGTATGTGCTATGGTTTAACATGTTTGTTTTCTAGTATTGCAAGCTCTATTTCACCTTCCCTGATAAAGCCCCTAGCCTAGGGAAAGGGTAGGGCAAACACCACAATGTGAGGATGTTTAAAAGGCAGCCTTCCTTAGCCTCTCACTGTGCTGAACATAAGCCCAGCACAAATAATTCCTAAAATGCCAAAGTAGAATCCATCCAGAAGACTAAAATCTCTGCAGAGTACAGAAGGAAGGCTCTACCCAACTGGTGTTGTCATGTAAGTACATTAGTTTTAAATTTCAAAGTATTTCCTATATAAAGTGAGCAGGTAATTCACAGTCATATACAGTGATCAGTTAGATCACACTTCAGGCATGGAGGAAACTATTTTCACCATTCTCTTAAAATTCAGGCCAAATTAATCTGATGTATTACCTACATGCATTTGGTTTCAGACAACGAAACCATATCTTACTTCTATACCTACTACTACTATAGTGAGAGGGAAAAAACCTTATTTTTCCTTCTTTGGCAAAACTAGGGTTGGGTAACTTAGCAGAATTCACTCAATTCACTTTCAGGGTTTTGGCTTGATTTGTTTTTTCTGTCTGAGTCATGTTATTTGAAGAAAATTACTTCTTAATTACCTGCGGGATTGTAGTCTCCCAGAAGAATAGTTTCCACTATTCTAACTTTAATTTAGAAAGCAAACCCATTGCATTTCATACCAAGAAGGCAGAACATCATTACATCACAATGCCACAGAGTGAAATCTGCAAACACAACAATCATACAATCAAAGCTGATCAGAAGCGGACCACACATAAAGCTTTATTATTGTATACTTGAAAAAACAGAGTTCTAGAAATTTCAGCACCTTCACCCATCTGTAGCTTCCTTCACTTGCCAAATGGCTTAAGAGCTGATTAAAAAACTCTCTTATATTCTAGTTCATTACTGACTTGTGCCAACTCAATTCATTACAGACAAAACTTGATGGCTGTTTGGTGTCATTGTGTAATACTTTGATGAGTACTTATGAATTGCCAGTTGTCCACATTTCACCAAAGTGCTATTCAGCAACTTATATTCATCTCAGCAGAGCCTCCTGTTATGTGATCAAAACACTGATCAACTCAAACCACTTTTTGTCTGTTCTATAAAATGTCACTGACATCTACAGTGATTATAAAGGAGCTCAAAAGATGTGACTCTTTAGGCACAGAAACTTTCCCTAAGGCATAGAGCTGATGGAAAACTACAGGAAATGTTGATCTCCATTTAGCTGTTTGCACCATTTCATTCTGCAAGCTCTTACCTCTAAAACACAATATATTAAGTACCTATTTTTGACAGGCAAAAGAGTTCACTTCTGTGTTTATGTGTGCCTGCCCTTAACCTCTATCTGTGTCTGCCAGAAGGAGATTGACACTACTGAAGTGTCACTTGAAGGCATCTGCCTACTACAATGTGACAGAAAATAATCAACATGACACAATTCTGTTAAATAACACAACTTGTTCATGTGGAGCCTGAATGCTGTTTGCATGTTCAGAAACATTCTGAAATGGCTTTCAAGAAAACAATTTTGACTGTTACTTGATGAATAAGTTTTCAGTCTAGTCTTCTCAGGGCTTATGCTATCTGTACAGGAGTATCTGGAGAATAGGGACAGTAATTTAAATAGCCCATTGGGGAGCCGATGGTCAGGTAACCACAATGCCAGGGAACAAGACACTGTGATGTTTCCATTGAAAACAAGAAGCAAAACTCTGGGTCACAACACTGCCAGGAAGTACAAACAAGGCAGGACCTGGGAAAGAGGGCTTAGTGAACGAAACCCATCTATCCTGGGTTTAGATGTTTAAGAGAGGTTAAGTGCTCTGAGGTGGCACTTTATCTGCCCAGTCTTAGGTGACTACCTAGAAGGAAATGCATCAAGCACTAAAGAAGCCCTTCAGGTGTAATTTTTGAACTCAATGTCACATGGATGTGGCAGAATTTGCTGGTTCTCCACCAGAGGACTGAGGCCACAGTATCCTACAAAGGAATTAGTATCTTAACTTGGGGTACTTGTAAACCCTATCTCTAAATAAATCTTTAGCAATCCTAATTCACTTGACAAAAACAAGACAATTATAGAGTATCATACTAGTAAAACAGCATGGCTCTTCTTGATTAGACTTGAAACTAAGCCTTTCACTTCATGTGAAAATTAAGTATGCCTGATCGTTGGTCTGACATATCTTGCAAGGATGCAAAACAATCCCTCAAACAATAGACATACACATACACACGCGCACACACACACACACACGCACATTTTATGAATTCCAGATAAATTCTAGAAAAAATAATTTTTATGAAAGGTGTTTTTGTATAAGTGATTCATTTAAATATAAAATAATCCTTTAAAAAAATACACTAAGATAGTACTCATGTTATGTATTTTTAATATAGAGAGTTTTCTAAACTGCCTTTCTCTGCTTTGTCAAATGTTGGTTTTTAGATATGTGTTCTTTAAAGAAGTGGGCAGAGGTAATTCATTTGGCTGAATCCTACCAATAAATATCTAAGATCAGCAAGTGGCTTCATCGAGTATATCATGACTTTGTTGCATCATGCAGATAACTGTATCTTGACTCTGAACTGGTGAAATCAACACGCACAACACAGTTAGTTCCTAAGTCATGTGTGCCTGAGAGTGAAAAATATTCCAGGGGACAGAAGCATTCACACAGCTCTCTATACAATCCTCCATTCTGTGTAACCACTGGAGGAGCTTGTACCAGCTGCTCAAGCTACAGTTGTCAATTCTGAAGTTTTACTTTGGGATCTGTGATGTAGTAAAGGAACAGAAGCTGCAGCCACCTCCTGAATTCCTGGCTCCTTTTAACCCAAACAGAATTTGGTACAGTAGCACTTCTATCTCATATCTTTGACAAGAAAGAATTTGTAAATTAAATAACTTGCCAGCTCTAATTTGGTCTGACCTTCCATGCTAATCCTCTAGTTTAAAGGTATCTAACTGACTGAAAGCAGCTAATTTGAAGTCCATATGGACTTCATTGACACCATCTAAGAGCTTTATAAACAGCAAAGCCCATGGATCCAAGGATCCATGTAGTGCATTTTAGGGGAATCCACAGTTAACAATTCAGCAAGACTCAAAGTCGAAATGCTTCATGATTTAAGATGTTTGGCATCTTGTAACTCAGGTTGGATGTAACGTAAATACCCCTACTGCAAATCTAATAGTATTCTTATAAACAACATCAGGAATAAAATTAATGACTGGCTCTTAAGCTTAAATATTTGCAGATGATGCTAGCCATCTCCTTTCTGTTTCCAGAGTATGCCTCTTCTGCAAGGAGAGGGAGCAAATAGGAAGGAAGTAATACAGCAAATTCTAAAAGGAATAGAAATCCATTAACTAAATTGATCCTTCAACATGAGATGTTAAAGGATGAAATTATGTTTATTTATATTCTGCTTGGAAGTTGGAGAAAAAAAGATATATACTGCTTCAAGAATAGTTAATTCTTTATTCTTTAACATTGTCATCATAGTTGTCTGTTTATCATCAGGCCTACCAGATGGCAGTGAAACCATAGCCATGTAGTACAGATAAGATTTCAGAAGCAGATTCTCTCTCTCTGTCATCTCTCTCTCTCTCTGCAACTTCTCATATGAGAAGTCCCCATATTTCATGACCCATTGCTACATCTGAGATAACCCAGAAGGCAGAGTAACTTGTTGGAATCAGGAAAAAAGGTCTAAACTCATATCAATCATATGCATTCAGTGGAGATTTGCCTTTGCTAAAATGTACTCAGTAATTCTCTTCCTCCCTCCCTCTTTTAAAAAATACTTCCTTCAAGCATTCCACTGGGTTTGGCCCTGCAGCCTAAAAAATGTAACATACATTCTTTCTCTTAGAACAAAGCAGACAGATGAGGAACAGCAACACGGAGACCTTTCAGGAGAACATGGGAGCAAGCAAACAGACACTATACCTGGCGTAGGGTAGAGAGACCAAGTGACATGGAAACAAAGTCTAAGACCGCACATTTTAGAAGAGCCACTAACTGAAAGATTCAGGCTTGTTTTGTTTGTTTTATAATAAAACCATAGAGTGGCTTGGGTTGGGAGGGACCTTAATGATCACCTAGTTACAACTGCCTCTGCCATGGGCAGGAACACTTTCACTAGACCAGGTTACTCAGAGCCCCATCCAACCTGTCCTTGAACACTTCCAGGGATTGGGCATCTGCAGCTCCTGTGGGCAACCTGTTCCTCATCAACCTCACTGCAAAACATTTGGCTGAAGAAAGGCAAGTACTTGAGCAACTGAACAACTGGAGATGTTTCTCCATTACTTCGTAACACACTTCACACATATTCAAGGAAGTATGGCTTTAGGGGGTAGGTTTATGTGGACTTTAAAAGAGTAAGACTATATTTTGAGACTATATTGTTGCTATGAGTTATTATATTTTAATATAACAAAATGCAAAAAGTCAAGTTTTCTTTTGGTGTCTGAGGTTTTCTGTTTTTCAGTAATTTCTGTGTGGATGGGAATATGTACCCTGAAATGCAAGACCAGACTACTCTTGCATTTCATAGAAACACATTATAATGACAGACTCAATTTAGAGACACAAAATAGTAAGTGAATTAGTGTGAAAAAGCTTCTTTAGCATTTGTCTACCCATATAGATGGTTGCATAAGCATTGTATTTTGTGTTGGCAAAGATAAGAGGACTAAGTCTTGCACTTGAAATGAAGCAGCTACACACCAGCTACTAGGAGTCCTTTATTATCTAATATACACTTCTGAGTGGCTGTTGGGGCATAACTTGAAGAGGTCTCTTTGGAGAGGTAAAGCATGTCTGTGTACAGACAGGTGCAAACGGTGTGATACTCTTACCTGCAGAACAGACTGACATAGAAAAATCTCATTACAAATAGTCAGAATTCCAGGCTCTGAAGAAAGTCCCCACTTTCTCATCAAGAATTAATCTCAGGCTCAAGGTATGGGCATGAACAGTTCATGCTGCCTTGGTCGTGAAATACTTTAATGCATCACCTTTCCTATCCGATGAGGAGGAGACAGTGACAATTGAGTGATCAAACTTGGTGAAAAGTATGTTTGCCTTGCAAAACATCCCCTCTGTCTTTGTTTCTAAAAAAAATATTCTCTTCTTTTCTCAAGGGTCATGGCTGTTTGAAAATCCATCGAGACTCAGGAAATTAACAGCTATGTATTTGCATTTTGGGTTTTTTTCCCCATGCAACTTCAGGTGTTACTGGCGTTCTGGTTTTATTTCTTTAATAGGAGGCTGAAAAATGGTAAGTGTGCAGGGAGGCTTCCAATCTGAAGAAAGCATGACATTTGTAGATTCAAAGTACTAGGTCTTTCCACAAATGATTTAAAATGAAAGACAATTCTACAAAAGCGACTATTTCCTCTCAAAATTTTTGTGGGTTTTTGTGTGGTTTTTTGGGGGTTTTTTTGTTTGTTTTTTTTTCTGGAGAAGTGTGTGTTGAGACCTGCAGCATTTCTTTCCTGTATCTGTTCTCTTTTAAACTAATGTCACTTTTCAGTTTTGAAAAAAGCCAAAACTTTTAGAAGACACCCCAAAGAGATCTCTGCTGTAATACAGACAGGACCTTCAACTCCTTCATGTGCCTGGGGAAAGTCCAGTTTTGCAGTTTATAGAATCACAAAATCATAGAATGTTAAGCGTTGTAAGGGACCTTAAAGATCCTTTAGTTCCAACCCCCACTGCCATGGGCAGGGGCACCTCCCACTAGACCTGGTTGCCCAAGGCTTTATCCAATTTGGCCTTGAACACTACCAGGGTTAGACCATCCAAAACCTCCCTGGGAAACCTGTTCCAACATCTCACCACTCTCACAGTAAAGAACTTTTCCTAATATCTACCCTAAATTTCCCCTTTTTCAGTCTGTACCCACTTCTCCTTGTCCCATCACTACAGTTCCTGATGAAGTCCCTCTCTGGTTTCGCTGTGGGAAGGTTGCTGTGAGGTCTCCACACAACCTTCTCTTCTCCAGGATGAACTGCCCCAACTTTCTCAGCCTGTCTTCATGGGGAAGGTGCTCCAGTTCTCTTAATCCTAATCCTTATACCTAATCCCTACTTACTGGTTGAAAGGTATCCTACAACAACACTAAACCATATCAAAAATACTGATAAAAGTTAAAGAAGACATAAGGTATCAACTGTCTACATAAAATTTTCTAAAAATACTGTTTTAATAATTCTTCTTGAAAAGATGATTGCATGTTTGACCTTACAACTCATAACCCAACAGATTCTAAATAACATATGTACAAATCATACCATAAAACAAACCTCACAGACACTGCTCACAAATTTAGACAAGCACTCACACTGGCATCAAAATGCACAATACAAAAAGCTCATTATTCAAGTAAATCACTCGGAAAATCTAGAATAAAGAAAATAGCTCTTCCCCCACTACCTAAAATTAACAAATAAACGTCACTGCAAGCTAAGAGTACAATCCTATAATGAAAAACACAGTTCAAAAAATGTATTCTTGAGAATATTAATAAAAGTAATGGTTGTGAAATAATGGGAACCACAAAAAAAAAATCCAACCCATAACACTCACCCTACAGAACTGGATTTAGTGTTAAGTATCACATAACCCAATACACAAAGCCAATGTTTACAGTTGCCGAAGTATATCTTTTAATGTCATCCATACTTTGGATACATTGAACCCAATGGATTTACTTCAAGTAATGAAAGTTCATTCCTTAAGCAAGATTATTTTTTTCCCTTTTTCTTTTTTGTAATTAATTAAAGTGTGGAAAAAAATCACACAGTAAAAGTAGTATGGTTTTGGTTCAGGCTTGTTTTGGAGGGTTGGGGGTTTTCTGTTTGTTTTCATTTTGTTTTAAAATATGAACAGGATAAGGATTATATTCCTCTTCTAAGAATGTATTTGACAGGTATGTTTCAAGAGCACTTACTTGTCCCTGAGGACAGCATTTATATCACTAATTTCAAACATCCAGCTCACATCATCTGCATCACTCCCTTGGAGCTCTCACTAAATAAATGTCAGGAAGTCGGCAATTCACATGCCCCAAATTAGAACATGCCTAGGTGCACAAGGGAGATGATGAAATTACTCTCTTAAGTGTTAGATTATTTTTAGTTTTTTGCCTTTTTATTTTTTTTTTTTTTTGCTCTCAGCTATTAAAATTAGCTGTATTAGTTCCAGAGTTCTTCATTTTGAAGAGCTAAGCAACACATATATCACGGCCATTCTTCCTCTCCACCTCTCCTTCCATTACTAGAGATATATTATGAAAATGTATTTATTATGTATTCCAAAGATACCTTAAAGAATTTGTCAGAAATTGTCAAAATCAGGAAAATCAGACATAAAAATAGTTACACAATGTAAGATTTTCCTTTCAAATTAATCATTTCCTAGCAAGAACTTTTATTTTGAAGGAGACCCTACTTGAGCCAGATCCCAGCAGCTTAGGCAGAAGTGCCGGAGTTTGGGAAGCAGCAAGAATTGGGTCAGGGTAGGAGAGAAGAGCACCAGGCTCTTGCTGGTGGAGCACAGGACACCGAAGAACAGTGCAGTTATGGCCTTCACAACATCAAACAAATGTTGGTTCAGGGGAACTCAAAATCTAGGTCTAAGTTTCTGCATTAATCAGTTCTTTGCTTACAGTGACAGCAGGAACATATCACCTTTGTGCTTCTTCTATTAGTATGACTCGAGAAATGACAATCTTTTCAATAGACCAGTTGGATTTACCACAATTCTGCTGGTGTGCCCTAAAATGTCACAGTTCATTACAGTACTGTGAAATGTGAAGAGAGTTACTGTGTTTTATGTTATATAGAAGCCTTCCAAAAATGCCTGACTTCATCTGTTTCTATTACAAAAGGTTTTCAAAACCTTAGAGCAGCTTGATCTGATCTCATAGCTGTTCTTTGAGCAGGAGCTTGGATTAGAGAGCTTGTGAGCTTCCTCACAACAATAAATCATCCTCTGATCAGGTTAAGTAACATTCAAAACACAGATTTTTAAAAAAAGAAATATACAGCTCAGGACTCCTTGGTAAAGAAGCTATGCATAACCCTATAATGAACATCCAAATCATAGGATTTGAGTATAAATTCAAATTACAAAACACCACAATAATTATTAACTCAAAATTTTTCTTAAAGTCAACAGTTCCATATAATTCACAAAGCACCTGTACTGTAACACAACTACAATGTTTAAGCTTGTAGAAGTGAGTAGTTTTAATACACACAGTGAAAAATCTACTGAAGAGATTTCTACATACAATTTTTAATGAAAATGCAGTGAAAAAACATGATCTAGCAGCAAGATTTTTGGTTTTTCTTTGTTGTACAGCATTAGATTTACATGCAGCATTATTAAATAGTAACCTATCTAGACAATAACATATCTAAGATACAAGCATCATGTGAATTAAATTCATTCTCACTAAGGCAATGAGTTAAAATTCCCTACTAAAAATTTGATTAAATACAAAAATAGGAGTTTTAACTAACGAGCAACAAACACACACACATATATTGTCTGATCAAAACACTGTGTAATAGAAATTCCAATTTTATGTATTACAAGTGAAAATGAGGTAACAGGTACAAGTCATGGTTGACAGAAAATCGAAGACTTTCAAGGTTTGTCCCCGAAGAATCCTCTTACATTTTGTTTCTGAAAATATGTTTTATCAGCTTCTTAAGGTGCCAAAACTGAAATAAAGCTTGTTATAAACAAATGTATTCTCTTCAAGAGTGAAAGAGCAAGTTCATCAGTTATCAAAAAGCAGCAGTTGTAGAGTTCACCCGATACACTACTCAGACTTAGAATATAATTCAAATATTAAAACTGAATAGTTTTAATAAAAGTTTTAATCCTCATGGTGCATAGTATAAAGTTCTTGGTCAACTGAAAACTTTTATTTAAAAGCCAGTCACATCAGAAGTAGTTAAAATTTTTAGCAACTGTTTTCTCTCCAAACTCCATTTTATGATCAACAGTTTTTGGCTGGAGAGAAAATAAAAAATCACAACTTGAAGAATGTGGAAAATATTTTTTAAACAAGGAAGATGTCTGAAGAAACTGAAATTTACTTAAGAACAAAAATATGCACTTAGAGCAAAAATACTTACTTTTTTCAGTCCTAATTATTTTAAATATTAGATTTTATTAACCAGTCTCTGCTAAAAAAAAATCTACCTGGGCTAGCTATTGTTCAGATAGGGACTGATTAGTATCTCAGACGAGATTTTTATAAATTCTAATGCCAGACTTAGGCTACATTTTACTTCCATTTCTTCTGGCAACATTTACCCATGAGAGCAGCACTAAGGCTATAGTATATTATAGAAAGTGGAAGTTCACAATAATGCTACTTCATAGTTCAGCATTAACCATCATGCTTATTTTAAAAAAGGCAAGATATTTAATTAAAAGAGTTCATCTTCTTATAACTCTTCAATACCCTTGTCTCAAGCAGTTGATTTGAGTTACACTGCTTATGAAGAGCTTTCCAGATGAGAATAAATTGGAGCAACTAGACTTCAGCCCTACAATGTTCATGGGATAAGAATGGGACTTTAGACAGATTCTGGAGAATGTTAATTTCAATATGTAGAACTATTTATTGAAATAATAAGACATTTGAGTTTTGGTAAAACTCTGGTGATTTAACTAATGCTGATTTTTGGCTTTTGGGTATAAGTGGTCAGAAAATATAAATACAACTGTAGTCTACACTTATCCTGCTGAAAAAACAGGCCTTAAGTACTTATGCTAAAACATAAAGGATTCAGAGAAGAATGTCTGCAGAAGAAGACATCTCTGGCCAGCAAACACATGCTACAACAAAATCCAACTGAGCAATTTTCAGGTGTGCAGATTAAAAACAACAAGCAGTAGGATGCAAACTGAAGCATGATTTCCATACCTGTGATTTCTGACCTTTTCCACTCTTGTCAGGCTCTTCCAGTTCATGCAAAGACACGAAACCCCTTATCTAAACCACAGTTTTTACAGTAGCCTCCTTCAAGCCTTTTCACCTCTGTATTGTCTGCCACAGAGACACCTGCACTCTGCTGTGTCTGCTGACCCTCTTGGCAGCAACACAGTCCACACCTCACCAGCCACGCCTGCAGCACAGTGCTGCAGCATCTCATCCTGTGCACAAAGCTCTGACACTTCCACCGTGACTGCCTGGGCTCCTGCCACGCAGCCCCACGTGTGCCTTCCCTCTGCTCCAACCTACACTAAGGACCGCTCCTTTCACTCTTCATAGGGTAAGTATGTACTGTCAATGCCAGAGCATTCCTATTTATCGAAGAAATTAGCTTGCTACGGTAGTGTTATTTCAGTGCAGCATTAGCCAGCCTCAGTTCCTCTCACGTCCCTTACAGCTGAACTCACTGAGGGACATCCACAATGCCTTTTCTCTGAAGAGCACCTAGAGAATGATCAGCAGCTCCTGGACTAAAGGCAAACAAGTAAAAAGAATTGCCATGAAGAAGATGACACTCAAATGCCCTTCCAGAATTATCCTCCTCATCCTGAAGCACTGAATAAACTTTAACTTTGCTGAAACATAAGACTGCAGAAGAAAAAGACTCAGGATCAGCAGAAATTACCAAGGTGCCCAAGGAAAAGCCTCAGTTCAGCAACAGCTCTCCATCACGCATGCAGTGCCACATACTATTACACCATGAGAAGGGCAGGGAACAAGAAGAAGCACAATACTTTTCTGTACCCCTGACACATAAGAAGTCCAGGGATTCTTCAAGGATCGTGGTGTAAGGTTTTAAATTCTGCTTTCTTTTTAAATCAGGACAAGCAGACTGCCTGCAGAGAGCACCCTTTCAGACAGCACAAACAACTAGGTGTATCTACCCAGTTGCCAAATTATTATTACAAAAAGCCTCTATAAAGACATGCCCATTTACTCAGGATTAACACAATCCCAGAGGCTTCACTTTTCATCTCTTTTGGGCACGTGTTTCATGCACCTTTACTAATTTATAATAAATAAATAAACTTTACATATTTATAATAAACCCCTTATCTATTCCAAAAATTACTTTTTTTCAAAGGGCATAAAAACTTGGGTTTTCTTCACTAATAGTTATCTAACAAACTTGAAGCTACTGTTAGTGAGACAAAACACTGGTCTTTCAAGAATCAGCATGAGAAGTAAACCTTAAAATGCAGAGTTATTCTTGTAAAACCAATCATAGCTAGTTGCATTTAACAGAACAAAAATCTAAAATTAGGCACTCACTGCATACATGAAGTAGATAGAAAAATGCAATGCATGTAAAAGTTTTGAAATCTCTATTCTACACAATCAATGACAACTGGGTAGTTTCAAAAGCAGCTTCAGTCATACTCAATGAAGAGCAAACTTAGTTACTATATTGGCATATCGGAAAACATATTTACATAAGCAGAACAAGAGGGGAGATCTTCAAGCTCATTTTTTGAAAAAACAAACAACACTGCTCCCGTGTGAACTTTATCACAACTCCTTTTCATAGAAATATTGATAATTTCAGCACTCAAACTGTTTAAATGAACTCATTACAGAACACTGATAGATGTGCAACATTTGTATACTTCTTCAACATGCACATAGCACTCTTACAGTGCACCATTTCTTCTAAAATATAACAGATGCACCAGTGACAGTATAAAAATAAACACAATCACTCTGTTAAAAAAAATAGAGTCAAAGTTTGTTCGGCTGGGATTTTTTCTCATTTGAAAATTTATATTGTTTTTCCCAGATGTTTAATAGTATTATTCTCTTACAAAACTGAAACATCCTGCACAATTTCAATTTCACTTCTGCTCACTCTGAATTGCATGATGTATCTGAAGAGATAGTATTCCTCAGCCTTTGACTAAGAGTTCTTTAACTCCAGTAAAACTGAACAATGCTTAAAAAATATATCTAATATTTCTAGCTGTGTTCTAAGTTTATTAAATATTTTGCTTACTCTCTATGGTCCAAATACATTATGTGTTTTACTGAGAGTCCTTTACAATTACTTCTAACAGGCAAGATATATTTATTGTAATCTTGTGTCCTTAAATAAAAAGCCTACCTTTCTTAAAGAAAACAGGGCACAGCATTCCTAGTGCGACAAATTATAATTCAGTCTGAAGCAGACCTACACTTCTCTTGTATTTTGAAAAAAGTTGAAAAATTTTACAACTGTCAGAGAACTGTTCAATTAAAAGCTGCTTTAAACTTCAAAATTCAGAAGTGCTGCAAGAGTCCCTTTTCCTCCAACAACTTGTCAACGAAAGGTTGACATCCAGTCCCATCAGTCACTTAAAAAATGTGTTCAAAAATAATTAAATTCAAATATTCTATGAAGCACGTAATTTTACTAAGTTCTCAGTTATTGAAATAATAATTCCTGTTAAAGGGACACCTACACTAACCATTGTTCAAGGGCTGATTATAATGTTCCCCCAAATATTAATCCAAGAGATTTTCTCATACATTTTTTAAAAATTAAAACAAAGATTATACTGCAAATCCAAAAGTTGGTCCATTTTTGGGTGGAGGCGTGGGTTTGCTTTTTTCCCCCACACAATATGGGAGAAGGTCCCTTTAACAAGGAAGGAGATAGGTATCACTTAATCAGGATGTGGGAATGGAATCTGTACCTATGGGTAAATGGCAATGCGTTCTGGGTTGGTTCAGCCCTTGGTTCTGAATTCTGCGTCACTTCTGGCATCGCTCTCTCGTCATCTGTCCCATTAATACTTTCCGGTGTTAAAGGAGACTGAATATCCCCTCCAGCTGATTCCTTAAGTAAAACAAACAACACATCAAAATTACAAACTGACCTGCTCAGGAGGGCTGTGCACATAAAAGCACAAACATTAATTCTTAAATAGTACAGAATTTTTAGATAGTATTAATATGAGGTTCAGATTTCCAGCATTCCTCACAGTCACATTTCATCATTTATATTTAATATAGAAGCAAGTATATTACCATAAGATTCACATTATCTTGCACAAAACAGAACTGGCTTATAAATTCTTTGCACATATCCAGTCTTCCATTTATCACAGACCTCTCTCTTACCTGATATTACATTCAGTCCTTATCCTGATAGTCAGTGGGTGACTAGTGATACCCAGGATTCTTTCTCGTACTTTATTTTCTAACACAGTGAAATAAACAATTCTGATATTTGTTTCAAAATCTAGTTTTTGTACTGTTTATTAACCAAAGTGGACAGTGGAAGGGCACTTGTGGTATGTTCACAGTATCACCTCTGAGCCACCTGCAAAGAACGCCTGCTTAGCAGAGTGCAGGCAAAATTTTGATTGGCATGCTACCCTGGCCTAGCTCTTGCTGTTCATAGTATTACCTGGGAAGGAGAATACTCCACCTACACCCAGGTAGCTTCTGCTATGGCTATGTAGCTGGGATACCTGAAAAACCTAATGGTTGCCTCCCAACAGAAGGCAGTAGCGTGTTTTACAATATCCTTCATCACACCAGCATGTACATTTGTGCGTACAGCTAAGTGTGAAAAGAGAACAGAGTTGGCAAAATATAGAGGCAAATATATACAAATTGTATGGTTTTGTCTACTTTTATCTTCCAATAGGATAAACATTTGATAAACAGTTTCCACTGACAAAAAATGAAAGCCTTTATGGTCTTGAAAGTTTTTCTTCTCCTTCCTCTTCTTCTCAAACTATGCCAGATATTCTAGAAAAATACATACCACACCCTACAAAATCTGGATGGCTTGTATCTTCGTGGAAAAATTCCTTCAATGTTATTATTAGATACAGAAAATCAGAGCATATTTATTAAAATGTTTCAAGTGTGGAGGCATAAAAATTATTTCAGTAGGAGGAAAAAAATGTGCAAGTTCCATGTAGGCTGATTTTTAGTAAAGTACTTCCAGAGACTTCTAACATAAATGAAATTCAAGTAACAAAAGTTAAGGCAGACAAGTATCCTGGTCTATGTAGTACCTAAAGCCAGAGCCTGCAAAGTCATGAACAGGAGAAGTATCAGTTTCTAGTGTGTCTCTCCTACACAAATAATACAGATTAATCAGTGCTTTCACACATTCATAACTAACCCTGCCTGATAAATAAATAATTTGCAGACAACTATAATTGAACTGACTATAAACAAAGAACTAAAGAAGCAGAAAAAGTCACTTACACTGAAAAAAATTTCCACAAGTATTTACAAATAATATATTTCTATTCCATATTAATTAGAAAGACTAAAAGAATTTTAAAAACTTTTTGTGAGACATGCATCTCTAATGAAGTTTTCATTCCATACCATTGTAACTTCACTTATTCACTCCAAATTTTACAAAGCTAGGGAAGAAATTGTGATCAGCTTAAAAATATATTTTTATCCTTCCCTTCTAGCTGGGAAAGCAGGTTAAATGACTTCTAACATTCAACTGTATACACATGCATACTATATGGAAAAAAACAGTGTTTAGACTGAAAATGACAAGTTTTCTTGTAAATCATTAATAAATTTTAAGACCTGGTATATCCCCTTTTTGACAGCTACAAATAGATACTTCACACATTTAAGAAGAAAGATTAACAGATATGTGGTATAAAATCACTATTGTATCATATATATATTTCTGGAAGATACTGAATTTTAAGTCACTCACTGGTACTGGACTTACACATGGACTGAGGATTAGTCTTTCTACATATGACAAAAAAAATGAGAGTCTGACTTAGGCATATTATGCTATTTAAGAGTTTGTCAGAGATCTGCTCTGTCTAAAGGAGCTCAGGCCTGTTAATGGATATGCAGGACTTTGATGATTCCAAACATATGAAAATGATGATGCCTACACATCTAAACTAAACATTGCAGTGGGGTATTCATCAAAAGATGTCTTAAATCTCAATATCTTTTAAAAAACCCCGTATGTCCTCACAAAGGAGTCTTTAACGTAAAACAAGTAGACTTTACAGCACAAATCAAACCACCTTTGAATGGTAACTAAATAAGGAACAGGTGGTTCTAAAATCATGAAGAAATGAAACCATGTCCAGCATATTTTGCTATTATTATATTGTCTTCTCATTAAGTATTCCATACACTTTTCTGGCACAGCTGTTCTTCACAGTGCTTCTCTGTTTAGTACTGATTGACAATGGTATAAGTCTGCTAGCTAGTGATTCAGACACCATAACACATGTGAAACATTTGTTCCAGCATAGAAATTCACATAATATCCCAGAAAGTTACTTTTTTTTCCACAAGCTTTAAGCAGATTTTGTACTTCTACAAAGAAGAAGACAATAGGTGATAAACAAGGACCATTTTGCCAAAACTAACCCATTTCTCACACTAAAAATGATGTGATTCTAACATTTTTCAGGCAATAAATATTCCTCAGTCTGCATAAGAGGGGCTCAGAATCACAGACAAGACTATTCTGAGTAAATTACTCACTACATAATTTCAAAAACTAACAACGGTATTAATTGAAAGGGACTGAGGTCAAAAATGGTACTGGACTACAGTCTTGCTTGGAGAAAAAGAACAACTGAGGTTCAGATGCCAGCTGGTTGGGCTGAAACCCCTCAAGAGTGGTGAAGTGCAGCTGCAAACTGCAGAAACTGCTCTATTTGGTTCTGTACTTAAACCTAATTAAGGTTATTCTAAAAAAGATTTAAAAAAGGAGGGGGGGTAGTTGGATACAATTTTCAGACTATTGGTTCATGGAGCTCTGTGACCTTCAGATCAACGTGTTGCTCTTTAAGTGCATGGGCAAGTTCGTAACTGAGAATGCACCATGGGTGGCTTATCACTGCACAATCCATGAGCTTATGACAAGAGTAAAGTAATTCCCTATATTAAAGGATGGATCTGGGAAATAGGAGGCAACAGAGCAGGTGAGCCAATATTTTAGCTTTATATAAACAAGATAAGAGTCTTGCAAATTTTTATTATTTAAGGCTGAGTAAAATGGTGCATCAGATGGTACACCTATGTGCATAGGTGGTCCTCAAAGTCCCAAAACAGACAACTTCTTGCTAGACCAAAGCCTCCACAGATACCAGGTATGCATAAAGCATGGACTATCATATGAATCCATCTTAATACAGATGGATTTGAAAGTACAGGTTTATTGACATAGAAAAAGAGCTTTCCTCATCATTTCAAGTCAGTGGGACTTACACATAGCAAAACAGCATTTCTTTTGTAATTCATTGGTTCAGGCCACTGTCTTTCTCTGGACAACATAAGTTCTTTTTATAGTCAGGGTAAATGGTGGTTTTATCTATTACCTGATAAATATCTGGGAAATTAAAACAGAGCCTGCTGGTAAACAGGAGAAGAATAGGCAGTATTACAGTGAGAATGATGAGTTTAAAATTAGCAGCAGCATTGCTTAGGGAAAAAGTAACTCCTATTATGAAGTAACTGCAAATTAAGCTTTTTTATTGTATTTGCATTGTTTCATTTCTACTATATGCTTCACACACATACACAAAAGAATTCCAAGAATATAGTCTGTCAGATGAAACAAAATATCCAAAATCCCCATGCAACTACTACATCCTGGCCGTTGAGGCACTTTATATGACCAACACTTTGCTAAAGCTTGTAACACCTGAGAGAGCAGCCCAACTTCAGTGGACTTTAGGCAAGATTGTGTTGAAGTTTTAACATGGCTTAAGTCTGCTCAGTACTTGAACTACAAATATTCTATTTCTGAGATATTTCTGCTTTTAACTCTTGTTTTCTACTTCTCTGCAGTTTCACAAGTTTTTGCAGGGCATTCAGAATTGAAACTGACAGATACCAGTGGTATTTGCAGGCTTGTATCAAACAATAGCGAACAGCAAATACCTTGTGCAGTGTTTTGTTACATTAGTTGTGTAGATATTTTACTAAAGAGTCAATCTGTAAGGACATACTCAGGCAGAAAAAGACACATATACTTTTTCTCTTTTAGAATTGTGTAGTAGAGAGAGTGGGCAATGTACCATATCTGGTACTTGAATTAACTGGTAAATAATAGGGAAATTTTTTAAGCAGTACTACAATAAATGAATAAAACATTTTATTTAAGTTTTGAAGTATTTTCCAGTGCTGATATGCCATATCTTGCTTCCTATTATTTACTTAATGCAGAAAGATAACTGCAAGTCCAAGGTAGCAGAAGGACTGACACTGGTTAACTGGGCTACCATTACAGACATTCTCAAAAGCCACCCTCCAATACCCTTCCTGTCAGTCCTGTCAAAACTTCAAAAAAAAAGCTAGGTTCCTGGAGTCTTGATTATCACTGAGAATATCTCCTTCTTCTTTTATTCTCCCTCTCTGCAATGGATCACTGTGCAAAAGGCAAAGAAGAGCTATAAAATGATTGAGAAAGGCAACACTTGAATTACTTGCTTTGCGGCCACTTTTTGGCAGATTATGAAAATGAGAGCAAATGCTCCTTCAAACGTCTCTAGTTCTACCTTCCCTGACCAGTACCAAGAACCCTCTTCCTCCCAGTAATAAATTGCTTTGAATGAGCCTCAGTGCCATAGAAATGCTGCAGTTCGTCATGATTCCATCACTTCTCATCTGTTCCAAACTCAGAAGTCCTTGATTCGATTCCCTTCTTTCTGGGAAACTAGTATGTGAAGGCTACCATATTAATCTGTCAGCACTTGCATTAACTGTATTATTCAGAATAATACACCAGCTTATCAACACAGTGAAAAGCCAAGAGAAGAAAGTAAGGCCTGAAGAGAAAATAATTCTTAAGTGTGCCATAATGAAATGGCAGCCCTCAATAGGCATTACAGAATCGCTCAAGGTAACATTTCTGTAACTGCCTAGAGTATAAAATGTTAGGCTTCAACTGTAAAAGGAACTCTGTATAGAAAAATGAACAATATTAATAGCTCACAGTTTAAGAGAAAGCTTTCACACTGAGACGCTGCTAGATGAAAGCATCTTGTCTCTGAGTGAGTAGTTCAAATTTACATCCAAACCACATAATAAGTCACTCAGTTTGACAGTGTCAGATTTAATTTCTGAGTCCAGAATATTAATCAACATGTCAAAAGAGAAGCACAGTAATTTTTTTGTCTGTGACATCAAGAAAATAGAGGCCTGGCTGAAGCACTTTACTGCTTCTAAAGCCAGGTGTATGTTATCAACAAACGTATATTATCGAAATACATACTTCCATTGTCTCTATGGAATTTATCAAAAACTTAAGAGATAGTCAAGAAAACTAATAAAAAAAAACTGCCTTGTTTTATCCCTGTTACAGCATGAGCAAGCAGGTTCCCATTAATAGCAAAAGCCAACCTGGCACTGGGCAAAATGCCGACTGGGAAAACAGCATGAGACTGGTTCATTGTGTATATTCTTCTGGTTTCCACCGACTTCACTTGAAAGGCTATCAGATGTAGCCTTCTGGTGGCAATAAAATTATTTGTATAACATGTTGCAAACGGCCTGTCATCCTTGCTCCATCAAAGATCAGAAGGCTATTACAGTGCAAAGAACTTAAGAGATGTGCTGATTCAATGAACGAAGACTCCCCAGAAAAAAGATTCGGCTACATTAATCCTACTCAACTCAGGAACCCCTGCTGTAGTTTTAAAGCTTCTGCATTCTTCAAGAGAAGGAATTACCTTTGTCTTTACTATTGCTTAAAACAAAGCAAATAGCTAACATTGAGTCAAAAATACTGGGTGGGAGGACAGAACAGATGGGGCACAAAAGTCTCATGCAATTTCTTTTTTAAAGAAAATTCAAAGTATTCATAATTAATTTTAGGTGTGACTAATGATATAGTAACTTATCGTCCTATTAGTCCTATATTAACCCAGTTCACGTTTTGAGATACCTTTTATAAACTCTTCTTGTACATCATGGCTAACTGTAATAAAACTCCAGAACCAGCATGTGAATCTGTCATCTCCCTTCAACACATTTCACAGGAGAAAACTACACAGTAGGAAATAAGTAAAAATAGTTCACTCTTTTAACTTTCATTTTTCTCGCAATGTAAGGGTTATTTACAGTGCACCATTTGAACTTTCTGGAATACAATAAGAAAACATACAAAAAGTGTTTACTATAGATTCACTTACATAACCATGTTTACTCAGTTTCTTTGGAAAGCTCCCAGAAAGGAATAAAAAAAAAAAAAAAAAAGCCCAATTTTATTTTAAAGCAAGTCCCTTTGACACTTCTTCAACATACGTGAAATGTATTTTTGAGACTTCTTGACATTCTTGGTGACTGATGAGAGGATTCACAGTAACTGAGAAATATCTTGTTAAATTTTAATACATCTGGGTAAGAAACAATACAGTAAATAGCACAGATACAAAGTACAATGCTTGAATCAGGCAATAAGACTCACTTGAGAGGGTGTACTTGTTAGCTCCATCTTTTCATGGGATTTTTCCTTTGCTATTCGTGCAGCTTCTTTGAATTCCTGAAATTTTTCAGCAAACTGAAGGTACATATGTTTAAATAAATTAAAAAAAAAAAAAGAAAAAAAAAAGACAATAAAAAGAAAAAAAAAGAAAAAAGGAGAGAAAGAGTAGGCGTGAAGCAATACATTATATGAAGAACAGAATGCTGTACTTTGCATTTTACAAAGTCAATTTCTGTCAGTAGAATTTTTTAATTTTTCTCTTTATGAGATACTCATTTAAATGAGTTACCCAGTGACATATCTTTCAGACATAATGTACACTGTTTATATGTCAGGAAAATTACAATGCAATGAAACACGGTCTGTTGCCAATAGTTTTAAAAAAACTTGCCTCAGAGATGGCTAATAATAGTGACAAACTTCCTTACACAGCTGCTTTCTGGTGTAGGCTTTACCCTCCTCCTGACAATAATTAATCTGGTTCTGAAGCCTAATGTGGTCACCGTTAGATTACATCTTTCAATGGGTGTCATTTTTTCATGATTGAAACAATACTGATTTCTTCCCAAATTTTAACTGCATTTATAATTTCAATAGCTAATTAGGAAAGCAACAATGGAAATACTGAATCAAGTTCATCTCTTGATTGTTCATTGACATCAATCAAGTTAAAGAACAAATTCATTGAACTAAACACTTGCATATACTGAACACTAAATCAAAGAATTGCACATGGAACTGCCACATGAACCTTTATTTCTATGCTTCCAGAAAATAACTAAAGCAGTAATTTAGAAATACATGTACCCTTAAACTTGAGAGACTAAATCAATTTATTAAAGAAAAAGGTCTGCTTTCTCTGGGTAGAGAAAAATTTTGCTTCCTAGAACCCATCTTGATGCAACACTAATTGCTATAGTAGTTGAACATTTGTTTCTGTGTCCTACAGGACATTACCTTATTATGATCAGCTTAAGACTGAAATGATTCTGCAAAAATATTCGAAGCTTCAACAACAGCTTCTAAATCTCTCTGGCAACAGCATATGAAGAAATTGTTTTGCACTCCATGTATTTACAAGGTACAAAGGCTACCCTTTTTGTGACACAACCTTGTCAATTATTTTCAATCAAAACTTCCCTTACTACACAAGACCTAAAAAACCTTATGGCCTTTAAAACTTTTCCTGGTAGGCTGGAGTATTCGAGAAAATATAATTTCTCTCTACTTGTAGCCTGTATTTCACCTGTCAGGTTATTTTAAAGCTTATTTTTCCCAAAAGTTTGGTCCAGCATCAAAAAACCCATCTCAGAAAAGATGATTAAATTGGCAACAGATCATTAGAACTAGACGATGCTTGTACCTTAACCTCAAAATCTGATGGGTAACCTATTATTTCAATCAGCTTTAAGACCAGACGATTGTTAAATGGAAAACATAATTCTGAGGTTTAGAATAAATGGCCGAAGACATAAAGGCAGTAAATATGGTCTTCTGTATCACAGCCACAGAAACTGTAAAAAAAATATGTAATAGATCAATAGATAGCATTCTGAGGAATGGCCAATTTAAGGCCAATTTAGTGGAAATTTTCACAAACTTTCTAGAATTCCTTGAGGTACTGAGGTGATGAATAATAGCTATCTCCTGATAAAATTCTGGAATAACATGGAAAAGGAGGGAAAAGTTATCTGGAGGATCAAAATTTTAAGGAAAAGATGAAAAACTGTGTAGAAAGGCTTCATGAGGCTTTTATGGTGGCACTTTCCATTTAGCATACTCTTTAAGTTTTACAGAATAAATCAGGTCACCTACTTCAAAAGGGTAAGACAGACAGCAAACCCTAAAAGGAATATTTCTTCTAATACATGAGGATACTAACAAAAGCATAAACATATTCTGAGTAAGAAAGTAGTCTCAGTTTTTCCTGAAAATCATGGGACATTGTATTTCTTCTACTGGATCAGCAAGAGGGACTCTAACAAATCCTAATCCTGTGAATGGATTGTTTTTCAACACAGGTACCTTTCATGTATCATCGACTTCCAATGGAACAGCCTTGAGATGAACTTGTGGCCTTATGTATTGAGAAAAGGATTAATGAAGATAAATAAATGTTTAATTAATTGTCTTCTATACTGTTTGCATGTGAACTTCATTAGTGTACCATTACTTTTCTATCAGACAGTCTCTCAACACTAACTCTTAGTCACAATAATGGCACAGAAAGAGGTTACAACTGTTGCACTCTGCCCTACCAAGTAGTTCAGGAGGACAAGGGCACATGAACCAAAAACAGTACAAAAGTCAAACATTTAGTAGAAGATAAGTAGACAATGATGTGAGAATAAACAGTTTACTTAGTCTGCTCTGCTTATTGCACCATTAGCCTGTGGAAATCAGTCACAGGCTAGACCAAGTCTTTTCTGTAGTTGCAGGCTGTCATTTGCTCCCTGAACTTGAAATATTCCACTGGGGCCCTGAGACACTACTGCAACACAAGTTACATACAACAGGGCTGTTCACTATAAGACTTTAATAAATCAAGTACCGAAAAGAAGTTGCAGAAAAAATCTTTAAGACAACTTCTGGGAGCAATCTGTTTCTAAACAAATCCATTAATCCTTTAATATAGTCTATTTGTTAGCCCTACTACAAATATCTAGGCACACCTTGATCCCTAAATTATATTTCCTGCTCTGCAGTGTTAAGCATGTCCAAGTGCTCTGGTAAACCTGGCTATGCAGCCAGTGCACAGAAGCGAGAGTTAGCAATCTGAGGGAGAGACAAAAGAAAGAGAATATAGATGTGATTTCTCTAAAACTACACACTGGATCTAAATCAACTTTTCTGATTTCAAGACATACATATCTATCAGCTCCAGTGACTGCATAGACTGTAATCTAAACCTTTCCTTCGCCCATCAATATGTTTGTCAATTTTAAAATAACATAAAAAGTTTTACCGTTAGGAATTTTAGTAGCAAGAATCAGCAACAGCAACTCACACGAATAGCAGTTTGATAATTAAGATACAATAAAACAGGAACAGTTTCCTGAAAAGGTCCCACAGATTTACCCCCATAATCTTCAGAAAAGGTCTGTGACTTGGTATTTTTGTTGACAGATTTGCTTATTCTCCATAAAACACAGCAATCTGAGTAATTGCTCATCAAAAATATACTTAAGACAAAATGTCAACTGTAGCTTTTCAGATTAATTTTTCAACAGCAATATAGAGTTTTATGCCAAAGGCATATTTCAAAGTCTTACATATCTGCTTGAGGGCAGTAAAAAGAGTGGGATTGAAACAACTTTAATTAAGAAAGTTACAAACACCACACAGGGAGAGCAAGAGAAGAGCTGAGGAAAAGACAGATTTAAAAAAAAGTAATGTATTTTCACTGGCAAGGATAACCTAGTGTTTAAAGTCAGGCAAATATAGAGTGTGTAAGAGTACAGCAGGATGGTTTGCCTTCAAAGAAGTATTCTGTAATTAAGACAAACAAGCTAGTCTATGAGAAAGGTAACCTCGATTGGTATTTGTTCTAAAACTATTGAAATATTATGAAAAGTTATTACCATGTTGGTAAGCAAGGGTCTCTAGGACACACACACCAATTCATCTAAGGGACAAGGTTTCCAGGTCCACTAAAGCAACGACAGGTGCACAAAGGCACATGCAATACCAGAATCATTCAGAATTTCCTGTGTTTCTGTTGCTTTGTGGAAAGAAAAAAATCTGATATAAAAGGAAAAAATCTAGTAAGTTTGACATTTGCCCAAATAAAATAGATTGTACTGAGCTCATTTTAATGGTTTTCTGGCAGGTCCATGCTTATCCTTGAATAGTGACAAGTACTTTCTCAAAAGCGCTGCTATGAATACTTTTTTTTTTTTTTTAATACCCAGTCATCATTATTCCTTTTATTGCACTTGGGGTGTCCAGATCTTTTGTATATTTCAAATACAAAAATTCCCTGCTTAACATAAGACAAGTTCTTAAACTGAATTGCAATTCCTCATCTGAAGAAAAATGACAGTGGCTTTTACAGGTTCCTGGTCTTGTCTACCAGAGCAGCAACAAAAGGAATACATATTGTAGAATGGGTGCTCAGAAGAACTATGCCATCAGTCTGAGAAACAGGGATTACTGTTTTCCTTGGAATAAGGTGTATTTCCCTCCTGCACAAGCAGAATGGAAAAGAAACTGTCATGTATAGCACAAAGTTTCTTTGGCAAACCTTTCAACTTTTGCATTCCAATAGAAAATGCATTTTTCTTTTACACTGAATATACTTCCCACTAGCTTTACTTTAAGCCTGCAAACTTTGAAATACCAGTAATTTGACGCACTACACAGTAAAAAAATGAAAATGAATTTATCTTAAAAGATAAAAATGCACCTGAAGACTATCAGTATTTTTTTTCTAGAAGATCTAAATACAGAGGAAACATAAAATTGCTTACTTCTTTAAATTCTACATGGAAAACAGTAATGGAATACCAATTTTTTAAAAAAGGAAAACCTAACAAATCAATAATTAGAAAGCATTAACAACATACACTGTAATAGGTTTAAATGTCCCCCCCTTTCTCCATCAGTTAAAAGAAAATTTGCAGGTATCACACTTAGTCTTGTGTTTTTACATTATAAGGATTGATAGAGAACATTTTTTTTTGTAAATTATTTTAAGTAACAACAGTAGTGAGTAATGAGTCAAGATACAGTGAGTGAGAATAAAAGATACTTATGTTGCTTCACCAGCTGAATACACTGCTGGTCATACTTACTTTTGAAAGGTGATGTTCAGATGAAAATCCCAAGCCATAGACTGTATTCGCCCTGCTGTCTGCCCACTGGCCAAACTTCTGGGATGTTTTAGTAAATGTCATGTTAGGGGTGATGGTGCTATTTATTATTGCCTGAAAAAAGTAACAGTTGTAAAAAATGGGGTTTGCAGTTTAGATTTTTTTTTTAAGACTACTCATAATTGAAAATGCCAATATTGTAAGCAAGTACCTGTGTACACTGAATGAGACACACACTAAAAACTAGGAAAGAGTTTTCTAATTCAATCACAACTATATTTGCAAAGGCATATATTTGCACACATTCTGTAAAAGGAGGACAAGATGGGGGGAGTGAGGCATCAATTTACAATCGCAAGCAGTCCTTTAAGACCTTTAAAGCATCTACATAGAAAAGAACAAAGTCCTTTTATATTCCACAAGTGTATTTTTTTGTCCCCTAAGGCAATGCCTCTCAAGTTCCACTGTAAGCTCCACCCGATCCCTGTTGCATATGAGAGTCTCACTGAAAAACATGCAATAAAACATGGAGTAGTTTCTTTTTAAATTACTGTACTACAAGAATTTGTTTCCTTTTCACACATGCAAGCAAGCCTAACAATGACAGGGTCATCTGTCAACTATAGAAGTAGAGCTACCCTTTTCTTCTCCAGTTCTTGTTACCTGCAGGATGGAAGGAGCACATACTCCAGCATGTAACTTCTGCTAATGCAAACACAAAATGAAACTATTAGATATGCTGGTTCCACCAAAAGTGACTGGAGTTTCAGCATGGATTTCAACAGCATTTCATCACATTAAAGTTTGTCTAGCATACTCTAAATCTGCAATGCAGAACTGTCCAGCTGACTTTAAAGTATGATAGGACAAAGTTTTATACTGATACCAATGGGCTTCATTTAACTGAAAAACTGATACTCAGTAAAGGTTACAACCAGTCAACATGAATGAGAAAGGCTAGCCTTAAACCCAAAGACAGATATATTTGAAGTGAAATTCAAGCAGGCTTTCTCAATTGTCTGGTGCTACTAAAAATTTCTGTCACATTTGTTAAATAATTCATAACCCTTTTCATGAATGCCTGGTACTTTGTTACCCCCAAGTAAAAGAGAATGTCCTGAAAACTTCTCAGAAAATAGCACAGACTATGAGTAGAACAATTTAGCAAGAATTTTTCTTGCCAGCTACTGTACTGCAAAGCTATTGTTAGTGTATGTCCTACTACAGTTGTCTTACAGCACCAAGCTGTGAATCTTTTGAACAGAGGTGTGCGCAGTTTCTGATTCAAAGAAACCATAACCGCTGCCTTAACCCTGGCAGGTTAAAGACAGTGATTACTGAAGAATCCTGGAGCAGCAACAAAATCCACATGGTCCAAACTATCTGTTGTAAATAATGCAATCTGTCTTTTAATCCTTAACTAGCACAAACTGTATGGATGTGAAGAACATAACAGAAACTTCAACATCAGAGAGACCAAATACTGCTCTCACAAGTCCAAGATCTTCTAGAAATCAAAATCAATCTATTCTACTTGTGTGATATGGCCTTCTGGATGGACACTACAGTAAGTAGCTATGGAATTTACTTAGCACCCTTCACTTTTGCTGAGATTTGGGTACCATTGGAGAAGTGCTACCATCAACTTAATATTTTCTATGAATTCTACAGGGTAAGCCTGCACAAAGCTGAAGGGCCTGTTAAGCCCACAAACAGGTCCCATGTGCATATGGTGATTCTTAGATGAAGTGGCAGAGAGGAATACTGGAAGAAAAAAGAAGAGTAAATTGTATTGCAACATGTAGAAAGACAAGCAAAGATACTGTAGCACAGATAATTTTAACAAAACTGGCATCTTCTGCAGTGGCTTTGGCAGCTCCATTCTACTCACATTAATTTAGAAGAGCAAATCTGGAGAATTTCAAAGCTGAGAATATCAAACAGGCAGTTGTCTCTGATAACCTTTGCCTCAAAATGCAAATGTTAGCTACCATTGTGAACAGCTTCTGGACAATTTTGGAATGCCTGAGAGCTGACATTTGACGCAACAAGCCTCACCATGTCAAAGACAGGATTTGCTGTGTGACCAGAGACTGGAGAACCATCCCAGCATTAATTGTCCAAAAAAACATCTCTCAGAATTTCACACAGGAGAAGTTGCTCAGTAAAGTCACTGGTAAATGAAACATTATTCTCCTTTCTTTAGCTATAAGGTTTGGAGCCCAAATAAAGCCAGCAGGCTCATACTTGCACTATCACCTCCAACCGACCTCACAGAAATGGGTGCCTATGCCACACAGGACAGAAGAGATAATGTGAGACAGGGAGGTGGACTTCTCAGAAGGAGGTGCTCTGGAACTCTCTTTTACTTGTATGCTTCTTGTCTTCTTTTGCACTACTAGTGCTTGTGAGCCCACTTTTGAAATAACCAAGTGGGAGCCCAGAACAGATCTGTGCAGGTTCACTTAATGTTCAATCTCACTTGCTGCAGAAGCTGTCAAAAATAATATGCTTGAAATTAAATATCATAGGGTGTACATAGAAAAGATTCCTCCTCCCAACTTGAGTTCTAGCTATGTTGTCTAGCTTGCCTACACCCAGATCTGTCCATTGCTTAACTAACTGGACCTTGCATCATAGTTTTGAGAATGTGAATATTATGTCATGGATGTAACTTCCTCAGTTCAGAAGATGAGAGGGAGGGGACTTAAGACCTCCAAGCAACAGGCAGGTTTAAAGCCTGCAAGGCTGCCATTTCCTGCAGTGACAGCAGCATAGCAGGTTAACCCAGTGACAAACCTAGGAGAAACCAACCAGTTTCTAGCTGAGACTGCTTCAGCTGACCATGTGGCTTGCTGCAGAACAGAGAACCAGAACAGGCTGCCTGTGGGATAGCAGTTTTGACAGCAGTCTGCATTTAGGCTGGGTTGCATTAACTGTCAAATTGCTTCCTTGCAAGGCAGAAATGTAGGAAGAAAACTTTTTTAAAAAATAATTGTATTGAGAAAGAGTTGCTGTGATTCTTCTCTTTATTTTCCAGGAGAGACAAATAAGGATGCTTCACTTCAGTAGACAGTATTAGCCCAAAGACAGCAAGTGCCTCACTGGGAAGACTACATGTCCAGTGATAAAAAAGAGCTCTTTCATTAGAATTACCGACTTTAGAAGGAAATCAAGGCTTTCTATCTTCTCTGATTTAAAAACATCAGTATGCTAGATCTCTCATGTGCTAAATTATGCTTTTAAAAGTGTAGTGTTAGAGTATCCTACAGATACAGTCAGTGTCAGCTACTTCTGGAAGGAGCTAGATATTAATCCTTCATATAGTCAGCTTAAAAAAATATTATTTTTTTTTTTAAATCGGAATTTATAGTTAAGGCTGTCTTGCATGTTCAAACAGGTAGTGCTTTAACTGCTCTTCTCTACTCAGATTTCACTGTAGAGTTCCCAGTATAACAAGTGTCAAATATTTCATCAATTTTACGAATGTTATTTGCATAAACGAACAAGAATATCTTTAAAACAGAACAGAGTCAATCTGACAGGCAGACACTTAGCTTTTGAAGAATACCAATTTAGTTATCTTCAGAATTTTTTCTGAATTATAAAACAGCTTTCATGTTTTCCTTTCATATTAGGTTAGCTATGAGAAAATAGGGCATGTGTCTGGGCTGTTCATATCACTGACTGCAAGCCCAACAGCTGCAAGATATACAGTAGTGGTCAAATACAATTTTATCTTGTGCTAAAATTGATAGCAATAATAACTAAAATACCGTATTTTTTAACTTCTTCAAAGGAAGATCAATGAACACTTGAGCTTACAGTCCTTACTTAAAACCTTCATCAAGCCTTTAAAAGATTATCACTTTAAAGTGAGACATCATTAATATATAGAAATCATCTACTGCAGTAACACTGATAGGAGACTTGACTAAGTAATAATACATACAAGGCTTATGGAACCTAAGACTGGAAAACCACTTTTTTCCAGAGTCTTCCTTTGTTTTAGATGAACACAAAAAAATTAATTTGCTTTTTCTATCTCGATTATCAGAGAGTTAACTAGTATGGCAAGAATACACTATTTGATCTCCTTCCTCTTCACAGAAATGGGCAGAGTCTGAACAGAAAATACAGCAGGACTCTTGGAATAATCCTAATGTTTGTCTGCAAGGTTCCTGGAGAAA
>JAWWLT010000092.1:50608427-50625088 GCA_035040995.1 Premnoplex brunnescens
GGCTTCACTCCATCACCTAGGAGAAAGAAGTACTGAAACACATTTTACCAAGGAACTCTGAAATGACTATATAATTAATGAGAACCAAAAGCCTTAGCAACAACTGCTCGATGTTGTCAAGCCATACTGCATATGAAATTTTATTTCTCAGGCTTTCTCTTGATTCTGGGAGTGGCAGGAGGAAAAGCTGGCATAAAAGGTATTTACTCAAGAGGTCACAGAAACCAGCTTCAGGTTCTATCAGAAGGGTTCCAAATATCCAGGGCTCCAAATATTGCACATGACTATAAAATATAGACTCTACACTGAATACCTTATGGTCCTAGAATGTTTTTTATGGCCAAGTTAAAGGGCCAGGCTTCATTTGTGGTGCAAGGTATTTCAAGAGAAGACTGTAGCTTCAGAAAAAAAATTACACAGAATGCATTAAAAGTAAGCAGAAGCTGCTTCTGTAGGACCTATCTTGGCTGAATCTGGCTCAAATAAGGAAAAAACCCTCTCTCACAAAATAAACCAAAGACCCCCATAAGCAAACTTAAGTGGTAAACTGCAATGTACAACAGGTGAGAGAAGATCATGTCTTTAAAATGTCCTTTTGTTTTCAAGAAGAAAGATTTAATGACTTTTAGACAACCAGTATAGAAGTCACATTTTATCCAGGAATACTAGTGAAACCCACTGACCTAAAGAGAGGGAAGGGTACATGACAGAAATAGGATTATCTCCCAAATCTGAAGTGTATCTGTCTCCAAGCCCCCTTACTGCAGTCTAAGTGAATATATATGTGAGTTGCCATCTCTTACTGACTTACGCCTCAGCACCTGACCAGCCACATGAACATCATTTTCTCCACCGCACAAATCCAAAGAGTGTTGTAAACCCCACCCAGCACCCAGGTATACAATAAAACCTGGCTGGATCTATTCCCTCTGAGAGAGGGGCACAACAACTTCAAAATGGGTTTGACAACCGTTTTTGGCAACTGGCAACATGTATTGCCAGTAGTGTTACTGACACCCAGCTGTATCCATACAGCAGAGACACTATCCAGATTGCACTTCAAACTTCAGAATATTTACGTTCAGCCTTTTGTATGTACTATATTGCGTATGTGTAGGCATGCTAAAAAAGATGGGGGTTTAATTAAAAATAAAAGAACTCTCTGGGAATTATGTTGGGACCCCCCCTTAAAATGCCTTCATGGGTCCCTTGCTTTTCACCTGTGTGTGTTTCAGAGCAGTGTTGTGAATGCCTAAAACAATGGGTCTTTCTTAATCATGATTTGGATCACAGATCTTAAGCACCTAAGACTTGGATAAAAACATTATTAGGATTTCAGCACTCACAGAGTAAATAAGTGATAAACTGCATTATCAATATACCTTGCCAATAGTACTGTGAATGTAAAGGGAATGCTGCAGTAGACAAAAGAATAAATAGATTAACAACTACTTGACAATTTAATTCAGCAGGCACTTGGCAGGAGTTACAGCTTTGGATGAAGGAAGGAATCCCAGTGGATACCAGAATAAGGATTTTGGAAACTCTCCAGGTCATTTAAAGCACTACATTTTATAAGCGATTGTCTTGATTTCTTCCATCATCTAGTTCCAATCCCAAAGTTTATATTCATAAACAGTCACTCAAAAAGTATGTCAATTATTTGACAGAACTAGTAGAATCATTTGAAGGAGTGCTGGGAAGGCCAAAAACAAACTAAGCTCGGAAAAATTCTGGTAGGCTTTGATACCGGTCTCAATCACTTGCAGCAGAGATCTTTGACTATGAGATCTATTTTTATATACTCCTTTATGATAGAAATTCTCCTTTCTTATTTAAAACAGCACTACTCTGGATATTTTAAAAAATTCAGGGTAATATTTTTCAGTTTTTAATAAACAGTCACAAAATCTCTGTGAATACTGCTATGTTCCAGCAGAGTATTTCAGTTCCAACCATCATGAACTGATGCACTTTCAGAAGCTTCAAATGAAAGTCTCTGGAAAGGATCACAACTTTTGATTGCTTTCTTTATATCTTTAGTTCCCTTATTGCAGAGCTCTTCTGATATGTTGTTTGTAAAGTTACTGTTATTACACCTGCTTGGGGTAGAAACAGTCAAGTATTTTCAGCACACCAAATTAATGTCTTAGACGACATTTCTTACAACAGCAGCTCAGCACATTATCCTTTCTAATTAGAGTAGAAAAGGAAAAAAAAAAACCCACCAAAACCCACAACCAAATCAACTGAGTTTTTATAAAAGCTTACCATGGAGAGCTTTATTAGGCAGGCTTTATTAGGAGGGAATCCTTGCATTCTCTACAGCAAAAATTGGAAGATTACGTAACAAAGGATTTACTAAGTGATTATGGGCACTGAACAGATGTCCTTCACAATGCTGAAGCTAATTATATTGGTAAATAACTGAATGCAGAGATAAAAACATGTTATTGCAATCATGTCTGTACTTTTTGTGCAAATTTTTGTCTTTTTAGCTTCCTCATAGTATTAACCAAGCCATAAGTCATCCACTGAATTCAGCAACAGTTACTGAAGCAAATATGATCACATAGAAAATAGAATTTTTGAATAAACACTTATAACATGCAATGAGGCAAAGTTACCATTTTAACATGTCAGTAATCTGCTAGTCGACACAAACATCTGAGAAGAAACATGAAGAACATCAGAGAAAATAAATACAAAAATGTTTTATGCAAAAAGGTACTCTGAAATAAAATTTACCTTTGAGCCATCCAAACTGATTATCCTGTAGACATTTCTTGTGCTGTCATAGAAGTAGGACACAGTAACAGCATGCTTGCTGGTGGGAACCCAGTTCTTCTTAGTGTTTGGGTCAATCTGGAAGACATGAGCTCGGGTGCTGAAGATGGGTTGTTCCCTGGAGGACAGAGAGTAGAAGTCATGAATCTAATTTGTATGTACTACCATTGCACACAAGTTATCTAACCATTTGCCCATTGAAATGTATGTAAGTTACTCTTCATGATAAACCTTGACTGAGAAGTTCTGTATGTGTTGCTGGAAGTGCATAAATATACATAGCAGCAAAATGAAAGTCTTCTAAGGCAAAAATCAGCACCCAGTTGTAGAGTCTGACAAACACAGGCATTTCTAATATAGATTCAGACTCATCCCACCATCTCCCCAGCTCTGATTGCACATCTATCCCTTTAAACTAAATGGCATTATTATATGTGTAACTTCATCTCATTACACTGCACACTGCAGAATGTGTATGACTTCTGCTCCAAAATCTTTCAATACTCTCATTACTCTAATCAATTTTAGGCCATAATCTGCAACTGAACTAGCTGATTCAATACAATTTCTCTAAAATTAACATTATTTAAAGCCAAGAACACATGTTGTGAAACCCTCATTCTTTGGAGCTTTACACCTGAATGTATTCACACCAACAACTAAATAATGTACAAAATGCATGGTTCAAAGTGAAGTGCCTAGCAAATTAAAGTAGATAAGGTCAAAAGAAAAAACTATTGTACTTTAGAATTTACAACTTATTTAACCCGTGACAACTATGAGGACATACAGCATTGCACAAAAATCTAAAAATATTTTAGTATCACTAAGATGGTGATAAGATGGTCTTCTACATGGAGTGACTACATCAATGGACAAGGGAAGGGCTGTGGATGTCAGTCATCTGCACTTCTGTAAGGCCTTTGACACAGTCCCCAATAATATCCTCCTGTCTAAATTGGAAGAGATGGATTCAGTGGGTGGACTGTTTGGTGGATAAGGAACTGGTGGACAGTCACATCCAGAGGGCAGTGGTCAATGGGTCAGAGTCCAAATGGACATCAACGACAAGTGATGTCCCTCAAAATTGGGACCAATACTATTTAGTATCTTCATCAACTATATAGAAAATGGGATTGAGTGCCCACTCAGCAAATTTGCCCTTGACAGCAAGCTGACACACCTGAAGGATGGGGTGCCATACAGAAGGACCTGGACAAGCTCTAGGAGAGGGCCCATGGGAATCCTATGAATTTTAACAAGGCAAAGTGCAAGGTGCTGCACTTGGGTTGGGGCAACCTCTGGCATCAGTGCAGGCTGGTGCATGAACAGATGGAGATCAGCCCTGCCAAAAAGAACTTGGGGATTCTTGTAGATGAGAGGCTGGACATGATCCAGCAATGTGTGCTTATGGCCCAGAAAGCCAATTGTGTCCTGGACTGCATCAAAAGCAGTGTGGCCAGCAGGGTGAAGGAGGGGATCCTGCTCCTCACTCTGCTCTGGTGAGACCCCACCTGCAGTACTGCATCCAGCTCTGGGGTCCTAGACAGGAAGACATGGACCTATTGGAGCAAGACCAGACAAGTGCCATGAAAATGATCAGTGCGATGGAGCACTTCTCCCATGAGAAAAAGGAGGAGAAAATTGGGATTGTTTAGCCTGGAGATAAGAAGGCTCCGGGGAGACCTTATGCCAGCCTCTTAGTATCTAAAGAGAGCCTACAAGAAGGCTGGAGAGGGACATGTAGTGATAGGACAAGAAGGAATGGTTTTAAGATGAAAGAGAGCAAGTTAAATTGGATATTAGGAGAAGATTCTTTACTGTGATGTTGTGAGGCACTGGAAAAGGCTGCCCAGAGAAGCTGCAGAACGACCCATCCCTGGAAGCGTTCAGGTCCAAGCTGCATGGGGCTTTGAGCAACCTGGTCTAGTGTAGCTGTCCCTGCAAATGGCAAGGTGGCTGTAACTAGATGATCTTTAATGCCCCTTCCAACCCAAACCATTCTGTGATTCTACAGTTGACAGTTTAAATTTAGCTACATTTTAATGACAAGTACATAGCTGTATTCTTCAGGGAATGTTGGCAGCAAATTCCAAAGATGTTAATTAGCAGGACTTTAAGTCAGATTTAGCTTTTTAGGGTTTTTGACTCATTTTTTCCCCATTTCCAAGATGTGAAAAAACATACCCTTTGCTCTGCCCCGATTTCCTTTTCAGAGGTATGTTTTTAATACTTTTTTTTCCCCAAATAAATGGGCATGTACAAAAACCCACAGAATTTTGGGTCCTTATAGTCACGGGAGTTTAACTTGGCCTCATTACAAAGGGGATGTGAATTCTCTGAAATATTTCTATTGCTTGGCAGGAAGAGCAGCTTTCAGTAGCAGAAATGTACTGGAGTCAAGGGAGTCAAGGTTCCTCAAAGCTCACTTGACAGCAGATGTGGTGTTCTCCTATGCTGGGTGTGGGAAGAAATGACAAGAAAGGATGAAGAAGAGATCAGAGATAGCAAAACAGTTTAAGTGAAGACTAAAGGAGAAGGAAGGCAGGTCAAGGGGATCAACAAGTGGCTTTTACAGACCTTTTGTTTAATAGAATTTTTACATGAATACTTTCTGCTTTTTTGAATATCTACAATTACTTCTTCAATTATACTGAAGTTGTCTCCAACATTATATGTATTTTTCCTCCCAATTAAGCATAAGCAAATATAAAGTGCATATTACCATAACGCAACCAGCACTTTAACTCTGGAAAGTTAAAGAATCCATTAAAAATAAAAAAAAATCTTAGGAGTCTGCCAATTATTTTGATGAAGATTGACATTGAAAGGAAAATACAAAGCTTGTGAAAATATTAATTAAACTTCAAAGAAGAATTGAATCTAAGTTGTAGATGAGCAGTTAATGAATACACTGATGATTAATGACCAGCACTGATGCTCAGTTCAGTCACAGTACGGTATATCACATACCTGTGATTTTCAACACATCACAGGTAAAATGCAAATGTAAAATGTAGGTTAATACTATATGATTAAAGCAAGAGGCAGTATCAGTAAAAGTCAACCGTTCAGCCCTGAAATGCTGCTCTCCTACACTGTCAGCACAAAAATCTTTCCCTGCCCCACCTAAATATCTTCAATTTGTTTGATGAAGTAACCTGCATCTTACTGCTGACTCCTCAGCGGTGGTGCTCAAAACAAACCAGAGCACACTGAAGGGCATGCGTGGCCTGGCACAGACATTACAGTTAGGTATGGAACATCATAGATGAAGATTACTTACGCTTCTTTAATCGGTTCTGATAAAACTAGAGTTACAGTCTTTTCTTTCCATGTTTTAACTACAGCTTTTACTGAAAAAAAGCACAGCTCCCTTTGTTAAACTAGTTGGATAAATCATGATTTTGCCGGATTACTGGGGTAATTAGGATTTTTTTCTGACAAAGACACTAAACTTCAGATGAGTCTAGAATTAGACTGCTGTTTTGACACTTGACAATGAATAATAAAGATTCTTTCTGAAAACTAATGAAAGTTAGGTACTTTATGGGACTAAATGTGTTACAGAATCAGCCACTGATGCATGACCAAAGTCCTTCGAAGCTGCTGTACAATTAGGTCATCTGTACTTTTCTGTAGCAACATATCATAGAGCAACTTAAATTTTAGATTTCCTAAAACTTCTATAAACAAACAAAAGGTAATATATAAAAATATTTTTAACTTTCATCAATTCAACAAAAGTTCTGTTTCTCCATTATCCACACAAGGACAGGATGCCCTCTCAGTCTGGAAGTTTCAATCAATTCAGTTGAAATAATATTAGATATCGGAGTATTGGTTAAATATGAGGATAGTTTCCTCTTTGCCTTGCTAAGTGGTCAAAAATGAAAACATAAACTAAAAAATTATAATATATATTTCCATATATAAGATTTAAGTTCCCTATTTTTGCCTATATAGATTTGAAAAGGAAGAACAGATTTAGATAAGAAAAAACAATCCTGTAAAAAAACACCCTACCACTTTCTTACCTTTCCCTTTCCTCTTCCAGCTTTCTCTTCTCAGTCTTTCATGACCAGAAAGTTTTTAGAATTCATTAAAGACACTAATAGGAACTAAAACAAGAACTCTTCACTAATTAAAAACAAAAGTAATTCGTTTTTCCAGAAATATCCTGATACTGAACAAAAAGAAAACAAGCTAACAATTATGCCATAGTAACACAGTTTGACTATTAAAAATGTCCACTCAGGCATGGCAAAAACATTAAGGCTAATATCCTGCTGTTCTTAATCAGCTTAGACTGCAACATCACAGTGGTCAAACACAGACTACCAAGAAGTAAGTGCCAAGTCCTCCTGGACCTGAGGAGCAATGTGAAGACTAACGAAGTACAAGAAGTACCATTAGCAGACAGAGTCATAGCAGTTTTTATCATCATTGATATAGAAATTCATTCATTGATACACAAGCAGTCATAAGCGAGGCTTAGGAGATAAGCCTGTGTCCTAACAGCTGAATGAAGAGTTTATCAACACAGCCTTTACAAAAAAATGCACACTACTCAACATAAGAACGGTATGTCATACAAGCTAAAGCTCTCAGGAAAGGAGCTTAAGTTAGTACAGAAGGTTAGAAAGAACTTTTCTTGCTAATCCATAATTAATATTTGCCTTTTCTAAAATAGTGTATATTCTGTGATGTGTCTGGTACTTTCAGATTGTGCCAAAACTAATGGTGATGATCTCCTTCTGCTTATTTCTTTCCCCACACTATTGTTTACCGTCCCTCCAAAGTTACATTCATTGCAATTAAACATGCAAATTTTCAAGGCTGGGACTGTGCAGTCTTAGTTACTGTAAAAACAATATGGTCACTGAAAAGAAGGTATGAACTTCTACGACATTAGTTGATGTCTTATTTGCCTCCCCTTACAGTGCGTTAATGATACTAAAAAAATTAAAAATTACACAAAACTCACCCTTCCCCTCATAGCGGGTTAAATTGCCAGTGTTTTGGTACAGACTGCTGCACCCTGGGGGTCAAGGTCAGGCACCACCCTGTGTGGACACCAGAACTGCCAAGGATTGGGGCTGAAGGAAAAAAGAGATGGGGCAATGACACCTAAGCAAGAGCTGGAGTAAAGGGCTGTCCAAGCAGGAGCAGACAGCAGAAACCACAGCACATTAACACTGAGTAGACTGTGGCCCATGGAGGAATTGAGTTTTTTAAAAGAAAGAAACACCACAGGAACTAATCACCATCTGGAAGTTTTAAATTCCTCAACAGAGGTAATTTCCCCACCCAGTAAGACAAAAAGGGGATGAAAAAGCATCTTCAGTGTGATGAGGTGTTTCAAACCCAGCTAAGCTTTCATAGTTCCTAAGTTCTACTGCACAGTGAAAAGTCAATGAGAATAAACATTTATGTCGTTCATTTCAGCAATTTCTATTACCTCAATATGGACCTTAAAACTCCAGTGCATTATGCAGTCTTACTGGTTCTGATGCACCTGGAGTCCACAAACAGGATTGTTTTCTACAACAAAATGTGCCTTGGAGATTCATTTCTTGTTGCAGGGCAAGATTTCACCCATCAGACTGCAGTCTAAGAGTTTCAGAGGAAGATGATGCCCCATGCATCCCAAAACAGGACAACATCCCCGTGCTCAAAATTGTAGTACAACCACACTCCAAGCTCCCAATTCACAGTGGAAACTGGACAAAAAGTGTGCAGTTCTCAGCCCATTACAGCCAGGGGCACAGCAGACCCTGCCACATGACAGACTGCATCCTTAGCACACACTCTCCTGCAAGTCCTGAGGACTGCAAATCCTTGCAGTGGGCATCACGTATGTGTTTTGGCAGGTGGCAATTTTACAGACATTGAATTCTGAGCCTCTGCAATAGCTGTCATCCAGGGTAATTTCTCCCCAGATGAGGCAACATGGACACTGCACATGATTTCTCAGGCATTTGCTGATTATCCACAGAATTAGAACAGGACAAAAACTTTTTTGCTTTTTTGAAGTATCAGCATACTAAGCCTACAGCTTTCTCCAAATGCCCTTCTAGTCTTAAAAAATACTCTCCCCTAGCTTATTTCTGAAGCTGTAGCAAGCTTTTGTTAATCTAAACAGCTTGAGGAAAGATCCCTGAAAAGAAATGAGGAGAGGGATTAGAAGTACAGCCCTTATCAAAACTAATTCATAAACTACCGCATCCAAGAGTGATCAATGCTGTTTAAGAAGTCCAAGTCAACAAACTCTGCAAACACCATTAAAAGGAACAGAAAGCCATAGAATTTTCCACACTCCTAAAAATGCTCTGCAGTCTGATAAAAACCGCATATGGTGGTATGAGAGGAAAGTATTGGATAACACTGGCTTCCATTGTATGGAAGCGGTTCTAAAATAAAATCTTTTTCTGGACAGGAAGTGACTGACGATTGGCATCTTAAAATTAAAAAAGTCTTATACAAACACACTCAGTATACTAGTGTAATGAGTACAACTTCAGACTTTGCTTTCTGTCTTATGCACGTACAATAACAACTTTCATGTCTCAAAATGAGATAGAAAGAAAAGTGTAACTTACAACTGAGTAACCAGATCAAAATGTCTCCCATACCACCAACAATTCATGTAGTTTTACACCTACATTCTTAGACCTGCTTTTGCTGCTGTGTTTTGGGTTTGAGTCAGGTTTAATTTAAGGTCAATAAAAGTTTGGAAAGTTGTTACTAAAAAACTTGATAAGCTTTCTGTATACAGTTAGCAGTTAATACATATATACATCTATTTACCTCTGAGGCTCAATGGCTTTACAGAATATGTTCCATAGCTACGTAACACTGCATAGAGCAGTGCCCTTGAGCTTTTTTTTTTCAAACTGCTGTGTTCTCATTTAAGAATCAGCATTTAGTATTAGATTTTTAAGCACTTCTGAGTTACCATACCACCACAAATAATACCAGCAATTTTTCAAGGTTTTAAGGGAGAAAAATTATCTAGAAACTTTCATTAAACCTGTAAGGTTAAGTACAAAATACATTTATGTTTGTCAGAAACACCATTATATACTGTCCCTTAGGTTTTCAAGAATATGAAGTTTTGATCAGCTTGTTCAGCTTGAAATCAGATATTGCATGGTACTTAAGAGACATAAGGTACGGGAAGCCAATAAAAAAATAATTGAATGATCTGTTCACAATTAAACCTCTGTGAAGTTATTGTTTTGCTGTGGGTGATCAGGAGACAAGGCCCTGCTCATATGCCAAAAGACAGCTGCCAGGCTTATGGGTTTAATCAGCTTGGCTAACTCCAGAACTGTACTTTTACCAAGAGGAAAGTGTAGCCTATGATTTTAACATTTATTTTTACAAGTCTACAAGACACATTTTGATGCCCAGTGTTGCCTCTGTTTCAGAACGAAAGGTGAAACCCCAGCCCATAAACTGTACCCCTTCCCCTCCACCTCTGCCCACATTGCAGCACCTATTCTTTTTCATCCATGTTCTATGCTAATTATCTCTCTTCTTAAACATGAAGAAAGAAGTTTCAAAGATGGTAGAAATACACAACACGGTTTGAACTAATTCCAATCCTATGAAATTACAGATCAGATTTTGAAAAAATTTAAAAATCATTCAAACACTAGATTTTTAAAGTTCCTTACATATCAAACAACTTTAAAAGAATAATGAGACCCACACACACTCTGAATCAATGAAACAAACTTCCAACATCAAAGAGTATATATATAAGCAAAAGCATTGCTGGACTCCCCTCTTAAAGTGCACTGCACAATGGTGGCACACACTGATGTTAAACAGAGTGAGTCACAGCTGGTTTCAAAATTCAAACTGACTTAGTAACTTTACTCTAGTGGATGGGAAATCACAACATGCCTTAAAATACTGTCCAAGCTGTAAAAGTTTTTACTTCTGGAAAGGGTTCTGTGACAGATTCATATAAAAGTTCCTAGGAACCAGCTTGCAGGTAACCATTCAAGTGGAAATGTGACAGAGAACTGTGTTCATCCTATTTTACATCTGTGCCATTTTGTTTCAGCCTGAAGAGACAGGGATGTCTCACATTCCCACACTGATCATTCAATAAGGAGTTGTTGGCAATAACAGCAACCCCTCTTCCTCTTCCGTACCAAGTTTTAAGAATATCTGTACAAACAGCAGGACTAATAAAAATGGCTTGAAACAAAATTACAACTCATAGTTGGACCTCCAGTGTCTAACAAAAGGAAACATCTGCCTGAAATCTTTCTGTATTTTGGGGCAGATCATCTGACCTGAAAGATTCCTCTGTGACTATTAAAAGTTGAGCTCTTGCTCTCTCAAGAAGCACTCCTTTAGACATGGCTCTTCATTTTCTTAAAATCATTAGAAATCTATTATCTTTGAAATGGCAGTGTCTAGAAAGACTAGCTGAAATCTGAGAGCTATTCAGACAGGAGAGGGAAAAGCTGTACTTTACTAGAAAACCCTAAAACCACAGACTTTTGAGAAAAAAACCCCAAACAAACAACAAACTCACATTTTACTATAGGCTAGAGAAGTACATGCAAGATATGTATGTATACCTAGGTGCAAAGAGTTCAGTTTCATACAAGCTAATTTTGATGCCTATGAGCAGACAGAACTCTACTTAAGTCAGCAATTATAGACTGCCATTAGCTGGAAAACTGTCCACTTATGATTATTTGCATCAATTAATAAAAGTTCCTGTACTACACAGGAGGCAAGTGAGGAAAGCACATAATGTCAAATGTTTCTGGAATCAATTACTTTTGATAACATTTTGGCACATCCACTAAGGTGGCTGGCACCTTCAGAAGGTCAACGAAGCTGGTGAAGGGTCTGGAGTACAAGTCTTATGAAGAGTGGCTGAGGGAGCTGGGAGTATACAGGCTGAATTAAAAAAGAGGCTAAGAGCAGACTTTATCAGTCTCTTCAAATATGTGAAAGAAGGTTGCAGTGAGGAAGGGGTCAGTCTCTTCTCCCAGGTAAGAAGTGACAGGATGAGAGGAAATGGCCTCAAGTTGTGCCAGGGGAGATTTAGATTAAATATTAAAAAAAAATTACTTAGAGAAAGGGTTATCAAGCATTGGTACAGGGTGTCCAGAGAAGTGGTGGAGTTCCCCTCCCTGGAAGTGTTCAAAAACTGTGTGGATATGGCACGTGAGGGCATGTTTCAGGAGTGAACATAGTGGTGATTCTAGGCTGGTGGATTGTCTTCATGACCTCAGAGGTCTTTTCCAGCCTTAACAATTCTATGATTCACAGGTATGTAATCCTATAAAATAGTGTGCTTGGGGAAAAAATTAACTGCTCCATACATGTCAATCTCAATTAAATGTTCAGGAAGCTCATAAAGGAGACCTTCAGGAGAAGGAAGGGAAAGAAAACAGACAGAGGAGTATCATACAAGTACGTACTGTAAGAAAACCACTGACAGCACTTAAAATGTATTGTCATCACATAAAATTACAAGAGTTAGATTAACTTACCTTGGGAAATAAAGCTCTTGCTATTGAACAAATACAAAGAGCAATGAGAAATGAGTTCATCTAAACTCATTCCGCTTCTGAGTTTTCCTTTCATAAAAGACCCATGAAGGATCTTGGTAAGCTTTAGAAGAGAAAAGAGTTTCTTTCCACAGATTCAAATCTGACTGTAGGACAGCACAGACATTACAGTTTCAGAAATTTAGTAACGTCAACAGCATAGAAGCTGGCAGAGTTGCAAAGCTGGGGTCAAATAAGTGCCCAGTACTTAAAATTAAGGCATATACTGTAGAGCAAAGGGAAAAAAAAACCAACAGAACTTTAAAATTTTTGGTGTAATGTGAGTGAACATGGAGTTGCTTATACTAAAGATTAATAAAGCTACCTGGAGGCTATGTATAGAGTAATGTTAACCCTTTTTTTTTTTTTTTTAAAGGGAAGAAAAATAGATAAATACCGGATTTGCTTTTATTTCTGCAATTCTTTGGGTTATTTTTTTTAAAAATCCTGCTCTCCAATGCTTCCAGCTCTCAGATGCTGCTTATGTTCTGCAGGTAGGTAACCAGTTGAAGTGTTACAGGAAACATTCACAGCAATAATTTATCACTGACTATGAAAGTTCCTCCAACAGCTCCATGAAGGTCGACCTCTCTAAGGTTTTCCTTTTTTTGTCCTTTCATACAACCTTGAGAAGCTTACTTTCATACCATAAATCAAGTGAGAGCTTTGGGAGTCAGACGAGGAAACAAAAAGCCTACTACTAAGGACAAGTACCCAGCTTTATCTTCATGCATTACACTTCAGTTTATTAAGTTATTCCAGGGATATAGGTATCTTCAGAACTTTTCCAGGTACCTAAGTGATTACAGCTCTAAATTGTGCAAGTAAGTGGATAAAGGCATTTCTGAACAAACATTTACCTTAAATTTGTTTTTAAATTATAAGCTTGGAGAGAACTAATCATTAGCTTTCAACAAATTCAGAGCTGCCAAACTATGTTAGGTTGAATTTTAGGATAGATATTTACATATAGTGAAAACACTAAGAAAATGTAATAGTAAAAAAGTTATATTTTCATACTGAATTTTGCTCTGGTCCAAAAAGTTCTTCTATCTTTAGAACTAGACAAATAAGTTTAAGATGTACATCTTTTTTCCATATCTAATCCCTGAAAATACTAACCAGAAGCAAGCAAAAAAATTAACCTAATATCAGGTTCTATTCTATGAACAAAGAATGCTGGAATGACAGGCTAATGAGACATTCCTGAAAGAAGTCTAGATTTCAACATTCCTGCAACAACCCTTACATACAGTAAACTAAGCTAACCTGCACCTGGAATGAGAAACAGGCAGGCAATATTAATTTAAATCTAAAAATATTCATTTCTCTCCACTGCACTGCATGGGAACCCAACTTCAGCACACTTGGAACACAAGCAGAAATGAGAGGAATGAAGCCTATACAGAACAATGTAGCAAAGGAAGATGTAATGCCATTCATGCCTGTTAGTAAAATAAGTTTAGAAAGACCCAAAAGCAATTCCTAACAAGGTTTTCTTGTTAGTTCCCCTAGTTCATTGATGCTCTCTGTATAGGGTCAGTATTTTCTTTGCAATCTTCATCTAAAATCTCCCATGCAATGGAGTGTAGTCAGTCAGATTACTCTTAGAGAATGCATGCAAATATTTTAAGGGAGAATATTAAGTAGCTTAACTGTTCAGCTTGATTTTCTACTGTTGGTTCATACAGCACTTTAATGCACAAGCCATGCAACAGTTCAGTTATAGTTTTCTATCCTCCTGCATCATCAGTTTTCTTGAGTTTAAAAAAAAGATATTTTCTAGACATGGTCCTCAGGGACAGCACCTGTAGTCTTCAGAAACATTACAAGACCTACAGTTTTAAGGGGAAATAATACAAAAACAAACAAACAAAAAAAAAAACACCCCACCCCAAAAAACAGAAGAGGGGACAGGGAAAAAACCAACCTTATACAAGCAGAACAAGCAAAGCTCTCCAAATATAGAAGCAGAGAGCAAGGCCACAAAGTTGCTTTGGGATCCAGAGACACTGCTAGTGAGTCAGGAGTGCGTGCACTGCTTTATAAGCAGGCCAGCACTGCTCCCCTCTCCAAAAGTATGGAGGAGGAGGGTGAGGAGGAAGGCTCCAGATGGGACACAATTTTCCATCTACTGCAAACTCCAGAATACAAACCTAATCCCAACCTGAATGTTTTCTTTGTCATGTTTCACAGACACATTCAAATTGTTATCATTCTTTCAGATCTGAAGTTCAGTAGTTTCCTTTGCAAAACAATTTTCAGCTTGTGATAAGGGCTGTTTATGCCACTCACAAATAACTAATTAGTCCAACTGATGTTGACTTAACAAGGTGAGAATTAAGCCAAATCGCATGGGGCCACTTAGGTGCTGTTGCTGAGGAACAGATAGGGAAAAACAGTACCCTGCAACTGGATGATGACTCTTTGATGTTAATCATACTGACTGGTATATAAGGGTCATGAGGCAGCAGAGGTAGACGTGCCTCCTAGAGCAGCAGATTGAGACAACGAACAGACTGAAACTCCTCGCTTTGTCCTGACTTGAAAGCATAAGACTGTCTGTAAACCAACACTCTCTGTTCTAAAGCTTGGTTACATCAACTTAGTGGCTATAATGAAATCCTTCAGCAGCACCACCAAATGGCACCACACACAGGTAGTGCAGCATGAAGGAATGGCAAATAGAGGGTTGGCACTAGGACATGAAGCCATGCACAGTGCTAAAATAATAAAAGTGGCAATCCTACATCAGTTAAGGTTGCACAAAATATGGCAGAGTTCACTAAACAATGTGAACACAGTATTTTCTAATTCGACATTCAGTGTGATTTTGCATGCTCCATCAAGTCTCATCATTGCCTATGACAAGAATTTCTGTTCTGATGGCTGTATTTCACAGGTATGAAGCAACAGAGACAAAGCCGGGGTTTTGACAATAGAGACAGATGAGAATTCTGGAACCTAAAAAGTAAAAGAAGAAATACAGAATCACAGAATCAATTAATCATGTGTTTCCATTGAAATAATCAGCAATTATACAGTAAACAGGGACAATATTTAAAAATTAGTCTAACTGCTGTTTTTCCAATCATCTTTGACTTTGAAAGACAACACTCAACAGATACTAGTCATAATTTTGCTATTCTAAACACTAGATCTCTTAGAAACTTGTTCACAGCAGAAGAAAGAAGAAATACGTGTCTTCCTTGTTTATTACATTATGTTTGGAATTTGTCTCAAACATATTTCTGTAGCAGAATAGTTTCTTTATTTGGCACCACAATCTTTAGTAACTCCTTCTTGCTTCTTAACTGTTTTAATTCACCTCCTTATTGGCTTTAAACTTCCATTTTGTTCCCCTGTAGGGTTTCATACAGAAACAAATCACAACTCCTTACCACTTCGTGCTCCATTAACCCAAGTCCACTTTATCTTTTTCCACATCTCCAAGTCACTCATTTGATATGCCTTCTACATGTGAAAAAGTTTTTTATTTTAGTGAGCCTGGCACTTGCCACGCCCTTCATTTCCACCTTAAAACACACAAGCCACTTATTTAACACCAAGAAGTTAACAGTCAGTTGTGAGAGTTTTTGCACTTAATCCTCAGAAACAAAATAAATAAACCATTAGCACAACACCATGCTGACTGCAGACACCTCAAAGCTGAAGTCATACTTCCACCAGTACCTGTGGAAGTAGCAGAACTTACATAAGGAGTGAGCAGAATGAACTGGGCCAAATAAACATGCATTTCATCACTACCACCATCAACTGATCATCAAATAATTTGCAATCCCATTCTGAGTGCTACAGCTGCATGCTAAGTTTTAAAAAAAAAATCATAGGTCTACATCAAAATATGAGAATTGGATTATTTCATTTATATCGAGGAAGTGACTTAGACTCCTAGAAAGGTAAACAAATTAATTATATATTCATAAATAACAAATCAGTTTGAATCATCCCACTGGGCACTGCAGGAACTATAAAGCCTTTTTAATTCGCTTTGAGTATGCCACTACCATGCCAGCAAATCCCTCCACTGTGATAACTTACAGCATAGTAAACATTATTGAATTTTGGATGCAGAGGTTGAACCTATATTGACCTGTAACTGGGAGTGACAGATCTGTTTCCCTGATTGTTCACACCACACATATGCCAAATATTCTGAGACACCCAACTACCATTCTTGCTAGGATTCCAGGCTGGGGGCTGAGCTGGTGGGAGGCAGCTCTGTGGAGAAGGACCTGGGGGGTCCTGGTGGACAACAAGGTGTCC
>JAWWLT010000092.1:50655701-50665757 GCA_035040995.1 Premnoplex brunnescens
TCCGGTGAGGCTGCACCAACACTGAATACAGCAGGATAAATCTCCTCTCTTGGCCAGCTGGCAGTGCTGTGTCTGACACACCCCAGGATGCTGTATGCCCTCCTGGCTGCCAGGGCTACACTGCGGACTCACAGTGGGCTGCTGTTGATCAGCACGCCCAGATCCCTTCCTGCACAGACACTCTATAGCCATTCCCAATTTATACTTGTGCCTGGCGTTACTCTGGCCCTGGTGCGGAATCCAGTATTTGGACCTGTTACATTTCATCCCACTAATGACAGCCCGATGCTCCAGTCTAGCTAGATTCCTCTGCAAAGCTCTTGTCCCTCAAGAGAGTCAACACCACCTCCTAGTTTGGTGTTACCAAACTTACTCATGGTACCTTCCACTCATGCATCCAAATCATTGAAAAATGTACTAAACAGGGATGATCCTAGAACTGGACATTGCTGAGGAACATTGCTGGTGGCTGGTCACAAGCCAGATAGTGCCAAAGACAGCATCATGCCTTTTCCTGGCCCTGCATACAGCCAGACATGTAGGCCCTTGTTTGTCTACTATGGTCTCAGTCAGAAATGCTCAGAATCAGTGCAAATTACAAGGACAGAGCAGGGTGAACCAGCTTTAGTTTTCAGCCATATATCATACTGGGTGCTGCTTGACACTATATCTAGCCATGTAAATGTAGATGCTCTGTTACAAATCAACTGACCCAGAAATGTTGTCTGAAAGTTAATACACACTGCAGCACCCTGAAAAACAACATGGGAAAGATCCCCGGCCATTCTCACACTGCCTCCTACAGCAGTTAGCCCTTTAAATTCTGACAGCAGATTCACTTACTTCATAGGAACTGCATAGGCCTTAGGAAGCCTTTTTCAGTAAATTTATGTCTTTGCTTTGCAGGGAGCACCATGAAAAGCAAAAATCGAATCACTCTTTGAGAAATTAAATAAAAAAAAAAAAAAGAGAGATGGAAGGCTAAATCTGATTTTCAAAACCAACATATTAATTAACCACAGAATGTATATTATTGTAGTTGTCATAGAAAGAATGTAAAACTTCTGACGCACAGCCTGAGCTGATGCAGTTCAGTTTCTTCTCTGTCAAACCATTCCAGTTCTTGTGGTTCTACAGCTCAATAAACTTACCAGCCCCCCCGCCACACACACTCCCTGAGGCAAGACAGCCTTGTGCCCTTCCCTAAATATTTCCCCACACACCAGCTTCCCTGGCTGGCTCAGCTCTCCCCTCGGTGGAGCTAGCTGTGACCTGCACAGGGCAGCCCTGGCCTCTCCTCACAGAGGCTGTCATGTAGGCCCCCTGCCCCCATCCCACATTAAAAATGATGTTAAAACACCAGAAAATTCAGCATTTTAAACGAGGGGTGGAAGCAAGGCTAAGCACTGTGTTGCTGCTGCCAGCAGATGCGTATCTACACAGTGCCATGAGCACATTCGTGGCCTGCTGCATCCTGTGACTGTGGGGCTCTCCTGGTGAGCCCACTGGCAGAAGGCTTGCAGGGCCAGTCACCCCAGCCCTCAGGAAATGCAGTGAGACGCTCTATTGTGTTTGTGTGGCCTGGTTTTGGTAGCAGGGGGGATACAGGGTGGCTTCTATGAGAAGCTGCCAGAAGCTTCCCCTGCATCTGACAGAGACAAAGCCAGGCAGCTCTAGGACAGACCTGTCACTGGCCAAGGCTGAGCCAGTCGGGAATAGTAGCAATGCCTCTGTGATCACATATTTGGGAAGGAAAAACAAGTTATTGCACAGTTGCAATTGTGGACACAGAAGAGATGATTGAGAATAGGTGAGAGGAACAGCTGTGCAGACATCAATGTGCCCAGGAAGTGAGTCACAAAGATCATCGAGTCCAGCTCGAGTGAATGGCCTGTATGGGGATTGAACCCATGAACTAGGCATTATTAGCACCATGCTCTGAGAACAACCAATTAAAAGCAGACAAACCTCTCATAAACTTGTCCCTTTATCAGGCAGAATATTCAGGTTGGTAGCCTAATGCAAGCTTTGTAGAGGCTTGATACTGCTCACTAAGTTTTTGGGAAGAAAACTGAAAGAGAAGGAACAAGAGCTATGCCCTGGGAAGTACAAGATGAAGCACTGTATAAGACGCATTTGCAAAGCACAAATGCTTTATTTTCACACTTTGTTGAAGAAGTGCTCCATTATACTGGTTAAACTTCCATGAAGTACCATTTTCAGTTTACCTCCTAGACATTGCTGTGTTTCCTATGATTCTGCTCTTCATACAATCATACTTGGCAATGTGATGGCCATACTGTGCAATTCTTACTCAGAAAAAAAGTGAATTTTAATACCTTGGCCAATAAGTTAGCCATAATATTATTTTCTAGTTACACATCATACAGTCACCTTAATGTAAGAGTGGAAGATACTGTCAGCCACAGCTAACATCTGGTATCTGATGTTTGCTGAGTAGCCTGTTCCATCACTATGTGTTATAAATAGCACTCAACATAATTAGAATTCACATAATAAAAGAAGTACACCTATACAGAGTTGGATAAAGAGGAAGTGATTAAAACCATAGTATACTACCTACCTAAAGGTGTAGAGTTAAGGCTTCCATGGCAACCTTAATTCTGCATTTCCTGCCTTCAGTGATTTCAGAAGCTCATCTTCACTGTTCCTTTAATATAGTATTTCACACTGAATACTTTTACCAATAGAAGGATTATTTTGAAACTCGACATTTCCAGGACTCCTAATACTAAGCCAGTTTGCAAAGCAACATTATAAATTATTCAGAAGAAGCTGTACTAATACATAGTGCACAACAAAGACTGAACTTGCCTCAAGCTGGTATAATGTATTATGAATATGTGGTAAGCTCTTCACAGATAAGGTGGTGGCAGCTTCCCTTTGGAGCTCTGTTTCATTTCCTCTGTGACATTGTCTAAAGAACTGTCTGGCCTGAGAAACACTGTATTAAATCTGAAGATGAGAAGGAACACATCGGTGACTGTAAAACTGGAAAAGTTTTTTATTTGAATTACAACTCATTTAAGACCATATAGCAAATGCACCTGGAAAAATGCTGGTTGTGGATTACTGCTGCATTAGACTGAACTATTCCAATTTTGAAGCTCTAACTTTTGATTAGACTTCTATAACTTCTTATAACAAGTGTGTATAGGCGCAGAGATATGTGTCCATCTCTTGGCTACCTTTATTTTAAAATTAGTGTCACTCTTATAGCTTACCGGTAACATAAACATTAGCAACTTGAGAGAGAGGGACCTGGGTACAGGTACATAGCACCAACTCTTTAAAGGCTGCTTTAAGTAAATGGTTAGGAAAAAGTATGTCTTTAATTATTCCTGTTGTAAGGCTTCATAGAAAAGTCCTGAAGAAAACACATTGACATATATGGAAAAGTTTAAGGTATTCTTTAAAATTATTAATAAAAATGTTCTGATTTCTGGAGCGAAAACTCTTAAACACTAGTACATTTTATTGCAAAGCTTTTCTGGTGTAGGAAAATGCTCTTCATTCATTAATGTCTGTAAGTATCTGAAGCGAGGGTGTCAAGAGGATGGAGCCAGGCTCTCCTTGGTGTTGCTGAACAATAGGACAAGAGGCAATGGGCAGAAAATGATGCACAAGAAGTTCCATCTGAATATGAGGAAGAACTTCTTTACTTTGCAGGTGATCATGCACTTAAACAGATTGCCTGGAGAGGTAATCCTGTGCCATGTCTTCTAGGACAACCCCGCTTGAGCAGGGAGGTTGGACCAGATGACCCACGGTGGGGTGGAGATAAAAACCTGAAGGAGACAGTTAAGAAATATAATACAACAGAATTTATGTTGACCACCAACAGATAGCTTTTGCACCCTACTCAACCTTTGGCAGTGTACACAGGAAATGTTAGGAAAACAAAATGCAGGTAGGAAGTTATGTTTTATTTATTAACTCACAGCAGGACCTCCCCAATTTTTTCAAATCTCAATATGGTGGTTGGGAAGTCATAACTCCTAAGTGCATGTCAAATATACCAATTTTAAATCAAGTATAAAAAAGAGGTAATACTGTATTTATTTAATGTTTACTTTAAGAGAGAAAAAAAGTTTGTTTCTATCTGTCCTCCAGTTTGGGGATGTTACAATAGGCGCAAAGTTGCTGAGTGGAATTGCCTCCAGATCCATTAAGCCTACATCAATTTTTCTAAGCCACTGGGCAACAGCAGAATATCTACTAGATCTTTGTAACAACAATAAAAGTCCCACCTAAATACTAACCCTCAGAAACAGATATATCAGGCATACCCTTCAAAACCTTAACTGACTAGTTTAGGACATGAGGAATATGAACCTCCTCCTAAGGGTACAATGGATAAAAACAAAACTAAATGAAAACAAAACCCCCCAAAACACAAAAAAACCCCAAAAACAGTTTTGTACAGTCATGCAGGATTAATTGGCATTATCTGCTGTTTTCAATCAAAAATCATGACCTTGTTTATTAATTTTAAAACTTGTCTTTCTTCACACAGAAGAGAAAACACTAAAATTTAGGAAAACTTAGACCTTCCTTTAAAAATGTTGTATTTAAAGGACTTTAATTCCAAAATTAAGAAAACTAAAGCACTGAAGTAATAAAATTCCTATCAAATATACTCATGAATCTAACCACTGCAGAGCACTAACCATTTATCACAACTATTTAATTCTCATCAAACACATACATTATATTTTGTACAGTAATTTAAATGGTGCACTACAAACTATCATCTGAAAAAGATACAGGGATCATTCATACATATATTTCCCAAACAACGATAACTGTAAATATATATTTAGCTATAAATCATTGTAATAGAGATAATAAATCTGTATTTTGCAATTTTAAGTTGAATTCATAGATATACATGTTTACAGTTATCTAACATCTTAATTTCAATGCTTATGCCACTAATTACATTTAATAAATACTGTACTCTATATTACATGACATGTATATGCATATAAAACTTGCATACTGTATGTAATAACTGATATCTCACTAAAAAGCACTGAAGAAAGCATATAAAGGCATACAAGAACATCACTGACTCTGGCTGAAGGTTGAACATCAGAACTAGGATGCTGCACAATGGGACAAAAGTACTGCATTTCTGTAATTAATTATTAATTTTTCATTCAACATTTACCTGCTAAACTTTTGAATCTTGCTTTTATTGCCTTTGTGCCTTTTAAACACTGTTTCTTACTGTACATCTAATTTATGTTCTTTGTATTATTATTAAAATCTTGTATTGCTTTCCCGAGGAAAGCTGCTTTTTGCCTAGTACATAAAATTCGTTTTAGACATAAGTCTCTGGCTTGGCTTCAATCCCAGAATATCCTGATTTCTAAACAAACTGCAAAGCATTTCATATGGGTATCATGATTAAAAAGCTTCAGTCTCCCCAGTAGATCTGGCACTGTATTAATCCCTGTTACAGTTCCACTTATTTTGTTGGAGTTACATTTCTTATTTTAATATATGTGTTATGTTTGCTCTCAGTACAAAAGAAAAAAAAGAGGGATACTTAAAATGAAGCACTGTATTGACAAACGGTTCTTTATTTCAGAACAGGTCCTGGAACGTCAAAACTGATAGTATGTTACAGATGGTTTTGAAACTGAAAAAAAATGTTTCAAGTAATTGAAATAATTTCCCAATAGGGAATGGATGGCTACACAAGCACAAGATTTTTATCACTGTTAATGAGCTCCGTAGTATCAGGTGGCCTTTAATAAGGCTGTTTGCTATGGTTAAAACACATTCTAACCATACCTGTGTATCATTTCCCATAGGCCTCTCTGATGCCAAGAAGCAAAGTAAAGAGTATGTAGACTATTTATTTATTTATTTATTTATTTTCATATTAGACAGAGCTTTCCATAGATGAGTTGGGTTTTCTTCTTCACTTTTGCTCCTTGAACTATTGAACATTGAGCTGTTTGACCAAACTTTCCAGCACTATTTACCTTCAGACAGGTGGAGCACTTCAGCTCCAAAAGTTTCAGAAAATTGCAAAAAGCACCAAACAGGGAGTTTAATGTTGTGTAATTGTTTTCATTCTATGATAGAGATTGCAGATGGTTTATCAGAGAACTTTGTCAATTACTTCTGAAAAACACTCTTTCCTATCTCTCAGAACAAAATTTAGTTTATAGAGGTTGAATTCAGACTACTTCTGTTATAGATTATAAACTTCCTTCATTGATCATTCAGGTTCTTTTTTGTTTATCCAACAAAGTAGTTTTACAAATTGCTCTTTTACAATATACAATTTTTATTCTAAAGCAAGCCTCTTTTAAGGCAGTATCAGCCCTAATGTTATTCTGTTTGGGAGAATATGTTGGAATTAGTGCAAATTCTGAAATTCCTTGTTGTACAGTTGTGCAGTTGAGTGTCTCCTGACCAGCCGTCTGGTTCCTGGCTAAAATCAGAAGTAAGGCTTTGTATGTCTTTTCTGACAGAAGAGTATCTGTAAACTGTCTGAGATCACAATCAGGGTTAGGAAGTAAGACAGCACCTAGTGAAAAAATAGAACAGCTCTCAGCACATCAAAGCGCAGCAATTTGTCTCAGAAGACTGTTGGCAATTTGTAAAATGTCAGGTTATTTCAGGTGCCTCACTGAAATGTGTAGCTATGTTGACAAGTCAACGCAGGTAAGACATGTGGAAAAAAAATCCTTAAGAGTGAACAGTCTGTGTCAAAATGAAAAAAGGTTATTTAGTATCTAGAATCTAGATTGATGCAAACACTAAATACCAGGGTGTCCTGTGCCAAGGAGCCAAGGAAAAGGAGACCAGGAAAAAACATAGCAACATAAGTTACTTGAATTCAGTAAAAACATTTCTCAATCTTCCTTTTTCTTTTTCTTTTTTTCATTCTTTTCCATTTTTGCTGTATAAAAAAAAAGTTGATGCTTAATACACTGCTCTAAACACTGCCTGCTATCAGATATATTGATTGTTAGGTTATATTTATTGTAGGCCCCATGACAAATGTGAGAATCCTATAAGAATGACATGTTACTGGTCAACAGATAGATTATAGTGAGAAGAGTGGTCAAATGGTCTGTAGAACACCATTTGAATGGGCCGCATGGGGAACTCCAGCTATAGGAAGTTGTTTCATTGACTTTTAACAGTTAAGACATGAAGTTTCTGCCTTGAGCAGAAATGATTTCTTTGATTCCAAACAAATAGCGTAGAAAGAGAGCTGAGTTCCAGATTGTCATGGTTTAACCCCAGCTGGCAACCAAGCACCACACAGCCAATTGCTCACTTCCCCACCATCAGGATCTGGGAGAGAATCAGAAGAGTAAAATCTAGAAAACATATGGTTGAGATACAGACAGTTTAATAGGGAAAGCAAAAGCTGTGCATGCAAGCAAAGCAAAACCAAGAAATTAATTCACTGCTTCTCATGGACAGGCAAGTGTTCAGCCACCTCCAGGAGAGCAGGGCTCCATCAGGAGTAACAGTTACTTGGGAAGAGAAAGAGCATAACTCCAAATGGCCCTGGCTTCTTCCTTCTTCCCCTCACTTTGTGTACTGAGCATGATATAATATGTTATGGAATATTGCTTTGGTCAGTTTGGGTCACCTGTCCTGGCTGTGTCTCCTCCCAGCTTCCCACACACCCCCAGCCTCTTCTCCAACGTGGCAGTATGGAAAGCAGAAAAGGCCTTGGTTCTGCGTAAGTGCTGCTTAGCAATAACAAAAATATCTCTATATTATCAACACTGTTTTCAGTACAAATGCAAAACACAGGCCTATACAAGCCACTGTGAAGAAAATTAACTCTACCCCAGCCAAAACTAGCACACAGATCAAAATCCAAGTTCTGCTTAACTGGACACTGGTGGGATTCTCAGGAAACTAAAGATGTATTGTGCTACTTGTTCTCTGTTTAAGCGATCGTGGGACTGAACTCCACAGTGGACAACTCTTTTTTCATTCTAACGTGTCCCAGTTCAAATCCTTATCACCCCCCATCTGACACCAGGATTTTGTATCCTTTATAAACCATATCCCTTATCCCTATGTCAAATGTTGGCTGAGCTTATACGAAGACCCCAAACCACATCCAGGATGGAAAGGCTCTAAGGGGAGTTCTATGTGATGCCCAAACCTGACCTTAGTAGCCTTTCTGAAGCCACATCACAACAGAACTCTTCATCTTTGTCTCTCTTCTAATCCTAATCACGGCCAGGTAACCTTTAAGGTAGAGCTTAAACACTGAAAACCCAAACTGTGGCACAAATGAAAAAGTTCCAGGAGAGAACTGGTTTGGCAGCCCACACCTTCCCTTGGCAGCCTGCCTGCAGCCCCACTTCACCTAGGTCTCTAGGTTTTGTCACTCTTTGAACCTCAGTGCTAGAAGAGTTGTAACACCAGATAGACCCAAACGTGGTCCAAATAAAAAAGTTCCTAGAGAATTCCTTCTGCAGTCCAGAGGTTCCCTCAGCAGCCTCACTCCAGAGAGACCTTTGGGAACTGTCCTTTCCTTGCCCTAAATGTGCCTAGGGCCTTAACCCCAAGTAAATACAAACATGGCCCTGAGTCAAGTCTTTGAGAGTAACTCGTCTGCAGAACCATTCCTAGGCAGTCGCTCTGCAGACCCACCTAGACCCTCAGGAACTGTCTCTCTTCTAACTCTAAAATTGACCAGAACATGCTGTCTGCAGTCCAAACTCTCCCTTGGCAGCTTCTCTGCAGTGCCATTTCACGTGGACCCATAGATTTTGTCTCTCTCTGAGCTCTAAACCTAGCCTTAACCCATGCCACAAGCTTTGGCGAATAAATAGTCAAAATGCCTAAATAAAAATTTCTTAAGGGAAATGTCTTTGTGGCTGAACTTTGTTTCACAGCTTTGTTCCATGTATGCATGTATGGCACTAAGTTTTGTCTCTCCTAAAATGTAATGTTAACTATAGCCACAGGCTGACACATATAACAAGAATCCCATGCCATAGCTATGATGACAAAGTCCTCTTGCAGCCCAAACCTTCCCTTGACAGTCCCTTTGGAGCCCCACTTCACTGAGCCCCTATGTTTTGTCACTTTCTTATCCAGTAAGTCTATCTGTGGGTAGGCAGTTTTAAGCCATGACAACCCCAGGTGTTGCCTGCTCTCAACTGAGCAAGACTTCAAGCAAGAAGCTTGAGGTTGAGCAAGGCCTCAACTTACCCCTTCCCTCCCAAAGGCAGGAGCTTCAATAGGGTGAGCTCTCATGCACAAACTCAGCTTCAGGAGCTGCTCGTGGCAAGAGCTCACCTACAGTAACTGCAAGGAAGAAGGAATCATGCTAAAAAGACATTGTGGTGCTGGAGCATGTCCAGAGAAGGGCAATAAGGCTTGTGCAGTGTCTGGAAAACATGTCTTACGGGGAAAGGCTGAGGGAGCTGGGGCTGTTCAGTCTCAGTAAGAGGAGGTTCAAGGGAAGCCTTGGAAGGTTTGAAAGGACCTGAAGGGAGCTGGTAATGAGGTGGGGGCTGGACTCTGCCTGCAGTGAGGGCAAGAGGAAAAGGCCTTAACCTGAGACGGGGGAGATTCAGCCTAGGTATGAGAAATGTTTTTCGCACTAGTTGGTGTGGTCAGGCATTGGAATGGGTTGCCCAGGGAGGTGGTGGAGTCACCACTTCTGGAGGTGTTCCAGCAGTGCCTGACGCTGGTTCAGGGTCACAGTGACAGCGCTGGTGGATGGCCGGACTGCGGGAATTTAAAGGTCTCTTCCAGCCTTGAGGACTCCATGATTCTGCCTCTGCGTTCTGAGCTTTTCACTCTCCAGGGCGCAACCATTTCAGCCCGCTCCTGACCTCGGACTTATCGCCGCACACCTGATTTAGCCAAATGCAATACTTTCGACGCCGTCCTGAGGACCGGCTAAATTACGATCTCTACCACTCAACTCCGCTGACGCCTCCCGCTCCCTCTGACGGGGCCCCGGGGAGGGGGGGGGGGGGGGGGGGGCCACCCCCCCGGCGCATGCGCACGGGCGCGCCCCCCTGC
>JAWWLT010000092.1:50665857-50687473 GCA_035040995.1 Premnoplex brunnescens
TCCTGCCTTATCCCGGCCCCTTCCTGCCCCTTCCTGCCTTATTCCAGCCCCTTCCTGCCTTATTCCAGCCCCTTCCTGCCTTATTCCAGCCCCTTCCTGCTTTATCCCTGCCCCTTCCCGCGGCATCCCGGCCCCTTCCCGCGGCATCCCGGCCCTTTCCCGTTGCAGCCGCATCCCGGCCCCTTCCTGCCGCATCCCGGGGCAGCGGGCAGCGCTCAGGTGCCGCAGGTGGTGGGCCCTGCCGGCCGGGCCTGTGGGAGCGTGTCCGGGGGCGGCGCCGGTGGGAGAGCCGGACGGCGGGGCCGTGAGGTAGGGAGGGCCCGGAGCAGAGCCCGGCATTCCGCCCGCGCTGCAGAATGTCCCTCTCGCTGCTCTGCTTGGGTTTGGGGGAGGTGGCGCCTCCGCTGCTTCTCCTCCCGCTCTGTACTGCTTGGAAGGCTGAAGGGAACGTGTGTTTCCCCTGCGCGGCCCTGTTACTGTCGAATTGTACGAGTGAACTGCCTGTGTGTCCTGTGCGTGCTGCAGGGAGAGCCTGGGTTTGCTCAGAGGGGAGTGTTGAGGGTTGTTCTGTCTACTAGGAATGGAAAAGTGTAGGCAGCACATAAGTAATCGTTCAGATTAAATGTAAATGTCAAGTGACTTTGTTGCCCTGCAACTCGTTGTCTTTTGTTCAGCGGAACTGAACGTGAGCATCCAAATAATAGCTTCCATTAGTACACAACACTTCCTCTCACCCACCCCTCTAAAGGAGGGAGGAAAACAGTAAGAGCTGTGGCAGCATTAATCTTGATACCTTTTTCCTGGAGCTGTTGCATCATTGGCAGTGTATGCACTACTGGGTTTTCACTAGTTTGGGTTGTCATCACAGGAAGTAAGGAACAAAGTCAAACCTGAGCACATAAGCTCCTTGTTATTCATTTTCTGATGCTCTGTGCTAGTGCTGCCTACACTGACAGTCAAAGCTGTCTGAGGAGGTTAAACACAGCCAGTTGTGCCAGAATCAATTTTATGTTTAAGCGATAGTAAACCTACATTTTTGTATCACAGAGACCATTCAGTAAAATATTACTATATGTATGATATTCTTAAAGCAGAAACAGATTATTTGCTGTTGCTGTCATCACTTCGCTGCTTTTTCACTTGTTGTGTCATAAAAAACCACTAACTTTACTTACAGTTTGTGATCAGCTGCATCTTCATGTTCTTATGAGGTAGTCAAGTGTTTCTGCCCATATTTCACCTCATTATAGAATGTCTAAATTATGAAACATATTCCACTGTTAATACATTGCTTTTCCTTGAGGTGAAAACTCTTATGTCTTGTGACATATAATTTTTCTAAAATTAATTTTAAAATGGAAGGAAGCAAATGAAAATTCGCTTTTAAACATAAACAAAGTTAAGAAGTAATTGTGAAACTTTGGAGTATACAATATTTTTATTTAGTTTCTTGTCCTGAAAGGCGGTAAAAGCTACCCTGCAATCACAATTCTCTTATGCAGTTCCTGGAAGTATGTTCTAGATTACTTAAATTTTTAAACCAAGAGTTTTAAAGGTAACTGGTATTTCTTTTTGCCTAATTTCAATTTCCTTCCTTCTATTTTTTTAACATAGGTAAAAGGATACATGTTCTCTTCAGGTAGAAAGGACCATGTTCCCAAATTCTTCCAGCCTGGGTCGTCCACCCTTCCATTCAAAACATCAACAACAGAGTAATTGCTTCAGTATACTTCCTGTAAATACATCTCCTACTCTTCTTTCGCACCAGCAAACTGTTGTTCCTCCGTTTAATTTTCGAACTGCAGTGTAAGTATGGTTAGATTTGATAATGGGGATTGGGTTTGAAGGAAGTATTTCTGTTTATGAAGGGTGTTTTTCATTGTTTTTAACACTGAACTGCATTGAACTTCAAAAAACGTGAAGATGTCACATATAAACCGAGCTGTATCATTTTTGTTGGTGACCTGCAAGTCGTAATGCTTACCTGCAATATACATAATGCATGAAATGCCATTGCACTGATTGTTAATCCACAGTTCAGTATTAAAGGTCTTCGATTGTATTTGGGGGGGGGGGAGGCAGGGGGGAGATAGGGAAGAAACATGTATTCTTGGGCCTATATTTGAAGACACTGTAGTGTTCTTTAGGCTTTTGAATTTAACAGTACCTGAAGTTAGTTTATTTGCTAACCCCTTCTTACACGTGTGCTGTCACGAATCACAATTTTCTAATTGAAATACATATATACTGAAATGTGTTTTCATTTTGAATAGTAAAGAAAGATGTATTGCTTCTAAGAAAAAAAAGACAGGACTTGGACAGTTTAGTATTCACTTAACAAGAACTATCAACCCATAAAAAGCATTTTAGTTATCTTATGAATAATAGTTGTGGACTGTAGTCTTTCTAGAGCTCTTTTGAGTGGGAACCTTGCAGCTACTCCAGCTGTTACACTGCAACCAGTGACTTATGGAAATGTCAGTCCAGTGTCTACATCAGGTGCCCTCACCTCATTTCAAGGAAGAAAGTAAGTTCTTTGTATGTCTATGACTAATACTGGTTATAATGTATCCATAGTGAAGCTCATCTAATATCAGTTACTTATGCAATTTGAGTTATGTTAGAAACTGCAATATTGAATACTTTTTTTATCAAACAGGCCATGTGAAGCATTCATGTTTTTGAAAATCTTAGTAGTCATAAGTGACTTATCTTCCAACAGCTGTAGCCTTGCAGAACTGTGATTTAAGTGATTTAATACTACAATAGATTGTAGTCTGTGTGTAATTGTAAGCAGATTTGGTCAACAAATGTTCTTTTCCTGTTAAAGAGTGCAGCCTCAAGATTTTATGGGAATTGTCATGTTTTTCATGACACATTAGGCACAGTAAGTGTTTTTCTTGATTTTCTTAATTATGCGATGCTTTATTTTTCAAATACAAAGTGTTAAATTCAAGCATATGTAAGTTTTTTTTAAGAGGAATTTTATAGAAACCTATTTCTTCTAGGTTTTAAGAAAATTAAACTCACTTCAATTTATATAACTTCCTTTTTTACATCAGTTACCACAGAAAGGGAAATTCAGATGAATGTAGCTGACTATGCAACTATGTAATGAATTCAAGAAGTTCCTGATTTCATGCTGCATGCATCTTTTCCTCTTGAGCAGTGTGTTTCATGGAAGGCTCCCACATTGGGAGATTTGCAGTCAGCTTGACCAAACCTGCCATTTGAATTTATATTGGTGAATGCAGACACTCACCTTAAAGCCGCATCGATTCAGATCTAGAGTAGCTGCACTTCCGCAGTTGTGTGGTCTCTTTTCCCATTTCAGGTTTGTTTCACATAATATCTAGGATGAGCATGCCTGTTCTGTAGAATACTTGCTTTTAGTAAAGTAGATAGGTCATTAAGCATTGATATTTGAACTTTGCAGGAACTACATTTTAATCATAGGTTGAAGCTTATGAACTAGAGGAGTTACACATGCTGTCTCTCTTCCCCTCTCTCTCTGTAGGAGACAAAGTGAACAAATTATTTCACGTGATGTCAAACGGCAGCGGATTGATTCACAGAATTCTGACACAACTGTACTTAATCAAGCAGTGCCTTTACCAGAAGAACGTAGACACTCCTTGCCCGTACCAATTTCAATTCAGTCTCCACCGTTCCATGCTCGAGGCTCTCCAGCTTTAACTGGATGTGTCCCTCCCTTGCGAGATACTTTGTTTCCAGACCCTACAGAAACTAGGCTCCCTGCGGCAAAAGATGAGGTAATTACTTCCTGTGCCTGTGCTTTGCTTCTGCAGTCTGGGTAGGAAGAATCCAGAGTTGCTGGGAGAGAGCACAAAAGTTTCTGCAAGAGTTTTTGACAGTGTCACAGGGTCTCTATTGCTGAGCTGTCATTAGAAGGAATATCAGTAAATGTAGCTGCCCCTTTGGTTCTATATAACCTCCTTGTATGTACTTGAGTTTGGAGCATTTTTGCGGGGATGGGGACAAGTGGAGGTGTTGTTTGCTTTTGTTGTTTGGTTTCCCTTCTAAAGTCAGGAAACCTACACGTCTGCTCCAGGAAGTAAAAACTGAAGGAATGTCTGTTTCTCACAGGATATGAGGGGTAGAGAATTGTGATGGAAAAAAAATCATCACCAATGTAATATGAGAGAAGTGCATTCAGAATAAATACAGTATTTGGCCTGTAAAGATGTGCTCTACCTCTTTTCAAGAGGGCATAAAAGTTATGGTCATAGCTCTTTTGAAATGTAGAAGAGAATGCCTTCTTTAGGTGGATAGTGTAGTTTGAATCTATTTCTTGCTTTAAATAAATACAAAAAGCCCATGTGGCTAACCTGTCTTGATACTTTATCTGCATCCAAATGACAGAAGCTTTTTTTTTTTTTGGTATAAATGTGCCTGCTGAATATAACATATAGCAGTGTTGTGAAAGAAAAACAGTTAATACCTCCTTGCCACAACAATCTGACTGCTTCTTTAATAGTTTGTGTGGGATGAAAAAGAAAGCTAATTTAATTCATTTTTTTGATAATTTTTTCCCCTATTGTTGGAAGGCAAACTGTTGACATTAAAGTCAGCAAAAGATATCTTTGGTCTTATTCCCTGAGAGGCTGCAGATAGTGATGATGCAAAAATTATTTTCTGTGGATAGACATTTTATAACAAACTGAACAGATTTAAATTTAAAATCTTAGCAGAAATTTCTTCGAGGGAGTTATTCAGTTATTCAGTGCCAATTAAAGTGCAGTAAAACTCTTAAGACGGCGGAGTAGGTCACGTGCAGTTATGCTGGGTTTTGCATTATAAAAAAACCCTGTGTGTGTTTCATGTAAGTGCATCTCTGACAGGAAATAATGTTCACTTCTCTCTATCTTTACTTTTCGCATGTGTGTGTCCAGTTAAGTCAACAGATTTTGGAGTTGTTTCAAGCATGTCGGCAACAGGCCTCTGATTTGAACAGAAAAGAGCTCTGCAGAACAGAACTTCAGAGAGAAATTCAGCTAATTTTTCCACGTATGTTTTGAATTTGATTACTTAATACCAGTTTGAAAGTTCTTAAGCTTTGCAGTTCTTCCTTCCTCTCAAACTGTTATGTGTCACATCCTGTTTATTTTCTGTTTTTTTTCTATTACAGAGAGCAGACTGTATTTGGTTGGGTCCTCACTGAATGGGTTTGGCACTCGTAGCAGTGATGGTGATTTGTGCCTCGTGTTTAAAGAAGAACCAGTAAGTAATTTAAAGCATATACAGTTAAAACAAAGTCTGGGGTTTTGTGTGCAGTTAAATGGCTGGATTCTTAAATGATAAACAAATTGTCAAATCGTTTTGATTTAAAAACATATTTTTCCTCTCATAATAGCTATAAACTATGGACCCAGCAAAGTTGCAGATTTAAATTCAACCCTATAAACCCAACAAAACTTTAAAAAATAAGCTCCATTTTCAATTGAAACATCATTTAAACAGAAGGAAAACACATTTTTGTGTAAATGGGGCTAGGTTTTAATTTAATTCTATTATTTTTGAATGTGTGGTGATTACTTTGCGTATTGATTATGGATTGTTCTGTCTGGCATTTGCCATGTTAAATGTATATGTAGACTGTACAATGTGTTGGTGTACATGTTTTATTCTGAGAATTAATTTCATTTTAAAACCAAAACATGCGTACTTGGAACACTTGTATGAGAGATATCAACTTTTTTCTTTAATTTGAATATCATATTTCAGGTGAATCAGAAGACTGAAGCGAGACGTATACTCAGCTCAGTCCATAAACTCTTCAGTACTAAACTTTGTAAGTTCCTGGCTACAGTGAGGTGGTAAGATTATTGGCAATTCTGAAGAAGTATTGATGTGTAGTTGCAACTAATATACGTAATTACGTATTGTCTAGCTTCTAATGACAATGCTGTTTGAAGAAAAGCTATAAATATGTAGTAATGTTACTTGATTCTGTTGATGGTAATTAGGAAAACATAATGGTTTTCCTGAAAACTGATGGGCTTCAATAGCAGGTAATATCTCAAATGACTTTTGAATTGTGGAACACAATGAGAAGGGAGTAGATTTCTGTTTCGGAAACTTCTGTTAGTGAACTCTTACTAGTCTTTTAGATTGCAGTGCCTTCCTGGGAAAAATACTCTTAAGAATGTGTAAAATAAGATGTCACTCACAGTAGACTCTGTAGAATTGATTTTTTGGGGGGCAAGGAGACCTTGCTACCAGTGAAAAAATTACCTTAGGTGCCTAGTGAAGAAATTACTAAAGGTTGATAGTACCAGCATATACAGGTAAAACAAGTCAGTTCATAGTTTTTATAAATTGTTGTTTAGACTCCCTTCAGAGGAAGAATTCACATGGGCAGTTGTTGATTTAAATGTGAAAGCCTCCTACTTCAAAGAGGCTTTTGTATCATCCTTTGAATTATAAAAGACCCTGACATTTACTGATATCAATGACTTTATCATCCTGCTTCTCAGACTTGTGATACATTCTTTGATGCTGCTCCATGTATTGATGTTCTGAACAATCTTGCAGTGCTCAAAGGAACAAAGTATGAATTTAAGTGCAGTCTTCAAAATTTCTTCTTTGTCAAGTGAGCACACATAGATTTTAACAGCTCACTTGGAAGAGAGATATGATAGAACCCTTGCAGAATAGACATCTGGTATTTAATGCATATTACTAATGTATATTGACATTTGCTTGAGGTTTCCGAAACTTAGTTGGGGGTTTGCCTGGGATGCGAGACTCTCCAGTGCTTTCTGATAAGCACAGTGATAAAATAAATGTGTTTTCAGAGGTCAGAAAGAGAGCTTCTAGATGGACAGTCTTTTTCAAGGGGTCTTGTTCTGTGACAGAGCTTTAGATAAAATCACGTTTGTTTACAAGTATCAGAAATATCTGATGGTCATGTGCAAGTGATTCCTGAAGGTATTTGTTTGTGCCATTGCTCATTTTTTATGCATACCTAATTCTCTGTTGTCTTGCAATTCATTTGGTCAGCTTGATTTAATCAAAATGTTCTTTGGAAGGAAAGGCAGGAAAAAGGACTGCTGATATTACCACTCCTGTCAGGCTCTCTTAGTTGTGTTATGTGGACCTCTTAGATCACCCTCTTCAGAATTTTATCACTGTGGCACTAATTCTATACCTAACCATTTGCTATTGTGTCTGTGGATGTTCTGTGATCAGAAACCCTAGACAAAAGTTTAAAAATGTTCACCTGATTCAAAATGAAAAGGCTTTGGCATATGGTTCTGTCCACTTAGATTTAGTTAATTTACAAGCTGTAGCTCAACTATGCTACAGTTCAGTACTTCTGAAACATGGGGTGTCCTGGTTTCAGTAGAGAATGTTAATTTTCTTCTTAGAAGCTGGTACAGTGCTGTGGTTTGGATTTAGTATGACAATAGTGTTGATAACACACTGAAGTTTTAGTTGTTACTAAGTAGTGCTTACTGTAAATCAAGGACAGCCTAACAACATAAAATGTATTAAGCTGCTTCTAATCATTATTTTCAAATTTTGTGTTGCCCTGATAACATGTATTGTGCTATCCTGTAATCCCTGACAATACTAAGTATTTCTTCTGTGGAAGAAAGGCTGCAGCACTTTTTCAACAAGTGTGTGAGTGGTCATTAAACTTACCCTGGCTTCATACAAAAGAATGGAAATAAACATAGTTTGGGCCAAACATGAAGCTAACAAAGAATGTGACAAGATGTAAAGAGAAACATCAGGGAAGAAAGATAAGATGTTACTTAAAATTAAGTTCTTGCTCTGGTTTTGTGGAAGAGTTAAAGGACAAAAATAAGGAGGAAATTTGTGACATAGGTGAAGTTCTAGAGCTTTTTCAACCTTTTTCCAGATCACTCCAGTTTTTTCTATCTGTGCCTCTCATAGCATCTTCCTCTTTGTTGTGCAATGTTCCTGTATATTCCAAAATAAGGGCAATAGGAGTGTGATTCTCTGCTTATTTCAACTTAATTCTGTTATTGCCAAATGAAGAAGCATTCCAAGTGCCAATTAGATTCATCTCTTTCATAGTTTGTGTTAGGTAAATCATCTTCAGAACTTGAAGTGCCATCTTGTATCCTTTATATACAGTTAAATGTGGTTGTTAGATTAGTATTTCATCCTAGGAGGTTTGGAAAGTAGGTTCAAAATTTGTATAAGCTCAGCTTCTTTCATTTTTAGGCTTGCAAAAGGTAAAAAGTGTGAGCAGGGAGTTTTACCTGTCAGAGCAGAGTGCCTTGAGCAGAGGCTTTTGTGTGTTGAAGTTCTGCATCTAGAATACCAAGTAAAATGCAAATGTGTTCTGTTTTTGAATAGTCTAATCACAGAGAAAAGTAGGAAAAAGCCTATTTATTCACTGTTTTTTGAGATATGTTAGTCTTAAAGGTATGTATCTTGTTTTCCTAGAGTAGAGACTTGTGGGGATAGCAGATTTATCATCCATTTCAAAGACTAGCTGAGTACTTGTAAGTTCTTAACTTATTTGTTCAGATGCCTGCGCATACATTTTTTTTTACAATATTGGCTAACATTCCCTGAACCAATGTCTTTAGAAATGCAAAACATTAATTTGACCTGATAACTGAATAGATTATATTTCAAACCACTGAGAGTAAATGTCAGACTGATTACTCTCTTCAGATTTGTCTGTGTAGGATTCATTTGAAAAACAACTTGGCAGTATTGGGTTGACTGGTGTTTACTATCTGCATGAGTAACAAAGAGCTCTCTTTGTTGAGATTTACGAAGAAGGACAATAGTGTTGAGACTAGGGTATCAGAGTGGAATCAGCCAAATTGTTGTCTAGTAGGAAGTGTGCAACAGCTGGAACAAGCAGGGGAATTTGAGCTCAAATGCAGTTGGATGAGTAAATTCCAAAAAATCAGCAGATAATTCATCCTATGCTGTGCTTTACCTTCCTAGATTCTTCAGGAATACTATTCAGACCTCTGTGTTGCCCAGTTTCTCCTTCAATAGTATAACCCAGTGAATGAGGCCAGACTATATGTCCAGGATGTCAAAGATATTTTTTGGTATATACTGTGTTTGGGACTAATGCTTTTTCCAATTGCTTAGTCTTCTATTCTGCAAAAGAAAAGAGAGAATTAAGCTGTTTAATCCGAAAGTCTGCTTGAATAAGTTATTTGTGAGCCAGTGCTTAGTCTTCTTTGAAGCCATTATATTCTTTTTTGCTAAACTGAAGTGGTGTTCGTGACTTTTTCAGATATGCCCCAAACTGTTGAGCCGCCATGTAGATTTCTTTACATGTATTTTGGTGTGGCCTCTCTGATCATAGCTTTCAAGGTCACAAAAGGAGTTTACTGAGGCACTTATTCAACCTGTATGTATGTCAGAATTCCACATAGTGTATTTGTGACTGTTTCTTCCCTTGTATGTATAACAATCTAAGGTACAATACAGGTTCTGCTAAGTGTCATCATTCTGAGCCAAGAAAGAGGATACCAGCAGGAAGTTACTGCCTTCTAACTTCCTCTATGCTCCTTTTAACTTCCTCTTTGCTTTTTTTCACCATGTGGAACAGATTGTGATTACGATTTGGGATGTATCTTTTTTTCTTAGCCAACTAATTTGGCACAAGCATTCATCAAATGCTGGGTGGCATTTGAAGACAAGGGTCTGTTTGAAGTGGATTGCCCCTAAGAATGAGTTCAGTTAACTTCTGAAGAGCACTTGGGAAGGGTCATAGTGAGGAAAGTTGAATTGCTTTGGCATGCAGATAGATACATGTTGTCTACCCTGTGCAAATGCATTGGAAATCTTTGTCTTAATTTTGGTAGTGAAAGGAAAGGAGGCAGAGAGCTCTGCATGCTTTAGAGCTTCACTTTATGAATGTTCTGTGATGCTGGAGGAAGAATGCTTGAACGTGTCTGAAGGTGCAGCTAGAAAGGAATGCTTGTGTAAATTGTACTAGATACTACATTCACTGAACATGAAGTTCCTTAAGATTCTTCCTTTAACATTAGTAAGTTAGCAAGATTATCTTTTATTCTGGATGCCAGTCTGTATGTTAGTTAGGCTTGAACAGTGGATTAAAGTCCAGATAAAGGATTGCCTCAGGTGAAGTCTGTCAGAATATACATAACCATAAAACGGTTTCAGAAAGTCTCAAAAAATTAAAAAAAAAAAAAAGGAAGTTTGTTTTAATTGAATATTGTACAGTAGCTTTTTAACAAATCTGAATTTGTCATTCAAGAGCAGTGGAGATGATGATGTTTAGTCAAGGTATCCAAACTGAGAGAAACACCTTTTTGCTTTTTTTTTTTTTTGGGAAGGGGAGTGGAGGAGGGGAGGAAGGAGGAAATCAGATTTTATCCAAGGTTATTTTTAATTTCCATTACTTCTACCTGTGTTGTACTTTTTATACTAATTTGATGTTAATTTATAGATCTAATGGGAAAATGTATAATGTTAGATATGAATAAATTCAAGTGGTCCCAGATTTTGCAACAGAAAAAATTACTAAAATCGCTCGTTTTGCCCCAAATTCGTGTCATGTAACCTACAGGCTCTACTTGTCTTCTGTTACTTTCTTGGGTGCATTTTTTATTGAGGATTATGGGCAACTGCTAAACATAAGCTGAGGTATCATGAAGCGTAGGGAAATCACAATAATATGACTGATAGGACAGTTTCGGGGAGCTGAGTGTGAAGGGTACATTTGGTGGGACTGTATGAGTCTGGCAGACTGTAGTATATGTGGGTTTGGGTGGCCTGGCATTGAGCCTATATGTCTGTCCTGTGTGGATAATCTCTGAGGTGCCATCCAGTGATAGTGAATTTATTGCATGTTGTATCACTATTAAAGAAAAAAGCAGATAAAGCTTATCCCATCTTTGATAGAAAGTGGTGTCCTGTTTTCAGTAGCCATTCTTGGTATCTAGTTAATTGTTCAAATGAACAGTTTTCAAAGCAAGTTTTAATCCTATCAGTGAATAGTAGTAAATTAATAAAAAAGACAGTTGTATTAATTCTTTTAATCATTAAAATACGTATCTTCAACTGTAGGACACAATTAAAAAGCAACTGATCATGTGTTGAGTGTAGTGTTGCTACAGTGTGGTGCTGAGCTTAAATGTCTGCCCATCCTGGTTGGATATGTTCTTGCTACCTTATTTTTGAACCTTAATTATAACTTCAGGATTTCCATTACAAGTGCTTGTTCCATGAAAGCATTATAGAACTGTATTCCTTATGTTCAAATTTCTGGAATATATTTCTAACAGAAAAATCTTCGACTGCGATATTCTACTTCCTTCTCTAATGCTTAGTGTGGTTTTATTTTCATCCGCTCTTCTAGATTTTTGCTGCAGTTGCTAATGGTTACTTAGTTTAGCACAACCCTTCTGAGAATAGTTACTAAATTTAATAAGTTACTATTTGCAATAAATCAGTCAATATGACTCTGCTTTAGGATATTTTATTAATATCAGCATCTTATGTGAAACTTAATTGCATATTTTCTTCCCTTTTAGCAAGCTACATTGAGCGACCTCAGCTGATTAGAGCAAAAGTGCCAATAGTGAAATTCAGGGATAAAGTCAGGCAAGTATTCTGCTCAATGCAATTTTTTAGACTCTGACACTAGAAAGTATGCTATATACATACTGTTCTTAGGAGTAGTCCTGCTGTCATGTGTGTTTATTTGTGTGGTGCCAAAGTTGTATTGCAGATTTGTTCAGCTAGCATGCAGTGGCAGTCAGCTTACTTCCTTGATAGCCTGAAACACCTCTTGTGGTTGAAATGCTGTTTGCTTTCTGTAAGGTGAATTGGAAGCAGTACATCACATATTTCTGTGGGTTATTTGTAAATGGTAGACTCCAGTTAACAGGTGGTTTATGACAGAAAAGCAATGGCAAGAAGAAAACTTGTGAAAGATCAGTTTGCTTGGGGTGCAAATGTAACTACTGGGCTACATAAGGACTAATTCACAGTATTTACGTGATACAAACAACACTAAGAAAGACCTTACTGTGATGACGTTTTCTTGATTAAAAAGTTCTTGTTCATTTTAGAGAGTATATTCTGCCTTCTAGGAAGATATTCTGTGTTTAGCAATGTAGTGTTGCGTGTTCTATTCACACTGTTAGGTAGTAGGTTTATGGCCTTTGTTTAGAAGGGGGAAGTAATTGGAGAGAAGCATATGTGTTGTACATTGTTGTATTCATTGTATCTTCATTATGAAGACACTAGAAAGAATAATTTAGAGAGAGATACAAGGGCGGAGAATTACGTATTTCTTCTTGTGTGTGATAACAGTATCTGATAGAGGAAAAAGTCATGCAAAGCACTGAAATATGTTGACAGTCTTGAGTAATGTTCAAATCTTCCTATGTTTATTGACTTAGCTTTGTAAGACTTGTGTATCAGCTTCATATAGTAATACAGTTTCACTATTCTTTGTAAATCGGATTTAGAACAACTTGTATCTAACTGTTTTACCCTATCTGTACGCTTCTAAAGTTTTACATCCCTGTGTTTGTCTCTTGGAAACAAGTAAGCCCACTTCTCTGGCGTCTCCTTCTAAAAGCGTATCACGTTTTTTTAATCACAATATGCCTTTATCATGGCAGGAACCTTACCATGGTATAACTTCTGTATTTTGTAGGCTCATGCGTACACATGTGTTAACACTCATTCATTTTTCACAGAGGTCTTGAAAAATGCATTGAATATTCTGTACTCAGCACTCTAAGCTTATTTTTGTGAAAACTGGAAACTCAACATGACAAGCTTCCTGTGAAAACCAGTTTTCTTGATGCCCAGCTGCTGGGAGAAGATGGTAAAATTCAGTGGGTGGTGTCTCTGTATCTGGAGATGCACATTCTGATGTGCTACCAATGGTCCACATACACCTGAAAGTGACTGTTTTTCACTAACTTTGATTTGATGAATGAGAAAGCATTCAGTTTGTGTTTGTTCTCCTTTTTCATCATCAAAGTTGCTGATTTTTAGTACTTAGAGAGCTACTACCTTACTGCTGGTTTTTTTTGGTAGTCTTTCCTAGGAAATAATTCGAGTGCTGGCTCTGCTTCCCAACAAGCCTGTGATTTGTTAACAAGACTTTTGTACTACAGAGGATAGAAAAACTTCCTCTTCTGTTATATTTGATGTTCAGTTGACTACTTTCCTCTCCTTTAGTGCTTTTAGTAGAACTTGAGTCCCAATAGTACAAAACCTTTTTCACTTGCCATAACTGCAACAGCTATTAAATGGGCACAGTAAAGTGCAAAGTAACTGTAATAGAACTTGCTTCAATTAGCATCTGGCAAATAGTAGTTTTGTCTTTTTGGATTGACTGGTATTACACATGCCACCTGACACATTTTTTATTATATTTGCACACCTAGCTAATATTCTTACTGGTGTTTATGTTTAAATTTACAGCTGTCAAGTGGTAGCTCAAGCTTGTTTATTTCCTATACTATTAGGTACTATACTCTTAAAACGTGTAGAAAATGATGTTTGATGCTAATTCATGTTTAAAATTATGTAGTATTTTTTATGCAGATAATGTTTTCATGTAGTTAAAGGTGTAAAAAATCTCTTGTAGACTGTGTTTTACCTGGTTTAATGAATTTTGGGTCCATGTTCACCTGACACAAGAAGATTTCAAGAAGTATTTGGGCAAACACATAATACACGTAGAAAATATGTGTATATAAATGATACTTACACATATAAAATAGAAACAGATATAGCAAATAGCTACTTCTCTGTCAATAATAGGCTCTTTGTGCTGCTATGGCATATTGACCTGAAGTTTAATATTGTTTCTTGAGTACTGTGAGTAGTTAAGCTCTACATGCAGTATGAAATTCAAACTTGAAGGTGGGATGTGCTGCAAATATAGCAGTTAACGCTTGTTTGCCTTGTTCTTATTTTCTCTTAACAGAACGAAAGTTATCGAAACTACTAACATGCAGTGTTAACTAGCAATTATTTTTTAATTCAAAGTGCTGATTATCTGTGACCATCATTACAGAAATGAGACTCTTACCTTTCAACCTTTTCTTACTTCATTATTATATTATTCATTAAATTATTCATTATTGTATTATGTAGCGTAAGTCTAGTTGAAAGATTTGATTTAAAGAGAAAAAATAAAGATATATTAAGTTGCCTTGAGGTCTAAATTTGGATCTGCATATATTCTTCATGTAAAACAGGAATTACATGTTCATAACAATGGAATTCAAGTCTATAAGCAACTCAGGTGCTATAAACAAAACTAAATCGCAGCATTTAAAGCTCTGAAGAAAATTTCTGGGGTTTTATATTACAATTACATTTCTTCATATTTGTCACTGAAGAGGTAATAAACATTCAGAAATCGAATACCATGATGCTTGATTCTTTTTCTTTTCTTCTTCCCAATAGCTATGTGGAGTTTGACTTGAATGTAAACAATGTTGTAGGGATAAGAAATACATTCCTTCTGAGAACCTATGCATTCAGTAAGTTTTTATTGTATTTTCTCGTTTCTATAAAATTTTCTTTTTGAATTTGTATTTTGGTATTGGTATACTGTTAAAATTCAGTTTCATACCTTTATATATTTATACCTACTTAGCTGCGTTAGATAGTTCTTAAATAAGTTCTTGTTGCTCATTCTAAATATGTGAGAAAACATACCAGATGTTTAGTTCTTAATTAAATATTACAATATTCAAAAGATAATAAAGATTCTTCATATTAAGGTCCACATAACTACTACAGGGGCTACTTCAAGTATTCTGCAGATAACAAGGTCATTATATTAATGGTTATCTAGTAGCGTAATCTCCAGTATCTTTTATTTCTTTAGAGTGAGAACAGGCTGTGTGGCTGTTAGCTGGTTCTGTCTGTATGCTTTTAGAGTCTTTTCTTGGAAAATTCAACATACTGGTTCAGTATTTATACTAACCCCCAGTCAAACTGGTTTGTGTCTACTCAGATTAGGGAGACACCCTGAAACAGACTTGTGAGAGGGAAGTAATACAAACATCACTCTCAGTGCCGAAATAAGGTTTTCTTACTCAGCATCACAATGTCATTTGGCAGATAAGTACATAAGGAGTGTACCTCAGGCTGTTTCTTCTAGGGCATTTGCATTTGTTCCTTTATCATATTTTTCAGTTCTTGCACAGAGGAATTCCTTTCTATTTAGGATCAAAATTTATCAATAGAAGCTACCTTTATCACTTAATTTTTACTAATATTTTAGTCAGAGTAGTTGTGTTCCATATTTGTGTTACTAGGAGAGTCTACAACTTGTCCTGCATCAGGTGTTTACTGTGACTTCTTTGTATATCCGGAAAAGTGTATAACTGGAGAAGGGTTTCTTTCCAGGCTTTAAAAGATTAGAAAATAATCATTGTCATTCATGGCTATGGGTGAGAGGTCAGTTCACCAAGTCTAATGCTGATATATTTGTTCCTACCTTCTGCCACAGATTTCCGTTATTCCTCAGGAAATCACTGTAGGGCAGTTGAGTCTGGATGTGAAAAGAGCAGTGGAAGGAGTCCTAGTAAGCCACACACCTTGGTGCCCACTTTTATAAGGCCAGCAAAATTAACTTCATGTCTCCTAATGAAGGATAAATAGCTAAGGGAAACGTGATTGAAAGATATCTCCTCAGTGTGCTGGACCTTCCTAAACAGACAAACTGTATCAAGGATACGATTTTTCTATCTTGTCTTCCTTGGGCCAGAAAACTCTCAGGTGACATAACGCAAACAAAACTAAATGGAAACTTTTATCAGACCATCTCTTTTGCATATTTTTAAAAGTCATATCAGCAAGGATGGACAGCATTAGAAGTATTATCCTGCTCACTTAAGTGTGTGGTTGAAGGGCTTCACCCTGCATGGGAGAGAAAAACCATCAAATTACCTCTAATGTGGAAGATGTGTTGGTCTCTCTGCTCCTTTAGAACAAATCAGATGCTTAGCCAAAAAGGGGACTTAGTATCTTAATGAACATGATAAAAAAGCCAAAACTCCTAAATATTTCTGTGTATGCTCTTATATGTTGGTGTGTAGGTGCTGTAGATAACATCAGAGATGATGGGGCAAGGTGAATGAAGCAGAATGTCCACAGAAAATGCAGGTTGATTAGGGAGAGCTAGAAACTGAGGTCTGTGCTGTTATATTACCAGTGGTTTGCTGAAGGAGACATGGGTCCAATTAAGTAAGCAGTTGTTGCTAGGTATTTTTCAATTAGTGGAAGTTAGACTTTATAGCTGTGAGCAAATGACATTGCTGAGCTTTTTCTTGAGGGGGTACCATGTACCAGAGTGTCAGACAAAGTTTACTGGCCATATTGGACAACTAACTTTGTTATATACTAATTACAGGCACTAGCAGACAGAAAATCATATCTTAGAATGAGGTCAACTAAAGAGAACTCTTTTCTACTGTGACACACACACAAAAGGATCATGTTTGGAATTGGAGCCTATTTGCATTTTTCTCTCATGGAAAAATCCTCTTTCAGTTAATGCATATTCATATGGTTCCTGCAGTTGCATCTCACAGTTAGTGTACTAATAGTTATATTTTTTAGTTCAGCCACGGTGAACAATATCAGGAATAAGGTGACTGGTGCTAAGGAGTTTTGTTGTTTCCAAGAGGTCTTGCAGATTTAGGACATTCATTCTGAGAAGAGTAGCACTTGCATGGGCATATGTGCTGAACCAATTGGTATGGTTGTAGGATGTCTTTTGTCCTCCTTTCAGATGTGCAGAATGCAAAACCTTGCATAATGATGTCAGGTTAGAAAAAATATTCCAGAACATATAAGTATTTAAAGGCCGCTGTAAGGCACTTGACTGAGTTGATGATCTGCTTCCATGTATCTGCAAAATATAAATTAAATGCACTGCAGGGTCCCTAGGAGTTTGTGTTGAGTGATATCTACCTACAACAGATTACTACCTTAATTAGAAGACTATAAATATTCCACACAAATTCAGAAGGTCATACCTGGAATATGGCTATATTTATGTCTTTCCTCATGAAATCCACATCTTGATTTAAAGAGATGTTGTATCTAACATCTCATTTACATAAAAAGCTATTGAGGACAAGGCAAATTTAAAATTTATGTTTGTATGCAGGCGTTACTGCCTTTGTCGATCCTGAGGCAAACTTAACAATGAGGTCTATGTCCTCCAACAAGGAGAATTTTTCTCCTTACCGTCAATAAAAAAGTTGAATCTGTCCTGACAGCAAGTTAAGTCAGGGAAAATTAGTACAAGGAACTGGAGAGAGCTTTGAAATCAAATGTGATACTACTGTATTGACTGATATATCCAGTTTTGTCTTGTCTGCAAATTTCCTGGCATACCCTTGTGATGTGTGTGTAGATGTTGCTACTCAAAAAACTGTTTTCAAATGCAAATACTTTGTTCTGATTTTTATAGGATGGATAGTAGTGGTAGAATAACTGAGTAAATTCTGTAAAATGCTTGCAAAAAAGTAACCTTAGAATACAAAAACTATGTTGATCAAGTAGGAACAAATGTTGATTAATTGCTGTCTATTAAATGTACTTTTTTTGGGATGTATTTGTTTTACTTGCAGTTGAGAATCGAGTTCGTCCATTAGTAGTTGCTGTTAAGAAATGGGCAAGTTGTCATGAGATAAATGATGCCAGTCGTGGCACTTTAAGCAGCTATAGTCTTGTCTTGATGGTTGTGCACTATTTACAGAGTAAGTATTTTTTTTCATGTTGAAACTGCCCCTTTTAAGTTCATATTTGTGTGGTTTTCCCCTTTAATAAAATTAAAGGGGAATAGTTACCTTCCACACAGAAAGATTTGAAAGTAAAGTGTATTTACTGTGTTTCCTTAGTCTGCATTTGTCTTTAACAAGTGGATCTCTTTTCTGGAGGCAGAGTTACCCCCTTTAAAAAGGTGTAAAAAAAATAAGTATACCTGCAGAACACTGTGTAACTATAAAATAAACTCAAGCACTAGTTAACAAAAGTACATGAGGGCACTAGCTATAGTCTTGTGTGTCAGCTGCTGTAGCTCTGTAGAGAAGGGGAAAAAGTGTCCAGATAATCGTTTTCATGTAAAATTGTGATCAGTCAGCTGCCTGGGGAGGATCAGGAGTCTACGAAGAGGAGGTTTTTACCTGTGCTTCATCAGCCTTTTCTGGAAAAAATCGACGTAAGGTGTGGCTCTCTATATGTATCTAGCACCAGCTGTTTAGTTTCTGATGTTTTATTCATGAAGAGTTTAAAGATTTTTTCTTCTTGCTGCGTGCAAGTGATGCTCCTGAATGTAGCCCATATCCTAGAATTTCTAATAGGGTTTTTGTTCATGTTACTGGGGAGGGAGGGAACAAACCAAACGCTTTCTTTTGCAGTAAACAGTGTCCCTGTCTTCACTAGGCAAATTTATTTCCTACTTAATTAGTTTCCGTATTATAGTCCTGTGGATGTCTTCAGACCCAAGTTTAATGTGGCTTGAGTTTATTTTATAGATAGAGCAGTATCTTCTACATGAACTTTCTTCCAGGTAACAGGTCTAACTAACTTGTAAGATAAGAAAAGAAAATTTATATGGCAAATATTAGTGGTAAATGGTAACTTTTCCCCTAAAGTCCATCCTCTTAGTAAAGCATACAGGCCCAGATAAAATATCTTGATTGCTTCTATTGCTCAGATTTTGTTGCCTTTTATTTTAGTGTAGCAGAGAACTGAAAATTATCCAGATGTTGCAGAAATATGAGCTCTTGCATATATCTAAACACCCGCAAAATAAAAGTATTATCAAAGCCATTGTGATAATTTTCTTAGGAGTCCTCATATACTCTTCAAAGATACCTCCAGCACATTCTGAGAAATCTGCTGTTTTGATTTTTAGTCTCTATGAAAAAAGCATTCTGTAACATCCCTGTGAGACTCTGTTGAAGGGTGAACTAAGTCCCAAGTCCTGTGTAGTGAATTTAATTATTATTCTCCCTAGTGAATGAGGTAGGTGAATTGTTTAAAACAAACATGCTGAAGAGATGATGTTAAAGCTTTAGTTTGAGGAGTGCTGTTAACAGTTCTGTAGCTGCTCTAAGGCTTGAGGGGGATGTCAGTACTTTTGGATTTTGGTCTATCTGTAGTACCACCTACTCTGCATGATCAGTTTTTTCCTTATTTATGTTGTGCAGTAGATATTCTCCCAATCCATGATTTTCAGGAAAGTGACAAATGTTTAATTAACTTTTTGTTTGTTATTATCGTTAATGACTGCATGATCATTATAACATTTGCCATTTAGCAGACCAGCTAACAATATTAGGCTGTATTCATGTATTTTGTGGAGGTTTTGCTAGCAAGGCCTACTAGCTATGTTGGGCACTTTTGATTTTAGGTTACATTTGGAGACTCAGTATGTAATGGTTTGCAGCTGAAAAGTGTGTGCTTTTGCAGTAACTGCAGACTTCTTATGCTGTGATGGAATCATGTCATATTAGATGCAGGGGAAAAAAAATGTGACTCTTCGATTTTTCCTTTAGGGAATCTACATGATTTTCTTAAAGCCATGAATTAATATAAATTTTAGAAATGAAATTGTACCCAGCTGCTGAGAATTTTTCATGCCTTCTACATATAGTAGTATCTTGATAACAGCTTCTTGTAGCTGAGTAAACTTCTCATAGTAATATATAGTAGGAAATATAGTAATAAATGTTTGCTGAGTAACCTTTATTTTAAAAAATGCATGAAAGTGAAATTCTTGATAGATGTTTTTAGACAGAATTTCAATTCAACCCTCTGGTGTAGCTGATATGATATTGCTTCCTGTGTATTACATGAATCACAGAAACTTTAAACTTTTTTTTTTGTAGCCCTACCTGAGCCCATCCTTCCATCCCTCCAAAAAAATTACCCAGTAAGTGTTTCTTATGGTTTTACTACATAATATATGTGCATGATCCTACTTATCTAAATATTTAAATTCTTAACTATCTCTAATGGATTGAGTATAGCCTGTAAGTCTGGTCATTGATCTGCTAAACAGAAGTGTAAAAGAGGTTATTTGCTACTTTTGATAATTTCTCTAATGAAAATTCTTTTATGTATGAGTGGATTTCACACAGAGTTAGAAACAAGTGCTAATGAAAACCACTGACCTAATTCTCTTTATGCTGGCGTGAAAATATCCCTGTGTCAGCTGTAACTTTCTGGTTCCTATTTCTTAATATGTTAAGTAGTGGTTTCTTCATCCAACTCTGGTATTTTAGAATTCCATACCCTCCCACAGGTGTTGAGTTGACTGATATTTCTGTGTGCTGAGTGAGTGATACATATCTACTAAGGAAACTTTTGAGACATAAAAAAAAATTGGCTTCAGTCCACCAAGAAAACACCTTTTTGGGACTTTGCTCTTATATCCAGGTCATACTCCGTTCACTTTGAGAACTCTTTGAATCAGTATGCTTTGATACCTCTAGAATTAGAACTGTTATTAATGAAATTTAGTCTAAGGAAGATTATCTAGATGTACGATCTCCGCTCCTAAATACTTGCCTGTGGACAAAAGCTCCATTAATGAATAGTTCTATGCTATAAGTTATTCACAGAAGTTCCTCGGTTCCTTCCTTCTTACTTTTCCTCTCATGTGTTGCTTTTTAATTATTTTTTTTTTATTTATTTATAGTTCACACAGTTTGGTGACCCTGTCTCTGTATGGTTTTTTATCTGTTGCTGCCAATTGTGCTGAGGTAGTATCAGAAAGGCATTCTGTCTTTTGCATGTATTTCCTATAATGCTGAAATGGAAATATTTAATGACACTGTACATCAGGGAGAAAATACTGTGGTATAGTCCATTTTGGGTAATTAGGATAATCAAGACGCAGAAGAAATTGTTGAGTGATAATACACCACGTCTTTATTTCTGTATTGTGAATCTGCTTAGGCATACCTATGCTAAGGTCTTTAAGGTCTTTATCTTTTCCTCTGACTTTTTTTTATGGTACTATATACCTTCTGATTTCTTCCTTGGAAGTCTTGAAGAGCATTTGAAGTTGTATTTCATTTCTTTTACACTTAGCTTTATCCGATGACTTTTTGAATTGCTAAATTTGCCAATTATACTTCCTAAAAGCTCATATTCTGTAGTATTCTAAGTTGTGTGTAATATGTTGTTTAAAGAAACATGTTAAGAATTGGTTAATGTTGACTCCTTTATAATTACAGTGATAATATTTATATTTGTAGCATTTGAACTGTGTAAAGGCCTTCGGAGCACTATACAAACATTAATGCCTTGTATGAGTAAAGGAAAAGTATACAATACCATAACTTGAAAAACCTAATAAATTTGTTCTAAGAGCAAGGTTTTATCTTGTGTTGTGTGAAAATGGTAAATCACCTGCAGATACCTGTGTTTGTAGAATACAGCTGGAAGAATTGCCTTTTTACCCTGTTCTGATGTAGATTTTTATTTTGTTGTTCTTGTTAGTTATCTTACCTTTGGAGAATGGACTAAATATTCTAGGATTGCTAACAAAGTTAATATACCATAAACCCAAATTTGCAAATATATTTTTGGTCTACCATTTCCATTAGGAATGTAA
>JAWWLT010000092.1:50687573-50743510 GCA_035040995.1 Premnoplex brunnescens
AGTGTATTCTTGGATTCATCTTGCAAACTTTACATTTTCAGAAATAGTGCCTTTTTTTTTTATTTTTCAAGATTCTTAATATTTCAAAGAAATTTAAAATGAGAAATAGAGCAGAAAAATTTTGATCTCGTAGCTTGCAGTAGTAATTTCAAAGCATAGGCAAATGTCAGTAGCAAAAGAAACCATATGTTTTCTTGTCGTTGTAGTTGGTCAAAGCTGTGTCTCCATACTACATGGAAACAGTACATCTCCCCTACATACACCTACTTGCAGTTTTTCAAAATCAAATCTGCAGCATGAAAACACTTTCATGCTCTGAAGGAGACTTGGTTTTAAATTGCTGGGAGCATATGTTATGTTCTGGTTATTAAATTTACTAGAAATGCCTCTGCCCAAATTAAGGTACAAAGTATACCAGATGCCAAAGTCAATACTATGGGTTTTATTTAATGGTAAATATGAAGCAGAGAAAGAGAGATAACAAGAAATAGGAAAAAGGACGAGGGAGAAGAAAGAAGGTGACACATATTAAAATAGAAAAAGTGGAACCCAGTGGTGTCCGGCTCTTCTGGTCTTCTTGGTGATGAGAGTCCCAGAAAACATTGAATCTAACGGATTAATATATGTGCAGGAGATGCCAAGCACCTCCTCTGAGGTGGGGGGGAAGCTTTGCAGTCTCTTGTGACAGAGTCTGGATTTTTACCTCACTTGGATCATGTGTAGGCCTTTAGTGGTGGAACGCCTCGGGAGTGAGTCTGGGGGCACTTTGGGGGTCTTTGATGGTTATGACCCTTCTCAGCTGCCTATCACATGAATGTCCCATGTGTATGTGGACTTCCCAGAGCAGGATTTTTACTTCTTTGGTTTGGTGTGGAGAGATTTCACCACCACACACCCAAAACCTTTCTCCTCCACCACCCACTGAGCCATGTTTACTTCTCTTCAGACATGGGATGATTAGACAATAGTCTTATCTCAAGTTTCCAGTCACAGTCCAAATTCCAGTTCAGAGGCATTGGGAGAAGGGTGCTTCAGCGGTCCCAGACAGGCAGTTGCTTCCTTGCAGTTAGACAAAAAGTCTTTCTATGATTTTGACAATGTTTAAAACATTACTGACTTTTCAATCCATCACACCGTATAAGAGAGAGATGGTTTCATTGAGGAGGAAACAAAAGGCAGATTTTGTGTCTCGGTATATCCCTACTGCATATATGAAAGGGTGAGAAGTCCTGGAAATCCACCAAGTTTGCCCACTAGTGCCTTCTGTTGCTGTGAGGGAGTCTCCAGCTGGCACCAAGTTGACATGTTTTGCAACCTCTAGTTTAGAGGGAGTGTTGGACCATTATTAGATGTCAGGTTGTATTCTGGGGCTTCCTGTCCCCCTGTACATATCAGATAGGTGAAGGTAAACCCACAAAGTGTGCTGATCAGTTCTGAAGTCTATGTAGAACTTGCCTCTGAGTAAGGACTTTACAGGTGAGCTCTAGAGAACCTCTTATGGCTTTAGGGCATTATGGCTGGTGTACGTCACTGCCACTGGCAGTCAAAAGGAAACTTGTGCCTGAGTCTCCAGTGTTCAAGCAGCCTTAAGGGTATTACCTTAAGTCAAGATGGAAGTGGGTCTCCATGCTTGCTGTGGATACTGAGCTTTGTGAACTCTAGCATGAGCACATTTTTGTAATTGTTGCCTCAGCTTCTTGTCATATCTCACAAAAGGTGAAGTAGAAGGTAGGATGATGCTCAGTGTAGAAGTCAGTCCTTGGACAGACACAATTTGCTTTATGTGTTAATTTGCACCTTTTGAAAGTAAAAGCATGATTTGAATGGTCATTTATAAGACTTGAGAATGGTATTTTATATGTGTGAATATACAAAAATGGCAAGACACTATGCTGATGTTACAACTGTAAAATTTGAACCCATTCATTCAGAGTTAATCTCATTATACGTCAAGATACTCAAATGTATTTTTTTTTATGTACGCTTGAGTTCCTTTCCAGTGTCTAAGGTGGAATGAGCACACTTGTAAACATTATGTAGCTTGAACATGAAGCATGTTGCTGAATACTGGTGTTTCTTGAGAAATCAGGCTATCAAGGTAAAGATCAGAGATAAAGCAAAAAAAGGAAAAAAACCTTTGTAGTCCCTTATTCTGGGATATTTTGAAATAAGGAATAGCTCATTTATATTTGCTCAGTCAGATCCTGAATTTCCTTTCCATCTCTTAAGGCAACTTGAGGCAAAGAAACAGTAAGTGAATTAGGGACTAATAGAAGGTGGATCTTTTGCCCTCTAGTGCAAGTTAAGAAGGGAAAACTTATGGGATTGCCTACTTGAAACTAAGATAATTTGAAGGATGCTTTGTGATTTTGTTTTATTAGCAACCTTCTTTATGTGCAGAATCTCTAAGCTGTACCTTGTTACATTTATCTAGTTATTCCCTGAGTTCCTCCAGCAGGAAGGGAAGTATTGTTATCCCTGTTTTACAGCAGATGAATGGAGGTGAGTTGAGGCTAGTGAATTTTCATGAGTTGTCTGTGGCAAAGCAGAAAAATGAGTCTAGGTATCCTGTGGCTGGTCTGACTTCTTGCTCTCCAAACTCTTGAGTGATTGCTTTGTGGAGAAATTATCATAAGCAAATTACATTGTTGGTTATTGATATATTGAATATTGGTATATCTTGACAGAATTTTTCATTAAATCTTTCATATACTCAGTTTTAAGTAACAACTAGTTTTGTTTTACATGTAAAACTTTCTAATATGGTAATAGCAACTTCTTCTATAAAAAAAATCTGTATTTCAGAAAGATGAAATCCTGTTTTTTGCCCGTGGTGATCAGCAACTGACAGTGCTTAAAAATAAATTTACTAGCGGTATCACAAGGATGTGATTAATACTTTGATATAGTTAGTGTTAAAAAATCTTATTTTCCTTAAGAAAAGTAATTTTGGTTGTGCCTTATCTTTTGCAATACTTAGTTGCCTTTTTAAGAGTAATTTTCTTAGAGATATAACCACTAAACCAAGTGGAAATGGAAATTATTTATAGAACTAGGTGGTTGGGGTTTTTAGTGATTAGCTGCTATAGACTGTAACTTGTTTTATTACTAGAGCACTTGTAAGAATAATGTGCTTGTATTTTTTGAAAGCATACGGCTTTCTCCATAAGGAAAACTTTGATTTATCTGAAATCTTATTGTCTACCAATAAGAAAACAGCTTTTTTGTTTTAATGAAAAATAATATCCCAAATCCTAACTTTTTAGCTGCTCAGGATGCCAACCTCACTGTGGTGGCAGAATTTGCTTGCAATTGAGAAGTTCTCAGGCATGTAAATATTCAAAGCTTAAAAAAACTAATCTTGTTCTGCTTTTCAAAAATGTCTGCTGCCTCCCAGCATTTACTTACTAGTGTTAGTAGCCACCTGTTTTAGTAATTCCATTGCATTTCTGGTTTGTATTTTTTGGAGATCAGCAGCCCTTGCTCTTCTTCCTTTCCCCTCCTCCCTTGTATGTTCTCCTTGAGCTGGTATACTGCTAATTCTAAATTCAGTTGTTGTGACTCTTCTATAGCTTTCTATGGACATGGACAAAGAGTAACTTTCGCTGTAATTCCTTTCTGATTAACTTCAGGGTTAAGACTTGATACTGTGTAACATAAGAACCACTGTTCTCTCTTTAGATCTTTGTGTGCTGCGTATCAGCTTTTTATATCTGTCTCCATTGTTTTGTTGTTTTATGGTGAATTATGAGCTGTTAAATTCTGAGCTCTGCTAGCTATAATGGGAGATCAAGACTTGAAATTGTTTCATCTCTAGAAGAATGGCTTTTTTTCTGAAAAGATATCTCACTAGGTTCCAGGAAGTTTTGCTAGAATTGGCAGAAGAGAACAAAAGTCCTAAACTTTCCAGTCCTACTGGTTTGATCATTAACTGCCCTTTTCTCAGAGGAAGAGCTGCCAGCTGTGGACATGGAAATAGCATTACAGTGTGTAGTACTCCTAGTGCTATTCTAGTACTATAAAGTTTGAGTCATGCCTGATACTACTCTTTAAAATAAAGAGTGAATGGGAGGAGAGGAGAGATACAGTAATGAGTGAATAGGTCCCTAAATTTACATAAATGTGTTTATTTATGTGAATGTAAAGTTTGCTCTTGTGTATGTTGGGTTAATTTTCTGGAAAATACACAATATTACTGTAAAATGGTGTCAAAACCTGGTATTACCAGGTTATAAAAATTGTTTCTCTAGTAAGAGAAGGTATGTTTTCCTCCATGTACTCCAGTCTATCATGAGAACCTAAGGGATGCAATGGACCCTGAAATGGTAGAGCAGATCTACACCATGTTAATTTAGCCTTGTATAGATTCCTGTTTAAGCTGGCAATAGTGGTTTCTTTTCATAGCAAATCTGACCTATTCTTATCCCCATCACACTCACCCCCTTCCCTCTGAAGAAAAGCATGCTTCTGCAGAAGGGCTGCATTCTGAGTATTCAGGGTTTTTATATAACTTCACTGTTGGGGTTTATTTTATTCATTCAGATAGCTTAGCTAGAGGAGGTGCTACTGCAGTCTTTGAACTCATTCTGTGCGAGAATGCAAGTTCATTTTATAGCCAGTGGGCTTCATATGCAATTTGAATTCTCTGCTGTGGGAGGAGAATCAGGCCAGTCTTTTGGATTGTTTCTGTACCACAGGTATGGGAAATTGACAATGGGTACATCAGTTTCACCTACCTTATCTCAGTTGAACTGCCCCCTGCTCACAGTGCAGGCTACTACTCAGTTTCTGCTCTTGTGATTTTAGATGCAAGTCCAGTTCGAAGATTCTCCCATGTTAAAATTCTTTAGTAAACAGAAGTCAAGGGATAGTCTCACACACTCCTGTGCAAGATGATTTTACCTGAGTTCAGAGGGAGTAACTAGTATTCAAGAGAGGAGCAGAAGAGAAATAGTCATTGGCTTGTAAGTTGTCCTTGAACTTCTAATAAGCAAATGATAGGCAGCTTTCTTATTGGGAAAAATTTATTCATTTAGTTTAAGGCTCTCTATGTGTGTATACGTATACACTCTGTTGTGTTTTTTTGACAGGAATGTTTTGATCCTACTATGCAGTTGCATCTTGTTCATCAAGCTCCATGTACCATTCCTCCTTACATCTCAAAAAATGGATCAAGCCTTGGAGATTTACTAATAGGCTTCTTCAAATATTATGCCACAGAATTTGAGTAAGTAATAAGCTCATCTTAATGGTTTAGAATATACAAAACTTTGATTCTTTCTATTCAATATAGAAGCACTTTCTAATCCTTGAAGGAAAGAATAGTAGTGATACGGTAATTGACCGAGACGAAAATGCTAAATGACAACAGGAATGCCAGTAAAGTATCTGACATCTTCTACTTAGCCAGGCATTTTTGTCCTGTAAAATAGCTGCCAAAAGTTTCAGAGCTTTGTCCTTTAAAAATTGCTGCATTTTGTTATATTACACTATTCTAAAACTACCTCTCCGATTGCGAGAAAGATCTGTTCTATTTGATTGTCATTTGAGATATAGACTGTGATATGAATTATTTGAATCTTAATAGCTGCACTTGTCTTTTTTCATCCTGAGTCAACAGAGGTAACTGGCAGGTGGCTCCTTATTTGGCTAGAATACACATCTATATAGGCCACACTTAGTGAAGAGTTCTCCCTTGTATAATTGGTTCGCTAACATTGTTGGTTTGCTAGAATCTGAGTTTAGTCTGGGCAGCTGAACTTCGTTGTAGATGAGAAGAAGAAGCTAAAGTTATGAGAGCATCTGAGAAAACTTTAGGTTGCAACTGTTTTGCCAAATTTTCACTCATATATTTTTGAATTTCTTAGAAAAAATGCTTGTCTACATGAAATAGCAAATGGTTGTATTTCAATAAGCTTAAAGGTCTTCCTAAGAGCTTATTTCTGAGCCACTGAGTTTGTACATGTTGCTGTTCTGTGTGTGTGCATCATCTCCATTTCTTGGAGGGAGAATAAAATGTACAATTGCTGGATATTCAGAATTTTTGAAGTGTTCATATTTTATTTTAATATAAAAAGTGAAAAGTTGTAAAATCCTTAGAATATTGTTGGAGTGTACGTCACATGTGGAATATGTAAGCTAAATGCCTATGGCCTGTAGTAATTCATAAACAACTGCACTTTGTGCATGCTTAAGCCTGACTCAGAGATTTTTTTTCAACAATCTCTGTAAATAAGAGAATGGTCTTTTGTCATGCATGTTTCTCCTGAGTACCTGCCTTTTCAGCTGGCAAGGTAATGTTTGGTAAAGAGGCAAATGAGAAGACACTGCCGGAGGATAACCTCAGTTTCCTAATTTATTGGACACTAGATGAATCCTTTACTATTTGACTGTACAACAATCTGTTAATCTTGTTAATATATGAAAGTGAATATATTTCCCTAGGAGAAATTTTCTGGTCTGCCTGGGCAAAGTAGCAGAGATCATCTTGTCTAAATGCAGAAAAAATGCTTGATTTGACTCTTCTGGTTTGGGCACTTATAGTCTGAAGCAGATTTCTGCCTAGTTGGTGGCTGGTCCAGAAAGACTACTTTTTTCCAATATTAGATAGGATATACTAGGATATATGAAGACTTCTCTAATATCAGTACTTGAACTGATCCCTAAATATTAATTTTTGTGATGTTCATAAATCAGGAAAAATGTTACCTAAATTTAATCACACAGGGGAACTTCTGGTTAAAACAAAACTTGAGAAAGTACACAGTGAAGTTAGAATAGTTGCTGATGTCAAAGGAGGAAAATGTTTTTAGAATCTATTGAAAAAAGGAAGAATATCTGGCTTGGTTTTTCAGTGTGCAGTATCTGCTAAGTACTTAAATGTTTGACTGATTATATTCTGTTAAAACTAAAAAGCAAACCAAAACAAAAAACCCCAAACCAAACCAAAAAAAAGAAACCCCAAACTAAACCAAAAAAAAGAAACCCCAAAACATCCCTCACCCTAAGCTATGTAAAAATAGCCATTAGAATTCCTGTGTTGAAAATGTTACATAGGTCATTTGAGGAAATAATGCACCCAATGCAACAACTTGTGTTTTTTTAACTCTTACTGCTGCAGAGATAAAACTTAGTCAAGTGTACTGATTAATTGCCCATCTTGACAACTATAAATCCTGTTTGAAAGGAATAGGTTTGGTATCTTGAAGGTAGTAAATTTCCATATGTTTTATAAAACCTGGTAATTGGCTGGAGAAGACAAATTAGTGCCTATAGGGAGGAACATGATCATGACACTTAAAAGTTTTTTGTGTGTGAAATAGCAGGCCAGTGAGAACAAAAATACAGTGTCATGCTAGGCACAGGATCTCTTACCTTTACTTTGAAGTTGCTGATGGAAACAACAGTACAGGTGAGAATGAGGATAAGAGTTAAATATGTAGAATCATAGAATGTGCTGAGTTGGGAGGGCTCATCAGGATCACAGAGTCCAGCTCCTGGCCCTACGCAGGACACCCCAAGAAATCACACCGTGTGCCTGAGAGTGTTGTCCAAATGCTTCTTGAACTCTGTCAGGCTTGGCACTGTTGACCACTTCTCTGGGGAGCCTGTTCCACCCAACTGCCCTCTGGGTGAAGAACTTTTTCCTCATATCTAAACTAAACTTCCCCTGACTCAGCTTCATGCCATTACCTCGAGTCCCGTCACTGGTTGTGAGAGTGAAGAGATCAGAATGTGCACCTCCACTGCCCCTTGTGAGGATGTTGAAGACCCCCAATGAGGTCTCCCTTCAGTCTCCTCCAGGCTAAACAGACCAAGAGACCTCAACCACTCATATGCCTTCCCCTCTAGACCCTTCACTGTCCTTATGACCCTCTTTTGGAAGCTCCCTAGTAGCTTGGTATCTTATATTCTGCCCAAAACTACACAACATTCAACGTGAGGCTGCCCCAGTGCAGAGCAGAGCGGGACAAACCCCTCCCTTGACCGGCTGATGATGCTGTTCCTGATGCCCCCCAGGACAGGGTTGGCCCTCGTGGCTGCCAGGGCACTGCTGACTCATATTCAACTTGTGAATATAGACAACATAGGGCTCTCTTAGTTCTGCCTTTCATGAAAGAACTAGTATTTTACTCCAGCATATGTTGAATATTTTCATTGCTGTAATCAGCACTTACTAGTGTTTTTATGCACTGAAATTTTGAGGTTATATTTCAGATACTGTGACTGTTAAATTGGGCCATACTTAAATGATCTCTGCTGGGCCAGAGAACTTTCACTATTGGACTGTAAGGCGTTTGATGAAAAGATTACTAAAGAAAATGCTACTTCAATATTTGTAGAAGTGATTTCTGTAGGTTCCTATCTGTGGAGTAGGATGCAATATCAGGTTTGATACACAAGAACTGTTTTGCTGAATGAATAGCATGCAATCAAGAATGATCAGATCACGTGTGAAGATCATAATTTTGAACAGAATGAGTCATTGAGACCACCTGCCTAGAATGCTTAACTACTCATCTATTTTACATGTACTGGTCAGGAAGATAACAGAAGATGGAGATATATTGTTTTAAGCTTCTCCCTCCCTCAAACAAACACCATCAGGCGTTTCATTTAAAACCTGTGGTTTATTTTACTTAGTGTATTGCATAATATTTAAAGGCAGAATGGACCTGAAGAATATGGAAAAGGAAGAAACAGGCACGTTGCACGCTGTGCAGCCATGAATTAATTCTTCTCCTTGTGCTGTGGGATTTTTTTTCCCTTATGCTTTTAACCTGCCTTGTTTATTTAGACTGTTAAGATGTTTCAGAAAATTGCTTGTTGCCATGTATTTGTACAGTACCCTTTCCACAGTCCTACTCTACAGTTTTCAGTGTGTCCATAAGAAGTAACTTTTATATCCTTTCATCCCTATACCCAAAGAAATGTGATTTGGAAATTCCTGCATACATTGGAATAACACGCTACATGCTACAAAGCTTGTTTTGCCTTTATGCTTGTATAATTAGCTCGCCATAAGAGTTCGAGTCTGCATGTTTCTTATGATACAGCTGCCTAAAAGTATGATTATGACTCCATTTTAACTTCAAGTATTTAAAATTGTCAAAGGTCTGCTGATTATGCAGTGAATGTGATAAAGTAAAAAAAAATTATGTAGATGGTCTGCAAAGAAAGTATTTGGAAACTGGTCCGTGTTTACCAGCCCGTCCAAAGGAGGTGTCTGATTTCATTTCTGCATCTGTGAGTGAAGGCAGCAGGTTTTCACTTGACTGTCTCTTTCCAAATTGAGATCTTGAAGCAAGGCCTTGCTCCCCTCAATATACTGCTAGGAAACCTAGAGATTATCCTTTGTGACTACTTATCTTAAATTTATTGTTGGAAGTTATGTAGCAGTTGTTTAAGATCATTCACCGATTAAGTTTTATTTGGTGGACATAAGAAAAGATTGGTTACATTTTAATGACAAAATATAAAGTTACAGTGAGCAGTTGGTGGCAGCTCTTCACGGCAGAGTTGTAATAAAGGGATCATTTTTAATGCTAAATTAAATGCGCTTGCAATTTGTAGGCATCTTAGTGTGTTTATACAAGTAAGTGGCTTTGATTTGTAGGAATGCTCTGGAAAAGAACAGCTATTTCAATTATGAGTTCTTTATATTTAATGAAGGCAGTGACAACAGAATAACTCATAATTGAAATAGCTGTTTAAATAGCCATTGTTAATTATTGGTTTGAAAATCTGTATGCAGAGAATATTTGCATAGTGTTGGTAACAATGAAGCTATTGTATGCAAGCCAAAGTTTTTAAAATTGACACACAAATAATTAGCTGTTGTTAATTAATTTCTAATTCAGCAAGATTTTGGTGCCAACACAGGTTTAGTGAGATTATCCGATAAAGGAGTTGTTTACAAGTGTAAATAGCTAGAAATGTCACTTTTTTGTTGCTTTTTGCTTAACCAGTGTATTATAAATGGATTTATTTTTTGCGGAGGAATCAAGTATAACCTAGAGAAAAGAGAATTCAAGAGAAGAATTAGTGTTTCAAGTTCCTGGCTAAACGAAATGCAGATCAAATGCTTTGTTGCATGATTTCTTCTTTTTTTTTTTTCCCTCCCACTGGCCTGGATCACTCTGAATTCTAAATAAAGCTTTTAGAAAAAGCAGATGAGTTAACTGTCAGCTTCTGCTTGCAACCAGTGTTCTCAAGCTGCAGTTTAAGGTTTTGTGGATTTTTTTTTTATGTATGTTTCTTCTTTTTTGAGCAGTTCATCTGAATTAAGCCTCTGGTGATGGTCATCTATTAAAAGTCATGATAGGAAAGTATTTAATGCTTCACAATATCTGTAATTGTAATAAAAGTAATCTACTATGGGAACTAAAGAGGGAAAAGGGTGATGGTTAGAATGAAAGCTTTAGTTTGCATTGAATGCTGGAAATGATCATCATCTGTACTAATTTTCTGAAGAATATATCAAGAGAAGTCTAAGTACACACACTGAGGTATTCTAAACTTTATTTCATGTGCTGTGTCCTGCACTTTTTGAAATAAGCCCTATTGATATTTTTAAATAGAAGAATAATGCATGTGTTTTGTGTAAGTACAGTTATCCAAACAACTGACTTTCATAAGTGGTTTTAATTATGAGTTGCATCTGAGGTAATTTGTAGAATTACAGTCAGATTTTCAGCTCTTTTAGCACCGCTGACTTAATGGAGTTACAGCAGCTGATCTGTGGCCTAGGGAGCACAGAGCAATTCGAAATTTAACTGATGAATTATAGATGGTATTTTCATTTACGGTTGATATTTACAAATTTTCTGCAAGTGGTTGATGTACTCCTCTGTCTTTGTATTATGTCAAAAGATTAATTCAGTCAGGAGATCACAGCAGGTGTACATAACACCAGTATAGGTGGCAGAACATTACCCAGCTATTTCAAAGCTCCATTTAGTCAGGACATATGGTGATGAATTGTTGGTGATTGATAGAGCAGTTCTCTGGTTTACGAACTCTTCAGGGTTGGAAGAGACCTACAAGATCATCTACTCTAATCATCAGCCCAGCATCACTATAAACGATCCTAAACCATATTCCCGAAGTGTCTCATCAAGACACTTGAACAATTTCAGAGGTGGCGACTCCACCACTTCCCAGGGCAACATATTCCAATGCTTGACCACTCTTTCAGTGAAAATTTTTTTTCTAATATCTAATCTGAACCCCTCCTCCCACAGTGCTATTTAAGGTCATTTCCTCTTTTCCTTGAGACATGGCAGAAGAGACAAGCGCCCAGCCAACTGGGACCTTCTTCCAGGTAGCTGTTGACATCAGTGAGGTCCCCCCAAGCCTCCTTTTTTTTCTCCAGTACAAACAACCCCATTTCCATCAGCCACTTTGCATAGGATATGTTTTGTAGACTCTTCACCAGCTTCATTGCCCTTGTCTGGACACACCTGGACACCCCAATGTCTTTCTTGTAGTGAGGGGCCCAAAACTGATCACAGAACTTAAGATGCAGCCTCATCAATGCTGAGTACAGGGAAACAATCACTGTCCTCGTCCTGCTGGCCACACTATTTCAGATACAAGCCAGAATGCCATTGGCTTTCTTGGTCAGTTGGGCACACTGCTGGCTCATGTTCAGCTACTGTTGACCCGTACTCCCAGGTCCTTTTTTACTCTGGGCAGCTTTCCAACCACTCCTCCCCCATCCTGTTGTGCTGCCTGGAGTTGTTGTGACCTAAGGACACTTCGCCTTGTTCAGCCTTACACCACTGGCCTTGGTCCATCTATCCAGCCTGTCCAGATCCCTCTGCAGAGCCTTCCTGCCCTCCAGCAAATCAATTCCCACCCAACTTGGTGTCACCGGTGAACTGTCTGAGAGTGCACTTGATCCCCTCATCTGGATCATGCCTCAGTACTGAGCCCTGGGAAACAACACCTTGTGACTGGCTGCCAGCTGGAGGTAACTTCTCTCTGAGTCTGACCATCCATCCATTTTTTCCCCAGTGAACAGTGCAGCCATACAAGCCACAAGCAGCTGGTTTCTCCAGAAGATTGCTGTGGGAAACAGCATAAAAGGCTTTACTAGAGTCTAGATAGGCGACTTCCACAGTGCTGTCCTCCTCCACTAAGCATGTTACCCTGTCATATAAGGAGATCTGGTTATCAAGGAGGATTTGCCTTTCGCAAACCCATGCCAGCTCAGCCCATTCCCCTGCATGTGCCACATGATGACACAGGATGAGCTGCTCTGTTTAGTTAAAAGTGGGCGAAAGCTGGCTGGGTAGATAAGAACATAAAACTGAAAGTGGTTGTTTTGGCTTCCATTATGTTTGGCATATTGTTGTGCCAAGCATCATAAAGATGCTGGCACACCATAAAGATTGCTCTGCAGATTGCCTGCTGTTCCTGTTTCAGTGTGATAATTGCCTATGGTTTTGTTATTGTAAAGTTCTGTGCAGAAAGCAGTAGGGAGTTGTTGCACTTGTAAATCTAAAATTCAGCATATACAAAGTGTTGGTGCTTTCTAATAATAGGTTCCTTGCACCAAGGAATGCTGGCCTGTAAGCAAGCTGTCTCTCCGTATCTTTATACTATTGAGTATTTTTTTTCTGGAATGCAGTATGTGACTTCGCCTGCACTTACATTTCTTTTCTCACCACAGAAATTCTAAAAGATTCGGGACTATAATTTCTTTTGAACTTAGAAATAAATGTAGGTGTCAATATGTGATTTGACATTGTTAGTCGAAAAAGTTGCTCTATTGTGAATATATGCTACTCATGAATATGCATGATGCTCTGTTTCGGAGATGCTTTTGGAATTTGTGTAAAAATTTTTGTGTTTCCTACATGATTCCTTATTTATATGTAGTGAATTATAAAGATTAGACTGTGAAAGTAGATTTTTCATTATTATAAAGTACAGTGTTATCCAAGATTATGACATACCAATTTGACAATTTTTTAAAATGTAAACTGATACTAGTAATTTAGAATTAAGAGTTAAAAATTTTTGCAAATTGTTTTCCTTTTTTCTAGTTGGAGCCATCAAATGATTTCAGTTCGTGAGGCCAAAGCTATTCCAAGACCTGATGGTATTGAATGGAGAAACAAATTTATTTGTGTAGAAGGTAAAATGTGAAGCTGCATTAACATTTTTAACTGCTAAGATATTGAATACATAAATCTGTCAATTAGACTTTACCTTGGTTTTGAAAAATATGTTAGGTGTGTGCATTATGTAGAAAGTTAAGTTCAACCAACATCAATAGTTTGGAAACACTCTCATCAAAAACATTTGAGAAGGAAGCTTTAAGTTCTATAGTGTTTAAAAATAGTACTCCTGACCTTTTCTTCAAGAGCATTCATTGCCCTGTTACTTTTGGAACAGGGAGTAGGACTTTGATAAGGAAGGGCCTTTATGCTAGTCATGTGTGTTTTTCTTCTCCACAAAAATAGTTGTCCATTTTGCTAAGTTTGAACTTCTGAAAAACACACCAGACGCGTATTCAAATTACTCTCAAGGAATATTCTTTGTTCTGTAAATGCCCTGGCATTGCAAGTCCGAGCAGTGACTAGGTTATGAGTATGTTGATCCTCTTGTGGCAACAATTTTTGCTTGGCTTGCAAGTGTAAACTTTGTACAGTGACTGCAGGATGCCTTCCAGAACTGGAGGGTACTCCCAAGGCTACCTGTTAGAGTTGCAGGTCTCAGCCATCTCAGTGCAGAACTGGGCAGTAGCACTACATGAGTAACCTGATCCATGTGCTTATGGCACCTTTTAGCTGCCATGGGGAATGTATGCGGAGAAGATGAGAAGTGAAGCATACACAGGAGATGAAGCTTGCACTAGGGGAAGAGAAGAGGATAGGAGAATGAATATTGAGAATGTTAGGAAATATTAGGAGAATGAAAAGAGAAGCAGGGAAGGGACTGAGGTGCTACCTATATGATTGGAAATAGTTTTCCTATAGGTAGAGGTGGCCTGGGTGCTGGCTGCAAATTAGTAGAGGCTGTTAAAATCAAGATATCAAGTGCTGAAGTTTCAGGATAAAAGAGGAACAGTACTTGAACAGAAGCCAAATAACATGGAAAAAGTTGTTAGACACTGGGGAAATTTTGCTGGGGGAGGAGGGACATAAGGCAGAAGTCCTGTGGCTGGACAGCCATTCCTCAATGCTGCTGAGGGTAGGTGTGCACTCATGTTTGTTTGTATGTAATTTCCTGCATTTCTGCTGCTCTGTGCAAAGAATAATTACCTGCTGGTGAAGTTGGTTATTCTGTGGCACAGAGCTCACCAACTTGGCTGTAATTGTAGGAATGTCAGTGTGAAGCCACATGACAGGATTTCTGCTCTTTGACTTTTTGGGAAAAATCAACTAACAGTCATAGGAGAAAAAAACATGCTGAAATATGATTGCACAGTCAACTCTGTAGTCTCAGAGTCGAGAAGTGTGAGAATAAGAGTATCTGCACAGCTGAAATGATTCAGGATAGTGTAGTGAGGCATTGCCAAGGCTCTGGTCTGAATGTGGGAGGTGGAAATGCTGGGCAACTGTGTCTGCTGCTGTCACATGATGCTGATCTGCTGTGTTGCAGGGGGGTGTGTGTTTCCAGCGCTCAATTTTTTTATGACATTACAAAGTGGTTGAATAATTAGGTTATGTTTCTGTCAGGTTGGAAAATAGAATATCAGCATACAAAACAGATAATCTAGGTTTTGCATTTAATGGTCTTGATTGCATGCAGCTTTTCCTTAAGAATGCAATTTCCATTTGAACTATCAAAAAAGCAGAATTATCTGTGGGGGCATTCCTCCTTGTTACAGTGTGGTTCCAGATTTAGTGGGGTTTAGCCTCACCGTTTTACTTCTAAATTGGAAGAGAAAAATAAAATTTGCTATTTCAACTCAAAGTAGGCCTCATACTTGTAACAGCTGTTAAGCTGAACTAGCTTAACAAAGTATATATACCTTGAGAAGAACGTTTCAAAAGCTAGCTAAACCAGTCAACATGTTCTGATTTCCAAATCTTTGTCAAATTTTCCAGTTAGTGGACTAAAATTTCAGTAATTGGTACTATTATATGTATTTTTAAATATCTAAAATATATTTGTTTATAGATTATGCAAGTCTGTGCCTGCAAGTTTCCATAAGCCTTCATGTAGCATTGTACTTAGACTTGCTCAAGAAAAAATGTGTTCTGTTTTAACTGTTATTTGCCTTAAGGCAGATTTTCACATGTATTTCTGCTGTTAGAGAAACAAGTACAGTAGAGGTGCTCTTTTCAGACAGTTCAAAATCTGACAGGGTTTTACTGTTAGGGCGATACAGAGATGCAAAGAACACTGCTTTTAGATAATGTTTTGAACATTCCTTGTCAGAAATTCTAAATTGCTAGGAACTATTCTAGTTTCAGTTTAAATCTTGTCTATATCAAGTAATATTATACACTCTCCTATGAAAAAGATAGTTTGGAAAAGCTAGAAACATGACAATTTTGTGAGATAATTAAATTGATAGTCATTTAGGGAAATTGAATCATAAGCCATCTGAGGTGCATCTGATTCATACTTTCAAATCTTTCAGATCCACTTGTTAAAAATTATTCAAAAAAGAATTTCCCGGGACTTGGTTGGCAGCAGTTTTGAAATTTTGTGGGTTTTTGTATTTTCATTTGGAAATATGATCCCCTTTAGCCTTTCCCTCAAGCATCAGTGTTAAAGCTGTGTTACTTTTTTCTTTTAGTATTCTCATCTCTCTGTGTGAACAAAATAACTTACAGTGAACTCTCTCTGCCTTGATGGTTAGAAAATGTAGTGGTGTAAAGAGTAGCTGATTGCAAAATTATTCTTGCTGTGCTCCAGGGAATGAATTTGTCTTTTGACAGTCAGTAAATATGCAGGAAGAATAAAAGGAAGATGTGAGTCAACTTTTGTGACTAGAGTACCATTATTTCCACTGGTGGTTTCAGAAAATCGTACAGTTCTGCTCTTGTTGCTTTGAAATCTTGATTCAACATAAAGTACATAAAGGTCCCAGCATTAAAAAAGCAGTTACCATCGTGTTTAAGACACACAAAAGAAATTCCCTACTGCTTCATATAGATAGGGACATGGAATTCTTAGTGGTACTAGATCACTGTGTCAAATTATGTGACTGATATTAGAGGATTAGGTACTCTTTTATTTGGTTGTGGGGATTTTTTCCAATCTAAAGGTATGATGCGTTCTAAATTAAAATAAATCTGCCTGTAAATGTCCACTGGAAACTAGGTAGTTTGTGGAGAAACCATTTAGTAAACTGCCAAATAAAAAATGTATGACATGAAAATCATTGTGAATTTAAATAGCTATCAGAAATAAAAGTGTAATGCTATGGAACATGTGCCAAATTTGAAATTCCACTCTCCATAATGGCATAAGCCCTTCTGGTGTTTGGCTAATGCTTTATTTTACTGTATGTCCCTATCTGAATAAAAGTAATTCATAACCAACTAAATAAAGCTCCTACCTGATGTAGTAAATACTTCTGTGGTTCTGTGGCCCTTGAGGACTTTCGTACATTCCGCCAGTGTAAAATACACAATGTTACTTAAGCAGTTCTCTGCTAAGGCAGAAAAGACTGTAAAATCTGTTTTGTAGTGCATTGTAATGCATAATTGCCACATCATAACTTTTTAGTATCTATGGCTTTAATGTTGGCAGCCCTGTCAGTAGCAAGGAGTACTTTTTTGATCTTACAATTAAAACAAGTTCCAAATTACTACATAAATTATGTTAGGGAAAGAAAGGGAAAAAATCATCACAGATATTTTTAGTTCATTAGGAAATAAAAGCCCCAAATTGTTAACTTATGAACAAATGCTGTAGCATAGGTGTGAGGTGAGAAAATGTATTTTTACAGCAGTTGATATGTCTTACATAAAAAATTCTAGTAAATACTTTGCTATATTCTCAGTGTTTCACTGAGAAGCTGTCAAATGAGAGGAATATAAAGTGAATAGGTCCAAGATGCTCATGGGTAGTAAGTTTCAAGAATCATATTCTGGTATGAATACTGTATTCTGATATGTTATCACAGACTGTGGAGCTGTAACAAATAATTACTGGTGCATAAGTTCAGCACAATCATAGTATGCCTCAATAGATAATAATAATCTGACTTTATTATTGATTACATATCATTAGAGTGTTTGTAGATTCATAGAATGATTGAGGTTTGAAGGTACCTTAAAAATTATCTCTTTCCAACCCCCTACCACATGCAAGGACACCTTCCACTAGACCAGGTTGCTCAGAGCCACATTCAACCAGGCCTTGGAACACTTCCAGGGATGGGGCAGCCACAACATCTCTGGACAACCTCTGCCAGTGCCTAATCACCCTCACAGTCAGAATTTCTTCCTAATATTTAATCTAAGCTTGCTCTTTTTCAGTTTAAAGCTGTTCTCCCTTGTCCTCTTACTACATGCGCTTGTGAAAAGTCCTTCTCCACTTCTCTTGTAGGCACCTTTTAGGTACTTGGAAAGTGCTATAAGATCTCTCAAGAGCCTTCTTTTCTCTAGGTTGAACAATCCCAACTCTCTCAGCCTTTCCTCATAGAAGTGCTCCAACCCTCTAATCATTTTTCTATCCCTCCTCTGGACCTGCTCCAACAGTCCATGTCTTTGCTGTGCTGAGGATCCCAGAGCTGGATGCAGCACTCCAGATGGGGTCTCCTGAGGGGAGCAGAATCACAGAATCACTTCCCTTGACCTGCTGGCCACGCTGCTTTTGTTGCAGCCCAGGACCTGGTTGGCTTTTGAAGCTGCAAGTGCACATTGCTGGGTCATGTCTAGCCTCTCATCCACAAGGATCCTCAAGTCCTTCTTGGCAGGGCTTCTTTCAATCACTTCTTCTCCAGTTTGTACTCATGTCTGGAGTTGCCCTGACCCAGATGCAGCACCTTGCACTTGCACTTGTTGAACTTTTTGAGATCCTCATGGGCCCATTTCTCCAGTTTGTCCGGGTCCCTCTGGATGGCATCTCATGCTTCAGTTCTGTCAATTGTACCGCTCAGCTTTGTCTCCTCTGCAAACTCCCTGAGGATGCACTCCATTAAGGTCATTCAGGGTATTCAGGGTTTGGGGCTTTTTTTTCTGCTTGTCTCTTTGTTTTTTTATTTTGTTTTGATAAATGTTATGTAGAAAGTTTGAGAACCAAAGTGGAATGGGCTATTCAAAACACTCTTGGGAAGCAATGGTATGTTGACCCTACTGGTTTTGGTCTGGTTACTTGCTTAGTGGATACAACCTAGCTCTAGATTTTTTTAACACTTTATGTTTGATCTTGCAGAGCCCTTTGATGGGACAAATACTGCTAGAGCTGTACATGAGAAACAGAAGTTTGATATGATCAGAGGGGAATTTACACAGGTAAAAAGTACACTTCATTCAATTTTTCTGGTCACTTTGTTTTTCAAGATAATTATACAAATTTTACATTAAACCTGCCTGTTTCTGATGTTTTCTGCTTTGCACTACACAAATAAAAGAAACGTGGGGTTTTAAAAAAATTTGGAAAATTATTTCATATGAGTATTTATTAATGTCTGCCATTAAACATCAGGCTTAAGTTGAAGTGGTTATGCATAATAGTAAACCCTTTGTCTTAGATTTTCTTGTGTGTGTAAAATTCTAGTGATTAATAGTTAATAGCTCTAGAATTACAGCTTTGTCTTCATTCATTTTTTATTCTTACATGAATTTGAGTGGTAATAGACAATATTTTATACTTCTTACTATGCTGGTTTTTATAAATATCACCACCAAAATGATTTTTTTTTTTTTTTGCTGATTTTTGGCAACTTAATTATATTGGTACTTTTCTTTAGTGAGACCATGCTCATAATTTTAGAACATAAGTAGTTCAAACAGGAGCTATCACTGTCCCAGTCACTTGACACTTTAAAGCAAGAAAAGATTTAAACCTTGGTTAAACATCCTTTTTCTGAAAATCTTTGCCACCAACTCTCTTTTGTATTTGTCTCATATCATAGGCATTGAATTTGGAATTGCAACACTGAGTTCTCAGAAATCTCAATTTTCTGAAATCTCTGACTATTCAAAATGTGATTATGAGTAGGGATTAGTGAAGAGAAATGGCTTTAACCAGTTAAGACTCCCCTGTTATGCTGTTGTTGGAGCCTCCTGTTTACTCTGGTTATTCAAGTCCTTAAATACCTTGAAGGAATCTCTAGCAAAAAGTAATTCTATGCCAGATACTTGTAATAGAACAAATGCTTTAAGAGGTTATCTTAGTCAGAAAAGGAAACCTTTTCTTTGTAATTCTCTTCAGAAATGTCCATTAGTTTCCTTATATTTACCCATGTTAGTGTGCAAAATACTGTGTGGTTCACATACTTGTACATAAAAGAGCTGATTTTGTGAATCTGCCAAAGGCATGTTTACAAAGTAATTTGGGTTCTCATACTGTTCTGTGAAATTAGAGTAAAATTTCTCTTTTCAAGTTTTCAGGGAACAAAATTTGTTTCAAACCTGTGTGGTTTTCTGAAAAATACAAAAGCAGCTGTTTGATTGTAGCTGTCTGGAAGCCATCTGCTAGAGTGATACAGCCCTGAAAAAATTTCCTCTTTACTAGGTACCATAAAAATGGCAGTTGTTCTAAAAGTGCAAGTACTATAACTTGTAGTATTTTTTAAGAAGCTTAAGGAATCTATTTTGTCCTTGAGATATTATTATTCTTCTGGTTTTCACTATACATTGGGATTTAAATGAACTCTGTGTAAAGACAGGAGAGTCACTGCAGTTCTTTGCAGGCTCATGGCCTGACAGATGTCTTGAAATTCACTAGAATACAGAAGAAAGTTGAAATAACCAGTTTTGAAGACACAACTGCATTTTGGAAGTGACAGTGTGTGACATTGTTTATCAGGAGTCTTGATATGAGTGTATTTGAGAAAATTATTTTGCAGTTAGAATATCAATGTAACGCTTAAATATTGTTAACATCTGTGTCTCCATGTCTCCACAAATCCAGTCTATTCTTGAAAGGCTCTACCTTCCTTGTTAGTTCATTGGATTTTGTGTACCTTTTGGATTTTGCTTCCCTTTAAAAAACCACCAAAAACCAGCTAACCAGAAAAAAACCCACCCACAAACTCTTTCCAAGGAAGAAAAAAATATCAACCTTGCTTTTGTGGGTCTGTGATACTTGCTGCTTATAATGGTATTTAAGTTTAATGCCAAGGATTATTTAGTAGGGGTTTTTGGGGTTTTTTTTTTGTGACCTTGTGCTTTTTTTTCCCCAGGCTTGGCGACTATTACGAGACAAGAAAGACCTGAACTATATATTACCTTTAAGAGCAAATGAACAGAAAAGATAACCAACTTCCTTCACTTTCTTTTTCCTTTTGGATCCTGCTGAAACAAAGAACAATATCAAAAATAAGGAGGCACCTACCCCATGGTTCTTTATGACCTGTTTTTCTCTATAAACTTTTGTTAAGAAAATGTTTATTTTAAGGATGTGGCATATTTTATTACTGACATTTGTTAATACAGCTGTTCATTCAAAGGTATGTTTTCTGAAAATGCTTGCATTGCTGACTTCTAGAAGAAACTAACAGCAAACAACAAGAATAAATCTATTTCAGGGAAAGTATGGGGATATATTGACTTGTTGTTTGCATAATCTTTGTAGCCATTAACTCAGACAGATTTAACAATGAAACACAGACATTCAAAGTTAATCAATGTACTACATCCTTAAGGCACTGTGTACAGTACCCACTTCTTGATGAACAGAGAGCCCATGCTTTACATCTGCTTAATTTTAGTAAGCATTTTTGTTCAACTTGGCACTTTCCATTTTTATTTTACTTGTAATAACAAGTGACTGTTTATGAAAATGAAGGTAGATTATAGTTGGTAGTGTTCTGGATATCAGGAACTGTAATCTAAACTGAAATTTTCAAGCAACAGTTCTGCTACAAAGAAGTTGAAATAAAAAAGCTCAGTTATATATATATAAATGCTTCATAGTCACACAGAGTAGGCATGAAAAATTTTAGTGCTTCCTTTTACATATTTGAAATAGTGGTCATGTCTGCTTTGGAGAAAAAGGAAAAGACCAAATCAAAATCAAAACACCTCACAACCCTACCAGTGCCACAATAAGGTGGGCTTCTCTTTTGATTTTGTGTAAGTGTTTGTAAGTTGGTCAGCCACTGTAAATTGAATTTAAATAAGTGATATTGAAAATTTGAGCTCTTCCAAAAAAACTGCACACCCTTTCTTGGACCTCCTGTAGCACTATATCTGCCTCATATATTTGCTATTGAAGACCAATTAATTGTAAAAACTGTACTTACCACTGATGTCAAATTCATACTTTCATTCTTTTAAGTTAATATTTTATATGGTGTCCAGTGAAATAAAAGTTTATATATGGAAGATAGAGGTAATTTTTTCTATTTATGTCATTTTGTACTGCATATTTAAAATATTTCCTAAAATTAAGTAAAGTAGGAAATACCTGGTAAGGTAGGGCCTATTTTGCAATTCATAGACATCTGCTGTGGCTATTCTGCAGTGAATCTGTGAACAGGTAAAAGTTTAGTTTATTGCATTCCCTAACAATAGTGTGAAAACCCTTATAATTGTAAAATAACAAACATTATCACTTCTTGTGCAAACTTTTAAATTCCAGTTTATTTTGAAGTTCTAGAAACTGTAAACTATTTGCCTGATGTGAGAGTACTTCTACACACTTCATCATGGTCTAGTCTATATAGGATTTTGGCTTGCTTTTTAAAACACTTTCCTATTGTAATGTGAACAGTTTTAATCTGACTCTAGCAGTCCACTGAAATGTTCTCCCTCCGTGTGTATGTTCCCCGTCACTGCACTTCCCCTATAAGATGGTAGATTTGAATCTCAGTGAAACATTTACTTTGATCCACTTTATGTAAAATTGAAGCACAATATTTTAGGACAGGCTGATGTCTGGACTCAAAGATGCTCTACAAGCTGTAGGTGGATTTTGGGGAAAGGGAAGGGCTGCTCCTTTTTAAAAAAGGTGTTTCGCTGTATCTTTGTCTAGAAAGCTGTATTTTAAGTGAGCTGGATCTGAGTTACAAAACTTTGCGTCTCTTATGAGTTTGCTTTGCATCACCTAATGTGTCAACATTTCATGCATCTTAAATTAATGCTTTATGTTTGAAACCACTTCTCCCTAACTGTTTTTAAAAAGTTAATTAAAAAAAAATTGTGATGCCTACGTGCAACTCTGTATAATTTGCCCCACTAACTCAGTGGTATGTTTAATACACGTCTAGGTCTGTAACCACAATGGTCTGCATCTTGGAAAAGATGTGGTTTTTTCTCAAGTTTTTGTACTTCTGATAAGCTACATCTATACTCAGAAATGTGAATTAGATGGTAGTTTTCCCCAGTTGTTTGGGGCCAAGGCTGTTCATAGCATATTTGTTAAATGGTGGCCTGCAACATTTGTCAGAAAACTTAAGCTGTAATACCACAAAATAATACTTTGGGAAGAGCGGGTAGGAACTGAACTTTAAGTTTGGATTCAGTTCTACGTAATCTGAAGCTGTTCAGAGGTTTAATGACCCAGGTTTTCATCTGCTCTGGACAAGTATCCAGAGTGAGAAATCAGCTAAGGGTATATCATAACTTTTACCATTAGTGTGAAGTTTTCCTTTCTCCTCAGCTTCAAAATTAAAAACCTTCACCCACTTATCTCTTGGCATACACCCTAGCATGAGTAGTTTTCTTCTGTGAGATCTTTGGTAAGAGGTGTTTCTCGTGGCTGACCAAGGTTTCACTGTGTGTGCAAGATGCTGTCTTCTCTGAGATTTGATTCAAAATAAAAATGCTTTAATTCAGCTCTTTGTTATTTTTAGAACTATTCTTGGCTACACATTTTGGCATTGGGTTTGCTTGTCTTTTCTCACCTTACGTGTCAGAAACCACTAGTGTCTTCTCTAGGATTTTAAGAACTCTCTTTAGTCCCCCGGAAGTGGTTTTAATTAACAGGTTCAGAGGTGCCCAGGAGGACCAAACATTAGCAAGAGCTTCCCTTTCAGTGACAGTAATGCAGAACCAATATAGGCTGTAAACTGTAAAACTTGAAGTTTCTCTTCTAGCTCTTGCTCTCACTTTTTCTAAAATGTGAATGGCTGAGTGTATCTCAGTACCTTAGGGTGTTCTGACAGTATAAGGGGTTATCCCTTATAATGAAATCAATATAAATCAATTTCAAGACTCACATTACAGGGTGTCATGATTGTTTGAGAGAAATGGGCAGCTATGATAAAAGGATGTAAGATGATTTGTTGAAAACTTGAAGTTAGCATTTGTGAATACCATTCCAAATGTTTATTTGAAACCCATGCTTTACTTACACTTTGGGCAGTGGATTAAATTCACAATATATTTGGTGTTAAATTTAAGTCCCTCAGAGAATGTCACTCTTGATTTATTGGACTCTACTTACACTGGGTTGTCTTGTTCTCTGTAATCCCTGTGTGTTCTGATACAAATCTTTCCCTTGTTGACTTTAACGGATTATGATGTTTGTAGGAAGAGCATGAAAAAACATGCTATTTTCTTCAGTTTACAGGTCAAATTAACTTGTGAGAAGTACAAAAGTGAAAGCGCTAGGTCTGGAAATAATTTGAAGGGGTTCTGGTAAAAGGGTACTCACCTTTCTCTTACTGTGCTGAGAACTGAATCAAAACTTGTGCAATATATGTATGTTTCTCATAAAAGCATTTCTAGAAGACTTGTAATGCTCTTGCCTTCCACGTGTAAAGAATGTGAAGTACTCTACCTTAAATGTCATTGTGCTGTGTACACTGTCTGTGCTCATGATAAAATGTAGAGTTTAATTTAGTTTAATATGTGTTTCAAATACACTTTTTAAAAAAAACTACGTTCTCATCTTGTAAATTGTGTATGTCAGTGGGTAGGTCAAGAGTAGAAAGGTTTGACCTGTATGTATTGTTTTGAAATATCAGGAGGATTTTAATATAGCTTTGCAGAGATAGGTTGTACTCAGAAATATTTGGTTGGGGATTTCTATACTTCCAACACAAGGAAGAGTTTGCTGATTTATTTATATCCAACTATTTATTTGAAGAACAATAAAAAAATGGAGGAGGGGTATTAGGGTTATGGTGTGTATACAGTGGTTTATACCTGAGATACCTTGGAAGTCCTTTATTTAGAATCAGAGGTGCTTTTCCTCCTCTTCTGGAAATAAATTTTTTTAAATAAAATCGTTCAAGTGGCATGTACAGGTGGGATATATTTCCATTTTGTCTGTGAAAAGCACTGCATTTCATGTAAAATGCAGAATTATAAAGCTTAACCTAAACTCTGCATGGTAGTGTAGTTTGTCTTCGCTTTAAATTAAAATTGGTTCAAGTCCACTCAAAGAGGACATTTTAAATGTTCTATGATTAAACACGTTGACAAATTTGGGTTTTAAATACATTCCTTGCATATGGTTAAATGCCACAGTGCATCTGATACCTTTTACAGTACGATATTATTCATTAAATGCATGTGTCTGAGGCTCATCCACTAGTTACTGTATTTGACCTTTCCAGCTCAAATTTGAGGCACTCTGGGTGTGTTTAAGGGTAGAACTTGCTAAATGCACCTTTTCTTGGGGCCACAGGAAAACTCTGTCTGCTTCATCTGTGCTGTCCACCCCAAATTTGTTAGAGGTGGCTTGGGAAGGTCTGCTGGGGCTCCAGCCCCTTTCCTCCCTGCTGCTGCCTGGCTGCCCTGTCTGCTCTACCAGCAGGTCCAGCAGCAGCGGCAGGCAGGCGAAGGGGGTGAGCAGCTGGAGTTGGGCCATTGGGTTTGGCCACGTGTCCTGGCACCTGGTTGGTGCTACGGCCCTGGGTAGGAACAGCAGCGACTCTGCGCTGTAACTTGGCTGCCTTCTATTTAAAGACTGCCCTGAGTCAGGAGAAGTGAGTGCCACTGGGGATGACAGTTGCTTCAGGCAGCCCTGGGGAGGACAGGGTTGGGGGTAAAAATCACCGGCAAGGGCCTGAGCTGGGAAGGGAATGGAGGGTTCCCGTGGCGCCGAGTGTGATAGGGCATCTGAGACCTCATCCTTTGTAGGAGATGAAGAAGAAGAGGAAGAAGAGGAGGAGGAGGAAGAAGAAGAAGAAGAGGAGGAAGAGGAGGCTGTGGACCCAGAGGAAGCAGAGGAACTGACTAACAGGTACTGTCTCCCCAGAGACTCACAGCCTCAGTGGCAGCTGGCAGCTCCACCCCAAAGCACCAGCCACAGAGGATGCCAGGATTTGGGGGCCTGTGCTGGCTTTGTTGGCTTTCCCCCTTCTCTTACCCAACTGCTGCAAATTTAAAAAAAAAAAGGGGGGGGGGGGGGAATAGAGGAGGGGCTTGGGAGGCTGTAATATTTCTTTTTTTCAGATGAGTATGGCTGTAATTAAGTTTTGTGCAGTAAGCGCCTACCCCGAGTTCCCTGAAAGCTTTTCTATTTAAAGATCCTCTGATGTGCCAGCTCAAGTGGCATCTCCTTCCACTCCTCCTTCTTTGGCTGACTCTTTGTCACATATGGATCTTAAATGCTCTGCAGATATGCTTGTCAGGAGAAAATGCTCAAAGATTATAATGGTGCATTACAATTTGTTCCTTTTTATGGCCGTTTCTTCCTTCCCACTTGGTCCTCCCTCTTCGGTCTCTTCTTTCCTAAAAAAGGAAAAACTTGCACATGCTTGCCACTGCCAGTCATGATTTGTGTAGATGATTTTTGTGGTGAAAAAGGAAATATTCTATCACTTTGATTTTTTTTTTTAACACTTTTGGTTTTTTCAATAAATCTTGCACTGAAACAGTTTGTTGTCCTAATACTGCTCTCCTACCATCAGGAAAATAACAAGCAAGGGAGTGGCCCTGTGCAGGGTGTGGTGGTGTCTGCAACCCAATCCGTGCAGACAGACTCCTCTGGCTGTGCCAGTACAGTTGGTTTCATAAAGAGACCATGAGGCCTGAGAGTCCCCTGGCACATATCAGGTGTCAAGATTTCTTCCTTTTCTCAAGTAGGGTCCGTTAATTTTGAGTAGATACTGTAGGAGGAATCCATTTCTTAAGAAATATGTCATATAGTTCCTCGGTTCTGTAAAACCATCCTGCGTTTACCACCAGTCTGTGTGCATCACAGTTCAAAGTGCTTTATGACATACTGATGGTCACTGAGAGAAAAAAGGTGGCAGAAAAGGGGTAGGGGACTCCGCAGCCTCACCCACCTGAAGTCCTGCAGGAATGAAAGTCAAAAAGGGAAATGTAGTCCAGGGCTGTAGGAAAACCACCTTGCACGGGGAGTAAAGAGCTAGTTTTCCACAATGGGCAGACACCCTGATGAATAATGCTGCTTTACTCCCAAGGGAGGTGTTCACTTTTCAATCCCATACATGCAAAGAGAGGGGTTATGTGCCAATAAACACTTTTTGCACTTATCTGTAAGCCTACAAGAAAACCGGCTGAAGCCAGTGGAGTGGAGCTGCTCACTGCAGATAGTGAAAGCAACAGACAATTTTTAATGGAATCTGCAACTAAATGGCTAATAACAAAACTCAAACTGTAAAACGTAAGTGGGAACGGCTTAAAAGGGAGAGAAATCTATGTAGCCTTGAAGCTATTTACTATTTGTGCTGGAAGAATGACTTCCCCATAGGTGCCTGTTAGCTGCTCCTCATAGCTGGGTCTTGCTTCTGGCTGGCAGCCTCTGCAATGCAAACTTGGGTATTGCATCTCACCACTTATTTAAATCACAGCAAACATTCCCTCTAGTTCCATGGTTTAAACACAGCAGAGTTTATCCTCTCTTGCTAATAAGAAAGGTCAGAGTCTACCAGAGCGGTTTTTAACAGCTATGCTAGGCGGTGACTGAGCATATTTAAATCTACTAGGTTATTTTAAGTAAGTTCAAGAAGATGTAAAATTTTGGGTTAGACACAGATGTGGTGACTGCACCAAGTGCTCAGCAATGGTTTAGACAAATTAAACAAAACTGACTCTTTATCTGCTTAGACATTGTCGCAAATGTCAGCAGGGCTGTCAAGCGTCAGCCCTCCCCCCATGCCGAGTGCCTGGGCAGAGCTCCTGGCAAGAACAGCTATGTCAAGCCCCTGGGACATACTTAGGCTGAAAGCTAATTATTTGTTGACAAACAGGTCTTCAAGCCCCCATCGCAGAACAGATTTTTTGTGTGAAGGCACTTTGAAAACGTAGCTTAGAGGAGGTGTAACTAACATGCAAACTTGGCTGAAGACAGCCTGTCCTGGCCTCTGCTGTCATCAATTTATTTTTAACAACCCCGTGCTCACTGTTGTTTCTGCCTTCCTCCTCTGCATGCAGTTGAGCAGCACCTGGTTGTGCAAAGTCGCAGTCAGCAGGAAAGTCCCCAGTGGCTCCTATTTCTCCCTTTCAAACATATTAAATAGCATCATACCTATTTTATACAAGTCGTGCAGCAAGATGGCTGGACCGAGGTCAGGAAACACCTTTGTGAAAGGAGCAGAAGATCCCTGGTGTCCCTCTGGGACACCAGCCCCTGAGCCCTGACCAAACAGCTCCAATTCCACACTGTGCAGCAGCTGCAGCAAATAAAATCCCAAAAGCTGCAGCAGAACTTATGACTTGACCCAAAATTATGATGCACTCACATAAAAAGCAGAAGAGTTTGGGTTTCACATCTTTATCACCCTTTCTCATCTAATGATTAAATAATTTAGTTTCCTGGCACAGGTTTTTATACAAGTAATGAGACTAACATGCAGGATCAGAACCTATTAAAAAGATGCGATAAGGGCTTCATATCCTTGTCAGCATAAATAACCCACTGATCTGCACAGGGTTCATACAATATTTTCTTGCCTTTGGGTATATTTACTATCTGAGATAGATGAGTTGCAGCAGATGACTTCTGTTTCTAGCTCTATCCAATTAATCATTTAACAGGGAAAATATTTTGAAAGTGTGTATTGTGTGCTTTGGGGCAAGCATGAGTATGAACTCAATAAGTTTTAATTTTTATGTTGGTGAGAATTAAGTCTAACTATAGAAAAGACTGGTTTACATACCTGCTGAAATATCTGTGTCTCTAATGACTACATGATGGATGAGCTGTTCTGACACAGCTCTATCTCTCAGACTATTTCCAGCTGATTTCCTTTTGCAGTGTGAAGGTCTCTGGTTTCTGGATGTATACAGGGAGGTATACATAAATATGGCTCTACAGCCAATTTGTGTTTCCACATAGCTTGTTTACCTGGAATAGGTATGGAATTCATTTTATCTACTCATTTAGTGGTGACCTGTAACCAGTAGATGGAGAGAAAGTCCTGGAGTTCTGGAATTGGTTGTTATTGTTGTTGTTTTGTGCATTTGTTTGGGTTTTTTTGGTTTGGTTTGGGTTTTTTTTTTTTTTGTTTTAAATGAAGCAGTCCTTCCACAAGATCAGAGGTCTATAAGGTTTAGAGCTGGGTCTAGTTTGGAACAATTGGTGAAAATGGGTGGAATGGGAAAAACAATGGAGAAGGGGTCTGCCTGCCATGTGGGGGATGCTGCAGCGTCTAGGAGAGCAAAAGAGTATGCATATGTAGCAAATGGGATGCTGGGAAGGAAGGGATGGTAAGGGGAGTATTGAGGGTTTGTCTTGCCAAGAAAAGGTTTACCATACCCTGCTCAAAGCAGAGAAAGATGTGGGGAAAAGATGTGTTTTAGTTTCCTAAACACACCTGCCTTGATCCGGGGTAGAAGGAGCTGGCACGGCTGTTTTTCTGCCACATGCAGCAGGTGCACGGACAGGGAAGGTGAGAGCCATGGGAAGCAGAGCTGTGCAAGCCACCTCAAGCATGTCAGGGTACAGGCTTGAGCCAAGGGTCACTGAGAGCAGCTGAGTGGGGGAGAATACTGAGCTGGGGGCATAGCAGACGGGAGTGGTGCAGCCAGTGTCCCCACAAACACCCTGGCCCCTGCTCTCTCCTGCAACTGGCCACGGCATGTTTTGTGTCTCTTCAGCCTTTTGGATAACATTAACTGAGCCCTTAATAAAGGTCTGCATTGCGGTTAGGATCTAAAATAGCACTCAGACTTCAAGAAGTTGCCAGTGGGTCTCAACAGAGTGATTAAATAACTGTGTAAAGAAAATCTTCCATTCACACTAAAGTGTTTGATACCTGTGCTCCCTCCACAACATGTATGGTACAGAATCCAGAATGCAGTAGCACAGCAGACCTCTGGGGTACAGAGGTGCTGCAGTTTTTCAAGCACCATCTGATCCTGCAAATGGCAATGCCACTAGGACATGCCACAACCTGGTGTTTGGAAAAGAGATCAGATGTGCGGCAGGCTGTGTCACTTCCCAGACATCTCTGAGTGTAGGCGATGGAACAAAATAAGTGAGCCAGGGCCAGCTCTTGGCTCCTAGCTCCTCATAGTAAAAATCAGCTTTGTAGATGGGCAAACAGCTGTCTTACTGTTTTTGGACAATTATCCATTTGAATTTGGACAGATGCATGAACCACTTTGTTGGCAGAAGAGACATCATTAACACTGACAGAAGTCAACAATAGGTTATTAAGTGAAAGACTGGGTTTAAAATGGTGACTTTCTGTAGCTCCTAACTCTCTTTGCCTGAAGAAGGAGATGGATGAACTATAACCGTAGGAAATGCAGAGCAATATACAGACACCTTGCTGAGCATACTGATTGCTGTAGGGGTAAAGGGGCAGCATGGTAAAGGCTGAAACTACAGGAATGTACAGAATAAAACAAAAGTACAGAAAAAATAAGGGTTTCCTTTCTCCTGGGAAGGCAAGCTGGCCACAACCAGTTTTCACCATCCCTGCATTTCGCCTGAAGGAGGAGCCTTCATAGAATGAGATACCTTGTCAGTGCAGTCCTAGGCTGGCATCTTGGTTATTTTATCTGTATTGTTTTCAGTTTGCGAGCTGTTATGCAGTAAACAGCAATAAATTTTGATGATGCCTGCAATTGCAAGGTCTGATGTGAAGCAGATAAAGGTAGGCTGTGGAGTATTTTAGAAAGATCATGGGCTGGCTGCATCTCCTTGTGATAGTGATGGTGTGAACAGATGTGCACACCCCACTCACAGTGTGTCTGAACATGACTGCTCCAGCAGCTGGGGAGGTGAAAACTCTTCCCTGGAATGATACATAAGGGAACATGTCCCCAGCTTCACAGGCTGGACTAGAAACCTGAAATCCCAGTGAACACATCACGGAAGTTGTAGTGAGAAGCAGAGGGCTGTGAGAAGCAGGGGGAGGTGATAAGAAAAATCTGGATTTGAGCTATTATGGCAGGTTGTCAGTGTCTCTAAGACTTATAAAAGGTTTAAGTCAGTGTCCTAGCAGTGAAATAGCAAACTGACAGCATATGTGCCAACAGGATTGGGTGTGAAATATCTACATGGAAAAAAGATAGCACTGGCTTTTGTCCCTGGATGTCAGTGACTTCATACCTGCATGTATGGAGCTGAAATATTGCAAATGTCTTTTTGCAATGGCAGACACTTCTATGATTAGCAAGAAAGGTCTTTCAGCTACTACAGTGCAGCATTAAAATTGTTCACAAAACTAGAGCAGCATTTGGAAGTCTGTTGCAAGTCAATGTTTGAGTTATGTGTCTTTCATTCTGGTCTTTATAGAGTGTCTCATCATACTGTAGAGGAATATGAACTGTGACCGGCTAGTGACATGAAAATGAGATAACAATTTGAATAATTCAAGGTTTTTACACAAGTATGGCCAGGGCAACCCATTCCTATTCTTTTATATCAGCTAAAGTGGGTGTGCTGCTCTGTTCTGGATTAAGTTTTATTTAACAATGAAGGACAATAAATTTAAAAATAGATGTTGAAAAATGAAAAAAAAAATATTTGTTATCTGTTATTTTGACTCAAGTAATAGAAAGCTTCCCTAGTACTATTGCTTTTGATTTTTATTTTTTAAATTTGATTTTATTTTGTTATGTCACAGTCAACTTACTGTCAAGCCATGGAAACAGTAAAGGAAAAGCTAGCAGAAAAATCAGTATAGATGTGTTTGCTGAGCTCCTTTCTCCAACATGTAAGTTTTCCCCGATGGAGCTAGCCTTGCTAGAGAGTACTACACCAAGGCAAGGAATCAGCTGTACCTCCTGGTGTTTATATCTGTTCAAGGGCTTGGGGGAGGAGTGGTGGGGTATGGCTAAAATATGACTATTTAGAATTGCACTGTCAGACTTGCTTTGTACTGTGGGCTTCTGTCCAAGTTGTCCTGCGAGTCACCATTTCCAGCAAATTCATGGAAAGGTAAGGGCAGCATTGCTAGTAGCAGGATTACCTTTCTGTTTCCATTAGGTACTGAGCAGGTTTGCTGAGTGACCTTCACAAAAGCTTTACAGTTCAGAGAGTTTGCTTGATGGAGCAATTATGACTCTCCACAGGATTTCTTCTTTTCCTCCTTCAAAGATCTTTGCTTTCTGCCTGGTGCTTGGCACCATCTGGAACAAAGCTGACTGCTCCTTGGGGATGTCCCTCTTCCTCTGTAGCCTGCAGGAATCTCTGGCACCTGTGCAGTGTTGGGTCACACCTTTGGCAGCTGGTCAGATGGGTTCTTCTTCTCTGATCCCATGGTTAGGAGCTAGGTTTCTTCACTCTAGCTTGAGTGCTTTATCCAAATCAACTGGAGGGTGACCCTTCCCTCTGTTCAGTGGAAGCAGGATGTTTTATTACAATAGGTTACATTCTTTCATGGGAGCAACAGAGATTTCTCCACTTCTGCTCTGCTGAAGGCTATGGTTTGCCCAGCAGATGCTCTGCCTTTGTTTCCAGCAGCTACAAATGTGATTTCCATAAATGTACTGTCTACTCAAGAAATACTGGCGTTGAGTGTTTTGCTTACCTTTTCTATGCTTTATTTTGGAGTAAATATTGCAACCCTAAAAATACTTGCCTCACATTGCCCCCCCAACCCGCCACATTGTCTCTTTTAATTGCTTTTTCTAGTCCTTACATCTAACTTTGAAGACTGTTTTCCTTTCTGAAGCTTCCCAGAAAGACATTTTCCAGCCTTTTTTTATAACTGAGAGATTTGATTGCAGCATATGATAGTGCCTTGTTTATATATTGATAGGTTTAAAGCTAACTTTATGAAACATGGTTATTTCATTCGGGGAGGGCGTAGTGTATTTTTGCTGTTGAATGTATTCTAAATTACTTTGTTAAATACGTAGAGTGCTTAGGGGATGAAACATGAGAAGACAGCAACAAACTAGTGGATGGACTCTCTACTCCTTTGAGCATTTTATAGTCATTCACACTTGTGCAAAACAAGTGTGGTGCTATTAAAACACTGACAGTATCTTCTAAGTGTTTAATGCAAGGTTTAATTTATACTGTGAAATAAATACACTCTGGAGACCAGTCGCAGAATCAGCTCAATCTCACACTGGCAAAACAAGGTCAGATCAAAGACTGTTTTTTCTGCATTGTCAAGAGCATTTAAACACCTCCCCTTCATTGAACTAACCTTGCAACATGCAGTTTTGCAAAAATCCATCTAAAATATATTTGTCAGATGAAACGACTTTTCTTATGCTTGTACTTTTTAAAATTTATGCTTGTGCAGTACTTTTACAACTCCAAAAAGTATTTTTCCTGTAATGAAAAAATTCAGGTTTTACTGCAATAATTTGATTTGTTGTGCGTTTTTAATAGCTTTTTTTTCCCCTTTTGTTCTTTTTTTATATAGTTTAAAAGACCTTATCCAAAATGAGGATGTGAAACCCAAGCTTCAGTACATCATGACTAACCCCTCCTTTTCTATGGTAGCATGTCAAAGTGAAGACAGTGGAATAACCTGGGAAACCAGCTCGAGCAGATGTTCTACTCCCTGGACCTCAGAAACTAGTACAACTTCTGACCTTTACAGTATGGAAAGTTCACCGGTAGGTTCTCCTCCAGGAAAAGTCATCTTTATTATGGATGAAGGTAAGATTGTTCGGAAAAGGACACGCAAATCTTCAAACAGGGTACCAATGGCTACAAGCCTGAAGGGAGGCCAGGGCAATAAAAAACGTGATTCTTCTGGAATGCAGAGACAAGAACCAAGAACTGTTCTAGGAGATGTGCAGGCCTCCATGTTGAATGTTGAGCAGGTGGAAGAACAAGACACAGATGAAGAAATGTTGGACGACAAAGAAAACTTAGAGAACATCACAGAAGAGCCGGTAAAACGTGCTCCGATAAGATCAATATTTAGGGAGAGCAGACTGAGAAAAGTTGGTCCAATCCTCGGAGGACCAGTACAAGCTAGAATCCAGCTGTTCAACTCCATTTTTGGAGGGACTGGGCCAGCCCCAGAAACATCAGAGAAAACCAAAGTACGAAGAAGTAGCTCAGTTTCAGGAGACTCTGAACAGTTCCTTGAAACATCAGTAAAAGAAAGATTGCTGAAGTTCAATTCACACTCAGAAGCAACACGTCCAAAACCTTTCCAGGGAGCAAGAAGTAGAATTCTTGAAACACCATCAGAGAGAAGAAGGAAGCAAAGAGAACAACTCTTAGCACACACAGATCAAAGCTTTTCTTCACCAACACCACCTCTTGAAAAACAGCTTACTAAGAAAGATGATGTTTCATCTGAAAATATTGAGCCTATTAAAATGAAAGAAGCAACTCTTCAACATGAAGAAAGGAAAGACAGACAACCTCTTCTGGAGACTCCAAATCAGGTATCAGGACAGTCACTGAAGTCCTGCCCTCCTGAAGAAGCCAGAAAGCAGCAAAGTTATTCACCTGCAATCAAAACATCAGTGACAGAGCCAACCACCTCCATGTCATTAGAGCCTGATAAGAAACAAGCGACTCTTTCCTCAGCTGATAATGCAAACAAGAAGCGAGACCAATCCCTGCTGACAGCATCAGATCATCTGGATGAACTGAAGAACCAGGAATTTCAGGCAAATTCTGCACCACAGTCTGTTTCAGCAGATTCTGTTGATCAATTAGAAAGAAGTACCCAGCATATTTTGCCTACAGCATCCATGTCAGAACATCCTGAGAGGAAAGCACAGAAGCCTTCCTTATCTAGTGCTCCATCAGCTAAATCTAAATATTCCACTCTAACTGAAACAGAACAGGAAGATATTATTCCTCAGTCATCAGAATCTGCACAGTCTGAGTCTGAACATGTGCTTGTACCATATTCTGGAGGTGAAACAGAGCAGCAAGAAACCAAGAGTCCCTCATCAACAACTGTACTGTCACAATCTGAGACTTCAGGTCTAGTGTATTCTGCTGAAAGTAAAGAAAGTCAAAAGACCCAACTCTCAGAGACTCAAAATGTTCATTTGGAGAACCAAACAAAGTCTGAACAAGCCTTTTCCTCCTCCCTTCAGGAAGCAGATGAGCAAGGACTTAAACTAAATCTACCAGTTCCTGAAAACAGAGATTCTAAATATTTTGGCATTTCGTATCCTATTCAAACAGGAACAGAAGAAACTCAGAAAACTTCAGCTGTAAATAAAGCAGTAGATTTTGATCACTCTGGTTTTTCTGTTGAAAAAACCAAACAAGCAGAAAGTGCACAAATGGAGATGGAACACCCAGATTTCTCATATTCCAGCAAAGAAACTGAGGGATCAGAGACAACACAGATGGAGACAGAACATCTGGACTTCTCTTCTTCCAAGGAAGAAGCAGAGGAATTGAAGGGTGCGGAGATGGAGATGGAGCATCCAGACTTTTCTTCTTCCAGGGAAGAAATGGAGGAACCAGGTAGTGCACAGCTAGAGACACAACATGCAGATTTCTCACATTCCAGAGAAGAAACAGAGGAATCTAATAGTGCAGTACTGGAGACAGAATATCCGGAATTACTTTTTTCCACAAAAGAAATGGAGAAATCAGGGAGTTCACAACTGGAGACAGAACATCAAGATTTTTTTTCCAAGGAAGAAACAAAAGAATCAGAGAGTGCACAGCTGGAGATGGAGCATCCAGACTTTTCTTTTTCCAGGGAAGAAATGGAGGAACCAGAAAGTGCACAGCTGGAGATAGAACATCCAGATTCATCATATTCCAGAGAGGAAATGGTGGAATCAGAGAGTGCACAGCTTGAAATGGGTCATCCAAACTCTTCTTTAACTGAGGAAGTGGTAGAGGAATTAGAAAATACACAGCTGGAAATGGTGCATCAGGAGTTTTTATCTTCCAGGCAAGAAACAGAAAAACAAACATGTGATGATTTTGAACTGAAACAGCCAGAATCTTATTTCCCTGAAGAAGGAGAACATGAACAAAAAGAAGAGTTTGGTTTGGTGGAGGAAGCAGAGAAAGAAAACACTACAGAACTCCAGTTGGTACATCCAGATACACTTGATTCCACTGAAAGAGCTGAAAAACATCAAACTGGGTATCTGGAAACAGCAATTTCAGATTTACCATGTCCCATGAATGAAACAAAGCACAAAGAATTGTCACAAGCAGATTCAGATAATTCCCTTCATGCATATTTTAGTGACAAAGGAGAACAGCTGCAGCCTGTACAGCAGGATTCACAACATGGAGGTAAGCTCGGTTCCAGTGCCAAGCAACTGCAAGAAGAAACTACTCAACTGCAGCCAGAGCATCCAACCTGGTCATATTCTACTGGAAAAGAACAGCAACACAAAACCTCACGGCTGAGGGCAAAACAGGCAGAGACAACATATTCTGCTGGCAAGACAGAACAGCATCAAATATTACAACCAAAGCTGGAACAAACAGATTCCACATATTCCCAGGGAGAAACAGCACAAGAAGGTGTACAAAGAAACTTAGAAGGTCCAGAGCCATCATGTTTCATTAGTGAAGCAGAGCAACAGGAAAAGGTACAACTAGTTTCAGAAAACAAGGATTTCTCATTTATCTCTGGAGAAGAAGTGCAAAAAGGGGTGGAGCCAGGTTCTCTGGGGTCACATTTGACTGACAGAGTAAAGCCTTGGGAAACTACACAACTGAAGCAGGAACAATCTTTTTTATCCTGTTCCACTGCTGGTACTCAGCAACAGGAAACATCACCACCGAATGCGTCCAAGCCAGACATATCATATTCCTCTGGCAGAACGGAACACAAAGATTCAGTGCAAAGAGAGCTGAAACAGCAGGAAACAGGTGAACAAAAAGCTGTGTTAATTGAAAGAGAGTATCCAGATTTGTCAGAAAGCCGTGGTAAAGAGGAGCCACAGGTCATAGACCAAATTAATTTGGCACAGCAAGAAATAGCAAAACCAGGGTTAGTGCATCCATCTTTGCCATATTCTTTCAGCAAACAAATGCAAGAAGAAATGCAAACAGAGCCAGCGTATCCAGAACAAACATTTTATATAAGTACAGAAACACAGGAGGAAATGATGCAAAACAAATCAGAGCAATCATTTCTTTCCTGTTCTACTGGCAAAACAGAGGAAAAAGAAACAGTACATCCAGAGCTGGAGCAAACATTTTTGCCATCTTCCAGTGGAAAAGAAGCTCCGCTGGAAATGGAAATGAGTTCAGAATATCCAGATTCGTCATATTCTTTTTATGAAGCTGAACAAGAAAAAACATTGAAAAATCTAACCTTGCAGCTTCATTCAAAGCAACAAGAAGTTGAAGCAGTAGTGAGGGAACGTCCAGATTTTTCATATGACAGTGGTGAATCAAAACCAGGCAGAAAGGTGGAGCAGGAGTCAGGACATCCAGAGCTCTCATACTCCATGGGAGAAACAGGGAAACAATCAGAACATTTGGATTCACCAGAAACCCTGGATGAAGCAGCACAAGATGAAAGTATGGAAGTAGAATCTCAATACCCAAATCTGCCGTATTCTGATGTCCAAAGAAACCAGCAAGAAACTTCACAATTGGATTCAAAATTTTCAGATTTATCATTTTCCTTTGGTAAAGACAAAGAACAAGCAACTCAAAAGTTTGAGTCTAAACATCAAGAGTTGCCTAAAATGGCCAGAAAAAGAGCTTCTCCAGCAACTGCACAAATAGAGTCAAAACATCCAGAAATTGCACCATGGGAAATGAAGCATCCTAATTTGTCACATTCCACTGATGAGACAAACAAGCAAGAAGTAGCACCATTGGATCAGAAACACAGAAAACTTTCTGTTGGCAGAGAAAAGCAGCAGCAAACCAGAAAGCAGCAGTTAGAGCAAGAAAAGTTATCACATTCTCCTGGTAAAATGGAGCATGTAAAACATGCCCAGGAGAGCTTGGAACAACCAGATTTATCATTTCCCATTGACAGGCCAGATGATGAAATGACACCTCTAGAGGCAGAGCCCACTGATGTAGTATCTTCTCTGGACAACACAAATGTGCAACAAAGAGTACGACAAGAAATTGAGCAAACTTACCCCTTTGGAAAAGTGGAACAGAAAACAGTTCAGCCAGAAGAGGAAATTTCACATTTGTCCCCTTCTGTGAGTTCAACAGAAGAAGAATTGGCAGAACCGGGGCAGGAGCATCCTGACTTGCTTTACTCTGTTTTCAAAGTAGGAGATGTGCAAACAGCACAGCCAAACCCTGAACACCCTGCTCTACCACGTTCCCTTGAAAAAGTACAGGAAACTATCCAGGTGGGGTTGGAAGAGCCAGATGCGTTGTATGGTTGTGACAAAATGGAGCAACTCCCACCTGCACAGCTGGAACTGGGCCACACAGACTTGGCACCCCCGGCTGCTGAAGTGGGACAAGAAGGGATGGAGCACACAGCCATGGAGTGCCCTAATGAGGGACAGTCCATCAGCAGAGCAGAGCATCCAGAAGCTGCAAAAGAGAAACACGGAGCTCTAGATTCATCATCTCATAGAGGAAAAGTGGAGCAAAGACAAATGTCAAAAACAGAGCCAAAGCATCTGGATTTATCGTATTCCACTGATAAAGCACATCCTCAAGAAACTACACGACTGTTGTCAGGAAAACCAGTTCTATCATCTTGGCCTGGCCAAACTGAGCAAGGACAGACTGCTCAAGAAGAGAAGCCACACTTTTTGCATTCTTTCAAAAAACCTGCACAAGTTAAGAAAGCACAGACAGAATTGAGACATTTAGAGTTATCTCATTCTGGTAGTGAGGCAGAACAAGAAACTTTAAATGCAAAATCAAACCGTTCAGATTTATCTGCTGGCAAATTAGAACACCATGAAAGCATACAGCCAGAGGCAGAAACAATGGATTTATCATGTTTAATGGGTGAAACACAGCAAACTCAAATTGCTGAAGAGGATTTAGAGTATCCAGATTTATTACATTCCACTGGCACAGTACAGCAAGAAAAGATTCAACCAAAAGAGCAGGAACAGAGAGGTGATTTTTCATCATCTCTCAGCAAAGAGCAATGGGAAGATGCAGGAATGCAGGCAGAACATCCGGAGTTGCAGTGCTCTACAGAGAAAACAGAAGGACTGCAAAATTCCCAAACAAAATCAGAATATGCAGATTTGTCCTTCTCTGTTGGCAGAGCAGAACCTCATAAAGCAACAGAGCCAGAGTCAAAAGAGCAGAGTTTGTTGTATACTTTTGTCAAAACAAAGCCATCACAGGCTGCTCTACCAGAGTCTGAACATTCAGATGTCTTGGGTGCCATGAACAAATTACTGCACGTGGATTTGCCCTCTTCTGTTAGTGAAGAAAAACAAAGGGCACAGCTGGAGGTCAAGCAGGAGAGGCGAAGCTATGCATTACACCCAGAGGAAACAGTACAACTAAAATTGGAACAACAGATGTTTTCAAGTCCTCATGGCACAGAAGAGCAAGCAAGTAGGTCCCTACTGAAAGGGGAATTTCCAGACTTGTATTCCTCTGGCAAAACAGAAAAACAGGACACTGCACAAGCAGGGTTCATGCCCTCTGATTTTTCACATTCCACAGGAAAATCAGAGCAGTTGCAACCAGAACAACTGAAATCAAAACATCCAGATTTGTCATACTCTCTTGACAAAGCAGAGACTCATGGAATGAAGCCACCAGATTTAGCGCACTCCTATGGTGAGTCAGAGCAACCACAGACTGCCTGGCTGGAGCATGCAGAGGTACCATGTTTCGGGGCTGAAATACAGCAGAGGGATGTGGCCCAAACTGAACTGCTATGTACTAATTTGCAGTATTCTGATGATGTAACAGAGCAACCAGAAACATCTTCTGTATCACGTACCTTTGCAAGGACTGAGGAGCAGGGAACTGCACACCCAGACTTCAAACTATTAGATTTATTAAGTCCTACTACTGAAGCAGAAAAGCGTGAAATGGCCCCGCTGAGAGCAGGACATTCTGAGAAGCGAGACACTGGGGCTACTTCATCTCTAACTGCTCAGTTGGAAACTCAACAACATGATTTATCATTTTCCACTGAGGAAGCAGAGAGACAAAAAATTCAACCATATTCATCTCTTACTGGAAAAACAGTGTCTGTACCTTTGGGTGCTTCACATGCTCTCTCTGAAACACACCCAGAAGGAATTCCGAAATCCTCATCTGTAATTAGAGGCCCGTCACCTGAACATTTAGATTTATCTTACTCCTGTAAAACAGAGCACTCAGAAACTGCCCAGCCTGAGTCAGGGTTCTTTTTTCCAAGAAAAGAAGCAGAGAATACAAAGAGTCTTCTACATTTGCCTGTGGTTGCAAAACCAGAGGCTGAACAAGAAATTTTACCTGAAGCAGAGAGAGAACAGACTCCACATTACTTCCACACAGCTACACAATTAGAATCTGAACAATCAAATTTACTGTATTCTACAGATAAAGTAGAAGCTTTAGAAAGTCAGGACTACTTGACTGTACCTTCAAAACTGGAGACTGAACCTTCAGTTCTATTTTATTCAGGTGGTGAAACATCTCATCAAGAAATTCCACCAGATTCAAAACCAGACTCTGAATATTTGGTTCCCACATGGTCCCTTGCTGAACAAGAGAAGCCAAGTATGCAGCCACTTATTACCCAATCCATACAGTCGGAGTGTAAACATGTAATTCCAACACATGATGAAAAACAACTGCAAAAAATTCATCTCAGTTCGCGTGAAACAGCAAGCTTGAAGAGAATGCCATTGGAGAGTACGTCTCCAGTGCACACACAAGATCAAGACACACCAGAATCTTGTCTGGACACAAAATATTTGTCACCAGAGCAGCGAAGAAGTCCCCCTAAATTCACTACTGAGCAAGATGAGCAAGAAATGCAATCTGATGAGCAGCCAGTGCCAAGGTCAGTGACCACAGAGTCAGAGGTGACTGCTGTAGCAGACCAGCAAGCAGCGTTAGAGTCATTTTTACCTTTTCATACATTACCTGGAAATTCAGAACCTGGAAAGTCAGTATCAGCGTCTTTGACTGATGATAAAGAGAAACAAAATATTTCATCATCTTTATTCGATGTAGCAGGCATGCCTGGAAAGCAGTCCAACATAGTGTCAGGTGTTTATACTGAAGGAGAGCATAGACATGAAATGCAACTATACTTTGAAGACCAAAAGAATACAACCTTGGAGCATCTGGGTGCTATTTCATCAGATCTTGGTCATGAAACTGTGACACACAAATCCCAGCATTATTCTGGTGAATGTCCTTCTTCAGCAGAGATTAAGCCTGCTGGCTCTAGTTCTGATGAAAAGCAGAATCCAGAAGTTCCATCTTTTGGGCTAGCTAGCTGGCTGGTAGAAGAGGTGAAAGCTCGCTCAAGTAGTCCAATAATGCCTGCAGATGTAGACAGGCAAGAAATTAAACTTTCTTCAAATGAAGCTTCTCATTTTGGATCAAAACAATTCTCAGCTGGAAGTTTCTCAGAACTTACACTTCATGGGACTATAGAGAAAAAGGGACATAGAGTTCCTGAATCACTGTCAAATGAATTTTCTCACAAGAAGTCCTCAGACACTTCTCCCAGAACACAAAAGTATGATTTACCATCTCTGATTGGAGATAATCAAGGTCTGGATAATGTTCTGGAGCATGAAACTAGTACTATAAAACCTACAAAAATGGAAGCAATGCAACACCTGGAGGTAGGCAAAGTGTCCGAAGTGCCTGAACATTACCTGAGAGGAGAAGAGCAAGAAATGGGACATGCAAGTGCTGTAGAAGACAGTCAATGTGTTCCTGAGACTACTGAACAAAAAGATCTATTTAATATAATTTCAGAAGGTTATGAAATACTCAATATTCATGCTCCTACACATATTTCTTCTGTTGATCAAGAAGAAAGCAAACACATGCCAGATAAATTAGAATACTTGGAAACAAATCCTTCATTTAAAAGAAAATTAGCTGATGATGGTCATAGAGCCCTAGATTCTGGAAGAACCACAGAAATTGCAGAAGACTCAGTGTGGGCAAAGACTGCAAACCATGAACTAACAGAATTGGTCAAAAAGGATGATGTTGAGGAAACTGGAGAAACAGAACAAGAAAATCCTCTTCTGCCAGAGAACAATAATTTTGCAGTATTGGATCCTAATAATGGTACTGCTGATATGGATTATTTTGAAAAATATACATTGATTGATGACAAATCCCCAATTAAGCCACATTTTGAAAGACCAATGTTATTGTCTCCTGTGACAGAAGATCCCAATGAACCCATGGAAGAAGCCAAATCTTTTAAAGAAAGCCCTGAGGTAGATACTTTGGAAGAGTTTTCCTTACTTGAGGACGTGGATGAAGTCTTTTATGGTACCATGAAAGGAGAAAGCAAAATGCAGTCCTATGCAGATGCTTCTAAACATTTACCTCTGCAGAAATCACTTGATTCTAGCAGTAAAAGCATTACAAATGTAGAAGATGAACGAAAATCACCAGGGACTCCACTCTTTGATTCAGAAGGAGTGCTAGAACGATCTCTGTTGTTCCCTACCACTGTTGCTGCAATTAATCCAGAGCTTCTAGAGGAGCCACCTGCTCTATCATTTTTATACAAGGACCTCTATGCAGAAGCAGTAGGAGAAAAGACAAAGGATGAGACTCCCTCTGATGAAGAAAGTGGTAATTCTAATGCATCTTTCCCTAGCAGGAATTCAGACACAGATGATGGGACTGGAATATATTTTGAAAAATATATTCTTAAAGATGAAATTCCAAGTAAGGCCATAGGGCCTCAAAAAGATCAGATACCAGAGGATGAGTCCTTTAGTGGAGGAATTTTGGTCTGGAGTTCAGAGAACAAGGAGGAGGGATCTGGTGATGTTCAATGTCTCAAAACTGAGGTTCTGCCAGAAAGGGGTGTTATGGAGAAAGACAAAATCCAGGTTGACAGTGACATTCAAGCAACAATTTGTAAACCAATACATGCCATTCCTTTTGGAAGCAGAACAACTATTTCAGGTGCAAGAACTGATATTACTGAACAAACAGAAGAAGAAAATGTACCTGCAGAAACAACTGAGGAGATGCCAGAGCATTCAAGACAACAAGCATATAGTCAACTAGTGAATTATCAGGAAGCTGCATATAAAGAAGCTGGTAATAAGCAGGAAGAAACGCAGGAAGAGCACCAGGATATAGCAGCAGTTCCTCAAATGGAAAAACACATTCCATGTGTCAGGGCTTCTGTTGAAGACAGTGTAGATGATCAGTACACTCAGGGACATCTTTCCTGTGTCCCTACCATTCAGCAAACAGAGAACCCAGACTTGCAAGGAGAGAAGCAGCACCCTGATGTTTATGAACATCTTGCTGAGTCCATGGATTATGATGTGATTACGCAAGATGAACTTTTGCAAGATGAAATATCATCTCAATTTACACATGAGGAGCTATTATTTGAAGACAGGGACTCTTTTGAGCATGCTGTTGATAGTTACGAATTTGTGAATGAGCCAGAGCAAAGAACACCTGTTGAGCTTGAAGATTCAGGTTTTGTGGTGATGTATCCTGAAAAATTGGCAACAAACATTCCTCAAGTTGAGAGCCCACAAAGAGAAATGAAGAAATCACGAGTAGACACATACTGTTACCACTGCAAATGCCCAATATCTGCTATTGAAAAGCTTTTTGGAGAGCATAAAGACCATGAAGTCACAACACTAGATGATGCTGCAACGAAGATGAAGGTAAGAATTAACTTGGGTAGGAAAAAAAGCTACTGAGGCTAATTTTTCCAGTCCTCTTGTCAAGGGGAGAGGTTTCAGAGAGCAGCCCAGAGGCTAAGTTGCAATATCTGTCAAGTAACAACTATTCCTAAACACCTGTTAGAGATCTTGAAGAGAGAATATCTAATTGAGGTATTTTCCAGAGTCCTAGGCTTGCTAAGTTGGTATTCTTGTTTGTTCAGAAGTTTAAATGGCCTTGTTTGTTCTGGTTTGGATATGTGGGGGTAGAAATGGGAAGAATGTTGTTTCTATTAAAAGGAAACTTGCGTAACAGCAGTTCACTTCACTTGACAAGGTACAGAAACCTCCATTTGTGGAGACCAGTATCATCATAAAGTGTTCCCTGTCCCACTTACATGTGATGGTTTCTTGGAGATGTTAGATGAATTACACAGTTTACACTATACAGTTCTGCTGAAATGCTAACTTATTTTCTGTTCAGTTCATCTTCATCTGCAAGATGGCCCTAAACTGGAGAGGGAGTATTTACAGGGGCATGTAGTGACAGGGCAAGGGGTAATGGCTTTAAACTAAAAGAGAGCAGGTTTAGATTAGATAGTAGGAAGAAATTCTTCAGTATGAAAGTGGTGAGATGCAGAAACAGGTTGTCCAGAGAAGCTGTGGCTGCCCCATCCTTGGAAGTGTCCCAGGCCAGGTTCGGTGGGACTTGGAGCAAACTGGTCTAGTGGAAGATGTTCTTGCCCATGGCATCAGGGGTTGGAACTAGATGGCCTTTAAGGTCCCTTCCAACCCAAACCATTCTGTGACCCGTGCCAATAACATCTTAGCTGTAGCACAGGTACGAGTTTATTAGGTCCTACTTCTTGCCACTATCTCTAAGCTGTACCACTCTAAAATACAGATAAAATGCCCTCCATTTCAGTAATCTCATCCTTTGCCATCAATACTAGTGAAAATGCTTTCAGTCCTGTGAAAGCTCTTGTTCATTAAAGTGCAGGTCTGCTTGTGAAAACAGCATGCACATATCTCACTTCTCCCATATCAGACTTGTTCATGTACAAGCGTACAGATGTTCCAGGTATTTACTTTCACACCCCTGAAAGGTGAGGTCTCTTTCTTGGCACATGTTCATCTGGCAAAAATATAGATTTTGTGTCATTTCACTGAAGTTCAAGAAGGGCTTATATTGATGGTATTTATGTCATCTTTATTTTAAATCATATACAAAAAAGAGAAATTAAAAGTAGGGGGTGTCAGTTTCAAGTATCAGGATATACAAACTATCTCCATGCTCAAATATATGACATCAGACCTGCTTTTTATGTATGGCCATTCATACTTGACTTAGCAGTGATAACTAGCCACTAGTAATAAAGTCACAGACCCCAGGCACCCCTCAAATGTACCTGCAGTACAGCGAGTCGAGTTGCAAGCTGCAAATAAACATCCCATGATATCACTCCCTGGCTGTGGAGCATGGATATGAAGCCAATATTAAATCTGTCCACAGCACAGGCTTGGCTTCACATGATTTCTAACCCTCAGGGCTTAGGTTACTCTGAGACTGCATTTGTATGTTTCTTGTTACTTCTGTATAATTACTGAGAAAATATTAAGATAACAAAATGCTTGTTGCATGAAAACTGTAAGAACATAGCTTCACAGTAATTGAAAAGAGCTATGGATGGAATCTGTCAGATTTTATAGGTTATCTGGACAAGCAGAAGTTTGTCTCTGAATCTTGGTGATTGGCCCTAAATATTTATAAAGTGAGCTTTCAATTGTACTGTCCAGTGTGACATTTATAACTAATGAAAAGTCATATGCTTGTTTTCTACAGATCTAGCTGTAACATTTTGCCATAATAAGAAGCTGTTACAAAAGGAAGTTAACCTTTCTTTTGGATTTATATCATCTAATTAAACTAAGCATTTTTAAAAATTATGAATTGCACATGAGCAAATGGACAGCTTACTTTCATGAAAGGTCAAGAAGGACTAAGAAAAAGTTCTGAGTTGTCTCTTATGCTGGTTATTCCTTGAACTGCTTTTGCTTCCACATCAATTCAACCAGTGATTTTGATGTATTTCTGTTTATAGGAAATGTCTTTAAAATTCTAATTAAAGAAACCATGACACTGCATAATCAATCACCCTCCTAAATTACCTTTGTTATCTTCCTTTTTGTGGACTTTTTCTGTGATCTCTCAAGGATCCTTATGAGGGTCTGAGTACCCTCACGCTCTGACAAAGCTGCATTGGAATTCATAATGTTCAACTACTTGTATAGACACTCAGCATGTGGTTGAACTGAGCTCACTTTTTTGTTTTGTTTGGAAACAGTTCTGTGACTGTTCCAGTTGCTTTTTCTGTGCTTTTCTTTGTAGCCAGGGTGATACTTGAACTTATTTAGCAATCATTCCAATGGCAGCTCACGGCAAAAGGAAAATATTCACCTAAAATAAGTTCTGTGTAAAAACTTTATAAAATAATCTAAGTTACTGAAACATTTTAAATTTCAGGATCAGTTAAGTGAACTGCTGATAGCACTTGAAGAAAAGTCAATAAAGATTGAAGAGTTTGTGAGTGATATTGAATTGCGATTTAACTCAGTTGAGGTAAGTCCACTGTTTTACCACACTTCCTTCCCCTCTACAAGATTACTTCTAAGATATGTTTGCCTTGTTTTGTAGCGTCATTGCTTCCACTAAAATGGGCTGTTTCTCCAGTCCTCAAATTGACTTCTCCCCCTGGAAGGTGTTAACTTTAGAGCAAGTAATGCTTTTTTGCACATCATTGCAAAGTGAAATATGTAACTGTCAAGTACTGAAGGAAAAAGTTCCCTTATTTTTGTTTATGCCTATAAGAAGGTCACACTATGTCTTTATTTAGAGTCCTGTGTAAAGCATTTACAGTAGTTGCCCGTTGTTAAGTTCTGATTGCCCAAGTTCTTAAGCCTTGAGAACTGTATTAATTTTAGTTGTAAGTATGAATTTTTAGCTATTTTGTAGTCAGAATAAGTGTTAAATATCAAAGTTTAATTTTAAACACTAACAGTAAAAAAAAAAAAGGAAAAAAAGCTGTCATTGTTTTTAATGTATTTCTCTAGCAATATTTCTCACAGAGGAGTTTGCTTGCAGAAGTAAAATTATCTTATTGTCAGTATGCCAGAATTAATCTGGTGAATGGCTCATATATGGGTAATTGAGAATTTCTGTGTATTCATTAAATGTTGTCATTTTATTCTGCAGATCAATTTACATCTGTTGCTATTTTGTAGGAAAACTGCAAGAAAAATGCAGACTTATTGGAAAAGCAGAATGAAGAGATGCTTAAGAAAGTGGTAGCACAATATGACGAGAAATCAGAGAACTTTGAGGAAGTGAAGAAGATGAAAATGGAATACCTGTATGAGCAGATGGTTAATTTTCAGCAAACTGTTGATTCAGCAAGGGAAACCTTAGAGACAACAGTAAAAGAAACGGATGAAGTGGATGGCTTTGTTTTTCTAAATGTAAGTAAAAATGGCTTTCATGCTGTAGTTTCAATGATACTAGTTGGGAAAAGACTTCTGTATCTAGGCTGGCAATGAGTTATTTACCTTTTTTTTATTTTTTTGAAGACAACCAAATCCTGCTAGCTCAGCTATTCCACCCTGAAATGCTGGATCATTTGCATATGTTGTGGGAATTCTCAGTGAGAATTGCCAAGATGATGCACAGGACAAAAACATGACATGCTACTAAAATGATTCTGATTTGTTTTATAAGGAGGAGATGAAGAACAGGTTGATAATTTATCTAGAATAATTAGTCACTGAGGAGTAAGAACTGTTAGAGTATATGGATATTTTACTGTATGAAAAATAATATATATATATATGGCATAATAATAACAACAAAGTAATTTTTGAAAAATATTCAAAGTAGAATTGTTTCTGGGTTGTTGGGTGGTTTTAGTTGTTGTTGTTGTTTTGGGGTTTTTTAATGAGTGGACACAGGCACTCAGATTGCTGAGGTTGTGATAAATGTTTACTACTGAAAAGCAGTGAGGGGCTGTGTGGTACTTGGCTGCTGGCTGGGGTGAAACCATGACAGTGGGGTAGGCTTAGGGATGTGCATTTCAAATGCGTGTCTATAATGGTCCTTTCTGGATGTAAAAAACATCTCCAGTGGATCTGCAGGACTGGACCTACCTAGCTCATACAGTCTACAGTCAGTAGTCTTAAATTTTATCCGAAGAGCGTTGTGGGTCCTGGGTCCTCCAATACTGTTCTTGTGCTGCAAGACTTGTCCATAAGTGAGCTATGGTACTTTCTCCTCTACACAAATGTATTAGCAGTCTCGAAGAGGATGGATTTTCTGGGATAATAATCTCCTGTTATGGAAGTATCATGTAGCTTGAAAGCTGCAGAGAAACTATCCTGAGATACCAGAAATAAAAAGGTCAAATTACTATCTAAAGACTAATCATTCATTCAAAATAAACCAGGTTTCTAAATGCAAGCCCCCAGCCCATATACATCCTGGAAACTATAGAAAATAATGGACCAATATTTGTCTTTCTACTCTGCTCCAAGCCACACAACATCATAGTACCCTGTAACCAAGTGAATACTGTGATAGATTGGCTATTTTGGGATAGACGAAAAATGTAGATTATTTTTCTGATCTTTGTGACCTACGAGATCAGTGCTTTGGCAAAAAAAGTAGTTTTGTAATCTGTAATTCTTTTCTGGGGTGTGAAAATTACTGGGTTCCCTGCTCCTTTCTGTAAGTGATCAAAGAGGAACTTTTTTGTTCACATATCAGGAAACATCAGCTGAAGATTCATGGAGAATGGGACAAACTCTTACTCCTTAAGTACAAATCTCACACAGCTTCTAGTAATAAGATGTTATGAATCAGATTTTAGTCAGAATTTGGATTAGACTATTCTTAATGTGCAAGCGATTTCTTCCTCTAAAAGCCTGGGTTTAAGAAAACACTTGACTATGCTCCAGTCTTTAAACCTAGATTTTGAATACTGACCCCTCAGGCACTTAAAACCAGATTTATACTCTAATACCCTGCTGAGTCAGAGCTTTGAAGTGAAACATCTCTAAGGAAATAAATTCTATGCTGGTGTGAATGTGCAACATTCCAAAAAAAATCAAATCAATAGCCATGTGTATTTTATGTATGTGGAAAGTAGAAAGACTATTAAATGATCAACTTTTCAACATTTTGGGGGTTCTGAAAAGTAATAATACATTTTTTCCCCTCTTCTAGTCATCTAAGGAATTGAATAAAAGGTATATGAAGTATGGGTTTAGCACACTGTAGTGAGTACTAGGCCTAGCATGCTGGATTCTTTGTTTAGTATTTGCAAGCTTTGAAAACACGCTGCTAAAATTCAGACCTACTTTTATAAACCTTGGGAATAATGAAATGAAGAGCTTTTATACTTGTTGCTTTAACAGACTGGTTTTGAAGTATTTTGCATGTATTCTCTAATAAATTAATTTAAAAATAACACGCTAAAACATCCACTCAATCTTAAATCTCTCCACAGACATTTTAAAAAATATGTTCCTTGTAGTTATTACTATACACACATATATTAAAACCATTTTGACCCTGCTTCCATCTGTTAAACATCACTGGTATATTCCTTTTTTCACTATTCTGATCCTGTATCACTTGGTCTCTGAAATGTTATAATACAAAGTGTCACTTACATGTTGTTGGACCATGTTTCTAAACACAGTTCCAGGAAAAAAAATAAAAATGAGATTAAGTAGATTTCAAAACGTTACTAGGAGACTATGGGCTGATGTTTTGCCCATAGTCTGCATTGGCAGTGCCTGATTCAGGGTGTGTCAGAGGGCTGGTGCCTCATCACGGTCCACCTGAACATATCAGTAAATGCATAAAGTCACAGAAAGTTCTCTGCCATGTGAGATTTTCTCAAGGGAGTCATTTTGCTGAGTCCCATCCTTTATGAGAGAAGTGTTTGGTTGTAAGCACGTATTTCCCAAATAAATTTTCCAGGGGGAACTAAAAATATTCAGAGTGGTTGTCTGCAGGCTTCTCCTAAGCAAGCCCCGAAAACTGCACTGCCCACCCCACCAGGCTGACTTTTCCCAAAGGGCCTGGGCATTGCGCAGCACTTTTCAAACATACCCCTGTCAGTGCTGCCTCAGCCACCACAGTGACATTCGTGCTGGCACAGACGGGATGTAGCTGTGACACCAGGGTCTCAGTCTGCGGTCGGATTACAACCCCAGGGGAGCAGTTTGAAGAGAATGTGCCAGGCACCCCTTCAAGGTTTTTATTAATCTCCAGAGATAGGACTATAAATTTAGACTCACTTGTTGCAAGTCAAACTGTTTGGCCACATATCTGCGTTTAGTTTATTGCATAAGAGCAGAGTAGCTAAAAATAGACAAAACAATTTTCCAAGTCTTTCTCTTCACTTGATTGTTACTTGTTTACTTACACAATAAACTTAGAGTTTATTCTGGTTTTTTTCATGGGCTTGGCTATAATTTTAATAATACCTGACTAGCTAGAAAAAAATCTATTTAACAATGCATGTTTTTCTAAAGAAAGTGTATTTTTTATTTGTTGTGCTTTTTTAAAATTATGCATAATTAACTACTTTGGTGACTGAAAAAGGTAAGAGGAGAAAGATAAAATGCAGTTGCCTTGAAGAAAAATTTATTTCATTTTCTTGGAGCTGTTTCTGTCCCAGAGTTAAAAATATTTTTGGGTTTTTTCTACAATGAACTCAGCAAATATGGGCTAATTAAACAGAATCTATCTTCCCTGTCATGATTTTTTGGCTTGCCACAAGCAGCTGCTTTCCATTACATTTCTGGAATCAGCTGCCGAAGTTAGGTCTAAGGTTTGTAACCTTTAAAGGCACTGCATTAGCAAGCCCAAACCCCTGCGCTATTGGGAGTCTTGCTGTGAACTTCAAATCTTCACGTTCTCGGGGTTAAGTGTAGACAGACCATGTGCATTCTCTCTGTGCCCCCAACCCACTGCAGTATGGTCTAAGAGTTCAAAAGCAAGGAAACAGCTTCTCCATGCATGTTGTCCTCAAGTTCATGGGAAATATTTAGAAAAGCATGTGTCACATGGTCTTTGCTTCTGGCCCTCGGAAAACTGTGATGACACAAATGATTTATATGTGTTTTCTTCCAAACAGGTTACTTTCCGCAATGGATACCACCCTCTCTTTAGAGAAGGTGCCCAGTGCTTTTTCACTGTTTGAGCACTATGCAGACAGTCCAGGACAAAGCAACCAGCACTCCTTACAACATGTGGCTGGTAAGAATCTCTAAATATCAACTTTACAAAAGCTAACATTTTGTCAATGCTTTGGAAATTTTAGGAATCTATAAACAGGATCTATTTGAGAAGTATAAATTTGAAAACCATGTAATTAGCAATCACAGTTGAATGTAAAATGAAGTTAATTGTGCACAAGGGTTTGGCTTATAGTAGGTACAGTAAGATGAGCAACAGAGAGAGAAGTGCTAAATTGGGGGATTCTTGCATCATTTCAGGCATCTGTACCTCAGACTAGTTGAAGGTCTCTATCTGTGAATCTTCCAGGGCTAAAGAAGTTGGTTTTTCTCGCAGATAGGAACAGAACAAGCAATCTAATGGTCTCCTGGACTCTCTTCCTCTAAGAGTGGCAGTGCCACCATGCCTGGTATGGGAAAGAGAGTAGTTCATGATTGAGATACCTGAACTTGTGGCAAACAAATGGAGGCACCTGAAACCCACAAGGGATGTGAAGGGAAAGTGGTTAATTATAGCTGGAAACAGCCTCTGCTTGGGAGCATAGTAATGAAAACTGCACGTGATCAAGGGGTTTATTTATTTTTATTTGATATTTCATGTCCTGTAAAAAGCCTAACTGTGTGGACTTTCTGCTCTACCTGCATATATAGGCGTATTATCTGGATCTGGACAGCTGTCAATTAAGACTTTGTCAGCCCAATCTGTGGATTCATTTTCTTCATAATGGGATTCACTCCATTTCTCTTTCAAGAGAACATTGGTTTAGGGATCTTGCATCTCACTGTCATGCTTTGTGGCCTCCCACTCATCATCACATGTACCACTGTCACCATAGTCATTCCCTGGCTTTTGAAGCAAAGCTTCTTTCTCATGTGTTTGGTCCCTGAGCAACTGAAACTAGAGTGTCAAATTCCCTAAGGTGCTTTGATTCCTGGCTGAATTTTCAGGTGACTAATGGGACATTGGAGAAATGCCATCTTGTGCAGACTCTTCAGTGTCTAATAAGGGCTGAGTGCACATAGCAATATTACTGTGGGAAGATCGTCTCTCTCCTCCACAATGCTGCTTTTATTAGACCTAGCAGAACTCAAGTATATCTGAGACCTTAACAACCTCATGAGATTTTATAAATTTGCCTGTAGCACTGGAAGCTTCTGAGGTGAAGCTGGACAGGCATTTGTGCACACAGTGTTATCTCAATGTCATTTTTCTTGGAAGTCAGATAAAAAGACCTTTTATTGTAACCCAGTCTGTCAGTTAACTTGCTGGTGCAGAAGTGCTGTGTGTCTCCTCTTAGTTCCTCAGCTTGCTCCTGCAGTCCCATTGGTGCAACCATTCATTCCTCCTAGGCTGCTACCTACTACCAAGGTCATACAGGAGGACAGATCCATTTTGTCATGCAGTATTTCTTTTTCCCACAGGCCACTCTAAACATGTATGTCTCTAAACTGCTGAAATCTGGTTTTTGGGTTTCTTTGCATTAGCTGTTTTGTTTGCTGACTCCAGACCTGTTTGCTTCGACAAATTGCAAATGAATGACTGTCCACTAGCAAGAGATCTTCAAAGCTCCCCATCCTTTATACTTGTTTCATTGCTAACACACCTGGTTTTCATTCTTCAGTTTCACTACAGAGTATTTCAATTGCTATTGTGAATTTTACTTTGGCAAGCAGTAGACAAAAAATATTGGGCATTTTTTCTTGTTTGTTTGATTGTTGGTTTTTTCAAGGTTATGCCCTTCTTGAGGGACAGTAGAGTTACATCATACATGAAACTTGATTTGGAATTGAATGGCTTGAATGCTTAATTTATCACATACTGGAGACCTTTATCAGACAGTCTCAGAATTTTATTTGACTGAAGCCATATGATAAAACACATATGAATATTCTCTAATCCATATATTTTTCCTTCAGAAAGTATGGTGTTTTACTGAAAAATTTCGTAGAACTTAATTTTCACCACTTTAGAAACATAGTTCCTTCAAAGTGTCCTCCATTTCCAAATTTTCCATATTCACTAATGAAAAGCTGTTTTTTCTCAAATTCTTCCTCCTTTTCATATAAGCCATCCTCATTCACAAATGTATTAGCACAAAAAATCCATGCCATTGAGCATATTGAAACCCAGGTTCTGCCACAAAAAGTGGGAATATTAGAAATGTAAAAATTATTATTTCCAAAGCCCAGTGGTAAGTCCTGCCCATTTATACTAGAAGGCAAGGACCTTTGCTGGTTGTAAAACTCTTGCAATAGAGTCACAGAGCAATATAACTGCTGTCCTTCAAGTCCACAAAGCCATGGAAGTGTTATTTCTCATTACATGGGAAAACATTTGGGATTAAAATTTTTCTTCATGGGGCTGTGGAGATTAGGTAGAGAGAGTTAAAACTTCCTTACACAAAAGCACTTCAATGAAAACTGAACCGATGAGAACATTTCCCACTTTTCTGTTGAAAAATATAATTTATTCAAACTCATGTTGCAAATATCTCATTTTTTGATTAAAAATCACTTGAAAAGGGACCAGTACTTTGACAACACATAAATGTTCTGTTTCAGAAGAGAACAGTTCAACTTCTTGCATTGAAATTACTTCCTTTCAAATTGTTTCATATTATGCTAAAGGAAATTAGAAATCAAATGTTTCTCAACGTTGCTGAACTGAATTTTGATCTATGATTCTTTTTCTTTTTTTTCAGAAGTTTCATTCAGCAAAGTAGCTTCTGTTCAGATTTGGCATAATAATAAATCTTGCAACTGTGGGGTTTCTGTGATCATAAATAGTGGTTTCTAGGCAACTTCATGGGGAAAAATCTGGTTTCCCCACCATGTCCATTGAAAGGAAGTATTTTCCTAAAGATGATAAATTTTTTAATTGCCAACTCCAGATACAGTCAAAAGACAAAATGAGAATTGTTTTTAGCAATGAGAAGGATAATTCTTCTTCAATGGGAAGCAGATGTAATCCTACTGTACTGGTAACTCTGTGTAAGTCATAAGGAAACAGCCAGCATCTGCATTTGCCTTGTTCATGCCACAGGGGATCATCATCATTACTGTGGAGATAACTGGAAAGAAAGCAAAAGCTTTCTGCTGAGATTTTAAGAGAATTCATGCAATATGGAAATTTACTGGGTGAAGAAATAGAACCATGTATTTTCGTTCCCTGCAATCACTTTAACAATTAACTTCTTTTGGTGCTTTTTGCTTCTTTCTTTCTCCTCTCTATCTTTTAAGACATAATCACAGAGGGGAACAATATCTCATCTGGGATGGATCTGTGTCAATCATGAGGCAAAGTTTATGTGAAATCTGGGGAGCCTTGAAAGTCTTTGAAGCACTCTTTGTGAGGAATCATGCTGGTTATCCCATGGGGTTCAGGTGCTTTGGCAGAGTTCGAGTTCACCCTGCATGTCAAGGATTCTCAGTCCCCTGGGTCAGTGGGAAAATGACCATGCCAGGAAAGGAACACTGAGTTATTTACATGCCATGGGAGTCTACCTCAGGGCAGGGGTGGGCCAAGGCTTCAGGGAGCCTCCTGCTCCCCAGTGCTGCTAGAGCCTTCCTCTGCCTAAAGCTGTCAACGCCACTGGAATTGATACACTGGATGAAACCCTTCCTGGTGTGGCAGGTCCTTTCCCCTGCCCACATTTCTGGGATCAGTTCATATATCTGTTTCTGGAGGAGGGTGTGGGTACATACTTCACGCTGGTTTTGGGTGGTCTCAGTTAATAGGACTGGATCTTATTTTGACCAGACTGTAAGGGAAATGGACAGCTTTCAGTGCTGAGCAGATACTTTTTTCTACTCCTAGTTTAGGAGGACCTGCTGGTCTAAAACTGCACCAGTATTCTGTATTTCCTGCTGTATTTGCTATTTGGAAATAAACAACCAGATTTTAAAAAAGCAACTGTGTTGCCTCACCAACCTGCAGGTAGTTTGGCTGAAAACACAGGAGTGTGTATAACAACATGAGACTTTCCTCTCAGTCCCACAGATACCGACTGTTGTACCCCAGGAGCCAAACTCAGCCACCAGCACCTCCATTGCTGTCTACTGGTCTGTGAATGAAGGGGATGTCATCGACTGCTTCCAGGTCTACTGTATGGAGGAGCTGCAAGCCAGCAAAGATGCAGGGGGTGAGTGAAGTCTTGCCTTTGCAATTGCAGCAGTCCTTTCTGCCATGGTCTGGGCAGAGCAGAGGAAGGGATGAGCTGCAGGGGAGTGCTGAGTATACAGAAAGAAGAATGGCTGTGAAGACATCATCTGTAGGACTAGGGATGGGCAATTGTGGAGAAGAGTGTGAGGCAGATGCTGTTTCTTCTCCTCCCCAGTGTCCTCCAAAATGCAAGATAAATATAATGGCCTGTAAAGAGAAGGGCAGTTGTTTTCACTTGCTGAGGTGCCCTTTTAAGAAGTGGCTTGACCTCCAGAGAGGATGTGTCCATGCTGCCCCATGAGTACTCATGGGGACTGCAGATAGGACTCCCAAAGGGACAGGCTTCATTAGGTTTTTAGGGCCCTGTAAATGCTTCAGAAATATATCTTTATTAAAAAAGCAACAGGAAAAGGTAATCAGTATTTCCACATGTAGATAAATATTCTTTTTCAGAATATTTCAAATGTTAAAAGTGAAGTTGAATAAAGGGGATTGAATTGTTCATTCATTAAAAAGCTCAAACTGATCATAAAGACACCTGAAGACCAGCGTCTGCACAAATCCATGTGTGCATGTCTGTGAAGGCTAAAGGATGCTAAAGACTTTTTATAATAGATAATTTATAGCTAAGTGCTATATAGTTCATTATGAAATATTACTATGTTTAGAGCCTGTTATAAACCAGCGTTGGTGACTGCTGATTGTACGTCCCAAACTTGTAGTCTAGTCCTCAGGAGCACTGGGGGCCATAATCTCCCCTTGCTGTCAATGGCATTTGTGGACACTCAGGGGCACAACAAAAGCTTTGCCAAAACTGAGTCAGGGTAAAACATAGAGATCCTGGGTAGTAATGCTTTCTGCATTTTTTTAATTGACTGTTTTTAAAACGTTAGTTGAGAGGCTGCTCAATTATAAGCCCTACCAGTGCAATATGAGTGTGATGTCCTGTGCATGTGTGTGTTCCTCTTAGCCCTAGTGGAAGAGTACAGAGTGACGGTGAAAGAGAGCCACTGCATTTTGGAGGACCTGGAGCCGGATCGCTGCTACAGTGTGTGGGTCATGGCTGTGAATGGCACAGGCTGTAGCTTACCCAGTGAAAAAGCCATTTTTAAAACAGGTATGTGCTTATTTTGGCATGTGATATTACAAGCTTCAGATCCTTAGACCAACTCTAGTCCATAGTGTTATTGAAACAGAAGAAACTGCTTCATTTAGGCCATCTGGCAGATAGCAGGCAGTTCACAGTTGTTTCCCTTTTTGCTAAGAGAGAGAGGCATAATTGCTCCTGAGAGGAAACTTGAAGGCATTCAATTTGAAGA
>JAWWLT010000092.1:50750824-50783148 GCA_035040995.1 Premnoplex brunnescens
CCCTCCCACAAACAAACACACACACACACACACACACACACACACACACACACACAAAACCCCAAACAAACAAAACCCTAAAGCAAACCAACCAACCAAACAACCCTCCCACACCAACCAACCAACCAAACCCCCACCAAATCTATGTTTTCCTTTCTTCATTCTCTCTCCTTACGAGCTTGCCACCTGAGGGACATTGTTTCATATAGTCTCATCTTAAATCTTCAGCAACAGTGAGTCCCTGGCCTGCTGCTGTGGCTTTAAAGCTCCTTCCTGAGTGGAATCTTTTTCCAGAATCTTTGTGATTGAGGCTTTGAAGTGTTTCTTTCAGTTTCCAGAGCTCTGCTATTTTCTTACTGTTCAACCTCTTTGTGTTGAGAAGTCAATGGAGTTGTGGGTGGAAGATGGAAAGCTGTGAGAAGTGTAGTCCAGGGATTAGGTGTGTGGGCTGTTCATATGGAAAGCTTGTATCACATCATGAGAAATCTGTAAGACTCAGGGAGTCAGAAATTAGTGCAGTGTGCTGTGAGCTGGTAAAAGTGGAAGAGACTGAGTCTCATCTTCTCCAACAATGCAAGACCGGCATTTCTAGCAACTGAAAATTTCAGTCTCCATGTGGAGTAAGTCTAATGTTGAAACAAGAGGAGCAAGCCTCCCTCCTCTTGCATTGCCCACATGATTGTCCTGCTAGCTCAAGAAAATCGGGTGTGGGACATACAGACTCTTTCTTCCCTCTGGCTCTGCCACCACAGATAGCAACAAGAACCATTGCAGGTAGTGTTTTGGTGTCCTAACTCCAAAACAGCCAGAGCTGAGACAGAAGAGAGGAGAGGAAAGGAAACATGTGGCACAGTGGGGAGCAAACTAAGAGCTATTTGCTCTTTATTTTTAGCTTCAAGAGCTTTTTTCCACTCCTGGTGCACCCCTTCTGTTTGCTTCTACACATAGGTTGAGAAGCTTGCATACTTTCAGCTCTAATTCTACATCAGTGGTACCAGCACAGCTCTGGAAGTACTGTTTCAGTGGGATCTTCATGGTGAAAATGACAATTATAGCACAGAGGGTGTTGTGAATCACTGCAAGGCATATCATTTACTGAGTTCATGCAATATTAAAAACTAACCCCTAGATGTTTCCTTGGAATAAACGAGGATGTTCATGAGAGAAACATGCATCAAAACACAGCATCAGATTTCCCTAAACCCAGGGAAATCACAGATTTAACAGACAACTGCTACTATAATATTCCTTGACAATTTAAAGTTGAAGAAATGTATAACAGCTTTTTGTTCTGCTTTGAATAACACATACCTGAAATTTGGAGATGGTATTTTCAGACACCAAGATTCTTTTTATAATGAGAGCATTGGGAGGAGATAAAATATTTAACTTCAAATGTTTCTTGAATTTCTATGCACTAATTTTTGTGTTGTGATACCAAGAAATTGAGAGGACAGTGCAGATAACATTTAATCTAAAGGCCAGAATGCCTCACAGTTTGATAATAACATTATTGCATATCCAATCATCTATGAAGTGGGCAGGTGTAGATAAAGCAGAAAATAGCTGACATTAGAAATGTTGTAGGTGGATTTCTTTTTCTTTCAAAATTATAGTTCAGTACTTAAGGTGAGCTTGAGGAAGATCTAGCTGCAATGCTTGTTACAAGAACTCAGAAATGAAACAGGCTTCCACCAACACATTCAGGATGCATTTTCCCTCACCCTCTCCTACACATAACCCGTATGCTGTAAGCTAACCGCTGATCATACCTTCTCCTCATCCTTGCATTTTCAGGGTCAACTCGAAGCATGACAAACTACAGAGATTGCTGGGGAGCCCTCAGTATTCACTCTCCCCCTTCACCCTGGCCTCTAGACAGGAGTGGCAAAAGATAACAAGACCTATTTCTTCTTTGCACGCAGCTTCTTGTGAGCTTGGACCTGGCTCAGAATGTAGCAAATGAAATTCTTTTTTGTCAGCATATTTTGTTTCATTAGTTGACAGCAGCAGAACTGTTTCTAAGCCTTAATCATAGCAAAAATTGATGGGTTCTTATTCTTAGGCAGCTTAAAGCTGGCTGAAATAGATTACCAAGCAGAGAATTCTACTTGAAAATCTGATCACTGTTTTACAGACCAGATCTGCTTAAAGATATGATTTTTCTGTCTCACTATTACAACAATTCTATTGGTTTCTGCTCTAAACATTATCCAAATTCTGCTTTGCATGGTTTCATATTTGCAAATCTGAACTTTGATGGCTGACCCTATTCTGCTAGTGACTGGACCTAAGAGGATCTCTAAATACACAATTTCTGAGATCCAGGCTCCAGAATATGAATATCTCATGTCTATTCATTACACCAGAATGTAACTGTCTACTTGAATTTAGAAACAATTTTGTGTTTTGTTAATTAATCATCAGATAAATAGCACTAGTGATAAAGAAGATCTCTTAATTTCTTTGGAAGAATACTGACTTACATGACATTTTCAAGAAGACAAAAGAAGGACCCATATACAAGGCATCACTGTGCTACATATTGCCACAAACAGCTTTTGAGAAATAGCTTAGTGTGTCGTCCCTTCATCTCACTTGTTACTATTTGCTTGAAACTCCTTTTTGATGATCTGCCCTTCAGATTCACATCAAAGATGTCAGTATGGTCCTTTTAAAGATTGGATGAGTCTTGCCTAGGAAGTGTGGGCAAATTTCTTAAAAGCTTAGGTGCCTACTTCTCTTCCCTTACTTCTGTTTCTATCCTATTTTCCTTTCTCTCATGTCTTTCATATTTGCCTCTTTTCTCAGTTCCTATCTTGTATTTTTTTTCAACTCATCTTCCTTTTTTCTCTTGTCCCCCGTGCTCAAAAGAGCCCTTTTCCTCTTTCAAGTCTAAAGAGCTCAGGTTTCTCATCGGGCTATTCATCAGAGATTACATCTCTTCCCTAAATCTTCCAGTAAGAACAGACCAGCCTGACACACTCCCAGTGCCTTGCTGAAGGGCTCTTGTGGTCGGGGTTTTAGCGAGTCATGAAGGTGAGGCAAACCCTGCAAATTCTACCACGTTCGCAACTACTTTTCTTTACTGCATCAGTTCCAGCATTAATTTAACACATTCCCCACAGGTAGCATAGTCCTATGCTGATCACACGGGAGCCCTAAACACTCTGAAATTCTTTTAACTTGAAAGAACAGATCACAGGAGCTTCCAGTGCTTTTTCTCAATGTTTTCAATCATTTTTATTGACAACTGTCAGTGCAAAATACCTGTTACAGACAAATAAAGATGAAGCACTGGTCTTTTCCCAAGATACCATCCTTCTAGGAAGAGATCTGTTTGGTGTTGGCAGGAATTTGGTGTGTTAAGAGCTGTGATATTTAAACCTTGATATGATAAATGCAGCAGAGGCAGGCAAGTGAAAAATTCCAGTGGATAAGCACTGATTATTCTCCAGTTTGTACTGCTCTCTGGTGGGATAAGTGGGGAAAAACAGTCTCTCCAAATGAATAGCAACGATCTGATCTGACTGCCGACTCGCCTACCTTACCTCGTCTGGAGTCACAGAAATTTGTGCTGGGAAAGGTAATTTGTTTAGTCCAGCTTCTCACAGAGGCAATGCTTGCAGGAGGCAGACCACCATGGGCTCCACTCTCAAACCTGAGGTGGAAGGGAAAGTGCCTTGTACACTCTCCAAAGGCAGGTCTCCTGTTTGTGGATTTAAATACTTTCATTGAAGATTCCTAACAGCACTTTTTGAGGAAATCAGCTAGCTTTATAAACAATCTTTACCTGCAGGCATACAATGCTGTGCATATATACTGTCTGGCTTTGCAGTTATCAAATGAAGCAAAAAAGAGGAAGATCAAGATCCAGTGCATCACAATTTGTTAAGCCAATCTTTCATACTCCTGACAAAATAGAAAATAAAATTGGTGTCTTTCTAGCCAGCCAAAATCCTTTCACTGGTACTTCAAAGCACCTGTGAAAGCAGATTGAGTGGGTGCTGACTTTTGCTTTCCAGCAGTGTGTGAAGACAACAGTGGTTTAGGATGTGAGGTCTGGAGCTTTTGAGGCAACACAATGGGGAGACAGTCAAAGCTGCGCACTGTGTGAAGGCAACTCCTCTGCTCCTTCCTCCTGCAAAACTGGCCTGTTAAGTGCACAGCACCATGAGGGAGACAGAGCCCAGACTTAGCTGCTGAAGGATTTGTGAGTGAGAAGCTCATAATAAGAAGAGAATCACTATTTTATGATGACTCTGTGATGAGATGCATGATTTCTCTGTTCCCTCAGATAAGGGTAGCCATTTTTTTGGACTTGCAGAGTGTGCCCAGACAGTAAAAACACAAGTGCATTCACTGTCACACAACTGAATTAATTAAAAGATGGATTTTTTCTTCAAAACTTCTTCATTTTGTGAAGCAGACTTTTCACAGGAGGCAGATGAGGATTTGACTCTGTGCTGCTTGAATTCTATGTGATGAGTTATGCTGCCAAACAAACATAAAGCGATCATTACTCCAAATGATTGCACTGAATGAGAAGGTGGAACAGAAACAAGGTCCTGAAAATTTGTCAGAAAAAGTGAGGACAATCCCTCAAGTAACACACTGAAGCTCCCACATAACTCAGTTTTTTGTGAAAACAGTGTTCACCTTTCTGGTTTGGAGTTTCTTTGTGATGCCTGATGTTTCAGTAGTCCATCCACAATACTATAAGGGGGCTTAGCAGTTTGCTTAAATTAGTCTTTCCTAGTTTAAATAAATGCATACATTTTCATGTATCTTCCAAATTTGCAGATCTTTTGCTGGTATAAAGAAACCTGAACTGAAAGTATCCCTGGAGCCCAATGTGAACTATTTCTTCTACTTAAGGGCTGTCAACCTATTTGGAACAAGTGAACAAAGTGAAGCAGCTCTCATCTCAACTAAAGGTAGATCGTAATTTCCAGATGTCAAAACAATGGGAAGGAGGGGCAAAGCAGCCAAACATTTTCCTTTGGAAATCATTTCTGAAGTTCCCAATATGGGAGTGAACAAGTTATTGAAATTTTTATCTCAATAACTCAAATCTGTATAATTTTTTTTCTGTTTAGAATTAGTGTAATCAGGACTACTTCACTTGAAGTTCATATATTTATGTCAATGTAAGACTGGTGTGACCTCAAGAGGTCAAATTCTGTCAGAGATATGAAGTGATTAACTATTTTTTAGGCATCTCCGTTTGCTCAAGTCTGACAGAACATTCAAATGAAAGTCCCAATGACATTTTAAAAAACCCTTTCACAATTAAAACCTTATGGACTTTGAGTTTCACTGATGAGGAAGCATGAAAAGCAGTTTTAAAATGTAACAGATTCAAACTCTTAAGATACCCAGACAAATACTGTGAAGTTGTGTATGGTTCTTACAAATCAGCCTCAAAATTCAAATTTGCTATTTTGAAAGAAGAGTTGATTGGAAATTATTCAGTCTTTTTAAACAGTGCAGACTTCTTTATCACCTAGCTGCCTTTCTGAATATTAGATTGCTAACCCAGTTGGGCACAGCTCAGAAGACTCCTTGCATTTGTACCCAGTTTTCTGTCACTCCTGCCTGCCAGCAGGCACAACCCTGTCCAGCTAAGATGGCAATTATTGTTGCTTAACATTTTATGATTTGCCTCATGTTAATGGAGCTAGCCTCTTAAATCTGGTGTTTCTTTGTCACCAATTGTACTAGGAACTCGATTTCGCCTGCTGAGTGACACAGCCCATCCTGCTTTACAAATCTCCTCCAATGCAACAGTGATCCACCTTCCTGAGAAAACCAAACTTACTGGGTGAGTAGCAGCATGATAAGCATGACCACTCTGTGGGGTGCAGGATGGGTCCCTCACTTTCATTTTTGCCTGTAGGCAGCTTTCACATGATACTAATTGTGTAGAAAAACTGAATCATTTTGGTCATGCAGCCCCTGGACTTTGTGCAATTTACCTCTGCTTTCAAGCACTGCAACATCTCAGTATTGATGAAGGTGCTGGAAGGAGTTCAATGCCACATTAAGAAATGTCCAGGAAGTCAAAGGCGGTGGTGTCTCTAGGACTGCTTCATTTTCTTCAGCTGATTGTTGCTCCTTAATCTGTCAGAGCACTTCAGTCTCAAAGCAATATTCTGCTGACCTGAGAAGGTCAGATTTGTAGGCTTATTTTTTAATATATTTTGGATAGAAGTAATCCATCTTCCATACTTTGTTACTCTCCTGAGGGCATTATTAGTAATGTTTTCCAAAGTATTTGTGGCTTTGGAGAACTAGGAAGTGCTCCTGGGATGTGTTTAACATGGTTGTACCAGGTTAACTGTTATTCATTGTGAACATGAGGGATTTTTTGACATATTGATATCAGTCCCATCACAAGCACAGGTCCACTTATGTAAGTTGTGCCCTACTGATTTGGTTTCTTAAAAGGTGACGACGATTTACTGGTTTAAGCACATTTTTTTACTGTTAAAACTGAATGTACACAAGATATTTGTCACTATGACTGCTTGAAAGAGTCACGCTTTCCAATTTGAGCAAGCCTTCAAAATCTGACATCTTTTAGATGAGTCCGAGTGCAAAGATGAAAAGTCTCAGTCACAACATTTAAATCCTCGATTAAACCCTCCAGTTAGAATAACAGAATGCAATTCATTAGTAATTTTAGGTGATGCTTCATGATGTGACTGAAAGAAATATCACAATATGGTTTGTTCACCACCACACTCAATTTACTGTATGCCTCTTTCACAAACAGGTTTCCTTCAGTCCTGGGTGAACTGCTGCCTGCTCAAGGATGTCATTACTGGGAAATCGTTGTCTCTGCCTGCAGAAGCTACCGGATTGGGATTTGCTATGATACAATAACACAGAGCAGTGTCCTGGGACTGAGTGATACCTCCTGGTGCATGCGATGCTGTCCTACACAAACCAGGTAAAGAAGAGTCAGTCTAGTTGCTTGGGAAGTTACTTGTCCTTCATGAAAATAAAGCTGGACAGCTTCAAGAATCACAAGAGCAGAAAGGCTTCCTTTGCTTTCTTTGTGCAAGTTTGAATAGTAAGAAAAGGACAACTACGAAAAATCTTTAGACCTCTTCTTAGTTAAAAAAGTCTTAAAAAGTACCTTAAGAAATAAAATTAATCTCAAACAGAGATTTTAACACCCTTCACCCAGCAAGTGAATAAAACTCAAAGAACTAGTTTGCTGCTGCTTTGTCATTCCAGGCTCATATCCTGAACAGCTTCACTAAACAGCAACAAGTGTATTTATTTCCATGAATGTAGCCTTTTTAGAATCTATTTCCTTCTGTGAGAGATGTCAAGCCTCAACAGGGAATGCTTTCTCCTGCCTTGTCCTTCACAGAGACAGGGACTCCCCTGCCACTGTTGCAGGACTGCAGGATGCTGGGATAGTCCGTGGTACCATGACAGTGCCAGGCTGCTTGGAGGTTTGTAAAGCATCACCCTGCTAATGGTGTAAAGGTGATCTTGATCTAAAAGAGTATGTTTTTTTCAGTCTGAAATCATATAGGTGTATGAACATAACTAGCTAAATGAAACATCCAAGATGCTATTATTCTAAGAGTCCAAAGATGCCAAGTGAAAAGGCTCATCAGCATGCCAGGCAGGGCTTTGAAGCGATGCCACATTTGCTTTGCCTATGTATTGAGCAAAATGCTGTTGCCATGTGATATGATAGGCTGCTGTATGCAGCCACCTGTTAATAGATTGGAATTAAGCTACAGGTTATTTCTGGTAAATTGTCATGAGGAGGCTCACTGTGTTCTGGTTTCCATTTTCCTGCAGCTTTCTTTACAGATTTCTTCACACCGGTGTGATGAGCGATGTCCATGTGACAGAACACCTGGCCAGGATTGGCATCCTGTTGGATTACAACAGTGGCAGACTGCTGTTCTTCAATGCAGAGAGAGGACTGGTGCTGTTCGCCATCAGGCACAAATTCACCCATGCTGCTCACCCAGCCTTTGCCCTGGAGAAGGCAGGAGTGCTTACCCTGTGCACAGGAATGGAGCTGCCAGAGTTTGTGAAGCACAGCTAACCTCCTGCTTCACATTTTTTTTGAAAACTGACAACTACAGCATCAGGGGATAGACATGGAAAGAGAGGTGCCAGGAAGGGATATGTAGTCTTCACTGATGAATGCTGTGTGCACAGTTCTCCCTCACATCATCAATAATTGTAGCTAGTGCTCAGACACATGATCACCTGGAGCCTGCAAATAAAATCGACTCCTTCAGATGGAGCATGCACCTAGTGATACACACAGCAGTACTTCTAAGGGGATAAAGAAGTTTTGTTAGATATGATAGTGCTAGCTGTCTTTTTAAAGTTAATTATGAACCCATGTATGAAATAAATGCATTTCTCACTGCAGTACATGAAAGTCATTATTTCGTCATTTGCCAGGACAGTCAGAGTCTGAACTCAAGGTGATGTGTTTGGAAAATGTGTAAAAATTTCAACAACTGAAACATTCTGCAGGTTAATATATCTTGTATTATTGTCTGCCAACTCCTTAAATGCACAAATTAAGAAAACTTGGAGACTTAGAAATCTGCATGTTTGCAGAAAGAGTGAGTCCCAGGCTAGTCTTCATATCAGCCATATGAAGTTTGAGTATGGCACACCTACCTAACCTGCTCACAGCAGACTAACATACTGAGACATAATTGTGTCAGTAAATATCTGTGCCTGTGAACTGCTACTCGTAAAACACATGTGTGAGGAAACTTGATAGTAGTGGTAAAAGTCTTTCCTTATGTTTTTCATTCTCAATTTATTGGCTAAGTGGTTTTGATGGTGAAAAGAATGTTACTACTCAGGACCTTGTGGATCACTTTTTTTCATCACTGCTTTTTACCTTTGCTCTTACAAATTTGATGCTCCTAATTTCAGGCTTGGGTTCATTTTCCTGCATCTGCTGATTTTGCCCGTTGGCTTTTTCAAAACATTTGTTCAAGCACTTCACACATCAGTTTTATGGCTACCTTCCACCTGTCCTGAGGGCTGAAGGCACAAATGCCAGTGGTGCTGAACTCCAGTGAGTGCTGGGGGAAAATTAATCTTAAACAGGCAGGCAATGATTTTTGTGCTGTGCCTGCTCTGGAGATTTCTGCCTCAGGGGACTGTGGTGCCAGACTCGTTTCTGAGCTCAGATGAAAAGCTGTACTCCCCAAAGTAAAACACATTTCTGGAGTCTAACACAGAGTTTGCAAATGAAAAAAAGGAGTTAAATGAGTTACAATGAAGCTGCTGCTTTTTATGCTCAGAGAAGGTGCCTGCTGTTGCTGGTTTATGTATGATTTAACACCACCAAGGCATGTGCTTGCTGCTCCAGCCTGCTGTATGCTTGGTGTCCCAGGGGAGCCACAGTCCACACTGTCATAGCAGGCTCAGGCAAACCTGAGCCTGGTTAAGGCAACACAAAGGAGATCCCCTGACTATTTATTTTATGCCAGAGCTCTTGCTGGTATTTCAGCTGAAGGGTACCCGTTCTGAATGCCTTTTAGGGAGAGAAGGGAATGAAAAAGCAGGATTGTGCTGTTGGCTCAAGTGAATGTTTTGTAGAGGTGTGGAGGATGGTGAGAAAAGGCCCAGGATTAACTGAGAAAGAAAGACAGAAAAGGTATTGGGAGTAGCATTACTCTGGAGGCTGAGGAGGAGGAGGTGACAGAAGGTAGGTTGTAAACTCACATGGAGCAAATGGTGATAAAATAAGAGGCAGGTCAGTGGTGTCAGCAGGGTGTGTTCCTCAGGCTCCTTCAGGCAGTATGCTCACTGAAGATTTGGCTATCTCCGGAGCTTTATGTCATACTTAGAAATAAGCCTTAGATATCCCAGTACTGGAATGATGTTACCTGTGCATTCCTCATCCTGGTCACTGTCGTCCCAAAAGGGGGATTGCTTCATGGACACCAACATGATATGTTGACATGGGGAGAGACAATGGTTAAAAGGAGAACAAAATTGCATGAAATTATTTGAGTGGTTTTTTTTAACAAAGGCAAGAAGCAATTGCCTTGTCAAATGCAACTGCATATTAGTGGATTTAAAACAAAAAGTGACAAATTTGCCTATTACCACACATTACTCAGGTACTACCCCAGCATTTGAGCTTGGCAAAATGTTTTTATTGAAGGTAACCAATTCTTAGAAATATTTGGTTAATTTTGAAGAATGGCCTGACTCTGTTTTCTTGCTAATTTTTATATGTGGTTCATTTTTATATTGGGCAGTATCAAAAAGTGTATTTACTGTTTATGTGAAAGCTGGGTAAGTTATTTTAAATGGAAAATGTCACTCAAAGAGCTTAAACAGTGCTAATTTGAATGTATAAATCTGGTCTACATTAAACTATGCCAGATGAAGTAATGCCTAGAAAGAATATCCTGTTCAGAGATATGGAACAAAGTGCACACTAAAAAAAAGTATATGCAATTTAAGATTTGGTATAGGGAGAAATTAGTGAAGAAAGCAGATCCTGAAAGCCATAGCTAAGCTGTTGAGACTCATAGTAAATGGTGCAAACTCTCCTGCCCTTGGAAAGCTTAGAGGTACGTCTGCTATCATCTTTTACTTGCCTGACAGGCATGAAATTCAGGAACTCACTTTCCAGGAGGTGACTGTCTTCAACCATTTGAATGTACAGTGTAGTCTTTATGACTTTGCATTCAGATAAGCTGAGATTTTGAGGTTTGTTGCACCCATTTTTTTCTGACTATTGTAGCATGTAACTATATACTAGAAGAAAAAGACAAAAAACATTCCAGTAATTGTATTTTTGTTGTGCTTGATTAATTCAGCATTTAGAAATACCTCAAAACCAGCAAAGGATATCACTTAGCTTGGCTGAAAGGAACTAAGACTTCATGCAAATATTGACAGGGTTGTGTGGCATGTGTACACAGTGTAGTCATCATTCCATGCTTAGAGCAACATTTGAAAAGTTACACAAAGATCTGCAAGAGTTCACCAGTAATCTGGGGTTTATTTTCATTCTGAAAGTAAAAAAGCTGATGCCTGACAATGTAGGTATTGTTAATAAATAATCCGATTGATCTGAAACACATTGCATTAAAAGGAACAATTTCCTCTCACTTCAGAGGTTTTAGATTAGGCTTGTAAACTCCTGTGCACTGAGATGAGAACATAGGCTTGACTGTAAAAAAAGAAGCATTAATTTCTACTGTCAAAATAGTGCTGAACTTAAATATTGCTAGTATCAGTGGTATTGATCCACAAACCTTGCTTAGTTCACTCTGCTCAAGAGCTTAGTGCCTCTGTGCGACATCAGGCAGGGGTATTTGGCAATGCATCTGCAAAGTGCAGCACGTGTGGTGTGTGTGTGTGCATGCAGGAACAACTCTGCTCTTGACCTAGCTGTTCTTTCAGTACGATTTGTACTGGAACTGGTCAAGTGATGTCTTATTTTAGAAAGAGGTGCATTAACTATTCCTCACACTACCGTTGTTGAAAACTCTGTGCATGTTATTACTAAATCTCTTAGAAGACGGAGACTCAATAAGGCACAGTACCAATAAGTTGTTCCTAAATCCACTGTGGCAGTTACATTTTCTGTGATATACATGTGAAATGTTATTTCTATTAGCATTGCAGGGGTTTGAATAAGAATGTAAAAATGGATTTAAGAGTAATGCAAAATTAGGGTCTTTTGAATCATGCTCATTTCAAACTAACAAGCAGATCCTCTGGCATATTGAAGTTTAAATTTGATTTGAAAAATCACTTTCTCTGGTGTAATCACAATGGTATTACTGTCATTTTACTAATAGAGTTACTAGCTATAGAGAATCCAAGTATGCTCAGATAGTCACAGAACCACCTAGGAAGTAAGAGCAACTCTTCCACCTCCAGCAACATTCTGTAGAAGAGATATTTAACCAGTAAAGTACCTGCATTTTGCATGTTGCACTTGTCCAATTTTATGCCACAGTGCAAAGTAGCATTTGCTGATTGGAGAACAGTTTGCAGAGTGGTCAGCACAGTTCCTGCAGGGAACACATCCTGGAAGGAAATGGAACAGATGTCCAACCTCCCTGCCATGGGAAGGGCCCAAAAGCCCCATTCAACCTGGCTTGGAACATTTTCAGAGATTGGGCACTCACAACATCTCTGGGCAACCTGCTCCAGTGCTTCACCTTCACAGTATTTTTCCTAATATCTAATCTAAACTTGCCCTCTTTCAGTTTGAAGCCATTCCCCCTCGTCCTATCACTACATGCTCTTGTGAAAAGTCCCTCTCCAGTAGTCTTATAGACCTCCTTCAGGTGTTATAAGGTCTCCCCGTAGCTTTCTCTTCTCAGGTTGAACAATCACTACTCTCTCAGCTTTTCCTCATAGAACAGGTGCTCTAGACCTCTGGTCATCTCTGTGGCCCTCCTCTACACTTGTTCCAATGTCCTTCATAAGGAGAGCTCCAGAGCTGGATGCAGTACACCAAATGGGGTCTCATGAGAGTGGAGGGGCAGAACCACCTCCCTCAACCTGCTGCCCAAGTTTCTTTTGCCACAACTCAGGATTGTGATTGGCTTTTTGGGCACACATTGTCAGGTCTTGTTGAGCTTCTTGTCCACCAACACCCCAAAGTCGTTCTTTTCAGGGCTGTTCTCAGTCCCTTCACCTGCAGTTGTGCTTAAAATTGACCCAGCCCAGGTGCAGAACCTTGCACTTGGTCTTGTTAATCTTCATGAGATTTGCACAGGCTCAACTCTCAAGCTCTTCCAAGTCCCTCGGGATGGCATCCCCTCCCTCCAGCCTGTGGAATGCATCACATAGCTTGATGTTTGCAACAAACCTGTAATCAGCAAAATTTCAAGTGAATTTCCCCTCTGAAAATTATCTGTGCAGAAACAATACCTTCCTTTTCAGGACTGTTCAGCTGTTAATGCAGTGGTTAGCTGAATTTCATCCTGCCAGACTGTTATCACAGCACTAATGAGTGAGGGATGGAGAGCTGTACCCCAGCCACAACAAGTACAGGAGAGAACTGGCGTCTGCTGAACAAGCAAGAAGCCAGTGAAGCTTTTAATAGTGGGGCTGGCAAAAGGAGACCCTTTTCTGAGCATCACTTCACATAGACCAGCTTTCTGAGGTTGTAAAAGTCTGTCTCATGTCCTTTCATGAGAACTGCTCAGAGGGCACAGTGCATCTGTAGTTCCACAGCTCTTATTTTCATATTCACCATGAAGCAAACTACATTTTGAAGTAAAATTAACTGACATTATTTTACCTAATTCTTTACTGTGTTTTAGATATGTGTTTGTCTGGTTCTTGCTACCTTTTAAAAAAAAAAAAAAAAAATCCTTGTAGAAAAAAGCACAGCTGTCAGGAAAAAAAAAGAATAAAAAAATGACTAGTAGAAATTAACTCTGAATACTTTTTAACAAGAGAAGGAGCACTGCACCTCTTTGAACAACATCCCCTGCTGTTAGTGTCCCCCACTAGCTATCAGTATCATTCTTTCTACCCATGAAGGACTGTTTTCTAAACCAAACATTAATAAAAGTATTTTGAGCAAGATGTGCAACTAGCAGTGTAAATAACTATTAAAAGACTGCTAGTGCTTAAGAAGTAATCTGTGTTTCAATTTAATGTCGCAAGTGAAGGCTTTCCTTTCAAAGTAAAGAATGTGTGTTGAGATAAGTAAAGAGTTTTCCATAGTTTGTAGCCAGAGCTACACAGGAATACATACTAACAGCTTGCCCAGGTACAGGAAAAGTACTACTGTCTAGATTACAAAAGCAGATTTTGGAAGTTAAGCTGGAGCATTTCTTAGAGGCTTAAAAAAGAAAAGAAAAAAAAGTTCAAGTCTGTCACTAAGCCTCAAGTTAAAAACAGTGATTTTTAACTCAGTGCCATATACTGCTATTATGTGCGTCTCCACCAGAAACTGAGAAACTGATGCTGCATTCTGTGATTGCAATGCAGAAGGCTCAGCCTTTTCTGCATAGCACTGCAGTTACTTTTGCACACATTCAGTAACTTCAGCAGAGCATGAATAGGCTGAGCATGATGATCACATATGGCTCATTTGGGCAAGTAAAGAGCAAGAAACCAGTTACTCAAAGCATGAGATTTCTAGGACACCTGAATATCCATGGTGGAAAAATACTATCAGCTTTTCCTCCAGATATTCTTCCACAGCTGCTGGACCCTGGAGATCCCCACAGAAGGACCATAGGAGTTAATGTTCATTGGGAGAATATTTCTGCTGCAGAAAACATTCATGCTGGAAATGATTACTTTGGGCCTTAAATCATGCCCAAAGTTTATCTTCTGCTTCAGTTAACAGGACAAATGTGGGTAAGTCACATTCAATTTACCAAAAGAGAAAACCCAAACCACTGAAAACGTCCTCTTCCCCAGTTACTCCATCAAGTGCTATGGGTTTGTGGCCCAATGTAAGGAGGCATTTGATGTTCTATTACTGAATGCTGGCTTTCCAACTGCTTTGTGATGTATTCCTTATCTTTAAAACAGCAGGATCTCTGCTAACAGTGAAATATTTCAAGAAATCCTAAGAAGTTATACAAAGCTCTTTCTCATAACTTTTATACTGTTGTTTTTCAAACAAGACTGGAAATAATTTAAGATCTTCATATTAGTGAAACTGTTCCCTTAACTAGTATAATTTTGATCTTGAATTAACAGGCTAGCTTTAGCTTTCAAAGCTTAAAATAGTTATCTGCCTTTTACAGATTAGTGTCTGTGTTTTAAGGTGGTACACATGCTCTGTTCATAGCCCACCTAGTAACTGCAAGGCTGCTCTATTATCTGTAGTGCAGTGGTTAAGGAGAACATTAAAGACCATGAAGTAATGGATTAAAGACTGCAACACCCAAGAGGATGCAAAACCCCAGCAAATCCATGATAGAAACCAGCCATGTGTAAACAGCAGAATATTAGCATAGGGAAGCAAAAGCTTGGAGATATTACTGATATTATTCAAGGAAGACGTGAATGCTGACTTTTACTGCACAAAGGAGTGAAGAGAAAAGAGATATATGCTGAATGTTAGGACCAGGGTTTTACTTCTGTCTACTTTTAATAGACATGTAACAGCACATAAACAACTGTAACTGGCACTTAGTGCCATGGTCTAGTTGACAAGGTGTATGATTCTGTGATTCTGTGAACTAACTCCTCATTTTAATGTACAGTAAATTTTGCAGTATATGAACCAATGGATCACATATGTATGCATTGGAAAAGCAAACATTTTGTCAGACTCATGGTACTGAAATTCATGCAGTGACAGTTCCCACACTATGATTTGAGGTAGTCTGGTTCCTTGGATGCTGCCCTCCAGCTGAGAACTGTGGAACAGCCATCCCTGATTCACTGCCTGCTTCAGCTGTGGCTTTCAGTGGTTTGTAGGAAAAGAAGAATAGAACTGCAAAACTGAGGTTAACGGTGAGAAGACGCTGCCAGCAGGGCCAGCTTCCATGGGACTGCTGCCAGAGGAACCACTGAAAAGGACTGTAATGCTGGACTGCAATTGCACCTTCTTAGCCCTGCAGAGGTGCAACAGAGTAAACTGTTAAATCACCTCTCTCAGCCCCTGGATTCTACCCTTATGGAAAGAGAAAACCAGGAATGACAGCATGGCAAGTTCTAAATCAGTTAGCAGAAAGACTACAGAATGTGCTGGCATGTGAAACAGCTCTAAACCACAGTTGAAAACAGTAGCTAAGTGTGATGTGTACTCAACGTATGGCAATTTCAGAGCTATGTCTCTTGCTGTAATTCTGCAACAGTGCAATTATTGTTTTTTTGTGTCTTACTGAAACTTGCACAGTCCAGCTTTGACAAACAAGCATTTTTATTTTTTTTAATGAAAAAAAGAAAGGCTTTCTAAGGGAATTCTTGACTCGCTGTGTGCAACTGGCAGTTTTTAATCCCTTCTATGAGTTTTCCTGTTGTCTCTCAGGTGGAGAAGGTGCTTCTACCATGAATACAGGCCAGCTCTGGCATGGCACCGTACTATATGGTGCATCATCCCCACTGAATTGTGCCTGCTTGGTTAGCAAAGAGTCAAGCCCTGTTTGGTTGGCCTGTTGGTGTGGTAGGAAAACCAACAGCTTGTTCTATCCTACCCACCTTTCATGGATTCGCCTGTACGTGCTTGCTTTTTACTTTTAAAATGTTAATACTCTGCTTCCAGTGTTCTTGCTTCCCCTGAAAGTAACGTCTCCGAAGACTCCAAGGTGAACTGCACGGACGGGCGAGCTCTGGAGCCAAGGACTGCCACAGCGGACCAAGAGGAGCTTCCCTAAGTGTCAAGACCTCAAAACGGGAGCAGAGGTGCGCCAGCCCCCGCTGCCCTGAGTGGGAAGCAGTGGAGCCCTGACTCAGAGGCAGCTCTGACTCAGCACTGGCAGCACCAGGAGTGACAGCAGCCCCCACCGTGTTCAAAAGCCACCTCCGGGGAGCGCGAAGAGCCATGAGCACGGCACCGCAGTGTGCGCGGCAGCTCACAAGGAAGGGTGCTCAGCGTGGGTGCTGAGGTGCTGCCAGCTCAAACACTTAGCTCAGTTGGTGGTCATCACCCTCACTGAAGGAGCTCATGCATGGTTTGCAGTCAGCCATTCTCTTTGTGCACCAAAAAGGATTGGGTGGCCCAGAGAGCTTCCACAGAAATATGGAGCTGCCCAGGCCTCAGGCTGCAGGGGTGCCGGAGCCTGGCACTGCTCTCAGAGGGCAGCAGAGAAAACAGCTGTGTGAGATGTGATCACATGGACTCTCTGCTCAGCCTGGTGGGAGGGCTGAGAGAGGAAGGAGAAAGGCTGAGAAGTACTGGGGACTCCGAGGAGATCGAGTGGTAGACCTGTATCTACCATCTCTTAGACCCACGCCTGCCGTTCACAACACAAGAAACAATGGAACCCCTGCCCTCTCACCACCAGGCAGAGGGAGGGGACATTAGATATGGAGGGGAATTGAAACAGTTTCCTGCTTGGGGTGGCAGACAAGTCCTTTTCTGACCTACCCCACCTTCCCACATGCCCTTATGCAATAGGTATGAGGCTCTGGAACTCAAGGACCAGGGAAATGAGAACCTGGATGAAAGTCCTTCCAGATCAGAGGGGTTGCCTATGGCCAGGCATCATAACCACCTCAGTTTTAAAAAAAATAAAAATAGAAGGGTAGTTATCATTGGTGACTCCCTTCTGAGAGGAGCAGAGGGCTTGATATGCTGAGTGAATCCAATCCACAGGGAAGTGTGCTGTCTCCCTGGAGCCACATCACCCAAAAGCTTCCCACCCTGGTGCAGCTCACTGATGATTACCTGCTGTTGATTTTCCAGGTGGGCAGCATTGAAGTCCCAACAAGAAGTCTACAGACAATCATAGAGCCATAGAATAGTTTGAGTTAAAAGGGACCTTGGAGATAATCTCTTTCCAACCCTTCTGCCATGGAATGCCATTCATTTGATCAGTGCCCCATCCAACCTGGCCTTGAACACATCCAAGGATGGAGCACCCACAACTTCTGAGAAATGCATCAGCCAAGAGGGCCAAAGAGAATCTCTACCCTTTGTGGAATGTGGGGAAAACAGTGACAAAGGGTGAGGAAGAGGCTGAGGTACTTACTGCATTCTTTGTGTCAGTTTTTAATGGCAAGACTAGCTGTCCACACCATACCCAGCCCCTTGAATCTGTAAGACAGATAGGGAGCAGAATGAAGTACCATAATCCAAGAGAAAACTGTCAATGACCCTCTATGCCACTAAGGCCTCCAAAAGTACATGGGGCTGGATGAGATCCACCCTAAAGTACTGAGGCAGTTGGTGGAAGAGCTTAACCAAGTCGCCTTCAATCATTTACTGTCAGTTCTGGTCAACCAGAGAGGTCTCAAGTGACTGGGATTTGGTAAATGTGGCATCCGTCTATCAACAAGGAGGATTGGAAGAAACACCTGGGGAACTACAGGCCTGTCAGCTTGATGTCACTGCTGGGGAAGGTCATGGAGCAGGTCATCCTGAGTGCTATCACAGGGCATGTGCAGGGCAACCAGAGGACTGGGCCCAGCCAGTGAAAGACAGGTCTTGCTTGACCAATGCCATCTCCTTCTATGACAGGGTTATCTACTTAGTAGATTAGGGGATGGCTGTGGATTTTGTCTACCTGGACCTTACTAAAGTTTTTCACACTGTTCCCCATGTCATTCCCCTGGAGAAACCAGCTGCTCGTGGCCTGGATGGGTGCACTGTTCACTGGGTGAAAAACTGGCTGGGTGGATGTGTCCAGAGCGTGGTGCTGAACAGAGGTACATCCAGGGGCTCAACACTGGGACCAGTCCTATTTAATATCTTCAGCAATGATCTGAACTAGGAGATTGAGTGCACTCCAGTCAGTTTGCAGGTGACAGCAAGTTGGGTGGGAGTGTTGATCTGCTGAGGGGTAGGAAGGCTCTGCAGAGGGATCTGGACCAGCTGGATGGATGGGCTGAGGCCAATGGGATGAAGTTCAACAAGGTCAAGTGCCAGGTCCTGCCCTTTGGTCACAACAACCCCTGGCAGCGCTACAGGCTGAGGAGAGTGGCTGGAAAGCTACCAGTTGAAAAGGACCTGGGGTTATTTTTTGGACATAACTAACAGTGTGCTCAGGTGGCCAAGGACACCATCAGCACCCTGACTTGGATCAGAAATAATGTGGCCAGCAGGACCAGGGCACTGACCATCCCTCTGTACTTGGCACTGGAGACACCATGAATTTTGTGTTCAGTTTTGGGCCCCTCAAGACAAGGAAGGACATTGAGGTACTGGAGAAAGCCCAGAAAAGGGCAACAGAGCTGGTGAAGGGTCTGGAGCACAAGCCCTGTGTGGAATGGTGAGGGAGCTGTGCGTGTTTAGTCTGGAGAAAGGAAGGCTCAAAGGGGACCTTATCACTCTCCATAACTACCTGAAATGATGTTGTAGACAGGTGGGGACTGGCTTCTTCTCCCAGGTAACAAGTGACAGGATGAGAGGAAGTGTTGCATCAAGTTGCATCAGGAGAGGTTTAGATTGAATATGAGGAAAAAAATTCTATGAAAAACATTGTCAAACACTGGAACAGGCTTTCCAGAGAAGTGGTGGAGTCACTCTCCCTGGAAGTGTTCAAAACATGTGTGGATCTGCCACCTGGGGAAATGGTTTAGTGGTGACCAAGATGGTGTTGCTGGGTTGATATTTGAACTTGATGATCTCAGAGATCTTTTTCAACATTAATGATTCCATAATTCTATGATTCTATCTACAACCACTAGATACAACATCTACAAGTAAGCAAACTACCAGCCATAGCAGGTATCAGATTTTCTCTCACATTTCTCCTGCAGCCTGTAGTGACAGCTCTGATTTCTGTTTCTGCAAGTGTCTAATTCAGTGACTGCAGCAGTGTGAGAAGCACTCTCACTTTCTCCTACTTTAGTCTATAGTCAAAGCATGCTTGTGTGGGAGTACATCATGCAAGTATGGCTTCACAAAAAGGATGGACAAATTCTTAAAACATTTTTCTCTGATCGCATTCCTGCAATGACCCTGGTGCAACTGGTGAGAATTTGGGCAGTCTTATGCCAGCACATTAGTTCTTGTAACTGAGACTGAGGAAAGACAAAAAGCTTTTTTGGTTTTTTTTCGTTTGTTTGGGTTTTTTTCAGATGGACTGTGTGGAACTGTCAGGGAGAACAGCAGAAGACAAGATAATGTTTGTAAGCCACATATTCTGAGTTACTCAGTAACTCAAACAAGATGGATCCACATCTTTCATTATGTATTCTGCTCTTGAACCCCAAACACCTACCAGTCTAAAAGCCCCAGCTCCTGAATCATAGAATCATAAAATGGTTAAGATGGTAGGTCATCTTGCCCACCTCCCTGACAAGCTCGGCCACCTGTAGCTGGCTACCTGGGATAATGTCCAGCTGGCTTTTGAAGATCTTCAAACCTGGAGACTCCACCAGCTCACTGAGCAACACGTACCACTGCTCTGTTACCCTCAAAATAAAAAAGAGTTTCCTGATATTTCCTACTTCCCACTCCTGTGAAGTCTTCCCCCATCGTTTGGAATGGCTTTTAGAGGTGTGTCAGGAAAAGGCTCAGAGGGCTGTGATGGGGGAATGGCAGGGGTTGTCTGGGGGTCAGAGGCACCAGCAGGAGGGTCCAGCATGAACAGGGCTGTCAGCAAGGCAGGTCTTCAGGACAAGTGAACCAGCAGATGCTTGAGAGACTGAGAGAGCTCTGCCCTGGAATCTGGAAGGGGAAGTGAGAAGACTGAAAAACCTTCCCTGCAGTAGGTTGGGCTTTGTCCTTGGAGCAAATGCTATGCAAAAGCTTCTACACCATTATTCAAATTCTGTAAAATCAAGCAATCTGTCTCTTACTGCCAGCAGGTCATGGCAGCTGTCATGTCTGTCTGCTGGCTTGGCTGTGCTCTACTTTGGCCTGCTGGGCAGGGGCATTGGTGTGCCTGGGAACTGCTTGGCACTTCCCTGACTCTCCCTTCTCACAGTGTGGACCTCACTGCAGGGGCAAGGGCCTTGGGCTCAGTTGTAGCACTGCTGCAAGGACCTGCCACCCGGCTGCTCCCTGGCCACAGTCCTTTTCCCAGCAGGAGGTCAAATTGACCGCTGCCTCTGTGTAGTTGTTGTCTGCCCTCACAGTGTGCAGGGTTAGGGTTAGGATGTGGCTGAAAGGCTGCCTGCAGAGTGGTCGTTCAGGTGTTGTGGTAGCTTATTGACAGATACAGGAGAAGCAGAGAGTGTGGAAACATCCATCATGGAGAATGGGCAACATGCCACTGCTTCCCAATGCCCTGCTCACTGTGGTTGGCTGTCATGGCAGAGGTGCTCAGCCCCTGATTCTCCTGAGCACCCAACACCATGTCCTGCCAGGAGAGATGTTCAGCACTAGGAACAGAAAACCAAAGACCCAGAAAGGGGTGGAAGACTGAAGGCAAACGCTGCACAAAGGTTTTCTTCGAAAGCTGAAAAGTGGCAGCAGAAGCAGCCCTGTAAGACAGCCAGCCCCAAGGACTGCCCTCCCCACCTGTCTGTCTTTCCCAGATCCCCCCAGGAGAGTTGTCTACAGTCTAAGACACCCCCCCCATCCCCTCTGATCCTCCACCAACAACCACCACAACTTGAGCAAACACAGGGTACCTCAAGGAGGCAGCCAGGAAAGACAGAGGAACAAGCTGGGAGTCTTCAGTTGTGCCCACAGCCACGGCATAGCTGCCATGTGGGACCTGCAGCACTGCCACCAGCCAGGGCTTGGCACAGAAGTAGAGCTCCAGGTAGAGGCCCAATCCTGATGGACCCCCAGGACTCCCAGGTCCTTTTCTGTATAGCTGTTTTCTAGTCAGTCAGTTCCCAACATGTACTGGTACTTGCTCCTCCCCAAGGGCAGGACTTTGCAATTTCCCTCGATGAACTTGATGATGTTTCTTTCACCCCGTTTCTCCAGACTGTCCAGGTCCCTCTGGCCAGCAGCCTTATCTCTATCATATTGGCCACTACACCCACTTGCATATCATCAGCAAATGTGCTGAAGGTACACTCTGCCTCATCATCCAATTCATTAATAAAGATGTTGAAGAATATTGGACCCAGTATTGAGCCCCAGGGTACAACATTAATTATTGGCTTCCAGCTAGACTTCATACCATTGATCACCATGCTGAATCCATCTGCGCAGGCTCTCAACAAAAGTATCCTTTGTAACCCCTTCAAAAAGTTATTTTAAGATGCTGCAGTAAAATTAGCACTATATAATGGAAATTTTTCATGTAATCACATCTCAGTGGGATGTTTGAGCTTCACCATGACATTCTGGTGAGGCAGATCCCCAAGATTTTGTGGAGAACTGATGCCCACATAGTTACTGCTTAGCAACCAAAAGCTTCTTCAGGAGGAAGCAAATCCTTTGCAGCCTGGGAGCTGGTTGCTGTGACTTCCATCCAAGAATGAGGAGGAGAGCTGAAACTGCAAAGTGAGTGGCTCTCAGCCCATTCAGCTACAGGAAGATACTAATGGCTTTGTACCTCACCCTATGATCTGTGTTGCTATCTGACCCAAACACAACTCAGAGCCAACCACTGCCTTGCAGAATTCTACGATGCTCTGAGGACATGAGGAATACTCACTTCTTTTCTCCAGAATATTATACCTTGTAGCTCTGCAACAGGAGTCCTGCTGTCAGAACACAGACTGTTCTGAAAGTCTATCCAAAGTTTCTTAATTTCCTCAGCCCATATAACATTAGCTCAGCCTTAAGAGACACTGGCCATCCACCTAGTAGGGAGCTGGAGCCAGCTAAGACTCAGTACATGTTTGTCACCATGAGGATCTGTCCACTCACCTGCAAAATTACCACAGGAGACCTGCTCCATAAGGTGCAGTGTCTACTGATCTTCCAGAGCTCTCGAACTGGCTTTGCAAAGAGACAGATGAAGGAAAGAAGAAATTGCAGAGCCAGACCAGGAGCAGCAGTTATTTTCCAGTGAGCAATGAATGCATTCAGAGATGTCTATCAGAGTCCTGTCTGACACAGTCCATTCAGAATATGCTGCAGCTGCAGGACCACTGGCAAAGAGACTCTTGTCCTGGGTTATTAACACTGACTGAAGTTGCATTCCCATTGATACTCTGAACCTTTCCTGGAGGATAAAAAATATGTGCTCTTTCCCTCTTATTGCATCTTTCCCCACCATGAAAACAACACACTGTATACAAAGAAGAGACAAAGTAAAAAAAAATGTGCTTCTCAGCTGTATTTCGAATGTTTCTGTGTTAAAACCTGTCTCTAAATCTTTGATAGCCTCCTAGCTAACTTATGTCATGCTTCTCAGTTTTTCTGTCATTTTCGTTGTCCTTTAATAGGTTCATTCTGATGTGGATTTACATTGCTGTGCCTCTTAGGGTTATTTCTGTAAATATTAAGAAGTTGCCTTGGAATTCCTTCTATAAATATTAAGGTAGTCTTTACCAGCATCTTGCATGATTTCTGTGGCAACACTTTGGAGCTCTTTGTAGGGCCACAGTCTTGAAAGCTGTTATGTGGCAAAATTCACCACCATTTTGCTCAAGGAAGTTCTCTTTTCCAGTAAAATTTTAAATTCTCTAAGCTCTTTAAAAAGAACTTTGGTACTTGATGTTCCTTGTGGCTCCAGATTTTTGTCTTGTGCCAAAGCTAAATGTTCCTTGCTCTACTGTAAGCTGTGATCTTTCTCACAAGTGACATGCAGAGAGATCTCTTTCTTTCCATTTTGCAAATAATTATTTACATAATTTTGTCTCTGTGCAATATTTTCTATGCATAAAACCAATTTGTAACCTCTTTTGTCACAAGTGATATCTTCCACACCTCTGAAAAGCATCCGTTTTCTGGATGATCCCCAACTGCTATGCTTTTCTTATAATTTTGTTGTTGTTGTTGTTGTTTGGTTGGTTGGTTGGTTTGGTTTTTTTGTTTTTTGGTTTTTTGTTTTCTGACATCTACAGGGTTATACAAGGCATGGAGACCATCCAGTATTGAGTTAAGAAGAGTATTTTCCCTTACGTCTTACTTCTGTTTATGTACTCCCATAAATTACGTGTGTTTTGTCCAACAGCACAATGCTGTTCAGCTTATGATCCAGTGAAACCTACAGACCCGTTCCTGAACTACTGCCACCACCCATTACTGTTACCACCCTATGCATATGCAACTATGCATTTTACCTAAGGGGGTTTTTTTGTTCTTCAGGTAGAGTTGGGGTATTCTGGGCTCTGCTTCTGTTTTCCAGCACCCTTATGCCACTGTGACTGTCCTTGTGGTCAACTGTAGGTTCCTGTAACAGCATACAAATCACTGAAGTTACTCTGAAATATCAGCGGACTTAAAATTCCCCTAGCTTCCACTTCACACTCCTTAAAGAAATTATTTTTTTCATCTGGGTATTTTGGAGATAAGAAACATGCATTTTCCAATTTAAAAAACTATAAACAATAGATTTTTTCAAGAATTAATTTAGTTTCTGGTCGCCTATTTTTCATAAGGGGGCAACATGTGGCAAGAAGAATTGAGTAGCACAGGAAGTGTTGTCGGGACCTAAGATTGGATGTATGTTTGTCACTGGATCTTCTCTGCTTTTCTTCATCTGAGAAGGAATTTGAAGGTTCTCAACTCCATGGTGTTACTGTTTTCAAAAACAGTGTTATTTCTGATGGCTGTTGAGAAGCTCATTTTATTTTGCACGCTGTTGGGACAGTTGCGCTGTGTTTCTCTTTTGCTTAGAGAGAAACAATATTTGTAAGGGAAAAGGGCAACTTTTTTTCCTTTCTGGAATGCTGTATCAAGAACTAGTACACATTATTCAGCTGAAGCTGTACAATTTTGGAAAAAGAATTTTGTCAGAAATTAATGAGATTGCAGGAGGAATATCCTCTCAGTGGTACTAAAATGGAAATATGGATCAGTTCACTAGCAGTTCATCCATCTTTATGCTTTCCTAGCAGTGCTCCACATAGAACTGGGAGAGAGAAAGATGGTTTTCCAGCTCATATGTGACTTTGCTACTCTTGGACCAGCCTGACCCTTCACAAAAAATTAAAAAGCCCTATGGCCAGGAGCGATCAATACCCAACAATTGAGATTAGACAAAAAATTGTGTTCCAGCCATGTCCTATTTCTTTTACCTGTGTCACAGTCTTGGAGTGGCACTGCCAATAGCATTCTTCTGCTTGCAGCACCCAAGGGTGCCTGTGCTAGACATGGCAGGTTATTTTTTATGATGTAAAAGTGGTAGTGTGGTCCTCTGTGTGTCACAGTGATCTGCACAATTAATTTGCAATGAGTTTCTCTGACCGATGACAGCAGTGGTCATTACCTGTCCTGAAAAATATGTAATATGTCATATGCAAAAAGAGACACTGTGTGAGAGTTCCAGAAGGAACAACATGCCCAGGAGACCTGGTAATCTCACTCTTTTCTGAGGACAATAATGTGAACTGGGGGCCAGGACTTGCATCTGTTAAATGAGTCCATCTGCTGTCTTCTGAAAGTCCACTCTGAGTAAATTGTACTATTTGAGTATTTTGGTATATGGTAATGTTTCTGAATGCATGTTAGGAACAGTAGAGAAAAATACCTTCACTCTGTTAATGAGTGAAGTTGTTAGCTCTCACAGAGGCCAGCTTCCCAGTATCATTGAAATACCAGGAAATCTGAGTCAGTCTTGATCACCTCTTTGGGAAAAAAAATTCACTCTTTTGCTGAAAAATGAGAGACGAGTGATCTCGCAATTACTCTGCCATTCCTCGAAGCTGGAGATCTTGGTGTAAAGCACGGCATGTCTTCCTGAGGCTTGGGATGGGCCATCTGAGTCTACTCTTTTATACCCCAATGCTGCAAGTACATAAAAAGATACCTTTGTCTCCATGATGCTGTCCTTTTCCCTCTGCACAGCCTAAGCCTGTTTTCCTTTTCTGCCCTTCTTCCTTTTCAGGTAGCGGCAGCCTCCACCAGTGAAGCTCTGATTTATTCCTCCACTTGATTTTTCTCTTATGCCACTTGTCATTAAAAGCCTCAGAAAACCCAGGGCAGGATCTGTGCTGACAGAAGTTGAGCCCTTGTGAAAAGATGGTGGATTCGGACTTGTATTACCTAGTCTGGAAATTTAGCCTCAGCAAAACCTTATGCAGGTAGTTGCTTCTTCTTAGTTCACTTCTCCTGTGGCTACACACATGTCTCTGCCTCCCACCAGGATGTGAGACAGTGGGCCTTAGCAGACCTCTGTGCAGGGTTTTGCAACCCACTCCCATTACACTGCCTCCACTGTGGCTGCAGTGAGCCAAAGCTGACTGCACACCAAAGCAGTATCCTTAAATTCTGAGTGTATCCAATCTCCCTAACTGGACATGTAACTCCTCACATCAATACACTCTCTGACTTTTAATATCAAATATGTTTTTAAAATTAGAACAAACAAGAATACTAAGAAAACAGAAAAGGGAGATAAAGTGACTTAAAATTCTAAAACTGAAAACATTTTTCTCTTATGAATTGATATGCAGAACAGATGGTCCTCTAAAAAAAAAAAATAAAAAAAAAAATTGTTCAGGCAGAAGAAAGGAGCCTAGAATGAGTCTCTATTCTGCTCCCACTGCACCAGGACCATGACCAACTGAAAGGCTAATGCAATTGTTTGTTCTGTAGAACGGAAATATGCATCCCTTAGGGGTTCTGTCTGTAGAGAAAACAGGTCTGTGGTTGGGGGTTTTTTTAATTCATAGTTTCTTCCTTTAATATTTTTCTAAGTAAACAGTGTAAAACTAAATCACATTATGTGATGCTGAAACACACTGCCATTTGGAAGCCTTATCTGTTCTTCTTAAGCTACATTTTCATGACTAATCTATTTGTATGAGAGCCAGACAGTCTCTGCAATGATGCTTGACATGGGATTGCTCCTTGAGTAAAGTTGAGAAGAAAAGACAAAGAGTAAGACCTCTTATTTTCTTGATCCTAAAATCTATTTCCAGCCCTCAAGACATTTGCTTAGCAGGTCAGTGTGTGTCTAAGAAGATGAATTGTTCTTCTCCAGAGATTGCTCTGAAGAGCTCAGTTGTTGTTAACTAAACCCACTGCCATCAGAACATAAAACCCACTGGGTTTGCCTGTAAGAAATTATTTTTCTGCTTCACAAAAACTACTGTTTCTCTTTCCAGATGTCTAGTACACAAGCAGTATCCAAAGGACCAACTAAAGTTTTCTTGAAGTCAGTATTACCTGTCTTGGTGGCAACCACAAAATCCATCAAAAATACAAAGAATCTTGCCTCTTCATTCCATATTCTCAGCCCTCTTGAACTGCTTTCTATTCACCTGGGAGTCATTTTGAAGGTAGAAGCCAAGTAAGTGATTCTCCTGTGGTACATTTTTATTTCAAATAATTGTATTAATAGCAATTTATGCTGGCTTGGTCTCCCATCCTTCCTCTATGGTATATCTGTGATACTGTATTTATAGAGAGGGTTGTTTCTAAAACCAACATTTAAAGTCCATTTCACACTGACCTGGTTAAAAACTTAATGTTTTCCAGGTGCCAAAAGGAGAGTATTTTTAGGTAAATAAAGATTTGGACCCTTCATCTCACAAATCAAAGGATTCTTTCTAAAATCACATGCTTTCTATTCCAGCTTTGTTATTATGTTTTTTACCCTTCCTTCAATTTATTTCTTTTGACAGGACTGTAATTACAGGCCAGACATGGACAAGTGTTCATCTGAGGCAAAGAACAGAGAGCAAAGCACAAGAGTTTTGTTGAATTTTGAAGAAGCATTTTTCATAGATCAACATCCTGTTCTCTAAGACTGGAAACCCAGGGAAATTAAAAGACTCTGCTTTTTCTAATTGCTTCTGTTCCCTTTTAAAATTACTGTAATCAGTAATTTTAAAGGAACAAAACAGAACAAGTTCATTCTAATCATATTGCAAACAAGGGAAAGACTTCACTAGAGAGACACAAGCCAAATTCAGACTGCAGCCATTACAGAAATAGTCATTGAGAAACTGTTTCTTTTCCTCTACAGAATCAATCCTATATCACCTGTATGCCATTGTAAGACTTTGATTGTACTGGACTAGCTTCTGGTTTATTCCCCTTGTCAACAGTGGACCGTATATTCCCTCATGTTCACGCAACCACTATTTTGGGAACAGCAGGCTGTACAATAAATTAAACTATGGAAGAGAATTAGTAAACATCCTATTAATGAGTGTTTCCCCAGAGGCAAAGGTAGAGGAAACTGGCTTTGCTAAAGAACAGCTTCTACATTTCATGTGGTTTTCATCCCTTGGCTGCTTCAAGTACATGTCTGAAAAAGACTTTTGTGCTGGAAATGAAGTATTCAGAAAATTTACTTGTTATCACAAAAAGTTTCTGTATGCTATAAATGTTCCCACCCTGTATATGTACTTGTTGCTGTTACTGCTTTGTGATACTTCTGCATGAGGAAAGACCATTTTTGTAATTGGAGTTGAATAAAAATAACACTTGAATGTGAAAAGTATTTGCTGGGTTTTAGAACATTTTGATTTCTGGAAACAGACCACCTGCTGCGTAGGACCCGTAAGTCTCCTAGCTAATAATCTTCTCTCCACTTGGACTAATTTTAGCTATTGCCACTTGAAACTTTTAATGGTTTCAGCCACCTACTGCCTTAACACAACTTTTACAGCCCCTCTCTAGCACTCTGCATGTTCATATATCTGAGGATTATAAATAGTTTTATTTGGAAAATGGTCATTGGAGATGGAGGTGGAGAGACAGGAATCATCCAAGAGTAAATAGATTGTTAATTCCCTTCTGAGCACTGAGCTGCTGATTCACTCCCAATCAATTCCCACACAGCCTGGGCTGAGTCAGCCCAGAGGGTGTTGAATAGTCAAGAGCAAAGACAATTCAGAGGATAATGGTTCTGCAAAGTCCAAAACAGAAAAATGATTCAGAAGGGGGAACTAAAAGAAGAAAAATACATAGTGGAGACAGGGACAGGGAAAAAAAAAAAAGGGAGAGGGAAATAAAAATAGACAAGTAACCCCTATGCTGCCACCTCTGTGTGGAAACAAAGGTGTTCAGGGAGCTTAGAGAAGAATCAGAGGTAAGTGAAATGAAAGGAGTGGATGGAAGACGTAAGAAGACATTAAAACTCAAAAATAATATTGGAATGAAATCATCAGGGAAAGCCAAAAAAGAAGAGAGGTGTAGGCAGAAAATGGACTCGAAGTAGGGACACACTTCCAGGTGTGTCTCAGCCTAGCCACTGATTTCCCATTCACCTAAGCATGCACATGAAAGCTTGCATGTCTAAATGTCACACCATACACATTCATGGGAGGAAACAGCTGAAGAGCTTTCTATTCTTTACAGATCAAAGATCATGAAATAGAAAAATTAGATTCATGTGAGAAATGGACACTTCAAAGACACATGAAAGCATATCTACCCAGAATAAAGTCAGGCTTCTCCCTTGGAGTCTGCTGTCAGTTAATTAAGCAAAGAGGGTGGAGTAGACCTGGATTTCCACAGCCTTTGGTTGCTCTACCTCTTCAAAAAGTTACCTAAGCTTCCTCAGTCTTCATACTGCAGTTCTCTTAAATATCAAGTGCAGTGCTGCAGTCTGCCTGGGCTCAGGACAGAGGCTTGGCACAGTGGAGAGCATATTGTATCATGCCTTGTGCAGACGCATTCCCTCCTTGCACTTTGTTCATGAAAGGCAAGCAGCTGCCATGGTGCTGTGCCTCCCACAGCAATGAGCTCCCTGCTTGAATTCAGCACTACTGAATATATGTTCTGCCACAGTAATATAGGCTCCTATTTCCTTCTTCTTAAAGCTTCTTATTTTAAAATAGTTTGTATATATTTAACCTGAACTAGCTTAAGGAGGTCATAGGGAAGGCTTGTCAACAAGAAGACGGGAGGAGGTTGTTAACAAGAAGGAGGTTGTTATATTGCCTTACATCTGGCAGATTTAAAGCATAGTAATGGTTGAGATTTAGACACAAATTAGTGGTATTGATCCCAAAGCTTGAGGACAAGCACTAAAAGCTGTGTCCTGCGTACACCAATGCTGGTCTGTACAGAGCTATATGGACTATGCAAGGCACACTTGAATGAGAGGCCTAAATCAGAAGTGTGTTTAACCAGAGACATGTGTGGGATGAGTGGAGAAAGGGTGGCACCTGAGATGATGATTCAGCTTTCAGTTGGGCCAACTTGTTCTCTACAGGTTCCCCCCAGTTCCTTTAGGAGGTCAAAGACCACTTGTATTCCCAGCCAGATGATTAAAGATAAGAAGGGATTGGCCCAAGTCTGTATTCTCAATTTAGGCACTAAGATGGGTGTTCAGCTGAGGCTGTGAAAGTTCCTCCAAGAGCATATTGATTACTTATATGTGAAAACAAGTCTCGAGTAACTGTGATGTGAATGTTTGCATGATAACGAATCCCATTTCATGCTTCTAGGGAGCTGAGGTAGACTTAGCATTGCATCTAAGCCTGCTGTGTACTCCTATGACACCCAAACACTTTCCAGAACTGATGAAAAATAGCAATTCTAGTATGTTTTTCATAATGCTACACTCTTTTGCAAAAGAAAGAGAGTTGTATCATTGTGGCTTATGGTCTAGTAAGCTCTTCAAGTTGTTTAGAGGAGGTTGTTTTGCTTTGATTTTGTTGTGTATTCACATACAGAAAACAAACTCTAGAAAGTGCTCTTCACACTGAGTAAATTCCATTGAGCTTTGAGACACACTTGGCATGGCTGAAGAGCAACATCCAGAGTCTCAGACCAGCTCCTGAGAAAGCCATACCTCATGAAATGTGGGCAGCTGTATCTCCAAGACACTGATATAGGCCTCCAGAGAGGATATTCTGACTGCTGACTGGGAAAAATTATCATGAAGTGGATACAGCCACAGAGAAAATGACTATGATTCTATGACCCGAAAATGCCTATCAGCCTTCCAATGTTTCTTATCAGGTGTAGGCTTAATAAGCATCCTACTGATTTGTTTTTATTATTGTCAAACAAGAAATTGATTTGAACCCACGAGGGATAAACAATTGTCAGAATAAAAACATACATACATGTTACCAATGATAACTTTGGTGTGGTAACAAGAAAGTGAAGTCTCAAGTTTTCCTCTGTTATCAATACAGTCAGTGAGCACTGCACCTGCCCTCATGTACACCTGTGATTCTGCAGCATGCTGCTCAGTGCAGGGAGCTAGTAGCAACCAGAAAAAAACATGGATCTGGTTATGAGCTCCATGTCATTACAGCTTGAGTGCTCATATAATGGGACAGCCAAAAAACAAAGGGCCTTTGACAAGAATTTTTTATTTTTGTTGCCCTGCAAAACCAGAGGGAGCTGCTGATACATGAAAGAAACCCAAATTGGTGTGGCTGAGTCAAGGTATGTTTCCACTGAAACATTGCCAGTGGCATTTCTGGAGAGCAAACATTGGTGCAAAGTGAGGAAATTGCATTTTTTCCAGACACAGGATGACAATCAGCAGTTCCACCACTCCTACATGGTGCAGGCTACCACAAACTGTGTGAAGAGATTCTCCCATTCAACACCACCTGCCATCACTTTGGTGCTGGACAGACCTTTGGGGCTGGACAGACATTTTTGGTGTGAAAGACACCAGCGGTGCACCATGCTACCATGAAGCTCATCCACCACTGGGTTACTAATGGATGGACCTAAGTCATGGGGGCAGTGAGTGCATTAACTCCTCTCATCTCATGTCAACAGAATTGGAGGTCATTGTGGAAGAGTCATAGAAAAGTCAGAAAGCATGGGCAAGGGGTCAGCCTCAGAGAAGCTGAGGGGCACAGGCACCTACATGCTTCAACCACTTAGTCTCCATGGGGAGCAGCATTGTACTTGAGTGCTTTCAGTGGTTTCACAACCTAGTGAAGGGCTAACATTTGACTCAGTGGTCTTCTATATCACATTTTATTGGTTAAAGGGATAAAATGCTGTCCACAGATTTAAGGGAACAAGGAAACTTTTTCTCTTCTGCTACTGCTGAAAATAAGACAATAATGAATGTCTTTAGCAGTAGCAAGAGAAAATTACTTTTGATTTTAGTCATCCTGATTTTATCTCTTGATAAAGCCATCAGTTAGGTCATGAATTATCCAGTGGATACAGTAGATAAGTAAAATTTTCCCACCCCAACAACACCAAAGTGAGGCACTAGAGCCAACACAGGCATGGCAAAGAGAAAGTCCTCTATATTGACGTTGACAGGGTGGTGATCTGTCAAAGATTGCATTTGATGATCTTAGGGGCCTTCTCCAACCTAAATGATCCTGTGAGTCTGTGGAAAAAGGGTTGTACCTTTTTTTCCTCTCCAATAGATACTACCTTTCATTGACATAAGTATGTTTAAAATGAGTTATTTGTTTCAAAATGTGTTATTCTGCTCACATGAGAATTTCCATCAAGTTCCATGCTTTTAAAGTGGTGAATTGTCTGTATTTTGTTAGTGTGGTACCATTTAGTAAATCACTGATTGGTACAATAAAGGACAGCCCCAAGAAATGGCAGTGCTATAAAGACAAGCAATAAAACTTTCTGATATAGCAGATGTTGCCTATCTTTAAATGTCTGCTGTTGCATCTAGGATGAAAGTTGCCATAATGAATCAATCACCTCAGAGAGAAGTTGAAATCTTTAGGCTCTTTTCTGGGGGAGAAAAAAAAAAAAGAAAGAAAAGGAAGAAGAG
>JAWWLT010000092.1:50789561-50809776 GCA_035040995.1 Premnoplex brunnescens
CTGTTCAGCCTCCAGAAGAGATGACTGAGAGGGGACCTCATCAATGTATACAAGTATCTGAAGGGAGGGTGTCAAGAAGATGGAGCCAGGCTCTCCTGGGTGGTGCTGCACCGTAGGACAAGAGGTGGCAATGGGCAGAAACCGGAGCACAGGAAGTTGCATCTGAACATGAGGAAGAACTTCTTTACTGTGTGAAACAGACTGCACACTGGAACAGATTGCCCAGAGAGGGTGTGGAGTTTCCCTCACTGGAGATATTCAAGAACCATCTGATCAAAATCCTGTGCCATGTGCTCCAGGATGACCCTGCCTGAGCAGGGAGGCTGGACCAGATGACCCACGGTGGTCCATTCTGACCTTTCCATTCTGTGATGAGATCAGAAAAATAATGAAGAACTTTTTTTGCACATACTGCATTCTATAAACAGGTTTTGTACTAGACATGAGAAAAGGCCATAATGGTCAAGAGACTCTATAATTAAAAAAAAATGCAGAAATTCATCAGGAGATCAGGTTCTGCCATCATCACATTTATATAGCTGAAAATTCACTGTGGCAGTATTGCAGTGAATAAAGCTTGTCTGACAAAAGGTTTTGCAAGAAAGATCACCAGTGAGAATTCCAGATACTACAAGATGCTAGAAAAGCATGTATCATCTTTCAGGCTTAAAGCAATAGAAATTGCAATTTCATATCTCAATATCCTCTCAGATCCCTAGGCTTTATTGATAGGCAACTAGTGGAACAACTGGGAGATTACCAAAACTGTGGTTTGGAATTTGCTGAGGAGTTTAGCCATAGTATGTCCTACATCTTGATGATGATTGCAGATGTCTAATATCCACAATGGGATGTTATTGCAAACCATGGGTGCAGTTAATTCTACTTTGATTTTTTTCCACTTACCATGAGTCTTCACTTTTTCAATGTTAGAATATCTATTATTTTCAAAAACTACCACTAGAGATCCAGTTCCTGTTGTAGCACATAAATATTATTGCCTTTAAATAATTTTTACCCAAATGTTGTTCTAAGTCAAAAAGACAAAAACTGACTCTGGTGATGATAATTAAATTCACAACCCAAACAAAGACAATGACGATTTTGGACAAGTGATATTGGTTCTATCTCTTGTCTGAACTCCATTCTGTGACTTCTTTTGAGTCAGCTTTCACCTCTCAAGAGACATCTCATTCAGCAGAACCTGAACCTAGACAGACATTGTACAAATGTAGCCAAGACAGTAAAACCCCTAAGAATTAGGGTGCAGAGAAAGGGTCTTGTCCAGATGAAGTGTTGGTATCCATGAGTTGCAGGACACTCTGTTGCAAGGGTGAGGGCACAGACACTGGAGGCTGTTGTTTGTCTGCACTTGCACAACACCTGCCCCAAACAGAACCCTGCTCCATGCCATCTGCAATAGCAAAGCAGTTTATTTCTACATCTGGTCACTCGCTGAGTCTTGTGAAGACAGTGTTCAGTCTTTAACAGGAACCGGTATTCTGAAAAACAGGACCCACAAGTCACCAGCTTCACTCATCACTGAAATTTAATTATGTGGCACTCAGGAGAACTTTCACCCCTGTTTTTTTTTTCTTTTCTTTCATCTATGAACCTCTGAAGGTGTCTCACTATAGTCTCTGAAAGCCTTCTCAAAACCTTCCCTGTACCTTGGTTTCTGTTAGTACTATTCAGTGATGCTACTGTTGTTAAGAAAAAGCAGCTGGATTATTGTCTTGCAATTCCTGTGTAAAAACTCAGACCATTAAGCCCTTGGCTATTCTGAAGTGGGCAGGTTTTGAAGAAAGTATATCTTCAGAAAATTCCTCCTCAGCTCTCACGTTGCATGCTTAGTTGTGTTTCAGTTAGGCATGTTCCCTAGAGGTAGTTCTTAACCAAGGTCTCCTGTTCTTTATGATGATCCAGTTTTTCATCAGAATTTTTTTAAGTCTGGATAAGTCATACTCTGCCATCTGATAGTTAAAGATTACCATGCCTAAATATTTGTAGGTTTGGTGTCTCCCCAGCCCACATGCTTTACAGAGAGCTACTTATGATAGGATGGGATTTACCCCTAAGCATGTGTAGTGCACTGTCCTGATACTTTCAACATAGGTGCTGAGGAGGCCTTGTAAGGTTGTCTGATATAAAAGGATTGTTCTGGTGAGCAAGACGGAGTCCCTGGATTGTTGATTTTTTTCTTTTAACATGGGCACGCATTGCTTTCTGTGACAGCTCACTTGCTTGTGGTTTAGAAGAAAATACTGTGAGAGAAGCACAGCTCCTGTCTTTTCAGGCTGAAAGGTGATTGTGACCTATTGAGGTACTGAAGATGTTGTCTTATATTCCTTAAATATTCTATGCGTAAGCTTAAGTGTCTGATAATTAGCTGAAAAATTTGCTGCAAGTTTCTACTTGTGTCCGCATAATTTGTATTGCACCCACAAACACCAAAACTGCTGACATCTGCAGCAGTGTCAGTAGGCTTGGGAATATCATCAAATACAGCTTGCAGGACATGATGGGGGAAGTCTTCACAGGTGTTTCTAGGTCTTTCCTCAAGAAACTGTCTGAGATCAGGTTTGACATGATATTCCTCTGTAAGTGTGTTGTGTGGGGGACTGCCCCTGTCCTGATATACTTTTAGCTGTGACATTTCAGGTCTGACCCATTCTGGATGTGCTCTTTCCTTTATATATCAGTCACAGGTGCTAAGAATAGCAGCTGACTTTTCTGCATGATGTGTATTTCTTTCACATAATTGTAGTCCAGCATCCTCAATTGTCTTCTAACTGCGTGTTATGGATGTGATTGTTTCCCTTACCTAAACGTGATATGTACAGTTGCTTCTTGGGGTTAGAGAATGGCACTCCTTTGAAGAGTTTCTGTAGCCCCTGAGATGCTTAGATATTGTACACAAGTGAGATTCATGTCAAAGGTGCAATATAATGCCTCTGTTCTCTTTCACTGGTCCTTGTTAAATCTGTGCAGACTTCACACAGACTTACCATGCGTTTTGGCTTTGCAGCTTGTCAAGTGTTTTGAATCATCTTAGGTGAAATATCTGCCCCTTCAGATACTGAGGAAAGTGACTCTGAGCCATTTCAGTTGTGAGCTCAAATTCATCTTTGCGAAAGTTTCCTTGCTTCCTATTTCAATCCAGTGAACAGAAGCTTTGCTTTTTATATGAAAAGGTATCGCAGTCAGTGACCTGTAGATGCCACCTCTCTTGAGGAGTTCTGCAATTCAGTAATGATCTCAGGAGTAACACACTGATCACCTTTGCTTGGGACCTATTTCCTCTGCTTTGATCTACTTTGTCTTCTAATGAGGTTACTCTCATTTTTCTGGTTCTCTGATAGGCCTCACCTTTTATGGGCTCTTCATCAATCTGCCTCTGCCCTGCTCCAAATTCAGAGTACTTGCTCTGTATATATCTCAGGGCTGAGGGAGTCAGATCCCAGTGTGAGCTCTCCCACCACCCTTACTGCTACTTGCTTACTTCAGACTACCTGCGTCCCAGTACACAATGATATTTCTGTTCAGTTTTCTGAAGTATGAACACTTTTCCCATTTCTTTATAAGCTCTTCCTCTGTGCTTTTGTGCCTTCCCGCTTGTAATGAGGTACACAAAGCGCAAACCTTGATTTCTGGCATTTAATTTATTCTTACAGGAGCCATTTCCATTAATCACTGGAACAGAGCTATGTGGTGTTGAATCTTTTCTCTGCTACTGCAGTAATGTATCCCATCCTGTCCCCTCTCCCATCCTTCCACACTATGGGGTTGACTTTCCCCCTAGCTATTTGTGTTGGCACTTCTGGCAATAGTATTTCAGCCCCAACATTTTTTCCAGGTCAGGAACAGCAGGGAGTTTTCCTTCTGACTGCTTCTGATAATTTCCTACAAGGTGAAAAGAGAAGTGTGTGCTCAGAGCTCCCAAATGGCCATTGATTTACATGTTTGGAGTTACAGATCTAGACAGCCATTTGACTAATGACATTTTGAAAGTACAAATATGCATATTTTCTTAACTCACCTTCTGTCATCCTTCTCTAGAAACAGACAATCAAAATGTCCTGCAGGTGAAACTAGCTCCCATGGCCTCTGGATATTATTGGTTGTCAATTATTTATTTTTGAGATCTAATGTTGACAAAGGCAAGAACCTCTTAACAAAGCTTCAGGAGTGGGCTCCTTTAGGTGAAGTTCCCAGTTGTAAATCCAAGTGTTATTTGCTGTCCGTGTAGGAAATTAGTGTAGGAAGACTAAGCATAAGACCTGTGAGAGTGGGATTTTATTTTGCAAATCTCTGTGTAAGTTGTTTCTAACTACCAACCCTCTCAAAAGCACATATTCCAAAGCAGCAAGATGTTTAGTCAAGTTTTCTGACTGTCTTCTTTCCCAATTTTGGGCATTTATGCAGCTATGGTCTGTTGTCTTGCACAGCACATGCATCAGGCTGTACCTCTGTTATCACCCACCTTGCACCACAGTGTGGCTTCATCAGAACACACACTCTCTGGCCTTGTTGTAAACAATACAATCCTCTGTGTTGATCACTTTCATTGCTTACAATCATGTCCTTGGCTATGAGAGCAGACCAGTCTTCTGACCCTTGATCTTTTACTCCTGCTTTCACATGCATATTTCCACTATATATTAGAATTGTCATATTTCTGTTACAAATCTCTACACCTACCAGTAGGTATCAGAATAGCTTGGAGGTGAAGATTTTCAAAGAATGCCATATGGCAGGATTTTTCACTAGCTAAGTTTAATCCCATGTCACACACCAATGCCAATACAACCCCACTCTGGGTATCTACTGTTACTTGTTTTCACAAACTACTGAGTAGCATTTTATATTCTTTAAGAAGCCATACATTCCTGATACCTGTGGAGGTACTAGGCCTGGAGGTAGATGGTCTCTTCAAAGATAAACAACCAAAAATTAATTTGGAGGAGCGTACCCATAGGAAGCCACACTCCAGGGTGGTTCATTTGCTGTGCACACACAGAACTGGCTTCCCTGTTGAAGCTTCAGCCAGGGTGTGAAGCAGCCGTGACTGCCTTTGAAATGAGACCTGCCTGGGATGAGAACATCAAAACACATTCCACATACGTAGTCCAACAGCCCCTTGAGCGAGAGGCAACTGTGCCATCTGCTGTCTCCAGCACAGCAGAGGCATGCCGGTCATTTTCAGCAAACAGAAATGTTGGCATGGAGCAGTGAGTGGTAATACTTTCAGTCTGTTAGCAGAGCTTTCTTCATTCTTTACAAAAATCCATCCTTTTGGTTTCTTGCATTAATCTTTTGGGAATCATAACTGGGCCTGTCTTTGTTTAAAAACTCCTTCTGTTTCTGCTGAAGAAGCATATTTCTTGAATGCTGAGCTCAAAAGATTTCAGTGATAAGCTGCTGAGCTTCCAGAGAGTGTCATGGTGAAATCCTTGTGAGACATATGCTCTGAAGACCTTACATGAAAGATACCCATTTTCTTTTACTTTGAATAAAGATTACAGAAAAATGGCTCTAACACTAGGTACACTGCAAGCAAATAAACTACATGCAAAAAAATTCTAGCAATATAGTTATTCTACAGTTTTGTAAGAAAACATATTATCTTTATTAACTGTAAAAGCAAAATTGGAATCATCTGTAGGATTTTTTAGTAATTCATTTAATTTCCTGTTTTCTGAGTTATTTGACTTCTAGAGCATGATTGCTAAAAGAGGGACTGAAAGCATCAACTGCTTTTCTTTGAAGATGGTACAGGAAACCCAGGAAACTGAAATTTCAAAGATTAGCCATTTCATAAGAGGAATATATTTTACAAAGTCCATGTAAATTCCAAATAGTGAACTGATTCCCAGCTAAGCTGTGGTGACTTGCAGTCTTCATCTGTTTTTCAAAAAATGAAGAAATAAAGTTCTTCCCATATGTAGAGGACCAGGAAAAAAAAGGTATACATACAAGATTGTGTAACAGTAGCAGATGATAGGAACCTGCCACCTTTAACATATCAAAACAGTAGAGGCTCTCTCCCCACACTGCCTCCCAGTCCCAGCTTCACCCCAATGCAAAGATCAGATCTTCAATGATGATCTCTTCCCCTTCAAAGCATTGCAACTGTTTTCTTTCCCCCACCCCAAATTCAGAGCCAGAAACCTCGCTTTCAGTGACAGGATGTTATTGCTGAGCAGCAAATCCATCACTCCAGATTTGCCCAAAGAACAATAGGGTTTTTTCTCTCAGTGTTCAGATTTTTGGCAGCTCTGCTGTGTCCCCATGGGATCCCTGGGCCAGTATAACCCATGGTCTCATTCCTGTTAGTGAAACCCAGACAATATGTCTTCCTCTGGCCTCTGGAGAGCCTCAAAGACCAAGCAATGAAAAGGCAGCAGAATGAACAGTCCACACATAAAAATGAGTCCTGATGACAGATAATGGACTCCTCTTAAAGGCTTGCTGCAGTAGAGATGAATGATAGTGCCCATAATGCATATGCCTTTGTTCCAGTGTCACCTGCTCCCAGGACCCAATGACTCCACATTGTGATCCCCACCAAGTGTCACATTAGGACCAAGAGCATGAGTGCCAGTCTCACAGAGATGATTCATCTCCCCTCCAGATCCAGAGCAGATTGAGAAGCCAAGCCCTCTAACCAAAGTAAATCTTTGAGGGACTCAGATCAGAAATTATCACTTGTTACCATCTCCGGATGTTAAGGGATTGCCCTGGCTGCCCTATTCAACAAATGTCAAACTTCTGCATTGGTTGCTCCTTTGCTCCTGTGAAGAAAAGCAGCCAAGTAAAGGAAGAGGAGGGCTTCTCAGAGAAAAGCTTTTATCTAACTTCAAAGGCAAGACCTTCAGAGAGCAATGGATTAATGAGCTCATTAGCAAACAAGTTCCATGCTTCTACAGACAATAGGCATGTCTCATTTCTGACACTAAAACCTTTTGATTCTTCCCTTAATTGCAGGTCAGATTCCTTGAGCTGCCTACATCCAGGACCAAGCCTCAATTGTATGGCTTAAAGGCAAGGCTGGTAAACTGTAGTTTCTTGAAAGCTGAGCCAGTGAGGATGCAAGCATCTCAGGGCTCAAAACTCAGAAGAGATGCTGTGACCATCCAGTCTGAGTTTTTCTAAAACTTCGGTGAGAGACACATCCCAAAGTCATTTCAGCTTGCGTTGGAGCAGACTGGTTGGAAAGCCAGCCCTCTACGTTCTACAGTTTCCATGGAGGCAGAAGCACTGCAACATTGCAAAGAGGACCCAAAACCTAAATATTCTCCTTATTAAGAATACTGTGCCATATTTATGGTTGAGTTTATTGCACTGCAGCATTTGGCTATTGAATCTTCCAGATTAATGAAACTTAATGGCCTATTTCTGTGCCCTTACAAGAGTTCTTAGGCTGTTGTCAAGAACATGCAAATCCCATTTTCAGCTAAGCTGCACAGAGTTGAACTCCTGAAGTTCTTTACTAGAGGGCATTTTCTGATTCATTATGTATTCCTAATTCTGCTCTAATTCACCAGCACCCTTTTTGAACTAAAGACATCAAGGGCCCTCTGAGCACTTTGGAATTTGCCCTAGTGTCAAAGACAAACATGTGGTAACTTCTTTGCAACTGGATGCAGGCCCATTTTCACATGGTCCTTTAGCCATTGTGGCCCCCAAGTCCTACAGGGAGCTGGCAAGTAGCTAAGTGTCTGCTGTGAACCCTTGTCCTCCTTCAAACTGCTGGAACCAGTTCCCTTATTCTGCAAACCTACACAGTGCTTTGTCGTCCTCAATGGATGATTTGCCACTTAGCTGTATTCAAATGTACTCTGTTTGCTTACCCCATACAGTCAGCCTGTCTAGGTTCCACATGGTTATATCTTTACTTTACACTCCTTCGCATTCAGGGGTATTTTTTACCATCTGTGCTGCTAACAGGCAGTGTGATAGAATATAAAAAGTTATTAGTTATTCAGTCCAGGAACAGCAGGGAGGGTGACTACTCTTCAGCACCTTTTTCCCTTTTCTCTCTCTCGTAGCTGCTGCCATTTTGGCTGAGCGTAAGGACTGTTACAAAAGATGACAGTGCATAGTAACGCAGATGGAGGAAAGGGTGCTTTGGTTTGCAGTGAACGCGGACACAAGGCGTGGGATCTGCTCCACAGCCTCTCCTCAGTGTTTACCCCCACACAGTACACAGGAGGTAGGGCATGAACACAGAGATGGTCACCTCACACAGCTGATGCATTCAAGCTTCCTTGCAGGTGCCATGGAACAAGGTTCAAGTTAGCTAACCAGTTATCCCAGCAGCTAACCATGTGGGCTCACCACTGACTGCTGACCCAGGCTCTCCAATGAGCACTCAGTTGCCATGACTGCTGTGCTAATGGCATCCAAGACCATCTTTGCGACTGGCGTAGCCTCTGCTGTGCTGCGTGCTATGTACTCAAAGGATATTCTATATTTAATAATGCTTTACTTTTGAAGGTACTTTTTAAGAACACCTCGCAGAGTTAGAGTTTGTAAAGTATACATCACTGTCTTTTCTCATTTGCCTTTTGACTACCAAAGAGAATTGATTAGTATCAGCATGAGTGTGAGAGCTGTGGGAAGCAGAACAACCTGTAAGAACCTGCTTGAGTCTGTTCAGTTCCCAGAGACTTCTCATCACTGTTAATCCAAATGTCATCCTTGGTTTGCTTCTTTCAGAAACATACTATTCCTGTGGATCTGCTGTTCATCTGATCTAATTAAAGCCTCTAGTCTAACAGGCACATTTTGCTCCTTCTTCTATCTACAAATGCTGGAGATGCTGTATATGCAAAGATGTTGGTAGATCTTGGGGTTAAACTATGACAGCTTTATGTATAATAAAAGGGGTAGATCTGAGCTGGTACTGTTTATTGCAAAACTGATTTTAAGTGTTGGGTTTTATTTTGATATTTCAATAATAACTTATTAATTTTAATTCCAGGAAGGAGGAATATATTACATTCTCATATTTTTAAGTATTTTCACTCTTGTAAAAAAATTCATATTAACAAGGTTAATGTTATAGTTTGGTATATTAACTCTTTTAAATATTCTTTTGGGCCAGCTCCTTATAAAACTTTTTAATTAAGATCTTTGGGCATTATATTTGAAGAATGCCAGTTAGGCATTTACTATATCTCTGCCTTTTCAATCTACAGTGATTGGCTAACTAAATCTTTGGCTTTGAAACATCACTCTTTAGCCTGTGTAATGGGCTATTAGGCAAACAAAATAATGGAGAAATCTAGCCTGGAACATGTCACTGTACACCTTATTCTCATTTTTTATTGGTGTTATTACCTTCATAACATATGAAAGACTGCAAGAGTTTGGAAAAAAAATTACAGACAAGTCTATTTTAACAGCCAAACCCAGAATGATGAGCAGCCACATTTTTGTTGAGTTTTAAGAGCAGTGTTCTTTAATTTTTGTTGTGTTTTGATATTGGTCCATCTGTGATCTTTTATTGTTGACTGCAATTTGCCCTATTGGCTGCAACCTCTTTTGAAAACACAAGTGTTGTTCTCTGCTTGAATCAGCAAAGGCTGTTCCCACAGACTATATTAAGGTCCTGTTGGAATTAAATGTCTGCACAGCAAACTAGATTTATAGACAGATGGATAAGACAGGCAAATAGATGAATTGGGTTAAGATCCAGCCCCAGCTGACATTTGTCAAATTGATATTAAAATAGTTGTGTTAAACCACAAGGCTTTTACAATGGGTATGTTGACAGGGGTTAAAGAGTGTAGAACAAAAGCAAGCTTCTTCCAAAGCAAGGTAATCGAATAATTTTTCAATGATGATCTCAGTAAGCCAAGGGTATTGGTATCCCCAAACGACAATATTTGCAATTTAAGAACATGTAGTACTGGTACAAATATGTCAGATTATCCTTTAAATCCAGAGTGAGGGAGGTATAAGTACTGGATGAAGGGAGCCTAATGCAAAGAAAATTCCATTGCTCCTTACATTAAGACTGTAATAGCCACAGGCTGTCCCCCTCCCCTGGGTGAAAGACAAGGGAGGGAGGTGTTGAAAGAGGCATCCTGAGACAGGTTGGGCTGCTTGGCACCAGCTGTTGGAGAAATACTCTTTTCCATGTAATGACTGACACCACTACCAGCTCTTACCTATTTTGGGATGCATCTTACTCAATCAAAAAAACTGCTGCTCTGGCTGCAAGTTATTCATGGCAATAACGCCTTGAGTATTTGTGAGATTGGGCTCCTGTCACACTAAACATTATAGAAAGTTGTAGCAAATTCTAGTCCCTGGGACTGATGGCCCACTCTTCTTGCACTCAAGGGAAACATTACCTCTGGTGTGAGTAGGAACTGCAGCATACCTTCCTATATAAACACATGCATGTCCTTTGTAGTACAATACAGGTAGAAAAAAATTGCCTGAGACTTGATCTCAGTATGGTAGGCAAAACCTCATAAGACATAATAGAATCAGTGGCCATGCTAAGGTAAAACAACCAGTTAAGGGGCCAGAAAAGAAGTTTAGGTATCTAAACATGAGTTTAAACCGGTACCAGTACTTCTACATTGACTATAAGCCTGTAGAGGGGTTTCATTAGCAAAAACTCAAACCTTGAATATCACATTTTTCTAGGGTTAAAAAGCAAACAAAACAAACCCCAAATCACAAACAACTGGTCTTAAAAACTAGTTTTCTGAATTTGGGGATGCACAAACAAAATTTGTTATCCTTCATTTTTACTTGTCAGACTTACTTGTACTTACTTAACACTTGTCAAATTACTCCTTCCTTTTCTCTTCCTCATGAATACAAACTAGATTTCAAAGCATGCACATTGCTATTTGCGTACTCTGAAAACACCTGGTAATGATCAGAAGCCATTGTGTGAGTTAATCCAGCTCACAGCTAGATTAATTCCAAGAAAAACTAATATCTTCCATGGCTACTGTTGAACCCCAGAGGAGTAGGGTGGAAGTGAGAAAGATTCTCATTAAATTGTCTCCTGTGTTTTCAGCTGGCTGTGCCTTTCTAAAGAGACAGATGTTCTGAGTCTGCAGTGCTGGCTGAGTGAAGTGGCTGAAAGTTTCTCAGTCTTGGCTCAAGGTGTCAGCAGGTGCCACACCAGAGGTACTTGGTGGTCTGGAAATCACTCCTGCCACATATTGTAGCATCAGTGTACTCTTGATAAGTTCACTGTTACGCAGACTCAGGAAATAGGTCTGGATCTGGAAAAGCAAAAGGAAGATCAGCTTACCATATGGACAGCTATCTTCTGCAGAAGAAATGGATCTCTGAGGCCAGACAGAGAGAAGGACTATCTTGAAGAGTCAAGGCTGGGATGGACGAGTATGAAGACCAAGCTATGAGAACTACCTGCAGCTGCCAGGCTTGAGCCTCTTCTCTACATTACACATATTGGAGCTGGTTGGGTTGGAAGAAGCTGGAATATCGACATTCAGCAATTATCAATATTAACTGCTTTTTCAGTCATGTCTTGATACTGCTACAACAGGGGCTCATCACCAGCTTCTCATGTTTTGTGAAGTGCTGGGATCCTGTGGATTGCTTAGATCTGACTTTATTCTACCACAGTAGAAGTGATACAAGGAGGCTGTTGAAAAAACTCAGTTTACAGTGTCAGTCTTACCCCTTCTACCACCTCCAAGGAAGAAGATCAGAGCTACTGCAGGTAATGTAAACTCTGCACCTAGGAGCAGGCGAAATAAAAAGGTATTTTGGCAAGTTGGGAGAAAATGCTGGATTGCTGTTGATTTTGCCCAAGTGGCTTACTTGGACCTTCATCTAGTCAAGAAGATATGCCAAGTGGAAATTCCAGATGAAAAGGCATGAACTCCCTTTTTTGAGGTGTCTCAAGTACGCACCACACTTTCATGCTATTTTTTTGACCTATTTCATACTGAGGAAACTTTTGAGACACAGTGCTTTCAAATGCAGTACAGCACACAGAGCTGGTGAGAAATCCAAGTATAACAGAGTAGGTAGCACACTGCACAGTGTATGGAACATTTTACATGTGTGTGTATTCTTACTGTAACAATTTCCAAACCGGGGTCATGGAGCAGTCAGCTAGCTCAAGAGGTGATAATGCTTAAATGCTGAGGTACGTAGGAAAGCTTGTCATGTAGCCATGTTGACTGGGCCAGCTCTTGGTGGTTTGTAAAATCTAAAATCTCATGTTTGTCACCAACTCTTCTAATTTATCTTTCTATGAAGGGTTTTAACAACGTGAGAAGTAATTAGAAGTAAATACGGAGGTTTTCTCCATCTGCTCGTGTTTTAAATCCACAGTTGGTCAAGCCTAGCACATTGAATATGCAATGGGTTTTACTCTCTGCTATGTACAGTACAACATGTTTAAACCCCTAGGAATGTTTTCCAGGAGGAGACAGTGGAATTGTCACAGCACTGATCCACAGACACCACCGTGCCCCTCAAGGTGATGAACAGCAGGACAAACTTTGAAGCTACCAGAGTGTTTTCCGGTAACAAAGACAGAGCATGACTACTGTAAGAAGGGATGGAAAGCTCTGGGTTGGGGATGGAGAAATGTGCTGGTTTCAGGGAAAGGGCTGCTGTGGGGTACAGCAATCACTCTAGGCAGGGCAGGACACCACTATATCTGCCACCCCACCTTCTTTTGTTGTTGAAGAACTCACTATTTTCATTGCTTATAAACTCTCTACAATGGTGTCCAAAGAAAACCTGACCTGGAAAAAACAGTACTTTCCTTTCCTTAGTTAAATGTCCCATCAAGTTAACTAGGCTGGAAAGACAGGCCTATCCTAAAAAATACTGGCCTATATATCTGTTAGAGACATTATAAGGGCTTATAATGCAAAGGTATATACTTAAGATCACCTTATGTAAACAATTTGATTGCCATTTCAGCTAGTGTTAACTTTCCAAAATTTAAAAAAATGCTGATATTTGAGAAGTTTAGTGTTTTGGCCTGTGGCAGGGACATGGCTGAATGCTTTTGTACAGGAAGAAGCAAAGGGTGGGTTTGTCAGGGAATGCTGCATGTTTATGCAATGATCAAGCCTGCTCAGATAACACATCTGTTTTTTCAGACACTGGCAGAAATGTCATCATAACAGCAATATTTTGTTCCCAGAATCACTTGAAAAAGAAAAGAAAAAATACAAAACAAAACAAAAAAATCCAACTAGGCTCGTCACTGTCTCCACCTGGAGGCAAAAGACTATCTGATATAACCAGTTCTTCCCACGGCACAAACTCCACTCCTGTCCACACAATTGGACAGTCTGCTGGGAATAGGAGAGCCTCCAGAACCCCCTTGTGATGGTTCCCTTGTACCATGAAGAAGAGACTAGGTAGACAACAGGGAATTCAAAATATCTGCCAAAAGCCCTTGGAAAGGCAGGTATTGTCAGTTTCATGTGTAGTGTCAGAGGTTCTTTTTTCTTGTCTGGGTAACATGAGTGTAAGAAAACCACTACTGCTATTTAAATAACAAGTGTTATCTTTTTATTGCTGTAAAATATCTCTGTTTCCAAAAGATTGCAGGAGGAATATAATATCTGTATTCCTCAAGAAGCTTTTTTTCCAGTTGATGAGAAAGTCTTCCTCTAATTCTTTCCTCAACAGTTTCTTTTCCCTCTTTTTTTTGAGTCCATGGGATCACACCAGTGGCCTTTATCACTTCACACCAGAGCACAGTTAGCATGAAGTGAGTTTCGGCCAAGGGCGCTGACAGCATGTGCCAAGTGTGAACTACTTGGTTATCAAAAGTAACCACAAAAAAACCAAAAACCAAACAAACAAAAAACCAAACCAAACCAACAAATAAACAAAAAACAAAACCAAAAAAACGCCAACCAAACAAAAAACATCACTTGGCCTACAAATTAATGTTAAATGCTGATTTGACACATTTCTCTGTCTCTATGGAAAAGGGTGACAGTGGTGCTGTTTGATGTCCCAGCAGAGGTCTGACCTGAGAAGATGGAGATCCCTCCTTAGTCAGTCAGAAAAGCAACTGCTGAAGAGAAATGGGTGAAATAAAATGTTCCTAAAGTCCCAAGCCATGAAATGCATCTTCCTGCAAGTCACAGTGTTATCCAAGCCTTTTTGATGCCACTGGGCTGTCCAGATGGTGGGGCAGAGCCCTGCCATGAGCCATGCTCATTCTGGGCACAGACCAGCAAAATTTTGTAGAGAGCTAGGTCAGTGCTTGGATGAACTGGGGATTTTCTGGAAAGATCTCAGAAAAAGACTAATCTGATTCCCAGTGAGGAAGACATGCTGTGCCTAAGGAGATGTCTCATGTTGCAGTGTTCTTTCTGCACTCTCAGAGGCCCTGAGAACCGCACCAGCAGCCACAGGGAAGGCAGTGTTCTCAAATGGAACATGAAACTTGCCTTTGGTTTGTTTTTCATCCCTGTGCTATCTAGAAGGTGGTCTGTCTTTTCCATTTCCCTTATGTCCTGCTTGAACATTACAGGGAGCAAACTGGGAAGACAATGGAACAGAATAGAGACAAGAGTTACAGACAATTCTTTTATCTTTCAGAAGGAATTCTACTGTGGGCAAATATATGAAACAAGTGAGTTTTAGCCAGACATTTTGAAATGCTGAGAGGCAGAGAGGGCTGCTCAGACCTCTGAAGGAAAAGCCATGCAAACAGAAGGTTTGGTCTCATGGAGATGCACTAGTGTGCAGGGGCTGGCTGGCCTGGATCTGCAGCAGGAAGGACTCCAGTGTCTCACAGCCTGGGATGTAGCTGTGTGCCTATGATCAAGCTGTGGGCCTAGGTCATCCTCTACCTGCCAGTCACTTAACCATCTTCAGAATCCTGGGGTGGGTGTGTGTGTGTGTGTGTTGTGCTCTCATCCCCACTGAGAGGTTGGGATGGGGGTTCCAGGGCTGGGAACACTGGCTGTGCAGGCCACCATGGATGTCATTTAGATGTCTCCACTGTCAATAGGAGAGGAAAATTGGAAGAGAGATGAGATGAAGCTGAGGTAGTATCTAAGAGCCAACAACATCTGAAAGCCCACATTAGGAACAAATTTAACTGTATACTCAGCATCGCCCCACAGGGTTAGCAGGCTGAACAAGGACATGCTGGCCCAGAAGTTTCATGATGCGGGAGTCCTGCTGCTGTCATGAAGCCAGTATCTGAATGTATCTATGTTCAGCACTTCAGTGTAAGGAAAGCTTGCATTCGTTTTAGTCTTTGTGGTTCCCAGGGAGTAATGTGGTGATTGTTATGTCAAAGAATGCCCAGTGTGATGAGTATTTGTGTGAGAGCCACACTTTGAAATGGTTGTGTGATGTGTTCACTCTCACCTCCAGAGCTGCTCCAGCAAAAGGAGAAGCTCCATGGTTATTTAGCAACCATTAAAGGACAGCTGCCTAAGGAGCTCTGTGCTGCCTTTTGCACATCATGTTTCACATGAGTCCAGCCATGGCTGTCATATACAGACTGCCTCCAGCAGTGCTGTCCCCAAGGCAGCGCCTACACCTAGACTTTCTCCAGACTGGGAGCTGTCAGAGTTTCAAACAGTTGCAGCTGGACTGCATCTGTGTAAGGTAGTAAAACTCACATGAGTAGAATCACCCTATCCCTTGTCATCTCTTGCAAATGAAACAGGATGGTATTTGGATGACAGCCCTCCAAGGATGATGCACATGTTGCAACTTATGGTTGCACTGGCTGACTAAGCAGAGCCTGCTTTAAAAGAACATAATTGGAGTGTGCTGCAAACAGTACTGTCTTTGACAAGAGGCATAAAAGAGAAGTCATCACTGCTTATTGCTGCTCCCACTTCAGGAGTGCCTTTGTGTAGGAGTGAGTGTCTAGTAAAGCTTTTGCATCAGGATGCTAGCTTGGATTGTTGGATGGATTCCAGTTCAGGCAGTTACCATCTATCTCTGCAAATTTTCCAGTTGGCTACAGAATGATTTTTCATTTCATGTTCAAATCTGATTGAAATAGTTACTTCACACACTTGAACAGTTCCTTTATTTCACACCCAATGATGGGTGAAAGGATGTTAAGTAGCATGTACTTGGATCCACTTCAGTGGAAGCTATTACCATCAATACTAGGGCTGCAATGATTAACAAATCCATGCTGAACGGACCAAGCTAGAAAAATTGGACAACACTTAATCGTGAAACATAGTGCGGGGCTTAAAGAATCCTACTCAATATACCAAGAGTTCATGACAGAAATCTATAGTAACTCCAACATGTTATTAATAGTAAATGTTTAGTTGTTGTAAAGGTTACTTGTGCTTATGCTAACCATAAGAAATGAGACCTCTCTTCACTGAAAACAAGCTTAGTCTTTGCAACAGTGGACAAACTTCATCCTAGATGCCTGCAATTTTCTGACACCCCAAGAGGACTGACTGACTCTTGGCTACTCAAGTTCCCTCATTTCACAAGTAAACTTTTTTCTTCTCTTATATTCCAGTTGTTGAAATTAATTTTCCACCCTCTGCTCAAAACTGTATTTGTCCTTCTCCTCCCACTTTTCAGAACTGTCATGATTATCAGCTTAGCAATGTGCAATGTAGATTCTTCAGATCTGATGTCATCTTGCTTGGCATATGTTACACACTCAAATAAGCTGTTGTGGTGAATAATGTACCATATGCATACCTCCCAGGTTCTCCCAGCACTGTGAAGACTTATCAATGCTCTAGTTGTGTAGCACTTAAACCAGGATTTTAGTCCTTGTTATGCAGAGCATCCAAGACTGGTGTTACCAACTGAAATAAAATCCTCATTTCACCCTCTCTTCTCTGCAGCTGTCTTCTCTGCTTCTGGGAGAAGCCTGCTCTGACAATATTCTCAAGACCTCTGGAAGATGCTTTCAGCCGGTTGTGAGCATGATGTGTGCCAGAGTCTGGGATGCTGCAGACTATGAGGTCAAGCTTGGGAGAAGGACAGAAGACAATGACACAGAATGTCCAGAAAAGGCAAAGTGGCACCACAGTGCCCGGACTCTTAGCTGCAGGCTATGCCAAGGCCTTGAGTACTCTTGAAATGACCCAGCAGAGAACCAGCCCCACCTGGAGACAACACAGCGGGTAGTCACTCCACCCAAGGGCCCCGTCCTCCTTCTCCCCAGAGGTTTGGGCACCCTGTTACAGAGTCTCCCTGCAGCCAGGCCTGAGCATGACTGCTTTGCCCCTGTCATAGCATGCTCCCACCACCATTATCCTAATTTGATTTAAAAATCCCCACCAGCCATGGGAACATGTAGGCACTGAGGCAGCAGTCATGGATGTCACGACTCATGTCGAGCCAGACACACCTGAGCATTGGACACCTCTTCTGCCTTCTCAAAGAGCTGTATAACAGGCAGACCCAGGATGCTTCTATAGTGCAAGGGGTGTGAGTAGTGCCACAGCACACCAAATCCCTCCTCAGATGGAGCCCTTCTTTTTAACTGATGAGGACTCCAAGACATCCATTTTCTCAGAAACTTCTGGAATGTCCTTTCTTGGAGAAACAATACTTAGTGCACATAAAGTAGTGCTCTCCAATTCCTATTCATGAACAGAAGCGTTAGGTCTAATGAACCACCTTCATTTTTCAGTTTTAATACTTTCTGCAAGCATATTACTAGTATCATGTGTTTAAGTGGTTCAAATTTAAGGACTTGGAAGCCATTAAAGGAAACTGGAGTATGACCACCATTGCTGTATCTGGTTTACAGTTAGCAACACAGTCTTTTTCCTGGATCCCATTTGCACCCTGGAAAAACACTAGGAACAGATGGTTTACTAACCAGTGGTTCAAGGAGCAGTAGGCACTCTGCATGCTGGAAATGTTTATAGAGGTTAAACATAATCAGCTTCCACTAGCCTCTGCCAACTGCACTAATTAAGTTAGCAGTAAGTACAGGGAAAGGAGCCCAAGGCAATATAGTTTTATGAACATATTACATTACTCTGCACAGTATTTAAGATTACAGCTAAAGAGCTGACACAGATGAGAGTCCTATGTCTAGAGCAGAGACTTCAATATTCATATTAGGTTATTTATCAGTACCAGTGGTTGCAAAATAAATCTTAAGTTTCGTTTGACCTTAGAGATGGGAAAGGGTCTTACAGCAGTTGTTGGTGAGAAGTACTCTATCTGGAGTGCATTTTTTGTTAACACTGATCTAATAATACAGAAGGAAAGATAATGAGAAGATTTTACTTTCTTAATGGTCTTTTTGGGCTGCTGAAATGGTATCTTTGGTGGTCTTGCTTTTGGCCAACAAGAGTTAAACATTATACAACGCCTTTCTTTGCGTGAAACAGCGTGAGAGAGATTTTTTTCAAGAATTACAAAGCTCAAATTGACATAAAAAGTTAGAACCCCATCTTCTATAACTATATCTGAAGTGCAAACCAACAAGGTGGTCTCTCTTTGTTCTATGATTTCTATGTATGTTTTATTTCTAGGTGTATTTTTCAAGTACATCTAGAGCTGTACTTCAGCCAACATCAACAACCAATACAACATGAAATCTAGTATTTTCATTCTTGCATGTCCAAAGTGAAAGGTCTAAGTACACTCTTCCTTTCAGGTGAAACATTTCCATAGCTTCCTCTTGATACCTGAAAATACAAAAGGCTGTTAAAATCAGCATAACGACTCAATAGCTCAAGTTGATCTGCTACAACTTACAAAGTATGAGGAATAGGTTCTCTTGCATTAGTAAGAATATTGACTTCAAGAAAAAAATTTCAGATCAAATAAATGCTATTAGCTAAGAGCATCCATGCTATAAATGGAGTCTTAAATTTGGAGACAAGTGGTATAATGGGCTCTAGACTGCAAACAGGCTTCATTACATAGCCTTTGCACTGCATTTTTAAATTAAGCCACAGGTGTTAGCAGCTATAAAACGTCCTCTGTTTGTCTATAGTCTTAGTGACTCAAGAGAAAAAAAATCTGTTTTCAGTACCGAAATAAGGTGACTCTGTGTTTACTTTTAGGACACAAAACCTAGGACTTCATCAGTTGTCCTCATTTCCATATAATAGATCTTTGCTTAATATGTATTGAATTTTAATATGACAGAGTATTTGGTTCCAAGAATCTGAAGAGAATTAAAGTGTATTTTCTGCTTGTATTGTGACAGCCACTGTTTTGTTTCCTGGAAAATTCTGCAGTTGCTCTGCTCAAGATCTGCTGAGAACTGAGACTAGTTGTGATGAGAAGGCATCATCAAGTTTGGCACTTCTATGGCAACTGAAATTCTGATCTTCTTTCAAGAAACCTAAAGAATTTAAAATATGTCTTGGGGAAAAAAAAAACACAAAACAAAACCAACCAAAAACCATCTAACCAACCAAAACCACCCAAACCAAACAAACAAATTCACAAAACCCCACAAGTTCTGCCTCATATGTTTGACTTCTCAGGAATACAGTTTTCAATGAAGAAAGAAGTTTGGAGAGGAAGGAAAATAAAATTCACTCATGCTCTAACACAGCTACTGTTGCTCAAAGAAATTCAATGGGTTAATATTAAATCATTATGAAGAAACAAGATAAAAAGCTTCTATCAAATTATCTTTTTGTATCTTGGACTAATTTTGTCAAAAGCCACAAAAAATCTTACTGTTAAGTATTCTGAGGTGAAAAAAATTACTGTGTTATTTTAACAAGAAGAGAATGCATTGTTTAGAATATCTACCTTCTTGCTATTTTGAGGAATCAACCAAAATTTCACTCTCCTTTCTGGTACTCTTAGTATCTTTGTCTTGTGCTGAAGTATTTGTAAAACAATGAACTTTTAGCATGAGATGCTGTAGCATACCTTGGAAAACTCAGGTGGTGGGATTACAGACTGTTCTGACCCTAAGTGATGAGCACACTAACAGATCCTCATGCAGGATCCTTTCTTTAAACTTCTGGACATGTTGCTTGTTGCTAGAAGTCTTCCTTTGGCTCCAGGCTCCCAGTATAGTACCCTTCATCTCTTGTTTTGTGACTTCTGTGGAGTAATACTGTGAGCTTTGCTTCTTTGCTTTCATTATTGATGGATGGATAAAGTGATCCCATCAGCAGCTGGGCCCTGCCATCGGCACCTTGGGGGTTAGTCTCAAGAGGTGATGCAGCTGCATGCAATTTTGTAAGAGCAGTATTTTAAGTTTCGGGTCCAAAAAACAATAGTTTTTTAAAAA
>JAWWLT010000092.1:50816694-50867727 GCA_035040995.1 Premnoplex brunnescens
TATAAAAGTCTGATCCCCTGTTTAATAAACGGTTCAGTCTGTTCACACCCTCACTCTGCGTGGACCCATTCCTTCTTTCCCGGCGGAACGCGACAACTTTCCACATAAACGAGTTTGGTTTTGAATTCACCTTGAGTAAAAAGTAAAATAAGGAAGTGCAAGGCTGTGCAACCTCATTGGTTGCCTTGGGCTGGTGTGCACAACTGCAGTCAATGTTTGCTATGATCTCTAGCCTTGTTGTCCTCTGCCATTCAGTGAATGAAGTTCCTTTGGCATTGGTTTGCCAAAATTTTGCTGTCACACAGCCCACAGCTCACATTTAGCAATATTAGAAAACACATGCCTCCCTACTCCTCCCTTCCCAGAAGCAGTTGTTGAAAGAAAGGAATGGTACCAAAGAGGTGTGATTAAAATTTAAAATCTGATCTCATGGATATGCTCAGTTGCTTCTGTTTTTCTATGTCCTAGCAGTCAGCAGTTTTTCTTTTTTTTTTTAATGGACAAGATAAACCTTGTTATAAGGAAAAAAGAAAAACATTCAAAAAACCCAACATAATTTCCACAAACACACTTTACCAAAATTCCACTACAAATTCAAAATTTTAATCTTAATGACCCTTTTTACAAAGAGATTTTATAGCTGAGCGTACATAGTCACAAAAGCAACAAACTAAGGGATATTCTCCATAGCTATGTTTAAAAATTAAAAACTCTGAAAAGCCACATGATTTGATCTCATGTAAATCTTACCAAAACACAGGCAGTAAAAATTTTAAGTGTTTAAATTACTTTTGCATGTAGTGGACTGCCAGTTATTATGAGCTAAATTAATTTCAAATCACTGTAGCAAATACTCTGTTAAGAGCATGAAGCTTAAACATTAAAGTGCTCAATAGAAACCCAACATTTCAATTACAATTAAGAAATGTTAAAGATATTACATTCCTTACATATCAAGTCTGAAAGTACAGTATGTACACAATCTACAGTCTTGTCTTTACAAATAGGGAATAATTTACCTGTGTATATCACACATGACTAGTAGCTGAAGGGAAGCTGAAAGCCTATATTGATTTGGCCAGAACAAGTAAAAAAAAAATCCCTGAACAGCCATCCCACACATATAGCTATCAGAATTGTATCCCAAGCGCTGCCATTTTGGCCAATCTCCTTCACTAATTCTCTTTACGCCCACTCGTGAAGCATTTGCCAGTAAGTTGCCAGCAAAAAATTACAGGATCTCTCTTGTAATGGAAGTGCTTGGGTCTCTAGAACTGGCAAGGTTGCTGTTAAAGAAAAAATGTAATAAAACAGAAGAACTGTGCCCTGCGATGTATTACAGTTTGTAGAGAGAGAACTCTGAACTAGACAGACTGTCATACAGTAAAAATCTGAACATTTTTTATTTTAGTTTTTGAATGAACTGTAGTGCTTATTAAAAAGTAAGACAAAACTGATTAAGAGGCATCTGTGACAAATTTTAAAAGCCTACATCGGCTTTCTTATAAACCTCTAACCAGTTCCTTTCAATCCAGAGATGCAGAATGTTTGCTAGCCAAGTCTCCTGTCCTGACAGCAACCAATCAAACTTCTCCATCCACTAGCAGTCTTCTGTGATTTTGACTTACAGCGTTGCAGCATGTGGTATTACCCTGTGCACAGGTTAAGCCTGTTTCACAAAGGACTATTACGAGGTACTGAAATGTTAGCATTGTGCATCATTTTAATCCCCATAGCGCACATGCTTTTCAACAATCCCCTTCAAAGTACAACATGACAAATTTTCAAAAATACAAACAACCCAAAACACAAAACCCAAGAGCGTTCATTAAAGCACAATAAAAAAAAATTACCTTCTTCTCATTGCTTTTCATTTCTCAATTGCCACAGAGGGCAACATTTTGTCTTTTCAAACTTTGCAACTCAACTTCTGTCATTTTCAGACCAACACAAGAGAATACCCACTCACATACAGTAACATGATTACAGTAAAATCAAAAGCCACAAAAGAAAAAAATGGTGAACATTCCATAAGCAGAAGTTTAACTTTTGGTAATTTCTCCTAGGCTAAAGGCAGAAATTCGCTATACAAAATCATGTTAACATCTGCAGTAATAAGCCTTGTTTAGCATAGCCCCAGCTTAGTTTGTGGTCAGCATGAACTATGCAATTTCTTAAAAGAACAGGTAGAAGATTGTAAAGCTCTATTTCTTCTCTACTTGTACTCATTAGCAGATTCTTCCCTTGCAAAACAACATTCATGTGAAAAAATTTACTGTGGCACTCAGTTGAAGGCAAACGTGTACGGGCAACAGAAGGTGTCAAGGTGACAAACGATTAAATGGACTGCTTTCTTCTCCACCTGCAGCAAGCTTGAGCGTTGTTAGCTTGCGAGGGGGATGCTGAGGACTCTTACGAAGGTTGTCATCCATCTGCAGAGAAATAATGAGAGCCGGATCTGGCAAACAGTAGAATACAGATTATATCATTAGTCTTATTTGTCAGGGCTGCCATCATTAATGCTGGTCTGGGATATTTTAACCATATTACTTCAGAACCAGCAATAACTGGTGCTTTGGTTTCTTTCCACTCCCAAATACATGCTTCTGTTAGAGCTGCTATTCGTTCCTTTACATATGGTGCATCAAACCCGGGGCAAATGCGTGTGGTTTTGATCAAGTCACTTTGTTAAGATTATTGAAGGAAGCAACACTGTCACCTGTTTCTAACAGCTAAAATTTTGTACAATACTCAAATGCTACTAGAACTCGGATCAAAAGTCAAACTTCTAATAACAATGGATGCTTTTGTATGTTCAGCACCATGCCAGTAAAAATCTTTTCAAACCAGAAATGTTCTGGGGGCACTGAGTGAATTTGTATTAGCTACAGATTTCAAAAAGTACTTAATAAAGAACTTGTGATAAGAGCTTTTTCAAGACAGGTTAAAATTAACCTCTGAATAGAATCAATTTACATTTTCATAGAAAATCAATCTAATGCCCTATGTGTAATGTGGTCTCAAAAAGTTTAGTTAGTACAGAACAAAAGACAGCACAGGGGAGATCTGTAGAGGCTGTGTAGTCCATCCTATTTCCTCAAGGCAGGATCAGCTTTACTTCAATCATGCCTGACAAATCTCTGTGTAACCCATTGTTTAAAAGTTCACAGTGACACTTCAATGCCAGAAAGAGGATCAATACCTAATGCTAGAGAACTTGATCATAGTTAATGATCTATTTCACACACTGGTCTTTTTCAGGAAGAAATGCCTTCTATCCTTCCAGTTAAAGGGTTCTGTCTACATGAAAAGACTAATTCTTCACAAGTATTTTTCACATAAATTGTATAGCTTTTGGCAGGTGCTGAGTGACAGCCTTAGAAACCAAGAACATAAGAAATAAAAGCTAGATGTAGAAAAATCAGGAGAAAGAGGGACTACAGGTTAGTTACTACTGCATGCAGCTGGAAGCAAGGAAAGCTGATGATCAGTCTGGATTTCCAGGACCATTTCTGAGTTTTCATCAACATATTTGCCTCCTACTTTGTTGAATGTACACTTGAGGAAAGATACCATTCCTCTGTTGGTATACACACCTGCAAGACAATGTTCTTTTGGTTGTATTAAAAATACTTTTTCAAGTACAAGGCTTCATTAATTACTCCTTCCAAATGATGTAATATTCTTTCTGCCCCTCTACAGACTGCAAATCATTAGAAAAGAAGTAATTAAAGTCCATGTACAGTTGCATTTGCCATGCAAGAATATCTGTGAGCAAGTAACCACAAAAAAGCAGGATAATTACAGACTGAAGCAAAAGTAACCTTTTCAATCAAGTTGGATTCCTTATTTACAAGCTGTGTGAGTTTCTGCAGATTAGCATCTGCTGTATCCTGTCCAGCCGGAGAATGGCCTGGAGAGTGAAGGTAGAAAGATGAAGAGTAAAAAGGTATTTACAAAAGCTTTTAAATCCTTAAAAAATAAACCCACATCGGAGAGATGGTTCATGCAGTATTTTTATGCAAAGAAGAATTTAAGTGGAAAAGCCATTCTATGTGAGAAAAACAGAGCACTAAGCGTGAGCCGTAATACCTTGCCAATACTTGACAGAATCTAAAACTATTAAATCTTGCTTTTAATTTTCAATCCTTCATGCTGAACTTTAGAATTTTCTCCACTGCATTTCCCACAGAAACTCTAGCATAAACTACATAAAATCTACACAGATGGAATTCTGGAGTACTAATCCCAACAGGAGTATACATGACAAAAAGGGGAAAAGAAACAGAGCTTACCTGAGACACTTAACCTGAAGTAACAAGTTAAAATATCATCACAGAATCGACACAGATTGGGAAGCTGTTTCAAGTGCTCTTGTAATTGTACCCTGGGGAAGCACACTTTATAAAGTGGTGCAAGGAAACCAAAAACAAAGGCATCCAAGGTAGTAGGCCTAAAAAGAGTGACAAAAGAAAATATCAAAGTGATTGTGGTAAGACAGTTAAGACTTCTACAACTTAACAGTTTTCTGTGTATGTCAAACACAACTCAGGACAGAACACAGTCAGCTCCTCTGTGATTCTCTCTTTGCTTATCAACCTGAAAAATGCTTCATAGCAACGATCTACTCATTTCAGCACCTCTGAACTAGAGAGGTGCTGTCAAGCTGAAACAGTAACTTCAGCGTTAAAACACAGTCATGTTGTCATGTACAATTATAAACAAGCCACTCTAAAATGCACTTCTGGCACCAAAAAAGCCAAGTTTTATGCCAGGGGACCAGGACCCACTCTTATGGAGTGGTCAAACTTCAGTAGCTAAAGGAATAGATCATCCATTTTAGGACCTGCTTGTGCTATGTTCTTGGCACTATTCATTTCCTGCTCTGCACACATACCGTAAGCAGTGGGGTGTTCCCGGCCCTTTGTCGGCAGTAGTAACACCTCAGGCCTAAAGCCTTTTTTGTACATACAAGGACAGGAGGTGACTGCAGCTAGACAAGAGTTCTCTAGTGCACCTCACATTTTCTTAGCAGCTCTGGGCAGCATTTGCCTCTCTGTGGAAAATCACTGAATAGGGGAGACACCACACTGCTCAGTCCGAAGAGCTTGTTTGTGCCCCATTTGCTCATTCAGATTTATCTGAAAAGCAGAGTGTGAGACACGAAACTATTGTTCACGACTTTTAACATTCTGTCAGGTTAAAAAAAAAGTTCAAGTGTTCACAGAGTCGTGTGGTACCTGTTTCATTAGTAATTTACAAAAAAAAATAAAAAAAAAAATAATCACACTCACGTATCTCCAAAGAAAAACTGAGATGTTCCCAATCTCTTCGACAGGAGATTTAGGCACTCCTTGGCATCCCTGTATATCTGATGAGACACAAGACTGTCTAAGAGCCTTAGGTGTAGCAAGGCTGGTATGCATAGCACTGTTCTTCATTCAACAGTGTGCTAAACTGTTTCAGTTTTTCTCTCTGACAAAACTAACTTACAAATTCTTTACTACACAACACATACCTGTGCCTCCACTTCAGTGAGACTGTAGAGTGGAGGCCCTCCCTTGGTCAGCAAGATCCTGTTCAGTGCTTCCCTGGACATCTTTCCAGGCAGATATAAACTCAGTGGGAAGGCAATCCTTGAGGCAAACCATGGCTTTGTCACACTGCAGTAATTTTCAGCCTCAATCCAGAAAGTGTGCAGCTGTATCAACACAAGGAAAAATATAACTGAAAGTTCAATGAGAATAGTAGACATTTTGTAAACTCGATGTGTAAGACCTCTTCAGAGAAACAGAAGAACCAGGAATTATTCTAATTTAAGACAATCAGGCTCCATAAAGTTATATACTAATCCTCTGAGTGCAGGAATATGTAATTAAGGCAATAGCTACCTTCCAAATAAAGAAAAACATCAAAAATATTACAAAGATCTATATGCATCTGCACAAAATTACATATATACCATGTACAGACACATACACACACACAGACACTGTATATTGAAAGCATATGGCAAAAAAAGTTGCAGACATACAGGTACAGGCTTGAACTTTTGAAAATTTTGTTTTGAAATTACATATAAATCTTAAAATAAAAGCTACTATGAAATTATGAATTTGAAACCAGGGTCAGCTGAAGAGGCTAGCTTATGATATCATCCGATCAGAGCATTTTTTCCTGTACAAACTGAAGCCAAAGTCATTGAAGAGATTCAATGTCTGTGGATTTGGTGAGGGCATATGGTCATGTGTTATTTAGAACTGAAAAACTGAACTACTGATGGGCATTTTAATTTATCAGAAGTTGTAACAGTTCAAAAGGCTTCCACCTGTGTGGCTCACATCAGACATACCGTATCTTAATCAAAGCTTTTTCAAGAGAATCAAATGAAACAAAGAATGGACAAAATAAGGTATTTTCAGGATACTGTTTCCCAAAAACTAAAAGAAAAAAAAATTCTAAAACTCTTAAGTGTCCTTTTAAAATGTCTTTCATAAATTTAGTAAACTACACTCCACAAACACACACTATTTTCCTTTTCAGAAGTTGCTAGGCAGTATTTCCAAAAATTGGACTAACAAAGCAAATACATTCCAGCCAGAACTGTGGCTGAGAGACTTCAGCATCTCTCACAGTGGGCACCTGTTGTTGCATTCACTTCGAAATATTACATTACATTCCATTATATTACCAAATATTTATCAATATTTACCAGAGCTGGAAGCAGTTTCTCTTCAAGTAGTGCAATATATGCCAGTGTATCAGCTCCTTGTTTTGCCGACAATTCATAATCCGCATTATATTTCTATGAATTAAAAAAACAAACAAAAAACCCTCACCTAAAACAAAAGCCTAAAAATAGTCTTACATAGATCTTTAAAAAAGATGATCAGTGCAAAGTTACTTTAGACTTAACAGCTATGAAGTCAGCAATATAAAAACATTTTCCAAGGCAGAAAGCATGTACTCAGTAAAATGTCCTTCCTTCTTCAGGCCAGCTATGTCAAATCTTGTTGCATCTCTCTTTTCCACTCTCCCATTCTTAGAACTTTGGGCCCTCCTATTCCCAAAAGAACTCTTTTGTCTTATTCCCATTTGTTCAAATAGAATACCAAATTCAATTCAAATGAATACGAAACTTCTGAATTTCAAAACAGCTATCTGAAATCCCATCTCAAATGCAGTTTTCAGATTCTCTTTTCTTCCCCCCAAAGATTTAAAGTTTCACCACAGCATTCATCCGATCATCTGATTAGGCAGGACCTACATTTCTAATGTAAAAGCAGAATAGTGGTCTAGAGGACCACCTCAGAAACGAAAAGATGATCCCATGGTTTATTAGACATCTTTATATTTTGCAAAAAGAAGAAATAGCATGACTTTATTCTTTGGAAATAAAACATTAAGATATCTACAAAAGGAAAGTAAGAGGCAATAACCTGATGTGCACCAAGAAATGCCTGCAGACATTTTTATGTTACAAGGTACAGAAAAACTACAAAGATTAAAACCAACACTGTAGGTATTATCTTTGAAAAAGAGTGCTGGGAAATGACTACCCATCTATGCAGTTAAACCTCGGCTATGATATCCTACCCTCTCACAAGTCATAATGACATTAAAAGTGTTACAATAACAAGCAGGGTGCTCAATAACAAACTGCCAAGTTAAGGACAGTTTGTTGTCCTTTTCAATGAACATTTTCTCATGCCTATTTTTAATCTTTCACACAACTAACAATCGAGCTTTCAAACAGCCACTTATTATCCATCATTTTGCAATTCTCATGCACATATGAAAAACAGAAAAGCACTGGTCTGAACTGAGTTCCAGGATTTTGAAAGCCTGTTTCAATGTATACTAGAAACCTGCTGAGTCACTAGTAGGCAAAGAAAACACATCTTTTTGAAAGAGACCTACCTGCTTTCTTAAGAAGTTTAGTATTTTTGCTGGCTGAGAAATAACATTATCTTCTGATATCAGGACTGGTATATCTCCTAGAAGGCATAAATAACATAGTCACACACAATTTACATGAATGAATACTAACATTAACTAGAAAGCAATCAGGCACTTTATATACTTTGTTTTCTCAACACCATGCTCTGATCTTCCTGACATGTAAACAAAGTTTTACATAGCATGGAAGTTCCACCAAGGTCAGAAATACACAAGTCTACTGTGGTCTTCACTAATAACAAAACATCAAGAGTGGCGGCATCAAATCAGAATAAAGCCAGTGTTTTCTGCTACATAACCAATACTTTGAGAACCAAGCTATTTGTATGGATTTCACATTCAATTTAAGACAAAAATTCCAACTCAGTCCAACTGCTCTCTAATTCATTCACGTCTGAGCCTCTTCTTTCCACTCGTTTTTTTCCCTGCCCATCCCCTCCAAATCCACTTTAACCACCTGTTTTCTCTAAGCTTGCTACAACCAGTGTCCGAGCTACCACAGCATAAGCATGAACTATTCAAGAACTAAGTATTTCCCTTCTGCCAGAAGTTTACTGGAAGCCTTTACTCATGAGATTGCAGGATCAAAGCCTGCAACAGGGGCTATCTTACAGCACATTCCCAACAAAACTGCCTCAATGAGCCCAACAGGACAGCTCTGCTAACTACTATTAAAGTATTAATTGTCACCAACGCTTACTATTTGGACTGATTTTTTAAGTATTTTTACATATTTTCGTTATGAGGAAAGCCACCAAACTTTTAGCAAGTACATTCAGCTATCTCTTGGTATTTTCTCCTAACAGAAAACATCACATTGAAAAGCAAGAACCAAAGAGCTCTCACTGAGAGCTCACATTCCACTTTCAACTGTACCAGCCCATTAAATTATGTATTATTAAAGAGCTAATTCCACACACAAGTCTAGTTACTACCATTATAAATACGCAAAGTGAAAAAAGCTTTAAAATTTGCTTTCACTATACCATCAACTTTGACTGCCTGACAGAAACAGCTACCTACTTGGCATTACTGCTTTGCTGACTTTCTGCTGCTTCACCCATATACATTTTAGTAAATTGTCCTTTGAAGCACTTTCTGTCTTCCATTATTTCAATCCCACAAATTCATCACACTCGATGCTGTGAAGTCATTTAACTGGGGCAGGCTGCACTCATAAACACAAACCCAATGTAAATGCAGAAACTGGAACCCGTATTCATAACGCGGCTGTGATTAAAACAATAAGGCTGCAAAGATGGTACCTTTCGGAGCTTTCCAGGAGCTACTTATAGTATTCACTGTCAGGGGAGCACCAGAAAATTTGGCGTAAGCCTGCAATAAAGATTGGGAGAGAGCGGGGTTAAATGCTGTCCCCGTGTGTAAGAAAAGCACTTTAAAAGTTGTTCCACACATGCTCGGGCACCGAGGACCGACCAGCAGCGGGTGCGGGGGAGGCGCCAGGGGTTTGGGGGGGCTTCCTTGCCCCACGGCTTTGGGGGGGCTTCTCTGCCCCACGGCGGCTCCAGGGAATGCCCCGACCAGGCCCCGCCGTCCCCGGGAAGGGCTCGGCCCCCCGGGGAAAGGATCGGCCTCCAGGGAAGGGCAGCAGTGCCCCGGGGAAGGGCTCTGCTCCCCGGGAAGGGCTCTGCTCCCCGGGAAGGGCTCTGCTCCCCGAAGAAGGGCAGCAGCTCCCCAGAGAAGGGCTCGCCCCCCCGGCAAGGGCAGCATCGCCCCGGGGACACGTTCGGCCCCTCCGGGAAGGGCGGCAGCGCCCCGGAGAAAAGCTCGGCCCCCCGGGCAGGGCTCGGCCCCCGGGGAGGCGGCGGCGCTGCCCGCGGCTGCCGTGGGGAAGGAGCCGGGCCGCGCCGCGCCTCCCGCCCCCGGCCTCTCGCGGGGGAAGGAGCCCCGCGGGCGGCCGTGCCGGCAGCAGGGGAGCCCCGGGGCGCCGCCGCGCCCCCGCTCGGCCCGTCGCGGCCCGTCGCGGGCGGGCGGGCCGCGGCCCGGTACCATGACGGTGAGAGACTCCGGGTGCACGGACGGCAGCCCCCAGCCGCCGCCCCAGCAGCGCAGCTCCAGCGGAGCCGCCATCTTGTCCGCCGGGCCGGCCGCGCCGCGACCCTGCCGCCACATGGCGGCGCCAGAGCGGAGCGGCGGGGGCAGGCCGGGCAGGGCGGGCAGGGGGAGGCGCTGAGGGCGGCACCGCCACCGACACCGACAGCCGCACCGGTACTGACACTGACACCGGTACCGACACCGGTACCGACACCGGTACCGGCACCGGTACCGGCACTGGTACCGTCACTGGTACTGATACCGGTACTGACACCGGTACCGACACTGGTACCTGCACCGGTACTGATACCAGTATTGACACCGCCATAGGTACTGACACTGGTACCGGTACCGGTACTGACACAGGTACCGACACCGACACCGGCACTGACACAGACACTGACACTGACACTGACACCGGCACTGACACCAGCACCGACACCGGCACCGACACCGGCACTGACACCGGCACTGACACCGACACCGGCACCGACACCGGCACTGACACCGGCACCGACACCGCTACTGACACCGACACCGCTACTGACACCGACACCGGCACCGACACCGGCACCGACACCGGCACTGACACCGACACCGGCACTGACACCGACACCGGTACTGACACCGGCACCGGCACTGACACCGGCACTGACACAGACACTGGCACTGACACCGACACCGGCACTGACACCGACACCGGCACCGGGCCCCCCTCGGTGGCCGCCGCACAGGGCCGGGGCGGTGGCGCAGTCACAGAACCGTCGGAGCGGTGGGTTTGGAGAGCCCTCTGAGACCCTGGGCTCCAGCCTGTGGCCGAACACCGCCGTGTAACTACCCCATGAGTGCCACGTCCAGGCTTCCTTTAAACGCCGCCAGGGACGAATACCCCACCACCTCCCTGGGCAGCTCATCCCAGTGTCTAATCACCCTTTTTGTGAAGAAATTATTCCCAATGTCCAGCCCAGACACCCGCTGGCACTGCCTCAGAGTGTACCGGCTTGCCCTGTCACCTGTGGCCTGGGAGCAGAGCCCGACCGCCCTGCCCACACCCTCCTTCAGGTGTTTGCAGAGAGCGGTGAGGGCTCCCCTGAGCCCCCTCTTCTCCAGGCCGAACCACCCCAGCTCCCTCAGCTGCTCCTCATGGCACTTGTGCTCCAGACCCTTCACCAGCTTCACCGCCCTTCTCCACACACACTCCAGCACCTCAGGGTCCTTCCTGTTTTAGAGCTGTGTCTCTCACCCAGCCGCTTGTTGCCTGGGAGAAGAGGCCAGCCCCTACCTGCTGCCTCCTTTCAGGTTGTATGCAGGTGGGGGACAGTCTCTCGGGAAGGAGTGTGGGCAGACACAGCCCTGACCCTGTGGGGAAATGCCACCCACCCTGTGGCACCAGCACTGTCCTCCTGAAACACTTCTGGTACTGCCTGGCTGAACGCCACCCTCCCGCCCTGTTACCATTATGGTGGTGTTACTTCACACAGGAGCAAAAAAATACTGTGCCTCTCCATCAAATGTGAAGAGCAGTCATCAGCAATTTGGCTTTAAAAACAGTGAGCTCTGATCATATGTTACCAGTTTTGACCAGGTTATAACAATAATCCAGTGTGGGTTTTACTGCGGACGTTTGAAAGTGTCAAGTTGTCAACTGTTCCAGAGCACGTGCAGACGTGCCACAGAACATCTAAACACTAGGTCAAGTTTCCATCCTTCCCACACAAGGTAAAAATACCACACACACTGACTTTAAGAAAACCCTGAACTGACCACCCTTGTTGAGGTCTTCTATGCACAAAAGGGAGAGTGAAGGCAATGCCAGATCTGCGATTTCAGATTCACCTGAAAATTGTGGAAGAAAGTGCCATGATAAAAACCTATGACACAGATCTGAGATCATCCAGGTCTATTCTATGAGGAACATGAGAGAAAACATGCATATCAACCTTTTTCCTCAGCAAAACATGCCACTGGCAATGTTAACAGTGGCTACTATTTTTAATGGCTACATTACATTTTTCCTCATAAAAATGTACTTAAGATACATATTCTTAAGGACACTTTTCCTATCTTTTCCTCCCTACAGGCACCAGCTAACTTCTGCTCACTCTGTCCGGGTACTTTGCTTTGACCAGTTCACAGTGTGATTGCCTCACTGAGATGCACAAGCTCTGGAGAGAACAGTGGCTCCTAATAGCTGTGATCCCAAATATTGATTTCTATAAAGAGTATTTTCCAAAGGGCTCAGTACTGAGACTGGCTCTGTTTAATACCTTCACCAACAATCTAGACAAGGGGATCAAGTGCACTGTCAGTCAGTTTGCAGAGGACATGAAGCTGGGTGGGAGTGTTGATCTGCTGGAGGATAGGAAGGCTCTGCAGAGGCATCTAGTTAGGGTGGGTCTGTGGGCCAAGGTCTACAGTATGAGGTTCAACAAGGCCCATTGCAGGATCCTGCCCTTGGATCAAAAAAACTTACAGGCTGGGGAAAGAGTGGTTTGAAAACTGTCCAGCAGAAAACGACCTGAAGCTGCTGGTCAACAGTGGCTGAACATGAGCCAGCAGTGTGCCCAGGTGGCCAAGAAGGCCAGTGGCATCCTGGCCTGTATCAGCAATACTGTGGCCAGCAGTTCCAGGGCAGTGACTGTCCCTCTGCACCCAGCATTGGTGAGGATATATCTCAAGTCAGATGTTCAGTTTTGGACCCCTCACTGCAGGAAGGTAATTTTCATGATGGAGCATGTCCAGAGAAGGGCATGCTGGTGAAGCATTTGGAGCACAAGTCATAGGAGGAGTGGCTGAGAGAGCTAGAGAAAAAGAGGCTCATGGGGAACTTTCTCATTCTCTACAACTGCCTGAAAGGAGGTTGTAGTCAGGTGTGTGTCAGTCTCTTCTTCAAAGTAACAAGTGATAGGACAAGAGGAAATGACCTCAAGTTGCACCAGGGGAGGTTTGGATTAGATACGAAAAATTTCTTTGCTGAAAGGGTTGTGAAGTATTGGAACAGGCTGCCCAGGGAAGTGGTGGAGCCACCATCCTGGGAAATGTTAAAAAAGTCCCATGTGGGTGTGGCACTTGAGGACAGGTTTTAGTGATGAAGATGGTGGTGGTGGTGGTGGGTTGATGGTTGGACTTGATGATCTTAGAGGTCATTTCGTAAGAAAAACCTAACCATTCTATTATTCTGTGACCCATCTTATGGCTCTGCTTAAGGCAGGCTGCAAGAAGGCTTAGAAGGTAAATAAGGAAGTAAGCTTTGCATCGCCTTTGGGCCCAGTTTGTCTCTGTGTTGTTGTGGATTCCAGAGCAAGGATGAAAAAAAATGGCAATTTGCATCATCCCTCCCCCAAGTCAGGAACTTTTTCCTCTTGGTTGCCTAAGTGGAATTCCTATTAGTGTAAATGAATGGTGCATTGAGGATGGATATATGACTTGACTTGAAAAAGCGAAGCTTCAATTTGTGTTTTGGAAAAAGCAAACATTCTTTTGAAACCTGTCTTTGAAACCTGAAACCTTTTAACCCTAAAGACTTATTTTTTTTCCTAAAAATGAAGCAGGATCAAACCCAGAAGTGTTGATATAAATATGGAAGGATGTGGTTTAGAGCTGATATTTCACTTGCATTAAGACTTCTATATCTCAATTACCCATGAATCCTGACTTTTAATCACCCATATAATTCCATCAAAACAGAGAGTCTCCTGATGCATATTAGGAACAAAGCATGAAAGGTGAATTAAGCAGCAGGGATTCCTTTTTACTTTCCATACCCCATTACTTGGAATTTGAACAAGTCACACATCCTTCTATAAAGCACAGTTTGTAATGCTTGCGGCTACTCTGTATTCCATATGCTTAAAATCTTAGTGATTTATGTAAAGTAAATAGATCAAACCTTTTAATGTCTGAGGTTTTCTTGCAGATCCTATATATATGCAGTCATATATTTATGACTTCCTTAAAAAATGTGACTGGCATTATGAAACTTTCTTGTAAACACAATGCCCATTAATCGTATTTTAATTCTTGATTCTTATTCAAGACATTAACCTCAAGTAAATTAAGCTGGAGTTTGTACTTCAGAAAATACACAAGAATGAAAAGGCAATTGCTAGTATTCCATTGTTTTTATTGGAAATGTTGATTAGAAGGTCAAATAGCCCCTCCCAGACAGCAGATAAACATTCTACTTTGTGAAATCCCTTAAAGGAGGTTGTGCTTGAGCACAAAATCCCCTTCAGTCTGTAACATACTCCAACAATAAAACTCAGCATAGGAATGAAAACTGGAAAAATTGCAGTGACCTTTATGTGTACTCAGTAAATTCTCCTAAACATGGACTTAAGCTTCCTATTCTACACAATGTGAACTGGTTCCCTTCTGTCATAGTACTGTGTCTCATGCTCTGTTTGCCAAACATTGCTTCTGTGTGCATTTTTTGTGAGCAAGCAGAAAGAATAAGCAGATGCAGAGCAAGAAGAGAATATGGCCTTCACAAATCTAATAGTAACAAATATATAATGCTGCGAACGAAATCCTCCTCCCATAGAGCTGACTGGCGCCACTGCAAGAGATTCCTCTGTAGTTAAATCAGAAGTAAGATACGGTAAGTTGCAATTACTTAATAAATATTTTTGTCAGATAAATCTTTCAAGACAACATTTCAAATTTTTTATAAACTCAAAGTACATAATAAATGCTTGCAAATTATTAAGAGTGTTCCCCTTATGTTGGTGAAAGCAAATCTTTACGACCCTGTTTTAGTTGTTTTTTTGTCCGGAACCATGATGATTTTGCAGGTCTTCATGATGTTTTTATGTAATGCATTTAGGTTTATGTTTGCAAAGAATGCTCTATGTTGATGAAGGGCTTTTTCTCAATAAACAGTAGAGCAACATTGATGCTGTTCTACATCCATGTATTAGCCCCTGCAGCATCTGTACTGTCTCCATCCTTTAGGTTGAGTACAAATTCTGGACTAAGACTTCTTTCTAGGGAACTCGTGGCATTGTAAGTCCTTTCTTTTTTTTTGTCCAATATCCTTGCCTCCTGCTCTCCTCCTTTCAGCCTTGCTCTTTCTCCCTGTTTCACAGCACTCTGCACTTGATGCCGTTTTTCTCATTCCCCTGTGCAGTTCCTGGCCAGCCCTTTGACACCACCACGTCATCCTGTCACTTCCACCGCAGAGGCAAGGATAGCAGGAGTGAAGCTGAGGTGTTTCTTGTTGTGTAGAGATGTATATAGAAGAGTAGTGGGGTGAGGAGGAGGAATAGTGCCATGCTGGGACACAGTGCTATGGAGGAGTACCTTCTTGCCTGGTGATAGGTAGAGGAAGAAATGAGCAACTAAAGGAATGGGTCAATACTGCTACATGGATAAGCTAAGGGTGTGTTACAGGGTATATACCATGTGAGGAGGACAAATAGAGGGCATATGAATATAGGCCAGCTGAAGGTATTTGAAAATTGCACTGTGCCTGTGCTGGAGTGCAGCCCACAGCCGTTCCCTGTTCAGTGGCAGAGCTCCAGCAGACCCTTCACAGCGCACTCGGCAGCCCCAGCCCTGCAGCGTGCTGTGTCTTGCCTCGCACACAATGAGCCCCCCAAGGGCTGTTCTCTGTGGTGCTCATTAGCTGTATGCACCAACCCTGATGTGACAGAACATTAATCAACACTACTTTGCTCACTTAACATAAAATTTCCCTTCTATTGTTGCCCTACTTTTTATGATGTAAATAATACCAGACAGCTCCAACTTTTCCAGCTGCATGTGAATAGCAAGCTGCGAGGGGGCCGGCCATGACTTCCTCGGTTTCTGATGTTACAGAGATTCATCCATAGGGCTGAGGCACACACGGAGGTACAGGACAAAGAGGGCTGTGCAGCAGGTTGCTGGCATTTCTCACATTTCTCACTTGCTGCCTTTTCTCTGTGCTTTCTTAATGTCAGCAATGCAGAGGATAGAATTTTCTGAAGTAGAAGATAAACAATGGGATAATGACATTCTGAGGGCACACACAATGCTGAAAATTGTTGTTGAAAGAAGAAGGTTGGGGTTTTTTTAAGTTTACTTTGGTCAGTTGTAGGGTTTGGCAGTTTGCTAAGACAAGCAACCTTTATCAGTAGTCTCAATCTGGTCATTTTGAGCACTTCCAATGCTCCTGAACTCTTTAAATAAAATAGAGGAGGAGATGATAGGTTACTCACTTTGCTAGTCAGAGTCTTCTAGAAACCAAATTTGCCCCAGTCTGCAATCTGCATGACCCCTTTTAGTGACACTCTTCAGTTAGGAAAAGTGAAGTATTTAAATTCCTACCAAGAGCAAGTCTACACGTCAGAGCATAGTCTTTTGTTTTAACATCTGCATGAGAGAGAATCTGTTCAGATATATGGTAGACCCAAACAGCTGAGACTCAACACCTGATCTGCAGAGTAGGCAGAGAAACTTGTGAGGGGGCTTTGCAAAGACAGTGGCTGTATTATTGGCAGAAGAACACAGAAAGGTGTGGTCACCATTTGCTGAACACAGAAAGAGAGGTAAAAGAAGTTTTAAAGGATAATGAAAGTTATGTTATTGGAGTTGCCAACCTGAGTTAAGTGTCCTGCAGTCAGCTGGACTGGATGAACAAGACTGCCTTATCTTCATGCTTCTGCTTCATGCTTCATAACAATGTACTGTGTCCAGTTCTGGTGTCCTCAGCACAGGAGGGACACGGACCTTGCTGGAGCGAGTCCAGAGGAGGACATGAAGATGCTCAGAGGGCTGGAACACCTCTGCTATGGAGATAGGCTGGGAGAGCTGAGGTTGTTCAGCCTGGAGAAGAGAAGGCACCAGAGAGACCAGTTTGCAGCCTTCCAGTACCTAAAGGAAGGTTTAGATTAGATATTAGGAAAGCATTAGACATTAGATATTAGGAGGCACGCTCCTACTTCTCTCACCACGCTGGTGGTTCTCCAAAGGACTCCTTGCAACAGTGTTGGACTTGTCTCTCCTCAACTGACAGAGCTCTTACTGGCCCTCAAAGCACACCCAGTTCACTTCTGGGGCCATCCTCATGTGACTGGTAGTTAGCACAGCTGCTTGTTAACCATTGGAGTCGATGATCTTAGAGGTCTTTTCCATACTAACCGATTCTGTGATCTATGAATTCAAAGCCATTAAACACATCTCAATTTCCAAGACTCCTCAGAGGGCTGACTCCCAGCCACGATCCCGACAGGTGCTCTCCGACTGCACCCAAGCTGCGGTGCCGGTCGCTCCCAGCCAGACCCCGACGGCGCGCTCCCTCCCGGCGCAGCGCACCGCAGCGCAGCGCAGCGCAGGGCTCGGCCGTGCCCCGCCCGCCTTCGGGGGGCTGCCGCGGCCAATGGCCCGCCGCCTGCCGCCGGCCCTGCCCGGCCCCGGGTCCGCCCCGTTAAACGCGGGGCCCGGCGCGGACCGCCGCGCCCTGGCTCGCCCGGCCGCGGCCGCGATGGGGTGCGAGCGCGGCGCCGCGCTGCTGCTGCTGCCGCTCGCCCTGCAGCTCTGCCCGGCCCGCGCCGCCGCGCCCGCACCGCAAGGTAAGGGGCGCGCTCCCCACAGCCGGCTTGCCTTTCCCCTCTTCCATTCGGGAAGGCTTGCAGCGGCCCGTCCCCTGCCCCCCGACGGAGGCGCTGGGTGGCAGGGAGCGGGAACAGCGCTGCAGGTGCGCGGGGAGCCGCAGCCGTCGCGGGCAGCGGGAGCCGGCGCTGCCCGTCGGGGCGCAGAGCCCGCCCGCGGAGCGCTGTGCGGCGTGCTGCGCCCCGCACCACTGGCCGTGGGGAGCGGGGGAAGGATCGGCGTACCCGCTCCGTCAGCCGCCCCCATGGAGTCAGCACAAAGTGGTTTTTTCCGTAGGGATGCTGGTAGGTGTGTGGAGGGGAGTCTGGAAAGCGCTTTTCAAGTTGCAAGTTCTCGTGAAGGAGAAGTGAATTGCTGAGTCAGGAAAACTCCCCGGGAAAACTCTACTACCTAGTAAAGTGAATAGGAAAAGTGGTACTTCTAAACCCAGCATTGTTGTGGCAATATTATGCACACAGTAAGTCCAGAGCCGCCGTATTTAATAGCTCGAGTAAAGTGGGTAGTATATCTCTTCGGTAGCAGCTTGTGACTGGAACCAGCTCGGCTAACGAGAGCAGAGGGTAGTTAGTGTAATTTAGTGTCGCTCTCGGAGCCTTAAAGCTGCTCCTGGTTCTCCCTGCATTTTTAACCCCTTCCTTTGTCTTACGAAATGGTGTTTGACGCTTTAAACGTTTAGTCCTTACTTAAGCAGATCTAAAAGACAGCAAATCACAGTAATTCAGCTGCATTTTCAAAAGAATTTCTTAAAGCCCTTCATGATGTAAGAACATTTCAGAAAATTGTTGTACCAAGAACTCAGATATTGCTGTATTTTAAAAAAACACAAACAAAAAAAAAACCCAAGGGCAAATTTCCAACTTGTTCGGGGCACTGGCCAGTGAAAAACACCACGCAGTGTGGTCAGTCAGACGTTTTCAACTTCTCGCAGTCGCTCAGTCGGAAACTGTTGCAGTGAGGAGTTAGGGTTTCACTCCAGGTGTCTGAGCCATCATTAATTACCTTGAAAAGTGTTGAACAGTAGTGGAGCAGCGTTTACATCTGCAGTTATGGTTAGCTGTGACCAGAGAGCTAACTTGGATGGTCTCAAAAAGCTGGTATGACGTGGCAACAGAGGTAAGGGAAAAAAAACGGTGTTTTATTTTCAGCTCCATCCTCTCCTGTGCCGCAAAATTCACTCCTCCATGTCTCCTCTTCCTCCTCCTCGGGTTTCTTGTCATATCTTTTAGCTTCTACCTGAAGAGCTAGACTTGATGTTTTGGGGCAAATGTCCAAAGAGTGGTTTGCCACTGCCTCACAGTGTAGCTCATGCTGTGTTAGCATTTTCGTAGAAAGGTGAACAGCTCGCTTCTAAAAATCACAAAAAAAAGGTGGGGGGAGAATTCCTGGTCTGTCTCACGAGAGGGCTCAGTTTAGCCTGGTGAGCGTGCATGCTCGTGCTTGGAGGCATGGCGGAGTCATCACTCTCACTGCGTGGATTGAAACCAGCTGCTTATGTCTTTCAGCTTCGGCAGTCCTTTTCTATCCATTTGCTCTCAAGTCTGCTTTTCTAGGGAGCGGAAGGAAGAGATGAGATTCTTCAAAAAAGGAAATCAGAAATCCTTGTGGGTCATTTTTACCTGTTCCTTCCAAACAAGCAATTGTCTCTGTAATACATAAGAGTTGCCTCACTGCCAACTCTCCTAAGGATGTAAAATGAGTTTTCATAACCCCATTGCTCTTCCTCCAGCCAGATTTTCTAGCATGTGTGTAAGCTATGCTTAAGGATGGATCTCATTACATACTGCATCTACATACTGCAGCTTGTGAATGTATCCCAAGAAAGGGTCTGATAACACAGCTGAGGAGATGTACTTTGTAGAATGCAAAGTTTGAGTATGCGTTTAAATATGCAAATTTCCAAAATCTCGATAAATGTTTTCTCTAATATTTGACAGATGTTTCCCAGTGTTTAGTCATTACTTTTATAATATTTTTTAATGTTTGACTCTAGCATACGTTACTTAGTATCACAGGAATTGATGTTTAGCGAACCAGTAGACCTAGAAGGACTGGACATAATGTATGTGGACTAATTTCATGCTCTCAAAGACTTTAAGTATTGTATTACATTGCTCTGGCTGAGAAAATGCAGCTGTATTTTTTGAATGGCTATGACCTAAAATCCCATGGTACAAAGTAGTAAGCTGCATTTCAATCTCTTTCATGGGCAGGCAGTTGCTTCGCTCTCTCTGCAGTAATCATGATGAAGTACCCAGCCTTTTGCATCTGGTGACTGGGGGACTGGTTTCAGTGAGAGCAGTGGTTGTTGTGGGATGCTGTAAATATGAACTGAATGAAAGAGAAGTCTTTTGACCAGGTCCGTCTCAGATACGTGTTCCTTAGTTGTTTGACAACAATATTACTAGTGCGTGCAAATCAAGGGCCTTGCATTTATTGTGTTATGTTCTGAAAACTCATGAAAGTCGTGAGATCCTTGGACTCAATGTAGGTAGAGACTTCAGTAGCGATCTGTATTTGAATGGCTTCAGGAGATGAAGGGGAAAATCTCCATTTTCCTCTTTTTTGGAAATACCGTTAGCATCTAGATGAATGAATGCTCCAGAATGAGCAGTGGAAGCATCATGGACCCATGCTTTAATATAAGGGACCAGTGTTTCCCACATGTCTGTGGGTAGATATGTGTGCCCATGTGACTGTCCTCCAAATGCTCTTCAATCTTTTGCTACTTGTAGTGTATGGAACCACTGGGTCCGTAGGGTGGCCTTATCACCTTAGTAGATGATGACAGCTTTGAGGACATGCTGGGCAGACAAGACCCATCTGCAATGGTCCACTGTTTTTTCAGTCTGGAAAACCAAACTAGGTAGTTTAACCATGAACTTGAATCAAGGGAAGGCACAATGTGTTGTCATGTGCCTTTGCCATCTGCCTGGTGTTGTGGCTCTTCTTTGGTAGCTGTTCTATGGTGTTGTGCTGGTGTGGGAGAAAATTGCAGCCCAGCTATAACAGGCCTATGGAGTAGCAGTGGTATACAATAGCTAGGTATGACCTTATATTTAAATAACACATGTACATAATAATTTATCAGATTTTAATTACAGTGGATTAAAGTAGGAACATTGAGGAAAATCCCAGTCTGTTGCTTCAGTGCCATAAGGGATGTAGCTGTCATATGTACAGGTATAGTCATAGGCTCTTTGCTGATGTATTGTGAAAAAGATAAAATAAAAATTCAAAACAGCTTTCACTATGCCTTCAGGGTTGTGTTTCTTTTTTTTTCTTGTTGCTGTGGCGGGTCTTTTGTTTGTTTGGGTTTTTTTGTTTGTTGGGGTTTTTTTGGTCCAGGTCTGTATTTCTTTGTTTTCTGTGTCAGAAGAGAAAGATGAGTCTTATTTCTATAATATACCTTCTGAAAAGTTAGTGAAGTGAGAAGGAGGTTGTGAACATAATATTGCTTACTTGGCGTTTTAGTATTTTAATTGGTACCCTGCAATTGCTATCAAAGGATAAGTACTCTGGAAATCTGTCTGAAAATTTTAATGCTGAATTCTTTGTCTAGTTGATTTCTGAAAACAAACACCTGAATTTATGAAAGCAAAAATAGATTAAAAAGCTTGCTGTTGAGGTGCACCCTGAGAAGGAAAGAATTTCAGACATCTACTTGAAAATATGTGAGTACCTCAATTTGAAGACTAGTATTTCTAGGTTAGTAACTTATCAGTAATTCTTTTGGAAAATAAAAGTTGCTAAAATAGTATCAGTTGCAGCAAATTGTAGATGATGTTTTGGTAGCATCATAGTATAGTCTTAGCTGGCAGGCACCTTTAAAGCCATCCAGTCCAAACCCCCTGCCATCTGCAGGCACATCTTTCACTGGACCAGGTTGCTTAAGATGTCCCTTCCAGTGCCAGGGGTTCGACTTACGTGATCTTTAGAGATAATCATGTTATTGATAAGTTTTTGTTTATATTATTTCAGGTCGGTCAAAGTGTCCATATGAAAATAGCAAAGAGTGTACAGTCTCCAGTGAGTGGCTTCAGACCACATTATCCTTTGGCCACTATTATATTTAAATTGCTGTTGAAATTTGCTCTTTTTTTTCAGTTTTTGATCTTCTTCCATATTCCAACAAGAGAGTGGTGCCAAACTTCCTGCAACAAGCATTTGGGGATCCTACACTGAATGAAGTGTACTTGCTGTCAACATTCAAACTGCAGCCAAAGAGCACAGCCACTGTTTTTGGCCTGTATTCATCATCTGACAACAGCAAGTATTTTGAATTTACGGTAATGGGACGGATGAGTAAAGGTGAGTTGTTTGAAATATGTATGATAAAACTAATGTTCGATCCATAGTTACTGATGTGTCATAGATGGATGTTGACAACTATGATTAACCTTTGCGCTTGAGTCATTCCTGTTGCATGCTGTAACCTTTCACATCCCCTCTCTTCTCATCTCTTTTGTTCATCTCCTTGATGATGCTGCTCTCTCCTGGCCAGGGGAAGCTGGACAGTCAGCTGGTAAATACACTTGGCTGTAGTGCTTACTCTGAGCAATGCTGTATGGAGTATGGAGAAAGGAGTCAATTTTGTTCCTTTTTTTTTTTTTTCCTTTTTCCCCTTGGGACAATCACTGGTTCTTGTTACTCAGGAATGTGAGGGACACACGCACATGCCACCTCATGCATATGAAAGGCAGGTTCTTGTTCTGCTGACCCTGGAGGTTAGATGTAACTATGTAAGACAAACATTCCTAGCAGTTACAGGAGCTTTTGAGTGAATTAAAGTGTTTGTTCTCTGTTTACTGAAAGCAGTTAATCAGAACTCAGAGTCAGAACTTCAGCAGATTTTTAGAAATAGAGAGCTTACATTGATCTCTAAACCAGATCTAGGATATTCTGCAATTTTAAGGGTCAGTGAAAAATTGTTAAATTATATACATTATTATTGATCTGCTGACTTCACCAGTGCTATGATAATATGGTATGCAAATGTAATTGGGCAGGTAAGTCAAATATACTGTGAAACTCTACTGAGACATCTCAGTTTATGCATAGGGAAATTATTCAGTATGATGAAGAAAAGAATACCTTTTGGTGGGAATTGTAAGGGAATGAGATAAAACATAGGTAGTTTTATCAAGTCTGCTGAAATGCTTCTGAGGTCAGGGAATAAGAGCTATGTGTGGATTGAGAGTGGGTAATACATAGTCACACAGCCTTATCAATGTGTCATACAATTGCTAACACTGACTTAATTGCTGAATAAATAATAGATCACACATACTCCCTCTCACACACACAAAATCATGTGTGTAAATGTTGTACATATATAGGAATGCATACAAATGTGACTATAAACATAAAGTTTGAACATCTCAAACTTCTGATTTTCAAGAAAACCTGTATGTCTGATGGTTACTGATACACTTTAACACACTTAAGTAGCTTTCTGGTGGAAGGTTACATGGCTTTTTTTGGTTTTGTCCTCAGTATGTTGGTGTTTGAGAAGCTTCTGTGACAGAGCAAACACAACAGTGGCATATGGATGGGCAGCATGAACCAACTTGCCCTGTCACTGACCAGTGCTGAGTAGCTGGGGACATCTGTAACCTGTCTGATGTAAACGACTGACCAAGAGGGAAGCTTTTTGCAGCAAGACTGTTTCATGGGTCTCTTTGCCTTCTTATTACCTTAGAACACTTGTTCAAGGCATGTGGCAGTGAGCAAGTAGTAGGCGGTCTTTTCACCTGTGATTTCTCTGCAAGTGTCAAGGATCCGTATGGCTACTTTGTACAGTAAGTTAAAACGTATCCAGAAGGTTGTCATGTGAGCTGAAAGTATGGAGTGTGAGGGCTGTTTGTGATCCTCTCAAGGGTGGACATCATCCACTAAAGTGGAGAGCCAATGTTGTTGTCTCAGCAAAATGTATGGTCTAATTGTCTACAGTTTTTGAAGAATGCTGAGCGCATTTTACCTCTTCTGCATGGTATTTCCACTTACACATCCAAATCTGATCTAAGGGGCTCAAAGCAGGCCTTAGTTATCCTTTAAAATGCCTCATTTGAGAGCTGTGTTCCAAATGGTTGGCTCATGTTTTGGTTTTATTGTGGTATACCTGATAGTAACATCTTTAATGCCTAGGTGTTTTTAAAAGCACAGATCTAAATTACTGCATAATGACTCAAGTTGTTTTGGTTAGACCAATGTGTTTGTGAGAGGCAAATAACATCCATGAGTTTCTTACCCTTTTTGAATGGTTCCTGTACAAAGCAAACAGCAGTTACTGCATAGAAGTGTTGCAATTTAACAGTTCTGTGAAGCAACTTCTATTTACTGGCAGAACTAGTTTAATTGAAAATCTGCTTCTTAATGCAGGTGACACTCTCATGAATGTCTGTAAAATAGTCAAGCAGCAAACATGTACTGCAGGGACTTGGGTGAGTTAAATCATACACAGGTGGAGGCTGTGATCCAAAAAAAACCCTCTCTTCAAAAGCTTACTCTAGTTTACCAGATGGATGTTTGGCTTTGGCTGAGGAAAGAATATTTGAGTATCCTTCCAACCCTGATTGCTTCTTGTCCTGAAACTATTCTGGCAGGGTCCATTCTGGGCCCTGCCTCAATCTCCTCTTTCTTTCTCTAGGCTACTGTTGTGTTTGGTCACTGAAAGCAGGGCCCAAATCCAAAGACCTTGCCTTTTATATGACCAGACGTGCATGATATTCGCATAAATAAAATGCCTGAAATGTAGTCCGTCTTGCCTGATCTTTGAGTTTGCCAAGAATTCTACCTTTCAGCAAGTTCCTGGTGACCTCATGCACCTTTGCAGAAATCTCAGCTCTGGCAGTGTTTTAACACAGACAGCAGTGAAAACATTCCTGATATTGATCACAGCTGCTGAAGCTCTAGCACTAGCATAGACTTTAAAGATGGAGATGTAGCCTGTCCCATTCATGTTGGTATAAGTCTGGGTCATTAATTGTTAATCATGAATCATTAGACTGAACAATTAGAAAAATTATATGGACCGTATGTGCAGTAACTCAGGTCAGCAACAAACAGAGGTATCGCAGCATCAGAGCAGTTGCATTAGTAGTGAGGAGATAGGAATATAAGTTGTTAAATGAATAGAAATGGGATCGTTTCAGTCAGTAGGTGTTAATAGCTCTTCCCTGGACTGTGTCCACACTATTTCGTTGACCTAGTGTCAAACCATTTGTGAGCTCTCACTTGATGCAACAGTAGGAGCCTTCTGTGGACTTCAAACAGATGCTCATAAGAGCCAGCACTTTAACTGTTTAGGTGCCTGGCAACTGTGCAGCTTGACTCCTCATGCATGGAACTGTTACCAACAGGAAGTAAGGGACGTGTGGGCTGGTGATCAGTGGGATCTTTGAAACTGGGTCTGTCTGATATTAAAGGGTGGTTATACACTGTCCAAATGCACTCAGCTCATTGCTTCTGCAGATACGCAGTGGGAGAGCCAGGGAGAGATTTTGTGGAGAGAACTAGCAAGCTGGTCAAAGAGATTTAGCTTGCAGATCCTAGCTTACTGATCCAATTTCCTTAGGAAAGAGATGTTTTTTCAATATTACGCAGCAAGTATTTGTTGTAAGAGTGTTTGTCTGCTGTTGTGGTTTTTGATGGTGCTTTTTACTTAATAAAATGAGAATTTTTACAGAGTAAGTAATTCACTGTTGCTTTTAAAAAGAGTTGAGTGGAGGCTTAGTCATCTTTAGGGATGAGATATGCCTTTTCTGCCTTACATATTAATTGTTATACTTTGTTTTTACTATTTGTTACAGAGAAGTGAAGGTTATTGTGTTGAGATCATGCTTCCTTTGGTTTCTTTAATTATGCATTTGGCTACACTTCAATGGCTTCACTGACTGCAGTATGCCTCACTGAAACTTACTTTTCTAGTTGTGGTTGTTTCTGCTGCTGAGTATTTCTAGGTCTATAAGATATGTACATGCCAGAGTGCTGACTGCAGGCTACCTGCTATACTCTGTAACTTTACTTTTATTTTAGCACATTATGCTCTGTAAAGTGACATTGGCTAACCCATTATAGAGGCCTGGACAAAGCAATGGAAAACACTGTGCGGGCAGCAGTGCTATATAAACAGGGAGTCAGCAAGAGTCCTGGTAGTGCTGCTCTGAGACAATATCCCATCTATTAGTACCGTTATGTCTGCATATGGGATGCATTTGCAAAAGCTGACATGTGGAAGAATACCAGAGCAGCTGCAGATTTCTACATAATCTTTCTTGATGAGCCCTGGGTATCTGCTGTCCTCTGACAGTCCTGTGCATTTTGTCCTAGTGGCGCTGCGCTATCTGAAGAGTGATGGAAGGTTGAATTCTGTGATCTTTAGCAACATCCAGCTGGCTGATGGAAAGCCCCATGCTGTCATCTTGTGGCTGAGTGGTCTGCAGCAGGGATTGAGCACAATAGAGTTGTATCTGGACTGCCTGCAAGTAGGTGCCATTGAGGACCTGCCAAAACCGTTTTCAGCGCTGTCTCAGAAGCTGGTTTTTGTTGAGTTGCGCACTTTCCAGGACAAGCCACAGGTAAGCATGAAAACTGGGAACAGGCTGAGCACTTAGAGAAAACACCAGCTACCCTCTAAGTCACTGAATTCAGACCTCAGCCTTCACAGTAGCGAAGCTCTGTACAATGGTGCTTCAATAGTACTTGAGTATTAAGTTGTGAAATAAGTGTAAATATAAGTTTCCTGTGGACCAGGTGAAATCTTAGCTTGCATGAACCCTGTAATAATTATGCTATTTGTTTTAAACACAATTTTTAACTTTCTAAATGAAAACCAAAAAATTACTGCCTCCCTCACTTCAGTGTAGGTATTTTTTTGGGCCTGGACTTTTTGCAAGACTTAGTTGATGCAGTGAGGGCAGATCTTCATCAGCTTCTTCCAGCTGTTCAGAATGAGCAATGCTTGTCTGAGTATGTGTCTTTCCTCCTCATGATAAACCACAGGGACTAAGAAAAGGCAAAAAAAGGACATACTCTTGTGATGTCAGAGTGCAATCCTCTTCTGTTTGATTACAACAACTTTTCTTTCTCTGTCTGCCAACCAGGAGTTGGCATAGTATCCTGTCAGCAGTCTGAGAAAAACAGTGTCTTCCACAGCATTTTCCATCATTATTAATCAAAAGTATGCATTAGAAAGTGCAAAGGCATTCTGCCTCTAAGGCTGCCCCCTTACTTTGTTTCATTGCAGGCTTGAAAATGAGCCTTTCTGTATGGAAAATAACTCAGGTGCGTACATTCCTGACATGACTGTATATCTGAGATGAGGGGCAAAGAACCTCCTTTGGATTCATTGAAAAAAAAATCATATGCTACAGATATCCAAATATGTGAACCTTCTAGTATGTGTAATCATATGAATTGAACAGTAAAAAAATTGTTCAAAATAAAACCGTAGCTATGAGAAATCTACAAGGCAAAGATGAGGGATTTTATAAACTTCAGATGGTGACAGATGGCCCTGAAGGGAATGGTATACTAGTCCTGCATGCAGAGGAGATGGAATATCTCTCTTATTAACTTACTTTGTCATATATTCATATTTTTTCATTGTTGTACCACAATTGTGAGCTCTGTTTTTCTTGTGAGCCCAGGATACACTAGATGAGCTGAAGCTGGTAACTGGAGGAACCCTTGCTGAAGTGGGGAACCTGCAAGATTGTTTTCTTCAACAAATTGAGCCTATACCTCAGTACACTGGTAAGGCCCACAACCAGGAGTTAAAATTGTTCCCAATACCATTGCAAGACAGCTAATATGATGAATATTAAAAATGTAGCGAAGCTCTATAGTCAAGTAGTAAAACTGTTTTGACTTAATTATAGTCATGATAATCTTCCTGTCAATGTTTTAGAAATAACTCAGTTTGAAGAGAAAACAGTCACTGTTGCTGGTGATAAAGCAATGAATTGTTGTCCTAGTGAAGAAGTCTGTAATGATTAAAAGAGGTTTTTTAGCCTGATTTGGAAGGCAAATTTTTGTAATGATGATCTGTTTGTGTCAGCTTAATAATAGTTTAAATATTCAAATTGCAGACAATTACAGACAGAGAGTAGTCCTAAATGTGATACACTGGTACAGACTTTGTGAACATAGGTAGAAGGATGGAGTAGCAAGACCTATCCACATACTTATCCTCATGGCCAGTATTCATCTTTTGTTGAGCACCAGACTGTCCCCAAGGGTGGAGGAGCAAGGTATGAACAAGATCCCAGGAGACTGAAGAACATGTTCATGCTACAGCTACAGAGCCTGTAGGTTCATGTGGGAAAAGCCATTGCAAGGCAGCCACTAGTCCTGCCATACGTTGGCCAAGACTTTTGTCACCTGTTGGAGTGGACGTCTGATTTTAAACCAATTCCTCTTCTGCCTGGGTTGACCATTGTGCAGACTGAGCTGGGAACAGGGAGGAAAGGAAAGAGTTGAGGCTAATGTAATTTCTGCAGGTCCCCAGGGGTTGGGTGCAATCCCCTATGTTAGGCAAGGGTGCTTCCTGTACACATAGCTTGTCCTAGAGTGCCCCATCTGTAACCCTTCTTAATCCATGTCCATCTACCTTTCTGCTGTGGGTTTGGGGGAGAAGAACAGGTTCACACTGCTCATAAAATATGTTAATATGTCGCAACTGTGGGGAGAAAACTGAGTTGTAGGTTTGAAGTAGAATCCATGAGAAGTTCTCTCATACCATTTCTTGTCCCACCTGCCAAACTCACATCCTGCAGCATTGCTGCTTTTGATAGGAATAGAGACAAGACACAGAACTTTTTTATGAGAGCATCCTGGGTACATCACATGAATGTTGGCATCAGTGGTGTGCAGTGATAATGGAACCTGGTTTACCTTTTAGGTATGTAAATCCTCAGATGCATATCCTTCTATTTTCTTGCTTCTTACCATATATACACTTAACAGAGTTTTATCCTCAAATGTCTGTTTTTCACTATATCAACAGGCATTTGAACACAGAAGGGGAGAGTAATTTAGCGTTTCCTTCTGCAAAAAGTCACAGCTCTCTGACTGAGGTTCCAGATTACAGACTTCCAGCTTTCTCATTTGTACCTTTCTGCTCACTAATCAATAATGCAAATGGTAGTTATACATACTGTCTCTCTGTGGCTGCCTCCACCTGGGTTAGCCTCTCAAATTCAGTCGCTTATAACCTTCAAGTGGAAGTAGTATCATTAATAATAAACAACTCGCATGAATACATTCACAGTCTACATAGCCAAATCCATCAAAGAAAAAGGTGCAGATGTTCCAAAAGCAATATTAACTCAGCTGCCTTGCACTTTGTGTGTGCTTCATGATGCTCTTTTGTGGGAGCGCTGCATCAGATAACGATTTTGCCTTCAGCCAGAAAAACCTGGTATGCAAATGCTTAGCTGTATAGGGTTGTGAGACCTATGTGTCTTGATAAAAGTGTGTATTTTCATATTTACTGGAAAATCCTTGGGAGTGCTTTAGACCTGAATAACTCTACGTGGCTTTAATTGTGTGCCTGGTTATTGTTCACTGCTTTAGCAGTATCATTCCTTCCATGTACAGTCTGTGAGGCTAAGACACTGAAGCAGTGTGGATGAGAATGTGATGATCAAACACAGGTTGAACATGTGTATTGGTTCTTCCTTTTAGGGTAGGAAAATAGAGTGCAAGATGCACAAGGTTTGGTAGATGAGATTAGTATGCTGCATGTAATCATCACAAAATCATTGAGGTCAGAAGGGATCTTTGGAGGTTGTCTAGTTCATGTAGTGTAGCTGAACCTGACATAATATATGAAAAAATAGTACTGTTCCACGAGACCAAAGGTTCTTTTAACCTAGCTACTCTTAGAAACACTATGTCAATATAGGTCCAAGGGCAAGAGTATAATGGAGTGCAGTTTTGGTGTGGTTTTCTGTGAATGCTTCCTTATTCTCCAGCAGCTCAGAGCTCTTGACTCAGAAATTAAGTCTTTGTGTCTTGTACTCAGTATATGTTTTCTTCCATGAATCTGTTCTGTCAGTTTTGAATCCACAATCAAGAATGCCTCCTGGCAAGAAATTCATCACATGTCTGAGATACCTCCTTCTATTTACTTCGAACCTGTCTCTTCCTAATTCAACATATACCTTGTATGTACAGTGTCTTTGGTGGAGCATTTGAGACTCATAGGAAATTGTTCTCTTGTCAGCCAACATCCATGCTTTAGTTGTGGCTGAATCTCTGGCCGACTAACTGGAATCTTCCAGAGATTCTAACATTCTTGGGGTTGTCCCATGCAGGGCCAGAAGTTTGACCTGATGATCATTATGGATTCCTTCCAGTGCAGGATATTCTATGATTCTACAAGTATCATTCTCTTTGAATGACATCTCAGGATTCTTTTTCAGACGGGGGCATGTGTGTTTCTTGAGGCAGTATTGGTCCCAAGAGAGCTAGAAAAAATGTCTATGAGGCATTTCATGGTGGTCTGCAATTATGCAAGCTAATGTTTGTACATTTGCCCTGCTTGGGACAATTAGGTATGCAATGAAGGTGGTTGCCTGCCCTAAATTCAAGGTCCTGCTTGAACAGGTTGCTCAGAGAAGCTGTGGATGCCCCATCAGGAAGTGTTGAAGATGGGGCTTTGAGCTGTCTAATCTAGTGAAATGTGTCCCTGCCATGGCAAGTAGGTTGGGCTGGATCATCTCTACGGGTCTTTTCCAATCCAAACCATTTTAGGATTCTATACTGGCAAGAGAAGGACAGGATAGCTCCTTTGACAAGACTTCAGTGTTAGAGAGAATAAGTGTGTCAAGGAACTACAGTACCCTGTTGGACAGTAACACTTCAGAACTCTCTCTGAACTTAATTATTACCATGAAAGCCATTCTGTCATTCATATTGTTACTGACTCAGAGTATAGAGCTAGGGACTAGCTGAACTGGGGAGTTGCTTTAGTGGGAGGGGTGTGGGTGAGAGAGACTACACAGTAGGACTAGATGACTATACAGCTTCAGGCTAGTACCTTTTGCTTAGCCCTGCTTGCTTCTGGGAAAAGCCATCCTGCAATATATTGTGGACTGACAGCTCCCCTAAAGGCCTCTCTGGGCTTTTATCCCTGAATACTGGTCATTCTGCTGCAGATGGGCCTACTGTTGGAATGATGGGCATGCTGTTTGAGTGGAAGAGAAGAAACTCCAACCAGGGATATTCATCTGTTTCTGCTCTGCTGTCTGGTTTTGCAAACAGGACATGTAGTTCATAGCAGTATAACCTGTTTAGTCCTTCTTAACGTCCAGAAATCTGCAAAACTTAACTACAGAATAGATCTGGTTTTGATTTAGATGCTAGCCAGCAAACAGCATCTGAAATCTTGAGATTTTTTTGAAAATCTCAATCAATAATGCCTAAACCAGTCTTTTTTTTTTTTTTTTAAAAAAAACAAAACCAAAAACCAAATGAAAAACAACAGACTCTATCATCTGGTCTGACAGCTTGTGTGCCAGTTCCATTATGGGATTCTAAAATACCCTTGATGCTATGTCCTGCTACTGTCCTCCAAATAAAAATAAGACAAGGCTGGGACTAGAACAGAGGCGGGTTCAGGAATAGGTGATTCCCAACTCTCTAAACTTGTTCAGTGTTTTGATGAGAAAATCTGAAGTGAAGAAAACACAGTATATGGGGAGTTGGACAGTTTCCAGTAGAATGTTTGGAATCAATTAGACATGCTTTGAAGTACAAAACAATGAGGTAAACATTAAAAGAAGCATTTTTCATACAAGCTTTCAGTACTCACAAAAATAACATGTGAATAAACCTCCCTGAAGCTATTGGGCATAGTATCAAAAAATCCTGCCTGCCTAGACTGTGAAAGAGCATAGATTTGTGGAGTTTGTTTTTAAATACAGACTTAGAGAAGTAAACAAATACATTGCTTGAGAGAGGTACAAACTCAGAAGTAAGCTATAAACAGAAGCAACTACAAGCTAAATGTGCTAAACATACTCTGCTTCTCCTCTGTCACTGGCTCAAACCCATTATTTAATTTAACAGATAAGAATCTCATCTGTAGATCTTGATTGACTCTGGTCCTTTCTTATGGCTCATTACAGATGTAACTTTTGGTCTTGTCTTAGAGGTCTTTTTGCTAGCTGGTACTGAGAACTAATTTTGGTGTGAGTTTGTAGAATCACAGAATAATCTGAGTTGAAAGGGACCCACAAGGATCATTGAGTTCATCTGTTAGCCCTGCACAGGACCATTCCCAACAGTCACACCAAGTGCCCAAGAGTGTTGTCCAAACGCTTCCTCAACTCTTACCAGGCTTGGTGCTGTGACCACTTCCTGGGGAGCCTGTTCAGTGCCCAACCACTCTCTGGGTGAAGAACCTTTTTCCAATATCCAGCCTAAACCTTCCCTGACACAACTTCAGGCCATTCCCTCGGGTCCTGTCACTGGTCACCACAGAGAAGGGATCAGTGCCTGCCCCTCCTCTTCCCCTCACAAGGAAGTCGTAACTGCAATGAGGACTCCCCTCAGTCTCCTCCAGGCTGGACAGACCAAGTGCCCTCAGCCACTCCTTATATGGATTCCCCTCAAGGCCCTTCACCATCCTCGTGGCCCTCTTCTGGATGCTCATAGTGTGTGGAGTTTTGTAAGCCCACACAAATCCTACACCCATCAGAAGCAAATGCAGCCGTGAAAGTTGTGTACAGTGTGATGAGCTGCCTTTCAGGAGAAAAGCCAAGTGACTGTTGCAGTTACGAAAAGCACGCTTTTGTCGGGGTGGGTGCTGTTGATGCATGGTCAGAGCTTCACAGTGAGCTTAGAAAGCTGGGTAACTTCATTTTGAAAAATGCCTACAAATCAGTTGTGCCCACATGCAATGCACTTATGCAGGATGTCTTCCCATTGTATGCACATATACTTCATGCTCCACCTTTGCCCTCCTCCCCTAGATAGGTGATCACAAACACCCAGTCTTGAAATACTGAGGTTTCTCTTAGGTTTTCTGGTCTTAGTTGTGGGGGGAACCAGTAACACTGGTGACATTAATTGCCTTAGCCTTGACTATGAAATAATAGGAGAAAAACCATGATCTTGTTTTTCTGTGTGTGGAGAGGTTTCTGCTTTGTCTGTTTCTGTGATATACATAGAGTTCAGTCCAGAAAAGCTTTGAGTTCATGCAAATTACACTATAAAACTTTGAAATAAATACTGTGTTTGCTCTGGTGATTCCCACAGGGCTTAAATAACAGTAATGTCTGCCCTCCTTGGCTCTTCACAAAGTTTCCATCTTATATCTGAGAAATTACCATGGCAAATGAAGGAAAGTTATGTTGTACACTTTTTTTCGTTGCTGTTTTCCTGCAGGTGATTTTAGTAGGCAGCTGATGGGTCAGATGATGCAGATGAACCAGTTACTGACAGATGTGAAAGACCTCCTCAGACAACAGGTACTTTATTAAGACTTCAGTGTGAAATACCCCAACCTTGCCCCTTTGATAGAGTCAGTGCAGAATTCACGTAACCAGTAAACTCCTGTGTAGAGTCCATTGCCTTGCCTTGGAGGCACGACACAATGGAGAAGAAATAACCATATAGATCCTGGTACTCTGTGCTTGCTATGGAGGATCATTAAATGTAGGACTGTAGGAGACTTGCTTATTCAGATCCAGAAAATCTAGTGTCTTAAGTGGTGAGGAATTAGAGCAGCCATCCTATCCCACTGTTAGGGGTAGGTCTGTTGCACAGAACTGAAATTGCATTTGCTTCACTTGCTGGTGGATGTCAGAACTGGAATTGCTGATGGTGCATGCTTTTGGTTAAACATGTCATTCTTAAAGGTCCTGTTGATGAAGGCTGAACTGAAGTACATCCATTATCACTATCCTTAATTTTATGGAGCACGAAGAGCATCTCATTTAAGACAGATTACCTATGTTTCATGGTTTGAGTGGCATCTTGGGGAATAATTGCTTTTCTTGCAGTCAGGTTCAAATTGGAACTGCCTATACTGAAATAATATGGGTTTTTTCTATATTCTCAAGGTCAAAGAAACAACTTTTCTTAGAAATACCATAGCTGAGTGCCAAGCATGTGGTAAGTATTCCCATTAGGGCCTCTAATTCAGATGAGATGTACAGTTCTTTTAAAACTGTTATTGATTGTTTTAGCCTTATGTGGTTTCTAAGAAGTATTTTTTTAAAAATACTGTGTCCAAAGTTCTAGATGTATTAAATACATATCTAAAATAGATTTTCATTGGAAAAAAAGTTTCCATAGCCCAGACACTCACTGAGGAATAAAGTACCACTAAAGCAAGAAGTACCACTCAGGCTGTACTGTTAGTCCTTGCTCTGCCACAAAGCTATGCCACGTGTTCCTGGGGAGGGAGATACTGTCTGCAAGGTTTCTCATACACAATTTTACTAGAAGGACAAGGGAGGAACCATGTTCTGCTCTAGCTGGTATTGTCAATCTGAGGAAGATCCTGTGCAGTCCACCTGAAGTTCATGTGATTCCAAGCAGGCAGTCACTGATTAACAGCAATAAGACCCAAAAGGTGGCCATGATCTTTTCTCTATATGAAAGAAATAAATACTTTTCCAAACACCACTGCATGGCCCTCCTATGTACCTGACAATCAGGACATGTGTGCAGTCACTGTAAAAACCAATTTATTTCCTCACTTGGTGGGATGAAAGGTCTTAAACTCATCAGGCCTTTTAGTTGATATTCTCTAGGCTGTAAGCCTAATCAAGACTCAGGTTGAGCTCTAGGAGGGTAACCTATATGTGTCAGTGTCAAAGGAAGAGTCTAAGTCCTGTACGCATCCCTACCCAGGTTCAGCACCAGCGAGTCTCAGAAAACCTTGGGGTGGTTTCTGTGCATCTAAACTAGTGTACACACGTGTTCCTGCTGTGTTTGTGGGCTGCTAGCTGCTGCTTCTTTATTCTTATTTGCAGACTGTCAGAAATGCTGTTGTGAAATCACAGTATTGTTTTTCTTATGAAGTAGTAGTGCTGCCGATTTATCCAGAGAAGTGGCTTGTACCGTTGTACTTGAATCCCTTGGGCTATCTGAGGTCACCGGCTTTCAGAGTTTCCTCCCCAGGCCAGCAGCAGGTCTGTGCTGGAACTAAACTAGCAGGAGTGCTCTCATGTGTGTCAAGGAGTAGCACATGGACCTCAAAAAATAGCCTCCATTTCCCCTGGCTGGGGTAGCAGCAAGCTCCCGGGCCATTCCCAGTGTGAAATCTCTTCAGCCACAGCACAACTGGGAGCAGCACAGTGTAGGGACACGAAGCATCTTGGTGATTCTTCAGAACGCTTGCCCAGCTGAAAGCTATGATGGATGTTTCTTTCAGTCTCTGAAACTGTTTTTCTTTCTGCATTCAAGGTTTGGCAACTGTGAGTTTTCCAACTCAGCTTCCTAGGCGCCCTAAACCCAAATGTGAAGTTAATTCCTGCTTCAGGGGAGTGAGGTGTGTGGAGACAGCAGAAGGATTTCAGTGTGGACCCTGCCCTGAAGGACTCACAGGAAATGGAGTTACGTGCTCAGATATTGATGAGGTAAAATAGTGACTTTCAGTGAATTAAAAAAAAAAAAATCTAAAAAGCAACTGTTTCATATATATCAATGGGTTGCTGATACTTGCTGTCTTCAGCATTTGCTGACTGCTGCACAGTGAATATTAATTCATTCTTATTTGATTCTACAATCTGTTTTGCTGTTGCTGCAACTTTATAAAGGTTATTTGTGTGAAAACTTGAAATACTTTGTTGAGATGTCACTTAAAGGAATTTAATGTTTGGGAAAAACCCAAAACAAACCAAAACAAGCTTTTGACATAGTTGTTTCTATTCCACAAAAAGATGCAGAAGCACTTGTCAGTATGGGCTTTGCTTCTTTAAATTGTCATGCTTCTGAACCCTCTGTGGAGACCTAAGTGTTCCCTTCGGCCCAAACTAGACTCATGTTTTCAGCCTTACCTTTAAAATTTATGAAAGAAAATAAACATTTGTTGTCACTGTTTGTTTTGCTTCCTCGTGTTTGTCTTGGAATACAATAATGCTGACTTAAATCTATTTTTTTCTTGTGCTAGATGTTAGAAATTCAGGGCTTGCTTGTATTGAGGACTGAGTTGATAAATTTATGGTCTCTTAAATGATTTTAAAAACCCTGTGTTAACTGAAATGTGACAGAACAGAAACAACAAAACCACTTACAGGTTCACTGCATTTTTTTCTGTGTGATGAATTTGCCATTACTCCTTAGTAATTTTTGTGAAAAAGCACTTGGATATAGTAGACATGGGAACCAGCAGAATTAGGTCATAAATTGTGCCTGTGGATAACAGAGTACTACCAGTGCACCAGTCTAATGATGTAAAACAGCAAAAGCAATTCCTTTTTTCTTCTACTACCTAGCTAACAGGAGATGTGCTTTGACTGCTCCTTTGATTTTCTCCCTGCTGTAGACCATCACCAAAGAGGATGTCGTGTGTTCAGCTTATATCTGTCTGTGAAAGACACTGGGAGGAGAAAGCGGGTTCAGTGCAGCCATTTCCTGAGCTGTGGGCAATGTCTCTTGTTTTGCCTCATGTAGCATGAACTGTCTGCCGCAACAGAAGGCACAAGAAAATGGAGGTGAAGCTCTGAAATGTGAAGGCAGGTGGTGAAACTGAGACAGCTGTGGTACAAGTTTCATGCCACAGACAGCTGTGGTGAGAGACTCAGGCCAGCCTGGGTGGAGCCTGCCAGTATGGATGGGTTTCACCTCCTGAGCTATTTGCAGACTGAGGCAGAGCCCGGCAATAATCTCCTTTTTGCCCTTTTCAGGGTTGGAGCAATTGTCCCCATTACAGCAGTGGTGGGAAAAGAGACTGATAACTGGTTTATAGTGGCTTGATAGTAACATGGTGTTCTGTGAGAAGTCACACTCTGCCACAGGAGATTGATGTGCCTTCAACTTCCTGGCACCACCCGCAAGACAGACCTGGGCTCATTAGAAATAGAAAGGAAATTTTTCCAAAATGCTGTCATAGAGAATACAGTCTTCTTACATGAGGTCTTTATGTGGAGACTGGTACAAAAATGCCACCTTGTCTGGAGTGATTTTGTTCACCAGTAAATACCTACTATAGCAGCTAGATTTTTACTTACAGTTGCACAAGGAGAAATAAAGGAGCAATAAATGACAATAATTCTGAATTGTCTGATTAGAGGGGATGTGTCATATTATTTGTTTTCCTGAGTTAACTAGGACTATGAAGGAAAGTAATTTTTTTAAGGCTTTTTAGTAATCTCTCCTGGGAGAGCATCTTTCTACTGAACTAACTATGTCTGTACTTTCTAAAAACATTATGGTAAAGACAAATCTAGAAGATTCCTCACTAAGAGCTGCCATCATATTTTCTAAGGCTGTTAGCATCTCTGCAGTACACTCCCTGATTCATTATCAGTTTAAAGACATTACTTTGGTATGCTGGTGCCCGGTATCTGGGGAGCTGCAGCTCGTGTGTGTGCTGTGTAATTTGGGTGCCCTCTGCAGTCTACAATAAAAAATTCACAGCAAAATAAGAAGCACAAAATGTCTGTCCTAGGTTGTGCATTTTCCTTCATTAATTATGGACCTATGTTTAACAAATATTTCCATCAAATATCCTTTGATATTAAACATACCTTTTCTTGTTCGTGTGTGTGTGTTTGGTTACAAGTTGTATGTCTTTCGTGGGTGGATATTGTCTGGTTCGTTCTCCCTTCATCTTGCAGATGTTTTTCTGTTCGCAATGAAAGAGGGGAAAAAGCATATTTTCAAAACATCTTTAATATTTCTTTCTTGTGTTTCTTATTTATTGTTGTCTTTGAGCCCTATGCAGCATGGTGGCATGTTGATGTTTTTGGTACTCTTATAAATGTTACCTAGCAACTGGTGTTGATGTTGGAAAGGCAGCAATGCAGGATGTGCTTCCAAAACTGGCACTCACCAGACCAGTGAAATTGGTCATAGCTGTTCTGTAAAACTGCATAAGGCAATGAAGTGAATGATGCATTCAGGCCAAGGGTGATTTGTAGACATATGATATTTTGGGACAAGTGCCAAGGGTTGTCTGTGGGCCTCTGATCTAGAAATATGTGGGTGCCACTGACATATCCCTGCTTATCTGGCTCATGTGTTAGTTCCTTCTGGCTATGGGATTTGCACAAATATAAAGGAAGGAAAGTGCTGCTGCCACTTCCAGGTGTACCAAGAACAACCACAGGACTGTTTAGAGGGTTGGAGTTATGTGGCTTTCCTGATAACTGTGGCCTGGAGACTTCTGGGGGACTTTCAGTCTCCGAGAGATCTGTACCTGCCCAGCCAAAGGAAGGACTGGGGATGAGAGTTTAGGACATCAACTAAAGTTGTAGTAGAAGATTGCAAACAGTATTTAAATTACAGAGATAGCTGAAGGTGTGCTAAGGTCAGAAATACCTGCATAGACTGTTTCCTCTGTGAGCCATCTCTAAACAAAGAAACATTGCTTGCAGCATTGCCTTTGGTGAGAGGTCTGTCAGCATCTGGATGTCACTGAAGCACAAACATGTGCTCCGTTCATTTTTTCTTTGCAGTGTCGTTACAACCCTTGCTTCCCTGGAGTGCGATGTGTGAACACTGCTCCAGGTTTCCGATGTGAGACCTGTCCTCCAGGATACACAGGACAAACCATGCAAGGGATAGGAATCAGCTACGCCAAGAGCAATAAGCAGGTGAGTGGCAGCATCCCTGTGACAGCTGCCATTGCAACGTGCTGGTTTTGTATCAGCAATGCATCTGTATTAAATTGTATTTATTTTTTCAGTCCTTCCCATAATTGCCATGTGTTTTTAGGCAGAGCTCAGAGTGTTTCAGTTAGAAGACCTGATTTGTGTTTGTTTAGCTTTAATGGAAGTATTAACAGTCTAATACTCTTGACCGGCATAGAGACTAGAAAAAAATGTATCTCTGATCAACTTCAAAAGAATCTCTGTTGATTTCTGTAAACCAGCTTTGAACTTGGAAGAGTATGATAAAAAAGGCTTATTTTACTGCAATTTTTTTTGTATGTTCCTGTAGCACCCTACAACAGAAACATAGTTTTTCTCTAAACTCTTGTGAGTGAACCAGAGAACATCCTACTGTTGAAATTTTCTGTATCATAGTGTGTCTTCAGGGTTTGGAAAGTTAGCCTGAAGGTATGTCTGTGCCATTCTGAGAGCAGCTTCAGGAGAGCCTGTGTCGCTTTTGTAGTCTTAAACTTCAGTGTCTTTTTTTCAGACTTTGATCTTAAATTGGCATTTTTTTTATTATTTGTTTATTTGTTTTTTTGCCAGGTCTGCTTAGACATTGATGAATGTCAGAATGGTGGACTTGGAGTCTGTGTTCCAAATTCTCATTGCATAAACACTTTGGTAAGCACCTTTTCATTTATGGCTTTTAAAAATTGATTGTTTTAAAATTCCATGAGGCTAGGGTTGGATTTATAGATCTGATTGAAGAGCTGAATAACATAATTTGTTTCTTGGCTTCATATGAATCAAAGAATCCTTTTATCTTTTTCTGGCTAACAATTAAAAAATCAATACTTGACTTGTCATTAACACATCCATCTGAATTGTATCCTGACCAATTTCATTGAATAATGGGAGGAGCTCTTCTCTCCATACCATCCAGTTATGTATGTTTATGAGTATGTTATTCCAAGAAACCTCCTTTGAAACATTAAACCTTTGCTTCCTCTCCTCTTTTCCCACCTGGGAACTGATCCAGCAAGCTGTTTCTCTGGGTGCTCTCTTTATAGGGGTAATGTCTTCACTTCATCAGGGTATGGATGCAGTACCAGATATCCCTCTAAATAAATGGAAGAAAGGAGAACCATGATTGGTGTGACACTTTTAATATCCATAGATATTAAATCCAGGAGACGAAGCATAGCAGAAGTAGAGACCTAAAGAGGTTAGGATTCAAAAAAAGCAGCATACAACCACATTAGTGCTATGAAGCAACTTGGATCTAGAATCACTTAATCACAGAATCATTCAGATCAGAAAATACCCTGAGGTCGTTGAGTCCAACTGTTAAACCAGCACTGCCAAGCCCACCACTAAATCATTTCCCCAAGTGCCACACCCACATTTCTTTTGAATACTTCCAAGGATAGTGGTTCCATCACTTCTCCAGGCAGCCTGTTCCAATGCTTGACAATCCTTTCTGTGAAGAAATTGTTCTTAATATTCAATCTTAATCTTCTCTGTTACAACTTGAAGCCATTTGTTCTTGTCCTATGACCTGTTGCTTGGGATTAAAAACTGACCACCACCTTGCTACAACCTCATTTCAGGCAGTGTTAGAGAGTGGTAGGGTCTCTCTTGAGCCCAATTTTCTCCAAGTCTAAACACCCCCAGCTCCCTCAGCCACTTCTCATAAGATTTTTTCTCCAGCCCCTTCACCAGCTCTGCTGCCCTTCCCTGAACTTGCTCCAGCACTTAAGTGTCCTTCTTGTAGTGAGGAGCCCAAAACTGAACACAGGATTCTCACCACTGCCAAGTACATGAACACTGCCCTGGTCCTGCTGGCCACACTATTGCTGGTCCAAGACAGGATGCCACTGGCCTTTCTGGCCACCTGGGCACACTGCTGGCTCGTGTTCAGCCGCTGCCAAACAGCACCCCCAGATCCTTTTCCCCTGGGCAGGTTTCCAGCCACTCTCCCCAGCCAGCAGTGCCGCCTGGAGTTGTCGTGACCCAAGGGCAGGACCTGGCACTTGGCCTGGTTGAACCTCATAAAATTGGTCTCAGCCCACAGATTCAGGCAGTCCAGATCCCTCTGCAGAGCCTTCTTGCCCTCCAGCAGATCAACACTCCCACCCAGCTTGCTATCACCTGGAAACTGATCAAGGCTGCACTCGATCCCCTCTTCCAGATCACTGATAGATATTAAAATAGATACTAAACCGGACTGGCCCCAGTGTTGAGCCCTGGGGAACCAGCTACAGCTGGATGTAATTCAGTACCACTCTCTGGGCCTGACCGTCCAGACAGTTTTTTACCAACTGAACAGTGCATCCATCCAGGCTATCAGCTGTCAGTTTCTCCAGGGGAATGCTGTGGGAGATAGAGTCAAAGGCTTTAGTGAAGTCTAGGCAGACAACATCCACAGCCTTTCCCTCATCCACTAAGTGGGTCACTCTGTCATAGGAGGAGTTCAGGTTGGTCAAACATGACCTACCTTTCACAAACCCATGCTGGCTGGGCACCCTCAGGTTGTCATGTACATACTACAGGCTTTCTTCCTAGCAAGGAAAGGTTGAAAAGTATCCTTCAGGTGTAAAGGTGGTTCTTTCTGCAGCAAGGTATTGTTGAGCCTACGATTTGTGTTCATTGTTAGCTTTCTGTGTGAATAACCTAGGTTTCTTAAGACTGCTTTCACTGATCAGTACATTTATCTCTTTTTTTAGTGTCTAGAACATTTTCTGACACATGTTGTATCTCACTGCATGACTAGACATGACTAGTCATCTTCAGAAGGCCCTGTGTGCAGAGGGCAGGCACCAAGTGTCCTGCCATCTGTCAAAGCAGAGCAGTGTGTGGGTTTCTAATCCTGTCTCCTTTCAGGAACAGTTTGGTCTGGAAATCCTGCCTTAAAGGCTATTTTGATGCATACATGGGCTTCATATAGGACAGAATATAGTGAGCAAATTCAGCAGACTCCAGAAGACACTATCCTGGCATCCATTAGGATTAAGTGCATGGGCCAGTGTGTTTTATATAGGCCATGCCATTTGCATGGTTCAGGGATTATTTTACTCTTCAGTCATCTGTATATTTTCATCTTGATCCTGAAAGTATGCAGACAGCACAGAGCTAAAATTTGTATTGAGGTTAGGAATAGTGGACAAAAATAAAGCCTTTTTGAATAGTAAATAGATTGCTCTAAGAGGGTGGACAAGGGCAGTCCTGACAATTCCTCCAACAGACTTTGTACATGAAGGGTGAAGTTGTATGAAGCACCTCAGTTTCACAAAGGGGTAGATGCACCTGCTTGTCAGGGATCTGCCCATTTCTCTTCCTTGACATGTCAAAAAATAATTATTCTCTGTAAGGTAAAAAGATTGTTTTCTTTAATTAACTTTTATGTCATAAGTTACAAGTCTACAAGTATATGAAACAGACAAAAGCCACATTAGATGCCTAAAGTAGACCTCAACTTACCAGCATTTATCTGTTTATATCTCATATGGTTATTGTCCCAGCACACAATGAGATTCCTGGGTTTAGTTCCTTTGTGCTCATTTACACAAGAGAGTGGCACAAATATAAAGGATGCGTCTAGGTAAACTACTGCAAAAAGTTACATGGATGTTCTTATTTCAGTGTAAATGAGGATGACTGTGTCTTCAACTACAGAATTCTTTTCTGAAGAAGACAATTTAACTCAAAGTGATTGAAAAACATTTAAGTTTTGAAAATAAAATGGGGCAGACACATGATGAACTTTCTTGTCTCTCTTTGATAAAAAGTTGTGCCCACTGCATTTAAATGAACTGATGGATGTGCTTTACACTGAAGTAAGATCATCCAGCCTGATTAATCAGGTGCTGCTTAGAGTTTTACACAAAGTTTCAGCCACCTGGAAGTGATGCAGAGTGATGCTGGCAGGGACAAGGCATCATCATGAAGAAGCTTTTGCTGCCACACGACTTTTCTCTGGCTTAACAAAAGAATGGTCTAAATAGGTGAGGGTTGAATGTGTCTTCCAGCAGGCACTGTGGGAACCAAATGCCAGTTTCACATAGAAAATAAAGTTTGTTCACAGTGCAAGAGGCCTTGAAAAACTGCACTTGCACAGCATAAGCAGTGTGACATGAATCTCGTTTGTGTGCTTGCTTTAAAAGGAAAAAATTTCCTGTTAAAAGGCTGGCTTATAATTTTTTATTCTTGCAGGGATCTTACCACTGTGGCCAATGCAAACCAGGATATACAGGAGACCAAACCAGGGGATGCCAAGCTGAAAGGAGCTGCAGAAATCGAGCCCTCAATCCGTGCAGCATCCATGCCCGTTGTATTGAAGAGAGGAGGGGAGAGGTGACATGTATTGTGAGTTCATAAATTCATGCATTTGTACAGTGACAAATAGCCTTTTTTTTGGCTGGAACTGAAAAAGTCTTTGTGGTCATTTTAAACAGTTGGATAGTTTACCAGATTGTGTAAGACTGGCCCAGACCAGGTACAGAAATAACTGGGCTGAGTCTGTCTTGCCACTGGTTTGTTCTTGCCTCATGTCTGTAAAGCAGTCGTACTAGTGTATCATATTTACTGTGTTTGTGTAATTAGATCTTTAGGAACGGCTTTTGTAGACTTTCTGTAGTCTCCTTAGAAGAAGCTGTCAAGTATCACTCTACAGAAGACATCACAAGGACAAATTCCTTTCCTGGTGCTCAGCTGTGAGTAGGGATCATCTCTGCATAGTCAACGTGCCTGTATTTGCCAGCTGATAGAGATGGTATTTTCCAAGTGAGATCACAGACTGTACGCACAGATAGGGTGTACTGTACTTAACCAGGTGTGGAACCAGAGGAGCAGCAAGTGGCATATGAACTTCCATTGTAAGAGTCTGACTGAAGTATATTACTTAGTTTTTCCAGGTTGCAAGGGGAAGCAAGAGACTAATCCTGTGTCCTAAATTTGGATGCTGTACATGCTTTTGCTGGCACTTGCTCTGGTCTCATTTTTAAGTACATCTATTTCAAAGAAGAATAATCTAGGATATTTTAAGTCCATGCTCTAGATACTTGTATTAGGCAAGTCCTTGTTTTAAGATGAGGCCAGAGTTTGACACGCAGTTCTATGCATGTATCTTCGACACAAATTAGGCATTGGTTTGAAACAACACCAATTTAATTGGCTAGCAGGAACCTGTGTGCAGAGGCCCTTGCTTTGCTGATGCAAACTTAGTAAATGTCAACACAGTTTTCTCTTAAAACTTCCTCTGGTTCTTGAGATACTGAGCAAAACACAATCATCCCATTGATATAGGAGAATTTGATCTTACAAGTAAGGAGATAAAATCAGAATATAAATTTGTAGGAGAACAAAGGAGGTTTAGAACAAGTTAATTCTAACTATACCTTACACAGCTATAAAATGCAGGATGTTCTGAGATGTACTGATAGAATGCAAGATGTTCCAGTAATAAAACTTAAACAGAACAGGTTGGCTCAAGAGATTGTAAAATTACACATACATGTTATAACCACACATAGGCACCAAAAAGTGCATTTAAAGGACAGTAACTCCGAGGGTTGCAGAAGACCCCCAAGACCACTCAAAGGTAGAACAAAGCATGCTCTGTATAGGTGGAGTTTATGATAATGATCTATTGAAAACATAATTACTATGTAAGCTATTCTGGGGAATTTAAATGAATATTAATGTATATGTGAAATAAAAAGGGAAGGATTTTTCTGTGATGGTACACATGATAGGTGGAATGATCCCCCATGCATCCAGCACTGTCAATAAAGAATGCCTGCTCTCTGAATAACCACATTGGTGTCAGAGGGTTTTCTTTGCTTTCTGAGATTTCATATCGCCATCTAACCATGGACCCCTTGCTGAGATGCTGGGTGCATACTCTGGCTGGATACCCTATCTTCTTTTACTCCATCTGCAGGTGAGGAACCAAAATTGGTTCCTGGCCAGTGTTGCAGGCACACATTCCACTTGACATCAAGTCTTAGCTCTTTCTAGCTATGTCTAGACACAGAGAGCTTGAAACAAAGAGGGGGTTTTTCCACATTGAGAGATGCTGCATTGTACTTCAGTGCCTGTCCATGATTTCTGTATGCTAGTGTTTTCAAGATTGTTGTGGGACTTTTCTCTTGAATATTTCTACAGTGACTCATTAACCTTTTGATAGTACTACCATGGTGTTTTATTGATAGTGTGGCATTGGCTGGGCTGGTGATGGTTATATTTGTGGAAAAGATGTTGACATTGATGGCTACCCTAACGAAGAACTCTCATGCTCTGCTGAAAACTGCAGAAAGGTAAGAAATTCTTTCTTAATCCTATAATAATTCAGAGCATGAAGGGATGAAGAGGAAGACTGGAAGAAACATAACTAGATGTATTCATCTTTTTTCCGAGTTATTGAATTCCTCTGCATAAATTCTATTTCATTTGATGAATCAATTAATTTAAACCATAATAGATAAAAAACCATTCAGATTATGATGAGGTGCAGTTTACCCATAGAATACCAGACTTGTCTCCTTCCTTGTCTAGGACAATTGCAGATTTGTCCCAAACTCTGGACAAGAAGATGCTGATGGTGATGGAATTGGAGATTCCTGTGATGATGATGCAGATGGAGATGGCATTCCCAATGAGCAGGTACTGTGTACAGATCAGGATGCAGGGGTCTGTGCAAGCAGCATTTCTCCTTACTGCAGTGAGCAGTGATTCTGAAATCTGACTCACTACTGTTTGACAGAGATTGTTCCATACCCATCACTGTCAGTGGCTCCTTAAATCCCATCTTTTTGTTTTATATAATGATCTTTCTTACAAAATCTAAAACACTCAGCCTTAAAACCCACCAGTCTATCCTCCATTGTTACCTTTTAGCATTTAATTCTAGAGCTTTTTGTGTACAGAACTTGTGTTCCTCTGTCACATTCTCCCATAGCATGACCTTCAAGAACATTACTTGTATTAATGTCATTCTTTTTAAATAGCAAGTTGACCTGACAACACATTTCATGAGGGATCCCAAACCTGCATAAATTAATGAGTGTCTTGTTAATAACTTGGAAAAGCTTTGAATCATGTCCTCAATGCAGAAGAGGTTTGCGACTACAGAATATATCGTAGGATAAATTCAGATCGTAAAAGCTCATTTGTGTTCACCCTGTATTCTTACTAGCCAACTGTTGTTCTGTGTTAAGATACATCACTGATACCACTTAATGCACTTCCAAGGAAACAACAAGAACACTTCATCCAGAATACAAATGTCCACGTGGAGCTAGGGCAGACTGGCAAGTCAGAGAACGTCTGTCTCAGGCTCTTTTGCCACAGAGGCCCAGCCTAAATTCTGGTAGCTTAAATCAACTGGTTTTATTAATGTTCTGCAAGGAAAATGGTTAACTCTTCCTTCAACTGTAAATGTGTTTGCAGGTTCAGCACCTTCAGAATCGAGTAACTTCTATATTGTTGCTAAGTTCCATTCTTCCTCTCTGTATGCAACAGTATGTTGGTGGGCTAGATGGGTGTAGAAATTTTACACCACTCTGAAATAAAGTTTTCTTCGTATGCCTCCTGGTGGACTTTGGGAGTCAATAGCAGCTTGTTTTAAAAAAACAAACAAAAAAACCCACCAAAACCCAAACAAAGACTTGTTCCTTTTTGCATCAAGAGTTCTTCTTTCCCAAGTTTTTCAGTTTTAGTTTCAGTCTGTACCAGAAGGGGGCAATGGCCTTTCACCAAGAGTGTGTGCAAACCTTGTCAGGAACTCTAAACTGCAGCTTTTGAGAAGGACTGTATTAGAAAGCCAGGGCACCCAAACAGGTTCCTCACCATGGATGCGTCCAAAATGAGAATCAGAAGTCAAAGTTATAAGTAGAGACTTACGGTACTGGGTGTTTATGCTTAGGGTTTCCACAGAGTGGTTCAAAGCAGAACTCTGAGGCAGCAAGTGAAATCTGATTCGGAGTTAATATTCACATAAAATGTCAAACTTTTCACACTTTTTCTCTACTTTTGAAAGTAGAAATAAATGCAAGAATTATATAAATCCACTAAAGTAGAAATTCAGGGTTTGGCTCATTTGTGATTCTGTGTCTCTTGCAGGATAACTGTGTCTTGACTCCCAATGTTAACCAGAGAAACAGTGACCAAGATATCTTTGGAGATGCTTGTGACAACTGCCGCAATGTCCTGAATAATGACCAGAGGGACACAGATGGTGATGGGAAAGGAGATGCTTGTGATGATGACATGGATGGAGATGGTTGGTGATTTTTCACTTTCAGCTTCTCTGATGTTATTCAAACTTGCCCAGAGTGTGCCATGTATTAGGATATTTCCTGTCACCAGCTGTAATGCATAGTCTTTCTTTATGAAACTTGTAATAGGAATTCTTTTTATTTAATACGTATCTTTTAGCCTGCATTGGAAGCACTGAACATCATAACAGATAAACCAAGCCACGTTTCATGTATAAGTTGAGGCTGTTGGTCATTCAGCATTTCCTTAAAGATGCAAATGTGTCCCAGAGCACCCAGCTGCTGCCAGTCACTGATATCCAAGAGCTACATAATGTACTATATTCATTGCTGCAGGAGGCTTGAAAGAAGTGAAAAGATCAAAACCCTTCAAATGTAATAACGAAGATGAAATGTCCCATTCTGTAAGCTGTTATACAGGAACAGGATAGAATGAATTCTGTGTAGTTAACGAAGTATGTGCAATGGGGTGGAAAGCTGTTCTTCAGTGAGATGTTCCTAACAAATATTAAATGAATGGATACACACATAAGCAAGATTCGCAGTGCAGGCTTGTAATTTCATTTCAGGATTAAGTAGTTGCTGAAAAGGAATAGTGTCTTTACTGCTCTTAATGTTTTTATTGTCCAGTAACAAATACTGGAATTGTCTTTAACTAACATCCAATCCGTTTTTCCCTAGGTATTAAGAACCTTTTGGATAATTGTCAGAGAATCCCCAATGAAGACCAAGAAGACACGGATAATGATGGTGTTGGTGATGCTTGTGACAGCTGCCCTACAATCAGCAACCCAAACCAGGTTAGCAGGCAAAAGGGAAAATTATCCTCATTTAGGGAGAGGTCCAAAAAGATGCAAAGAATGAGACAATTCCTGCAGCCATAGTGTTTATATTTTAATAAAGTATATCGAGATATTCAGGAGGGTTTTAGAGAGATGCAGACTCTCCTCATATGAGAAAGGGGTGCCATCAATTGTATTCTCAAAGGTTGGGACATTGTTAGGAAGCCATCAGTTGTATTCTCAAAGCCTGGGACGTTGTTAGGACTTTTTCCCTGCCTGTATATTCTGTTGTCATGCTCTGAAATGTGGGCTGCTGTCCCACGTAGTCCAAAGCCAGACTCCACACAGGGGTGTGATTTAGTTACACTTGGTATTTCTTTAATTAGGACAAAATTCTGGTGTCCTTATTTATCAAAACTTTTGATGTTCCTAGGGATGTTCTAACTTTTCATGTGTTTCAAATTCTGATTCTAATGAAAAATGTTGGAAACTATAGAGAAACATAGTAGATTTTTAATGTGCTTAAGAAATCAGCCTTCGTTAGAAGTGAGGGATACTTATTTTCAGTTGCAGAGGAATCTTGCTTGAACTGTCCCAGTCAAGTATAAGACTGTTTATTCACTGCCTTTTTTCGTTAGTACAACTGACTTTTTGGTTGGGTGGATAATGCAAGCGAGAAAATATGTTCTGAAAAGCCAATATTTTTTCATGCTTTTATTTTTATTGCATTTGACTTCGTTGTGTTTTGATTTAATACTGCCATTTTAGTAGATGGCAGCTGATACTGGAATTTTCTGTTTCCTTTTGCAGTCGGATGTTGACAATGACCTGGTTGGAGATTCCTGTGATACCAATCAGGACAGGTATGCTGTGTTGTGGCTTGTAACAGCAGCAGGGAAGTCGAAGAGGCTAGTCTTGAGCCGAAGCATGCTACTGATTCCTGGAGAGCTATAATTCCTCAGACTAGCCTGGATTTAATTCCAGAAAGACATTATTTAAAAAGCAGTGTTACGATTTATCAGCCTTGTTGGTTCACTTCCCTGTAGCAGTAAGTTACAGAGGCCTTCACCCTTAGCACCATTTACACAGGTCTTCCGTGAGCTCCTATGGAAGTGACATTCAAGCAGTTCTCAGAGCATCATTCAAACACTGCTCAGAGCATCTTCCTGAGGAAATGTCTTTTTTTTTCCTTTATTTTTCATTTTTCTTTTATTTCTTTGTTTCCTTAGCAGAAATTCATAGCTAAGGGCTCTGTGTTCTTCCACAAGAATTTAGTGTTTCAGAAACAGAATTGCAGGTGCCCATGTAGTCTCTCTTAAAGTTTCATTCACACTGACACATGCATGCTCATGAGCACCAAGACATGTGCACAACATGTGCACATGGGACAAGGGATACTGGGTGTTCAGCTCTTGCTGTCTCCTGGGCACCTTTTAATTGAGGACACTGCACTTGTTGGATGTGCAGTACATGCCCTTTAGGTGTGGAGATTATTTGGTATCTTGGGCTCTGGTATCTTTCCAATACCATGTTAGGCTTCTTTTTCTTTTCCATATCCTTATCTGAGTATTTCTATAGCTCCTGGATTAGTCTTTTGTCTTCCTGCCACCTTATCATACAGTCTCTCTTTGTTCATGGCCTCCTTGCAGTTCAGCCACCCGAGGTTGTGTTGCCCCCTGATCTGCTTCCAGGTGTCACTGGTGTGTTTCCTGCTCACCTGTCTGTGCTGTTTTCTGTGGAAAGGCAGCAGCTGATGCTGGCATGCCATTTCTTTTTGTTTCCATGCGTGCAGTGATGGAGATGGGCACCAGGACAGCACAGACAATTGTCCTACCGTTATTAACAGCTCCCAGCTGGACACAGATAAGGATGGGCTGGGTGATGAGTGTGATGACGATGATGACAATGATGGCATTCCTGACCTCTTGCCCCCCGGCCCTGACAACTGCAGGCTGGTCCCCAACCCAGGGCAGGAAGATGATAATGGTAAGATGGGCCGTCAGGAGCCATTCCAGTTCTTAGGCACCGCATTCATCTCCGGGCATTACACATGTGCAGGAGGATCCAGCACGGTCGCTGTATGTGCATACACTCATCCCTGGAGGAACCCCAACACACAGGGGCCCTTTAGCCAAAGCAGAGGTTCTCAGGTCCCTTTTCCAGGCACTGCAGCCAGCAGGGCTGACACTCCGCCTGGTTCTTAGACACCCTGATCCAGCGGCTGAGCCAGGTGTGACTACTTGCTGCATCATAAATCTGCTTTCATTTCTCTGATGCATTCAGGTGATGGTGTTGGAGATGTCTGCGAGTCTGATTTTGACCAGGATACAGTGATTGATCGGATTGATGTGTGTCCTGAGAACGCAGAGATCACTTTGACAGACTTCAGGGCCTATCAGACAGTGGTGTTGGACCCAGAGGGGGATGCGCAGATTGATCCCAACTGGGTGGTTCTGAACCAGGTAAAAATACACTTGATTTTTCTTACCTGTCTGAGAAAAATCACTTGAAAACCACAGTAAAACTGGCTTTGTAATTGCTGGTCCTCTGGCAAACATGAAAAGTGGAAGCTGTTGGTTAGTAGACTATTTTCAGGAGTAATAACAAAAAAGTAATAAAACTCTCTTTTAGCATATAATAGCTGGAAGCTTGATGCTCCTAGTAATCTAAAATAATAAAAAATAGTTTGATGCTCTTAATAATCGAAACATACTAGCCAACTTATTCTGGGTGGACTTCATTGCTGCCAGAAGGCAGATATGAGACCTTTGTGCCACGCTGCTGAAATATTTCTGTAGCAAACAGGTTTCATGAGTCCTTCCCAAAATTTGAAAGTCTGACCTGCTGAATAGCGGAGTATTTAATAGAATCACAGCATGGTTTGGGTTGGAAGGGAACCTTGAAGATTATCTAGTTCCAACCCCTGTGCCAAGGGTAGGGACACCTTCAACTAAACCATGTTATGCAGAGCCCAACCCAGCCTGGCCTTGAACACTTCCAGGGACAGGGCATCCACAGCTTTTCTGGGCAACCTGTTCCAGTGCCTCACCACCCTCACTGTAAAAAATTTTTTCCCAGGATCTATTCTAAACCTGCCCTCTCTGAGTTTGAAGCCATTCTCCTTTGTCCTGTCACTACATGCTTTTGCAAAGTGTCCCTCACCATCCTTCTTGTAGACTCCCTTCAGGTACTGAAAGGCTGGAATTAGATCACCCCTAAGCCTTCTCTTCTGCAGGCTGAACAAACCCAACTCTCTCAGCCTTTCCTCATAGGAGGGGTGCTCCATCCCTCTAATCAACTTGGTAGCCCTTCTCTGGACTTGCTTCAACAGGTTGATGTCCTTCCTGTGCTGGGGACCCCAGCTGATGCAGTACTCCCGTACTTCCAGATGGAGTCAAATAACTGTTGTTTACCCTAAGAACCTTTAGCTTTCAGGAGGCTAATGTATTCTGAGTCACAGGGAACATGCAATTTATTCCCATTGCCAAAGTCTCTGCCAAGCCAGCTGAGATACGTACATCTTCCTTAACCCAGTCCTGGAAGTCAGCTTAATCCTGAACTCTGTGATCAAATTGCATGAGCTAAACCTAGGCA
>JAWWLT010000092.1:50867827-50889271 GCA_035040995.1 Premnoplex brunnescens
AAAGCTCTCTTCCTCCCACAACCTTCTCCCCCTACCCCCCCAATTTTGGCCGGATTCAGTGATTTGCAGAAGACTGTAGGAGGGAAAGAAAGTATCAGAATACCAATATGACCAATTTTGCAGTGGAAAAAACAAATCCTTACTGACTTAGGCAGGTCACACAAGCAATTGAACCATTAGTATTTGTTTGTAGTTCCTGTTTCAATTCAGAGCTACCAGTGTTACAGATACGTTGTGAGCAAACAGAAGAGACTGACAGAGCAGATGCTACAGGGAGGCCAGGAAAAGCTGCCAGGCTTAGCCAACCCAGCTTGCCATACATACTTACCACCCTGAATTTACTCTTACAGGGCATGGAAATTGTGCAGACTATGAACAGTGATCCTGGCCTTGCTGTTGGTATGTACCCTTTTCTGAGATTCAAGTTTTACAGCAGAAAACGTATAGCATGTGAACATGTATTCTGCAGAATTGTTTTTAACGTGCGTGTATCCTCAGGTTACACAGCTTTTAACGGCGTTGACTTTGAGGGCACTTTCCACGTGAACACAGTAACAGATGACGACTATGCTGGCTTTATTTTTGGTTATCAAGACAGCTCTAGCTTTTATGTGGTAATGTGGAAACAGACAGAGCAGACATACTGGCAAGCGACTCCCTTCAGAGCTGTTGCAGAGCCCGGCATTCAGCTAAAGGTACTGGATGTGGCTTCTAGGTGGGGACACAGTGGTCACTGCAGCCTGGTTGTGACATCCTGCCATGTGTTGGCCATAGGCTAGGTCATCATGCTGTGCATGGGCCAAGTCATTGCATGTCAGCCGTGCTGCACGACTGCAGTTTTCTGTTTGCAGCTGGTGTCAGAATGTCAGGCAGCGGCCACACTGCCCTTTTAACAGCACCATTTTCTAAGGAACTTCATCTTTCCTTACGTGCCAGCTGGAGCTCTGGTGATTATGCTCTGACCATAATTGGTCAGATTGACTTCTTCTCCTTAGTCCAGGTACCCAGTTGTTTTCCATGAAGGCAATGGCTGCAGTTACACAAGAGAAGTTAGGGGCTTGTGAGCAGCAGGGAGTGTGCTTCTGCAGACCTGCTCCCCGCTACAGAAGGGTTTACTGCTCCTGAAAGTGACATTTCTCTATTGTCAGTGTTGGAAAACTGTATTTCTTCAGGCTGTGAAATCCAAGACAGGTCCTGGCGAGCACCTCCGCAACTCCCTCTGGCACACGGGGGACACCAGTGATCAGGTCAGGCTGCTGTGGAAGGACCCCCGAAATGTAGGGTGGAAAGACAAAGTCTCCTATCGCTGGTTCTTGCAGCACAGACCCCAGATTGGTTATATCAGGTAAGAGAGAAAAGGATAGATAAGGCGAGTACAGATACATGTCTGCCTAAACTGTTGTTTCTCAGCACCTGATTCAACTGATAATCTGAGTTTGTATTATGTCTGGGCTTTGCACTGATGAAGCCTTCTAACAGATTAGATTTTGAAATTCAGCCTGCAGTTCTTTTCCTAGGACAGACCATTCCAAGCCTGTTTGTAATGGACCATCTGGCTGTTGTAACTGTGCCTTACCCTAATGAGCTCTTTTCTGGCTGCAATATCTTGTTTTGCAAGCTAGTGCTGGCCTCCGATCTGAAAAGCAATGCATTTCAAATGTTCTTAATTTTGGTATTTTTAAAATATTTTTGTTGGAATTGGGATAGTTTGTTTATGTATTCTGAGATAATTAATAAAATTGTCACTTACAGGTTGCGATCCTAACCAAGACAAGTAATTTCCTGATGTGCTAGATTTGAGATTACTCAGTGTATATTCAAAAAGTTTGTCAAATGCATGTAATGCATATTATTTATTCTTATTTTTGTAAAAAAAAATCACTGTTTAGGAGGAAATGTTTTACTTTGCAAAATCCAGCAGAGAAATCAGCAGGAATTATACTGGTAGATCAAGGCTGATGTTAAAATACTAAAAATTAACTGGTCTGGCATCATCAGCTCAGGTTTTATAACCTTATAATAGTACAGAAATACCGGTAAATCAGTTGTGCTTCAAAAAAATCACCACCCTGCAGTTGAGATGCAGTAATGTTATAATTATTCCACTTTTCTGGTGCAGAGCATCATTTTTAGTGGTAATGGGAGTGAGCATGTTTGAATTCTCCACTAAAATGGATTAAGAACATTTGCAGTGTCAATTATTGTGTCCCAGCCACAGGGCAGTAGTGAATAGATCTCAGGTGGCAAGTTTTTTTTAGACCAAGTGATTTGTGAAGCTGCTTCACAAGCGAACGTCTCCTATGGTTGCAGTTTCCCAGGCAGCCTAAGTAATGCCCCCTGCAACTGGGAAGTGTAGCAAAGTCGGTGTAATAGAATCCTTCAAAAACTAAAGGCAGCCAAGCCTAAAGTGAACCTCTGCCAGCTCTCTGGCTACATCTTGCTGTGGTCTGGTTAGGCCAGATGCCACTGACCATTGTGTGTCTAGCAAAGGTTTTCTGAGGCTTCATGGAGTCCTAGGAAAAAGTCACTTCAGTCAGCCTCTCCCAAAGAAATTTGAAAGACGAGTTCTATTCACTGTACAGATACTTTTGAACTGCCTCAGCAAATCAGGAAATAAACTCAGGAACATAACAGGAATTGATTTTTTTCTTTCTTATTTTATGAAAAGACACAGGAACTTTCCCTTCACCACTTTCTACTTCCTTGTATGTCTCATCAGCAGTATCCTCATCCACAACAGGGCCCTCCAGGCTCATCATCTTTTAAGTCATTTACCCAATACCCCAGAGGCTGAGGACTTGTGGACAGTGCTGCAACAGCTCAGCTGGCTCCAGCCCTCAATACAGAGCGCATGCTGGGAAGCTGGCAGGGTATTCAGCTTCCACAGAGCTATTTGGGAATTTGCTGATGGGTTTCTAACAAGAAGATGCTAGATCAGCAAAACTGTTCCTGGAATTAATCATATCCACATTTTTAAAGAAGTCTCATACACAAGTTTAAGATTCCAAATGGTTTGTTTGAAACTTTGCCTATTTAAAACAAAAAGCTCATCTTCAAACTGTGTGAGACAATATCCATCTGGCCTTCTTCAGCTGATCTATTCTTCCTTTCTCCTACCAGTATGGGCTGTGGAAAATTCCAAGAGCTAAAACGCTCAGCATGACTGACTACAGAATAAAAATGTTCCAAGGCTTTTGTAGGATGTAGAGAAACCCCCCCAAAATACCCTCCCTGCCTGGCTCTTGCCAGCATTGCTTCTGCTTCCAGCCTACGGAGGAGTTAGCTTAACTGCTTTTCTCCCCTGGGCTAGATGGCAGGGATAGCATGTCCAGGGCTAGAGTCTCCATGGATAACAACATTACTTTCAGGAATGTTGCAGCCTTAGAAAAGATCTAATAGAGCTTCTGTTTGCTTTCACTAAGGGCAAGATTTTATGAAGGCTCTGACCTAGTGGCAGACTCTGGTGTAACTATAGACACCACGATGCGGGGAGGACGGCTTGGAGTTTTCTGCTTCTCTCAGGAAAACATTATTTGGTCCAACCTGAAATATCGCTGCAATGGTAATGTTGCTCTTACATAATTTTAGCTCACAACTAGCAAGTGACCATGAAGGACTGGTAGTGTGGCAGTTGGATTAAGCCATTTTGCATCTTTTCCTTTGCCTTTCATTTACAAGTTATTCACAGCTGTGAAATGCCTCCCCTGACATCAGCAGCACACTGCAGCCCAGCCAGAGGGGAACTTAACACCTCTGAGCTGCTCCTCCCAGAGCAGTCACTCTGCTGCAGAGATTGTGCCAACTGAGTAGTATAGCTGTCATCAGAGATTTAGGAAGGTTACTTAAAACCAACTGACCGTGAGAGCTGTACAAACACAATAAATAAAGAGCTGTACAAACACACTGAAGCAAACATGTATGTAGGATGCCTTGAGCTTTGAATACTAGGTGAAGTACACACGGAGAGACAGTGGGCTCAGTCACCAGGCATCAGTGTCACTTACGTACTTGCTGGTTGCTCCTGTGTGTGGGAGGACAAGATCATAAGATGCCTTTACTCCCATGGAGGAGTCCTTCTGAGGAGCACTCTGGGAGCATGCTGTCTTGCTTCTCTTGGGGCAAGAGCCTTGCAACTTAGCCCTGATCTCCCACTGTGCAAGGTATCTCAAACCTTGTTCACTCCACAGAAGCTGATGATGTCAGGGTATTTCTGCCCCAGCAGCAGTTCAGGTAGCTTGAAGTGGGGTTGGAGGGGCTGACCCCCCTCCTTGAAGCATCAATCCCTACCCAGCCTTTGGAAAACAATTTACCAGCCAAGTTGGAACAGTTTATTTATCTGCCTTCTGTGGATCCAAGAAATCTAGTCCAGGTCTGCAGGGGACTGCGTTGTCACTCTGTGTGTGTTCTGATTATGAACTCTGGTTCTTAGACACTTGGTAGACCTAGGCTAGCACTTGGAGGTCGTGGTTAAACAGGGGAACTTCTAGACTGTAGTGCTTACAATTAAAAATTACCTGATAAGCATTTTAAAGAATATGTGGTTTCCCAAAGCTGCCACTGAGTCATACTTACCTGGCAGTAAGCAGGTAGCTGGCTTTGCTGCAAGAGCTACAGTAAGTCAGTGAAACCCACTCTGGAGTCCCGTGGTCTCTCTGATTGCATTTCAGACAAATCCTTATATTTGCAGGAAAGGCTTGAAATTATTTTCAAGCCTTAAAAAAAGTGCTCAACAAAATACAAAGGACTTATCCCTGTTTTGAAAATATATACTGTGTGTTTAGAGTTACTTCCTTTTTTGCATTTGTATCAGGGTTGAAATAATCAGATTAAAGCTGAGGTCATGCTGTTGAGCTTCACTGCTGTGGCTCCATTGTTGGCTGCAGCTTTAGCTCTATGGTTAGCTGTGTGGCTCTCCAGATAAATTGTTCTGGGATATTGCAAAGGCAGACTTCAGCTACTCTTACGACATTGATCTATCCCCAGCTCCCTTCACCAAATCTCAAGTCTTTCAGCCAGCTGCTATTGGTCCTGGGGTTAATGTTTGTTGTCCCTTCTTGTGGAGTGGGAAACCATCACAGGGAAGTTGAATTAGGATACATGAGAAACAGAGATGCTGACACTGCAAACGTGGCTGATGTGCAGAGCAAGACAGCCAGTTCTGCCTTTCTGGTCATCATTTATTATTGCAAGTTTAAGAGTGCAAGCCACAAAGTTTTCAGGGAAATGTAATTTGAAAATTACAATACTCCCTTGTGAGCTGGCACTGTAGCGTTCACTGTCTTGTTAACCTCTCTGTGATTTTCAGTGGTGTACAGCTAAAACTGAAAACATTCCCTGTTAATTCTGAGTGGGTAAACAAAAGAGAAGCATGTAACTTAAGAGAGATAATAGCTGGCTTATTCATTAATTTAGTTGCTCCTTGGTTTTGTTAGAAGAGACTAAACTTGTGCACATTTTCCTGTTTCAGACACCATCCCAGAGGACTTTCAAGAATTTCAAGCGCAGCAATTTGGCGTTGGGGATATTTAAGATGTAAAAGCAAACTAACATTGCTATTGCAAACAGTAAAACAATATATTTTAAATCCTTATATGATTGTTGTTGTCGGAATGCACACCGCAGCTTTGTTCTCATTGATGTGACTATGTCAGACTTTTTTTTTGTATGAAAGTGAAAATAAAAAGGAGACAAAATAGACTTGGGCTTCACTTGGTTTCAAATTTGCCCTAAAATCCAAGCAACATGTAAATGGAGTGACACTTGCATAAAACATTGCAGGAAAAGTTTGAATCTACTGCCCTTTTGGATTCCGTATTAAACAGGGTGAGGCAGAAAGCGGAATTTTGTCTCCCTTGGATGTGTTAGAAACAACTGGCTGCATCTGGGCCTGAGTCAAGGGCTTCTTAGTAACTTTCCAGTCGTGTTAGGAATAGGTTCTCTCTCCTTTAGGACAGTGTAATGCCTTTGGAAACTCTGCTACCTCTGGCAGACCTCCTCTGAGATCCCTATTAGACTTCCCAGCCCTCTCCCTCCCAGAAACTATGAGTAACACTGTCACATCCTGTGAAAGCAAAAATGCTGACCGCAGGGTGTTGTAGTCACATCTTATGACTTGCACGTGACTGAAACAAAAGGAAGACTACCGAGATAAATGCAGAATCACCTAGACAGAGAAAATAATCCTAACATTCACAAAAACAATGGCTTTGACCTGCTGTCCCCATTTGGAGCCGAGCTTTAGTGGCAGGTGCTGCAATCTTACACAAAGAAGGCACAAAGTTAAAACCCCCAAACACTACATTAAGCATTGGTAACCATTGGGAAGTGACTGGAAAACAAAAAGCCAGAAGTTGTATCGCAACGCACTCTGTAATTTGAAGTGCAGAAAGGTGTTGCTACAGTGTGCATTTCAACTACAAATGGAGCTAGGAAAGGAAGGAAGCTAAGCCTTAGGGACTGATGAATAGACGGATATTGCAGCTTATGGGATAGTTACTTTAAAAAGGACAATGGGAAACGGCCCTTCAGCCTGGAGGGAGGAGGAAGGAGGAAATAAAAAGGGAATCAGCCCTGAGAAAATAGTCATACCTCCTTCCCAGCCAGAAGATACAGGGGAAATGCTGAGTTAAATCATCACGTGAGAGTATCAAAACAACAAAAAAAAAAGTTTCCTATTCTCAGTACAATAAATATACCTTTAAGGATATTACAAGCTACCAAAGGCTTTGACTGTCAGACTTTTTCCTGTGGGCTTGTCGCCCATTGCCAATATTTCTGGAAGCAGGATGGCCCTGGGACCTGTCCCATGAGGGATCCCAGAGTTCCACAGCAAAGAGCACGATGCAGGAGGGTTCCTCTGGCTCAGTGCTTCATGGTGAAAGATCCTCCAGTTTCAGTCCTTCTTTCCCCTTGGCTTCACAGCTTCACTAAACCCCACTTCACTCATCAGGTTTTCAGAGGACTAAAAGGCTACTTACTTTGAAGCAACACTTTTAAGCATAACAAATTATGCTTAAAGGATGAAGCAAAAGCCATATTTTTCTAGCTGAACATAGGCTGCGACTGCAATGTTATTCATTTATGAAGAGAATACATACTGTAAAGCAAATTTACATCTTCCTTGTCAACATCTGCATTTCACAGGATGGAACCCCTTCTCCGGGCAGAAATCCCTTCTGAATGGTCTGGCCACAGCCTGGGCAGAAGGCAGTCACTTGTACTACGGTCATACACACCACTGGCGCAGAAAAGCTGGGGATTACAATACACACGTTTTGCACATGTGGTCTCTTCACAGTGAATGCAATAGGCCTGGCCCACTCTGACCTGTCTGCAGCAGGTGCCCCATACACCAGCTCGAAAAACATGATTGCAAGTAGGCCTTCAAATCCTTCCCAGCCCTCAAGCCTCTGCTCAGCCCTCCCATCTGCAACTGGAGCCTCTTCTGCTACAGTGGCTGGGAGGGAACATCCTGAGCCTCTGCCATACTGGCTGGCTCACCACCTTGGAGTTTGCCCATTTCCAGGCTCTCTTCTATGCCGCAGTCAATGAAAGCTGCAAGGTAAGATACAGGCTCTGGCTCTTGAGCTGTTGTCAAAGGTAACTGTGCGAAGCTGTGAGCCTCTAACCTCCCCTGACAGAAGACACTGGCTTGCTTGTCTGGCAGCCACAGAAACAAATCATAGCTCAGAAAACCAGGACTTTTCGTTTGTTTCAGAAGGCTGTTCCCTTACAATAGGATTCTATCCCTTACAATGGGATGCTGGATCTCACTGTGTCTGTAGTATTGACACACCAAGAGCTGGCCATCCTGCAAATTCAAGAAGAGTGAAGTCCAGCTGTTGCAGACAAACGTTTGCCTCAAGAAGACCACAGTCTGGGCTTGGAAAACTTTCTGCTTCTCACATTCACATCTCACACACAGCTCTGTGTGTGGTCTCCAGCAAGTGAAGACACTGCAATCCTGTGCTTTTACAACCGAACATGTAGCTCTCTCTTGCCCCTGCCGTCTGTGCAGCCAGGCTGTTCTCATCTGGAGCGGCAGCTGCAATTACTTTGGAGCTCAGAGTCCTGTAGCTTCTGCACCAGGGTGTAACATCTCAATAAAAGTTAAATCCTGTGTGCTGCAAACACCATGGCAAACACTCTTCAAGTGCTTCTGTTCTCTGAACACCATCTCCTGGTTTGAATCACAAGAAGGGAAAATCCTGCCAGGGTGCTGTGGGGTTGGGTGAGGGCAGGGGTGGGCAGACTGGTGGGAGACTGCTGAGCAAAGGCAGTCAGGTCTCACAACCCTTTGGCACCACTCAAGAGTCCATCTGCCTTGTGCCCAGGTCAAAATGCATATCCTCCCAGCTACATGCACCAAAGCTCTCTCACCAGACCTGCACAGGGAATAGCACCCACCTTTGGACACTTGGATGCTTGGTCACCAGTTTCTCAAAACCACAGGGAACTAGTGTGGGTCTGTTGAACTCTCTGGCATGGGTGCCACCAGTACCAGTGGGCAGGCTGCAGCTGGCACCTGCTGAAAGGACATGGCTGGTGAGAGGCAAGGAGCAAGGAGCCACCCTCCGTGGAGACAAAGCACCTTCCCTGCTGCAGATCTAGGCATGCCAAATTCAGCAGCTGCCCACTCCACCATCTGGGCAAGTGAGAAACAAAAATAAAAATAAGAGATTTGTGTTTCAAACAAATGCACAGACCTCAGTTGTACACTGGCCTTGAAGATACTTTGTTTGCACTGTCAAGAGTATCTGACACATCTCAGGGAGCTGGATTATACAGAACAGATGTCACGGATGAATCTGTGCAATATGCAATTGGCCAGTATTACACTCTGCAGAAATACAAAAATAACATGGACAGTGAAGCCTTGTAATAGTTCATAGTGGTTAAAAAACATCCAAATTTAGTGACCAAAAAGGATCAATCAACTTACTCTTAGTTGCTTAATAACTGCTTAGCTTATATATTTAGAGACTTTTTAAGTTTCTCCTAGAATGAATTGACATTTCAACTTCTGTATCACAACAATTAATTTCAAATGTAGGAAAAATTTTATTGTCCCATTAATCTATAACAATACATTCAGTCAGTATACAAAAGGAAGTGTCCATAAAAACCATTAACATGCTTTATAAAGGCAAAGCTGTTAACTATTTTACAATAAAGATATTACAATTCTGAAATCTTTACCAATCCTTAGAAGTCAAACTGTTACATTTGCTACAGATCACAACACTAGCAAAAAATAATTAAATAAACTAGCAAATCTTCACTTCACTGAGCTACAGCTTAATAAAATCACACATACACACCAAAAAATTCCCTTGAGATATTAAGAACCTTGAAAAAGACTAATTAAAATCCCCTCACCATTAAGAAAATGTGTTTATATTTTGATTATTTTGCATCCAGTTTTTGAACACGGCAAATATGAGACTGAACACCATGCACTGGTGGTGAACAAAAATCAGACAGTGAACCCATCTATTCGTAGTAAATATTTTCTCAGCTTGTACATTGCAAGTGGAATGATTTTCTCTGAAAGTTAATTCTCCTAGCTTTCAATCTGCCTGAATGTCCAGTGACACCTAAGCACCTGGACTTGTATTGGTAAGAGGAAAACTAAAGCTACAGTATGACCAACAATCCAGTATTTCCCCCTAGCTTTCCAAAATTCTTGACTCTGCACTTTCTCCTTGGCTTTGCACTGAGGCTTCTTTGGCAAAAGCAGCTCTGGTGAGCAAAAGCCCTGGGAGCTTCAAGCGGCTGGAGTGGTTTCAAAGCTGAGGATTGTGGCTCTGAACAAGTCTGTGCAAATGGCTGCACGCTACACACTGGCAACTACTGGAGACTGGCAAATGGGGGAAGCCAATGTGGCTTGTATCTGAAATAAATTCCAATTTTTTAAAAACATTACTGAACAGGCATGGAAAGAATCAAACCCAGGTTTGATAAAAATCCAAAACAAAATGGGATTTAAGGCCTAATTGAAACCTACTGCATTTCTCTGGGCATTAGAAAGCAGTGATCATGCCAGTCTCTCCAAATTTCTACTTCAAGCCCTGCACAGTGTGTCTGCATCCCCATCCTGGGGAACTTGGGCATTCTGCCATCAGGATGCTGAAAATGCAGAGACACACCAGTTCCCAAGCTACATATCCTGTTACAAGTACAAAAAGCCAAAGCTTTCTAAGCACTTGACCCTTGGCATTCCCTTGTACAGTCATGTGAAACACTGAAGACTAACTAATGTTTACAAAACTGAAGACACAAGTAAAATGTCACGACACTGATTATGTACTTCCCTCCCACAAGAACTTGTAGGCCTCTTCAGAAAAACAAGTGGTTTTCAGAGGAAAACTGATCCATATCATAAACTATGATTCTTCACTTTGCTTCAAAGCTGCAGGTTGTCCTGCTATGAGAAGCAAAGGAGCAGTAAGACCTTGTAAAGGTTTCTAGCACCAAAGACATCCCATTTGACAGGCAGCAGGTTGTCTGGAAGTGAAACAAGTTTACAATGCCTTTAAAAAACAAATCCAAGGAGAGAAAGGCAAACAAAATGAGAAGATAAAGCCTGTAAGCAAAAGATATTTGTTTGAAAGCTGAGAAGGAAAGATTAGAGCAAAATTTTAGCTGCAGATAATCTCAAATCAGCTAGCCACATACATACAGTCTTGTGGTATTTTGCTTCATCAACTTAGGAGAAAAGCCTAACAGTTTATGGTTTATAAAATATTTATAGCATGTTTTAAAAACAGTCAGTGGATTGTTTTGTTGCCAAGCTGTTCAGAGATCCCCACAATACTGTGGGCTGCTAGTCAGAATACAAGCAGCACTGTCTTGAGTACCCAAATTTTTCTGATGCATCAGTCAAAAACAGAGAACCGGCTTTTTTGCAAGTGCAATGGTAACTTCTTTAATACCAAAGCTCTAGCCCAGAGACAGCTGTGGCAGTGGCTGACAAAGCAGTTATACATGCACAGTTTATAATCTCTAAGCACTTACAGATTTGTAAAAAGGTGCTAAAACACAAAATAAATAAATAAACAGACATGCAGTATTTATGATTCTGCGAGGGGACAAACCCTCTATCTGGATTATGCATACATTAGTGACACTGCATTATGCATTTCAGAGAAAAGCAGCCCAACCCAGCCAGGATTTACCACATTAGTTGGGTACAAGCTGTTAGAATCTCATGGAAATGCTTGAAGCAGAAAGCTAGGAGTATCACAAACATGTAATGCCTTTGATGTGTGATTGCAGTGGAGTTTCTTTCTTGGCATCCAGCTTTAAGGGCTGCCTGCATGCTTTGAGGAACTAGGTGGCAAGCAGCAAGCAAGCATATCATCCATCTGCGTTCCATACATTCCTAATAAGGTTTTATTGTCTCATTAGTCCAGCTACTTTAATTTAGACACTTGCTCTCTGGGTCTGTCCCACTGATTTTACACCAAACAAGAACCAGTCATGGTTGTGGCTCTTGGTTGCCTTCATGAGAAAAACTAAAATTGTTCCAGTCTCAGACAATAGTGCAGCAGTGAGGTCCCAAACAATCTTTATGATGGCAATTTTGAAAGAGCAGAAAAATGCCAATAAAACTGTTTCACCTCCTAGCAGAACAACTGCCAACACAGTCAGTTCCTCCAAGAGTCTATTAAACGGTAGCATTAGTTGAAATTTAACTAGAGGAAACTTAGTACAGGACATGTTCTCTAGTCTTCCTGTCTTTGCAAGCTTCCTCACTTCATATAGCCCAAAACCAGCAGGAGCCAGAAATGCTGCACCACTTATGTCTGGGAACAAATTCACTGAGTAATCGTGGTGCAAGGCAGGATAGACACCATGCAGCTGACTGCCTCAACCAGAAAAGTTACCCGCACTTTCAGGTGTGGGGACAGAAAGTTAACTTTTACAGTTTAAATGTAAATGTAAGAAAAACCTATTAATTTATTTACAAAAGCATCAGGCTACTTGTGAGTTTTCCCAGTTACTTTTCCACTGCACAGTAATACCTGAAGCAGTCTTATCCCCAAAGGTTTGTCAAACACAGATTATCTGGTCTACCACATGCACCATGGGTCTGATTGTGTCTTGTACACACTGGTGTAATGTACAAGGCAGCATCATTCAGTCACAGGCTCAGTCCAGGTTTTCCAATTTCAGTGCCACCTAAATTATTAGCTATCACAGCAGTAGGTATGAAGGCACTTCTTAAAAAGGTGTTTTAAAATATTCCATTTGCACGAACTGTTTGGAATATAGGGACTGAGCATTTGAATCCTTGACCCGAGCTGAAGATTTTATTAAGTAGTTGCACATGGAAGTTCACAGTACAGATTTTACAGCAAACATTAAGGCTGCAACATTTGCCTGGCCAGCAGGAAGTCTTGCCTTGATGAGGAACTAGAGGCTTTGCACACCGAGATGCCACTAGTTACCACCTCCTTAGAAAGGCCTGGGAGTCCACAGCTGGATCTGGGGTGACAACATGGACACACAGGCCATCAAAATTAGTTTTGGGGTTTTTTCTCCCAACATTTGCTCAGCAGAAGACAAAACTGTGTAATCAGGCACAGCCCCATTCCCACCCTACATATATCTGCAGATCTAGATGCTTAAGGTCAATAGTTGGTAGAGGGGAAGGATGAAGGAGCAGCTCAGTGAGGTGAGTGCTGTGTAAGAATGGACTTGTGCCTCACTGTGGAATTCCCTTTTACAGCCTTGTTTCCTCTGTGCAAAACCTATCTCCTCAAAGAAGAATTTAAAAAAAAAAAAAAGAGCAAAAGGAGGTGCAGAAAGTCCTTATGTAGATACTACATAAAATAAGCATTTTCAAAAACAATTAAGAACATCCATTGGCCAAGATATGTATTAAGGTCATCCATATTTATGACTCGGATGCCTGCTATCAGAACCAGAGAACAGTTACCATTTCCTGCCTTATAACCTGACACGGTGCATGCCTTCTGTAAAGCCCCTTGCCTTGATTGTGCTGTTACAAAACCCACAGCTAATTTAGGAAAAAGAAGGAAACAAAAAAACCACCAAACCAAAAAGCCAAAAAGCTTGGTTTCTCATAGTACAACAGATACTTCACTAGAAGGCAAATCCTGCAAGCCTCTAGGGACCAGCCAAGGCAGGAGCAAGAGGAGCAAGGACTACCTCAGTTGCAGCACGCGATTCTACCACTGGATCAAGATTGTTTATCAGAATAGCTGCTATGAGGTAGGTGGCAAAACTGTTAGTCATCACTGCACAGCCCATAAGCTCTTATCTTAGAGGTGGGACAGATGAACACTTCTAGATTGAAAAGGCATTAACAAAGGCCTTTTTCTGCTGTAGAAGGATCTGCGTAGGGAGACTCCAAATGCAGGCAGAGACATTCTGAGAGGTCTCCATGCTAAGAGAGCTCTTGGCAGGATCAGAACCTCTCCGCAGAAGCAAATGGAAAGAGAAAAACCTGCCTCCCTGTCCAGAGCTATTTCTTGCTTTCCTAACTAATGCCAAAGCCAAGATTCAACTGCCTTTTTTTTCTTTTTTTTTTTTCAACTACTGGCACAAAAAAGGAGAAGAGCACCAATATAGCCACCGCTGGACAGACTGCTCCTTCCATTAGGTTTCATGAGAGATGTATTTTGAGGCTCTAATCACTGGACTAGGTGATATAAGTATACAGGACTGCAGAGCTGTAGATTTTTTTCCAGGTACCAGGTACCAGTGCACAGTGGGGCGATCATACCCCTAGAAAGCTCCAAGCAGGACAGAAGCCCTGGGATACCATAGCAACAAGGCAGCTAAAAATGGTAATGAAAGCAAGAGCAGAACTGAGATCTGTTATGTTAAGATTACTCATCAGGTGTGCATTAGCCATCAATTATTGCAACAGAGCAACTAAGGCATGCAAATCTTTTCACCACCTCATTGGTCCCCTGTGTTGTGCTTTTCTTTGTTTTGCAGAAAGTATTGGGTGAAGATTTAAGGCTCAATCTTATTAAAAAAAAAAAAAAGAGATAGAGAAACTGCTAAATTGGTTGATTTTAGTTTACAGTCCACATATTTCACACTGTATGTGTGTGTGTGTATATATATGTATGTATATATATATGGAGAGAGAGAGAGAGTGAGTGAGCGAGAGAGACAGAGAGAGAGAGAGAGAGAGAGGAAGAGAGAGAGAGGGCGAGAGACAAAACCTCTGGGACTAGCATAAGTCATAAATTCATCCCACCAGAATACAGATAACTGTCAGGTGGGTTCAACCTTCTTCAGCATTTAGGGCATTTGAGCTGTTGTTTTACCACCAAATCCTCTGCTTTGAGCAAAAAAAAAAGGTGACAAGGTAGGGTTTAAAATTGTCAAGTCATTTGTACTAAGGCAGCTTCTTCTTATATTTCTGTCCTCTGGTTTTGTTTTTCTGACTGCTTACTCCTATTCCACTGCTTGGAATAGGAGTTCTCCAAAGGAAGTTTTGTCTCAATTAATATATTGGTTGGCTAACTCTCATCCCAACAGCAGAACTAACTTCAGCAGAAGAGTATAAAAATATTGCAGTTGGAAGAAATATTTTCCAACCAACACAGAAGCAGAAAAGGAAGATGACACACTATAGTCCTTTTCTGAGCATCAATGCATTTAAAATATTGTAAAATTAGTCACGGAAACAGAACTGAATATCCTGGTAGATCTTTAGATACAAGCTGAAACAGCAGAGTAGAGAAGTGAGCACCTCACTTTTAAATTTAACAGCAACTGGCAGTGCTTCTGTAATTAGCATTTTCTCAACAGCAAACATTGTGAATAAAGAATGTACCGTATCTTAAATCCCCATGCAGTACACTCAACTTTTAAATGATCTGGAAAACCAAAGTTGGACAAAATTAAGTTTGAGAATTTGTGTGTAGAACTTCCCTCCAGTTAATAACTGGATTAGATCTGAATTGCATATAATATCCAGGTGCCTTTTAAAATTATAATAGAATAAATACTATCATTGGTAGATTCCTTTCTCAATCTAGGTATACAATAACTTAATATATTTAATACATAGATAAACAATTTTTAGTAGATGCTTTGGCAGTCAAATTCTTATATATTCTCTTATTTCTACTGAAGCATTTAGATATGTTTTTTGGAAAAAAATTATCTGCATACTACTTACAAGAATTATATGCTGTACAAAACAGCATTCCAAATCATCACTGCAAACTGTAAAAGACACAGTTAATGAAAAAGTACAAAAATGAATGCATATTTGCTAGAAGATACCCAACATTCATGGGAAGAAAGAAGACACATCTGCACCATAATTTTTGTTTTTCTTGTCAATGAAGCCAGAGAAAGACTGTCTGTTATTTGAAAAACATTTCACTTATTCCAGTTTATGCAACAACTGTGTTTCCTACACACCACACAAGCATTATGAATTTCTGGACTAGATTTGTTGCCTTGGGCAGTGCTTGTTCATGATAATAAAAAGGTAAAAAAGTCTTCAACATTTGTTTAGTCTGACTAAAAAGGTACTAGCTGGTACATTATGATACGTGGGTAATAGGTTTTTCCTCATTCCAAAAAAAGCCCCAAAACCCACCAAACAAACAAATCCCAGAGGAAAACTTGGAATGACCTTTTGACTGTTCACACTGAGAACTCTCTGGTTGGGCAACAGAGTGGAGCAATAAGAGTCCATAAGTACAGACAGACACAAACCCAACAGGAGACCATCTTAATCCAGAAGATAGACCAGGTTCCGGTGAAGAATTTTTCGATCTGAGCACTTTCATAACTGTTGAATAAAAAAAAATAAAAATAAAAATAAAAAACCCAAAGCACAATAAACTCACTACTCGTATCTCAGACTGCAGTATCCTCTGCTTTTCCAAGCGGGTCAGAGATTTTAACTAGGTTAACTCATACAGAAAGCATGGGAGAGTGCCCTTTATTGAACAAGATCTTGCTCAAGAATGCCCAGGAAAGACTTTAAATGTCTCTTCAAGCTTCTAGCACAGGCAGAGGAGGCACCCTAAGAGCAGAACTTCCCTTGATGCAGAGAGACATTAATTTCTCAGCTTTAAAGAAATACACTTACTGGAACCAATGAGTTACTGTCATCATCACATAGAGCGAAGCCAGGAAGAAAACAAAGTGGAAGTAGGCGTAACTGTAAACTGTGCCTTTCTTCTCGTCATAAACCACAGTCTGGCCTCCCCTTTTTTCAATGTGCTCTTCAGCATCAGCTGTAAGAGAAAGGAAACCAGAAAGTTTTGTAGATGTAATGAGAACTGAAAACAGCAGCTGGCTTCATGAAGAATACAGCAAAACATCTACAGTGTGATTTAGGAGAGCATGATTGACACAGAGCTACACTTGAACATATTCTCATTGTCAGGGCATCGGCCTAAACCCTTAGTGAAAAATTGGACCAACACTGAAATCTCATCTTTTATCAGCATTCTGGCCTACTGAGTGGATTTTGAGCATTGGGACCATTTACATTGCTCTACCTGTATGATATTTCTCTGGAAAATCCAAGTGGATAAGCCTGATTGTACCAGGTCTTCAAAAACTACACTCCCTTCCTATCTTGCTCCTGAACTGCAGTCTCCACAGAGCTGCTGAGCCAAAAATCCAGCACACAGTCACACCCACAGGCATGCAAAGAACAGAGATTACTCTTCGTATGCTACAGTAATGACATGCACTTTAAAGAATTAATAACTAGCCTAGTATTTTTTAAATGTTGTGACATCTCTTGCTTCCCTCTGTAGCCTAACTGTGAGCACATCCTCTGCCTCACTTTGATATGCTACGCAATGAGGACAAGAGCCATGTCCTTGCTTTCTTGGCTTTGGTCTGAAAGCCCTAAATAAAGTTTAAATTCTGCAGTGAAAATGTAATTACCATCTCCATCAGGTACACAGCAAAAGCAGCAACGAGCTACCTGTGGAACAGACAACAGGAAGAGGGTAAGAATCTGGGCTCCAGCAAAGCAGAACAGTTGGGGAAGGAAGGCTGGTTGTGTCTATGCTACAGACATTAATTTGGAAAACTCTTGTTTCTATTTCCAACCAGCAAAAAACTCAAATTATTATTTTCCCAGTAGTTCATAACAGCAGTTTCTAAGCTTTGGAAAAACCTACTCAGTAAATTTGAAGAAATGAGCCATTCTTTAAGAATTACTCTATCCATTTTACATAACTCTGGGTCCAACCCAAGTGAAAATAGTTATTACAAAATGGTAGAAAAGCTACAGTAAAGCACATTCGTATTTATGGGACTTACCTCTTCAGATCTGCACACAAGTTCTTTTTAGGAAATTTCTTTAGTAAGATGAAAGCATAAGGAACTTTTAAAACACTGGTGCATGGGCTGGAAATCACAACTGCACAAGTTTAAGCCAGAAATGTACTTATTTTTGCAAGCTTTTGCTGAAATGGAGCCAGAGCACAAGCAGAATGAGTAAAAGCAGGAAGCTGGGTTTTTATGCTTTATTTAAATGAAGATTTCCTTTCCGTTTTTCTAAACTGATGGAAAAAGAAAAGCTGAAATTGACACTTCCTGTGTTGAACAGTAATGTAAATGGAGAAAAGGTGTTGACCACCTAATAAATATATAAGTATTTTCTGCATCAGACTACAGTACAAGTCAGAACTTCCTGTAGTGCATCAACAAAGTTATTTGTTCTGATAAAATCCTTCTCCAGGATTTACTTTGCTTGTGGTCTGATTAAGACAATGAGTGCTGTTAAGAAAATTCACTTCCCTAACTACCATATCAATCAGTCTTTATAGTAAAAAATGTATTACTTTTGTTTACTTATGTTAGTTCACAGTATACAGTGCAATGTAATGAGGTCCTGGAGTTTTACTGGAAACTTTTGTATTGTTCATGGTTAAGTAAAACAAATGAAAGTACAGCCCAGCCTCAGAAATAAGGACTTTGCTTCTTGGAAACTTAAGAGTTATCCACGAAGGACAAACAATACCCCTGGACAGCAAAGCTAAGGCCAGCATCCTAGCCCCTCTAAAACATCTGAAACCAGCACCACAGATAAGTAACTGTCTCAAGACTGACTTCAATAATGTCTGGATCAACAGACAAGTGGCAAGAATGCTGCAGAAACATACTTGCTTTGCAGAGTTTTACTATAATTGGTATTCAGTGGTGTGAGGGCTAGTGATTAGTCAAATCATGCTGTAACTGAATACTTGATGGGCATAAGAACCCTGTGTAAAACCACATTTTGGGTGCACCAGTTTGGTTGAGACACTTCATGTGCATGAATCAATATTTATCCTTGCTAATTCTTAAGTCTGTGTTCTAGTTTCTCTCATTGGAATGGGTGAGTTGCATGTTTTCCCAGAAAACAAATAGTGGGTCTTTAAGGTAAAGTGTCTAGCAGAAACATCAACTGGCAGTTTTTACCCTGCATATACACAATGACCTGTACTCACTGAATTCATAACTCACAAAAAGCCAAAAAGCTCATTCTTTTTCAAAAGACTGCCTGAAAGTTTAAGTAAACCCCTTATTCTGCACCTCTTTCTACTGCTGTGCCAAGCCTCACCTACAGTGCCAGCCTGAGCTACCCTGGGGCTGCACTCGCATGGAGCAAGCACTGGGCTCCCTCAGACATTTTAATCAGTTGCAATTAAGTCCTGGCACAAACAGAGTGATGAGATCAGCAATGCTGGCACAGACCCCCCTAGCCCCTCGTACACGCTCAGCTGCCTCCAGCACTGTACAGCAGGAACAACTGCAGAGCTGCGTTCATGCTCCAGGCTGGGATACAAAGGCCTTTTGCCACAGGGAAGGCAATCAGAGTGCAATTAGTTACTCTTGGCCAGTCATTTCTTTATATTTATGTTCAGTGGCTCTTGTATGGCTCTTTAAAGTGCAATGGTCTGGAACTAATCCTGTGGGCAAGCACTGTGGCTGACAAGATGGACCTTCCCAGTGAATGGCCACATCCTGCATCCACGCTATGCCAGGGGCCCCCAGCCTTCCCACTGCTCCTTCCAAAGGGTGCAGACCCTCATCCTCTGGACCACACCTCCTGTGGTGTAAGGCTGGCAAAGGAGGCGCTCAGGTGTGCAGGGTGTCTGTTTTCCCTCCGGTGCTCCCCGTTCCATACCCCAGCACAGGGCAGGAAGGCACAGGTCCTCTCTGGACCTGCCTGAGACTGGCTGAGCCAGGTCCTGGTGCTCCATGCCCAACCAGCTGGCAGGCTGCCCTCCTGCGAGGGCTGGGGCTGGTTCTGGCGCCCAGTCCAGCTGCAGCATCCTGCCAGAGGGAAGCTCCCCGGCACCATAACACTCCCACGGTGAAATATGTTTTGCTTCCCCATGCCCAGCTACTGCAAACCAAGTGCCCCAGTAGATACTTCTGCATTTTTGAGTTCTTACAAACACTCTGATTAAAGACTTGAAAAACAGAAGTTAAAACTGCAGATGAAAGTAACACCTAGCAGAAAGCTAGGGATGGAGCTTCATCTTCTAAATACATGCATACATTTGAAGAGTGACTCTTTCAAACCTAAGTAAGGGGTAACTGTTACTGTTACTCAGCAAAACCTCACTCATTTCCCAGTGTTTTCTGGGTATTCCCAGGATAAGGAGGCCAAAGAAACAGGCAGGTGGAATAAAGAAACCTGTACAGCTGAAACAGGAGCAAGAAATATAATCTGAGATGAAATCATAGGCAAAAAGAAAGGAAGTACTTATATGTGGAAATAAAAATAAGAGATAAGAACTTGGAATCATCATCAGTTGGTATGAGAACAAAGGGAACCAGGACTGAAAATGTTCAAGAATGCCTCCACTTCTTTTTCTGATAGCTTTCCAGCACACTTTTCCTTTAAATGAGAGGACATGAGCTCATGTGGAGTACAAGATTTACAGGAAGTCTGCAGGATGTCGAATAAACACCAAGAGTAGCAAATTATTTCAGTACAGAAAGGCATCTCCCTGGGACCAGCAAGAGCCACAGAAGGGCCAGAATGGACAAGTGTTCTGACGAGTCCATACCCAGGGGCACAAGGCATACATGTTATAAACAAGTTTTTGTGTTCACCTAATTACAGATTACTACCCATGAAACACAATAAGAAAAGCACAGGAGAAAATCTGCACAGAAATCTTGTAGGAAGAAGCAAGAACTCACTTCAGTTTCAGCTGTTGCATATATTCCTCTCAGTGCCTCTGAGCTTGATCGTGTTGTTGAGGTCAGACTAGGAGGAAAAGAAGATGGTGTCAAATCCCTGGGCCTAACTCTAATCCCAACATGGTGACTTTTCAACACCATAGCAAACATAAACAGTCTACTCCCATGTCTAAGCTAAGCATTTGAAGTACATGAAAAGTTTGTTCTGCACTAGTACAAACCAGCCTGGCAGATGGCCACTGGCCAATATATTCTGAATCATGGGCTTAAAAGTAGGTCAATCCTGAAAGGTGGTGAATTCACCACCAGACAGCAGCAAACATCTAAGCACTGCAATTTGCAAGTCAGAGGAGATCGCCCCTGCTGTGCACAACCAATGCTTTCAATACTCAGTTCACAGCCATCACTTTGGCTCAGCATTTCTGTAAAGGCTTTGCCAGCTAACTCACAGGTCTCTGGCAGTTTCCAAAAGCAAATTACCAGTAACTGTTGTCAGTGTACCAGTTCCTAGAAATCACTTTCTTGCATGACTGTAAGTTGTCTGGGGGTAATCCTTTCTATTTTCTTTTGATAGGGAACATTTCTTGCAGTCTTGCCTTTTTAGGATGTGTAAAGTAAGCTTCCCATTATCCACAGGAAGACATGTTAAGGCTTTGCTGTACACACTGAGCCTTGGTAAACAATGCTTCAAAAACACTCCCCTTGAAGGCTTTCTTATCTCCCCAGCCACATGGAACACTTCAGAGGCAGACTACATGAATATTGTCTGCATTCTTGAGACACCTCCCTGGGGCACTGGAATTGCAGTTCTAACGTGAACTATATCCATGGTGCATTACATCAATTTATTTTAAATCAGAGTTAAATGGAACACATATTCATATTTGATAACAGAAGAGTAAGTCCCTTGTTTTCACTTCAAAATTATGAAGGAGTTTCAGTATGTGAATTTTGAAGTGGACTGATTCAGAAGCAGAATCTGTTCAAAAACCTGCAGCAGACCAGCAGTGCTCTCTCCTGGCAAGTTGCACAGTCAAAACAAGTGATACATCATCTTTCAGTCATCAGCAACCTCCCATTCCAGAGCATGACTTAATTTACTGATGTGAGCTGCAACAATACAAGGTGAGCTTCAAAAGTGCATGGGCACAAACAGAGTTTTTTTAGAGTGACGTGCAGAAAAACCCCACAACTAGGTAGTTGTAGAGAAGATACGTTTATTCAGCATGCTGGGTGCATGGGGGATTGGTCCACCAAAAACATGCACACCTGTCT
>JAWWLT010000092.1:50889371-50900382 GCA_035040995.1 Premnoplex brunnescens
TTAGTTTTAGAAGCTTCAAGGCCAGGTACTGATAGCAACCATAACATATCCTTTGTAGCTGCAACCATGCAGTCTATCTCTGCTACTTCAGCAAAAGCCTCTACAATTATTTCTATTAACCCTCTCAGTGTTAGTTCTTTATTGATACCTTCTATCAAGAGCAGTTCACTGGCAAACCCTTATGGCAATACTGTGCTCATCATTTGTTCAAAGGAAGCCCTAAACCCTCCCACACAGTTTGTTTTAAATACCCCCAAGGACAGTCATAGCCTCTACTGGGAGGCTAGATTTTTTAGGTGAACACTAGAGTAGGGTTTTTCTTATGAAAGAATAAATACTGAATCAAAGAACCCTGGGATCATGAACAGGTGGAAATTTTTTTCCTTCCACTTTTAAATGTAAATTGCTCTATTTGATTGTAATGAGGTATATTTGTTTCAAAAGTTGTATTATCTTGTAGAACATTTCTGGTTAAAACATCTAAAATTCTGAAATTGAGGAGAATACGGACTAGTTGAGCTCTGTTCTAAAGCTTTGCATGAGCCCTGGTATAATCCTTCATTGTTTGTACACAACACTGTATTTACACGAGGTAACTGCAAACCCCCAGACTTACCAGGAATATAAAATGCAGCCAAACAAAATCGTAGTACCCAAGCCAGTAACCAGGTTTTCATCTCTGTGCAGGCCTTGACTGAATTCAGGTACACAGATTGTGATATTCTGATTGTTTTCATCCAAGACTTCACAAAACAGAACAAACAGAAAGAACAGTTTGCAAAGCTCATTTCACTCCATTTCAAAGTAATCTTCAGTCTGGCAGTTTTCAATGAAATATTGTTATTACTTCAGATGCTGAGTAGGTACATTTTAGTTATTTCTATCTATCTTTTAAAAAGATCAGACAGAAAAAAAATCTGTAAATCTGGCCTGGCACACTCTGTGTTTCAGGCAAAACAAAAATGCAACTTACTAGGGTACTAAAATTTCCTGTTTGACCACAGCCGACTAACAAGGAAAAAACCTGTTCTGTGAAGCAAGAAGTAAGCTGGAAGTCTGCCAACACTTCACCCAATACCACAGAGCCATATAAGATCAAGATAGTACAGACTGCAGACCACAAATTTCTTTGACAGAAAGGATGCCTTGAGGACAACTATGAAATTAATACAAAAATTCATTCAGCAAAAAAGGTGGTCAGTAGTAGCCCTGTTCTCTGACTGATATACAGAAGACAAAGGGAAAAAAAGATGCACCAGTTCAGGTAATAACTTGTCTTGGCATCTATACAAATGCTACATCTAAGTCCCGGGCATGTTTTAACTCAGCATTAAATCCTAGTTCTGGGTCCCTGAAATGAAACCAATTCAGTCCTTGATGTTCCAGCTTGCATCTGGCTTTTTTGCTATCTCCCTGGAGTCAAGGCAAGGCAGGGAGTAGCCTGCAGAATCACACGAAAGCAATATACTACAGATGCACCTTATCTCAAATCTGGAGCTTTTTGAGTCAGTGCTGCTTAAGGCATCTCCTCTTTCCTTCCTGCAGCCACAATGCATCACCATTGATGGTTAAAAATAAACTCAGTAAGTCCCCTGACCTGGTGGGGGAGGACTTCGTGTGGCCCTGCAGGGCTGCACAAGCAGCTTTATCAGCATACAGCAGGGACAGTGTGGAGGTGAGAGCAAAAAAAGAGGATGACCAGCCTTCATGGAACACCTGGGCCAGAGGTGTGCAGAATGCCCCACCTGTGTCCATCAGGGACACATCTGCAGTAAGGCAGGCCCACTGTGCAGCAGGCATTTTATTGATGTCTGGCACCAAAAAGCTAAGGCACATTGCTATAAGCACATATTCAAGAGACATCATTTTTTGTTTAACCATTCCTTCTAAAGACATTTGCAACTCTTTTTGGGTGCTGCAAATACTTGCAACCTGCATTTTTTTCAGACCTTGTATGCAAGGTGTCCAATTTGCAAGATGGCCATTATGGAAGCCCCTCCTTGACAAATGAGTCAATATTAGGTTAGTTCATGGCAAACCTGAGTGACAGGGCACAGGACATCACAGAAAGGTATGGTATGGCCAGCACACCATACTAGCATATGCTACATTTCTAGCACATGCCACTGTAAAAGCTGACAGGCCAGTATGAGAGTCCTTATCACACAAACAGGGGAGAACAGACCATCTCTGAGAGCACATGGCAACCATGAAAATTCTCTGGCATGGGAAGACAAGGAGGAGCATCCAATTCAAGGAGGTCTAAGACAGTGTGCATGGATGCATACTCTGACAAATGCATTTGCAATACATACAAGAAGAATCAGAGCATTCATTTAACTGCTAAAGACTTTATCTATCAGAAGCATGAAACAATATGAGGCAAATTATTTAGTTCCATACATCACTTTCTTCCCACTCTTTTTCTTTTTACGCTGTGTCAAGACTTCTAAGTAATTCAAATGCCTTCTAAATTCAACTCTATATTTATTCAAAACTTAAGCTCCATAAGTAAATCTTACACTTAAGTACTGTCTGTTTTTCCTTCTTAACTCAGGAATACTTTTGTGTGCGTGTGCCTAAACAAGTGTGACACAGATATTTTTTCCCCATCTCTCCCCTTTCTTCTTGAGACATGTTTTTACAAACTTTTTGTTCCTGCGAATGGACTTATTTTCCTGTAGTTATTGTTGTTTCAGCTATTCAACACTAAAAGTTGAGAAATAGTATAAAAGGGTGTTTTAATAGCAATTCAAGTCAGAAAAGTTTTCTTTAAGTGAAAAGAATGCTTCCAGTCCAAATATGTGAATCTGATGGTCATCTGGGTAAAGGAAAGTTTGAGTAGTGCATGTAAAGTCTTGCTGGAGTTTTGCAGTGTAAAAACTACAAACGCAAGTGTAAGTATAGAAAAATCTTATTTAATATGAGGAAATGAGAGGTTTTTTGCTTAAGGAGGCTTTTCTGTCTTGAAAGAGGCATCTCTCCCAGGGACAATTTTAGACGTTTTCTCCTCTTGAGCTCCAGAGAAGCTGAGTCCCCCAGTACAAGAGAAGACAAGTTCTTGCAGACATGTATGAAGGCCCCACAGCAGAGAGAAGGGGAAACTGGGGATGATAAAGGTCCTGGGAAGAACAGGGGGCATGTCTTTCTTAGCCCCTATGCAGTTTGTACCAAAATGTTAATTGTTCCCAACTTTTGGAAATAAATTTTCTTAAATCCTTCCACCACCCAGTATTTTAGGGGTATCTGTGTGCATCTAACCCTAACATCTAGGGAGTTCCATGCTCCTGACTTGCAACATCAATGCTAGAAGGCAAGTGGAGTTCAGGAAATCTGCTGAAGAACAGCATCATCTCTACTGCAACATAACTGCAAGTCTTTTCTTGGAATGTTTCCTCTCAAAACAAAATATGAGTGGTACTGAAGCTTTTGATCCACTAGAAGTCCAGTGCTAAGGCTATCTAACACACTAATTCTAGGAGAAAAGAAGTCATTTAGTATTCACTCTGATGGCCAGCACCCACTAACTGGACCGAGTAAACTTTTGGATGGAGCTGATCACTCTTTCTTCCAGAGGCATCCAAGAGCCATTTGTTCCAACTCCTTTCCCATCATGTGACCAAACACATCACATATTTAGTCAAATCCTCTTGTATGAGAACATGAACTTGCCACAAGAAGAATAGACTACAAGACTTTGGGAAATTTGTTCATAGGAAACAGACTGAAATTGCTCTGGTTCAACAGATGCAACTCACCTAAAGTATATTAAGCTCCTCTAGACCAAAGCATTTAGGGTACATGGAGTGTGTCAATTTCCCAGTCTTTCTGCTGCACAGATTTATTTGTAGTATTTGCAGTGTCTTCTGTGAAGATCAGAACATACCAAACCCAGCATTTCTATATCCCTGAATTTGTTAATTCAGACTTCCTAAATTCTTGCTTTTAATATATGGCATGTCTAAAAGAATTTACATAAAGTATTAGATAACTTACTAGTTTCTGGTGGCTTGCTGGATAGTGCTGAGAAAGTGAGGTACATGACATAGCAGCTGATAACTCCTGACTGCAGCAAACCAGAATGGGGATGACCTTCAAGAGAAAGAGGAAAATAAGTTATTTTTGTAGACATTTTAACAAACGGAACAAGAAATTAGTATCCTTTAAAGAACAGCAAACCAGTGTACCTTTTATTTTTATTTAGAGCGGTTAACAAGTGTTTGAGGCAGTTTAGATACAGTTCTACTCCCCTGTCAAGAGAAGAAAGCCAGTTCTGCTGGCTTTTTTAGGAAAGCATTAGCGATTCCCATGTAAGCAAAGAGCCACCCCTCTGCTTTCGCCAAAAGCAGCTTTACAAAAGCTATTGACAAGCTGCCACAATAATTTTATTTGCCTGTAAAATCTGTGTTGGAGTCACTCTACCATTTTCAGATACATTGTATGCAAGATACTAACAACACACATAAAATACACCTAAGTATGAAATACTGCTGTCAGCTCCTCCAGGCTTAAACTTTACCAATCATAAATCACTAGTCAAAAGTAAAAGGTAAAATGGTGAATGAGTTTGACAGCTCCAACTGCTACCACTGCAAGGCTCAGGTAAGTTTCAGAACACAGTACCAGCCATCAGAGCATGAGCCTTCTTTACAGCATGACTGCCTGACAGCACACTCAGAATGTCTCATACCTCTAGAGTTTTAGCAGTCAAGCTGATGATCAGTGACAGCATTTCACAATGTAGATAAAGGGTCAAGAGCATCACCCGTTCTGAACTATCATTAGATTTTTCTGCCCAGACATGGCTCATGACTCCAGGCACAAAACTGTGGCAATACCAGACATCCAGGGTGAGGAGAGGAGAGTGGACTCACGATTCTGGACACACGGTGATATGGCCACCAGTGACACAAAGAGGCACAGGCCCCCGTTAACTCCAATCAGGACCTTGTTGTACATGCAGCCCTCTGAGCGCGTGTAGAAAAGAGCCATGAGGACCAGGGCTGCCACAGCAATGGAGTATAAGGTGAGAGTGACCAAGGCCAGCAAACCGTTCCACACCTGCTTATGGTTTGCACCTGCAGTCCTGGGGAGAGAGAGACAAACACACCTTATCTCTGCCTTCCCTTCCCCAAAACATAAAATTCTAGCAGCTGAATGATTCATACCCTCCAGCACAAAAGACAGTGTTTACTTTCCCAAAGCATGTGTGCATCCCTGCACCAACGAAGACCCTTGCAAGGTTCCTCCCATGAAACAGAGGGAAACATTCCTTAGCATCAGTGTTTATCTTCTGTAGTATCATGCTCAGCTTCTTCTGTAATTATAGCCCAGTACTGCCTCCTCACGTTCCCAGTCTCTGGGATCAGTCCATCACCACATCTCAGCTTAGTACTTCAGGGACATCCTCAGAGGCAACTCAGAGCGCCCCAGGCTCAGCTAGCCGGTGGTGGTCTCCACACAGAGAAAGCAGAGGCATATTGTTTGGCACAGCCAAGTCTCTCCTGTGCCTTGTGTTACCTTGATAGTTTCAGTACCTTTTCACTCAAAAAGCCTCCTCTCCATTTGGGTCTATCCCACCCAGTCTCCCTCAGCTAAAGAATGGTCCATCTTGTTTTCCTCTCCTCACCTCCCAAACCCTTCTTGCAAAGATCACCAGGGTTTAAAAGTGGCAACTAAAAGAGTTTTTTAGACACAAAGGCCTTTTTGGTGCGAGGAAAATATTTTTAGTTTGTTTTTTTTCCCCTGTTATTTTGATGAAACATGACTAATTTTAAAAGAATATCTAATGTAGAGAGCTAAAATTAAATGCCACTGCTGGAAATCTTTCATCCACCAAAACCAAGCTACAGTAATTAGCACTAAAACTATCTGTGGTATAAGAAGCTTTCACCTCTTCCTTCCCAAAAAGAGGAATCTAACAAAGGCCAAAGGTTTGCTAAAAATCTTTGTTAGCAGTAAGTATCCTAACTAGAACAAGAGAGGACTGCAAAAGTTTGTAGAGGAAGAAATGTGAGGCAGAAAGGGTGGAGGTGGAGGTAGGAGTTCCTGCATATAGGTGGGAGGAAAATTTAAATATTTTAAACCAATGAAAGGCTAACGGCTTTACCTAAATCAGAAATTAAGTCAATGCCCAAATGGGATATATGTGAGTTGATAATGAAAGCTTCCCTATTTAGATGATAGGAAAGAAGCTGAAGAGAAAGCAGCAGTTCTCATGTTGAGAAAAAAAAAAAAAAATATGTGCATTAAGCTGACAAAAAAAGCAGGATTTATCAGTTTACATCATTGTACATAGTTTCAGTGTTATATTTTGCAAATCCAGTTTTACTCTCTTGCACCACTTCACTTTTTAGCAGGTATGTTTTCATATAAGATATAAACCAATTTAAAGCAAAAAGTTTTGCATCCCAACATACTACCACTTACTGGAAGTCAAGCAATTCAGGTAAAGAATAAATCAGCAGAGTAGAAGTGAACAACAAGGGAATTTCCACTGGGAGAAGAGAAAGTAGATGAGGCAAACATAAACAGCTCTGAATATTGACATTAAAGTGTCTTCTTTCAAAAATTACATCAATGATACTTTCACGCTCCTTGTTATGAGAAAAGCATTGGTCAGGAACCCACCTGAATTTTAAGCAAATAACTACTTGCCCAACACATACCAATTTTTATTCCATTTGTGTGCGAACTCAACCAGCAGGATGAGCTGAATGACAATGAAAAGGCACCCTCCTGTTGCTCCTACGTAGCGCCAGGCTGCAAGGCAGAGAGGCAGAAAGTAGGTCAAACTGCAGTTGCCCTTCCCTTGAGATAAAATGGAATTATTTTCAAGGCAGGGAAGCTGTTAATGTGGTTTGAATATCTCAAACCCACAGATGTAGCAGGAGATGAGAGATTTCAGACGTAAGGCCAGCTCAGTTAACTCAAGATTGGCTCCCTGACAAATTCAGCTTGCAACCTCATACACTTTCCACATAAGCACGTTAGGACATTTACTGAGTTTCCCTAACCTAGAGAATTTCTGTGGAGACTACGAGTTACTATATTCAGACAGAAAATACTGAAACCTTTATTTGTGACTGGCAGGAGGGAGGTGGTGTGAAGGCACTGCACAGGAATTTAAACCCTGAAATTGCAAGGTACTGGAACCCAGTAGTAAAAAGGGCAATTTCTTCCCATCCAGGTTCCAGTACCACAGGAAAACAAAGGTGGGGTTTACCTATTTACAAATGCTTTCCTGAGCCACTCCCAAAGAACACTTGGTATTCACTGACTAATTTTAAGACAGGTTATTTGACTACTTAGCAGTTGACCTACATAGATGGTATTTGGGTAGCTGTTTGGATACTTTGGACAACAGATCTCTTATGTGCAGCATCAGAAGTCTCTGAGGAAATACAGATAACTATTTTAATGCTTAGTTGTACATAGAGCTTGTGCTGCTGTGCAGTGCCTATAAATTACTCCAGGTGTGCAGCTGATTTCAGTGAAAAAGACCGAGGAAATGCATCAGCAAAGTTCAGCCATATCCTTCTATTGTGACTTCCTTTTGAAAGAAAGCTTGTATAAGTGAAAATGAGAATGGTCAGGGCATGTTTCCATTAGCAGCAGAAATTCTTTTTACTTTTTTCTAACACCATAAAGTCATTACTGAAAGCAAGCAAAAATGTCAATGTCTGGTTTGCTAAAAGTATTTTATGAACTTCACAAGCAGGCTGTTCTTCAAAAAAAAAGATATAAAAAAATTGGAAAACTAGCCTGTAAAAAAGTATATAAAAAATAGGGTACAAAGTGGCATGTGTGTTTGGATAGAGTAGGAAAACGCAGACAACAAATGGAATGAATAATTAAGTAGCCAGACTTCCAAAATATCCCACTGCCACAGGATACTGCAGGATGTTTTACGGATCCATGATAGATAAGGGTACCATGGCCAGTGTGGACTTAACACTACAGCCCATACAAACCTAGTGCACATAATATTCCTCCTTTGTGATTAACAAACTGGTGAGCATGGGTAGCATGACAAGAGATATTCAGTCGTTTTAAGAAAAAATAAGCAGTAAGAAAGAATGCCCCTCCCTCAAAAAAAACCCTAAAAAACAAACAAAAAAAGAAAATCCAAAACTAACCCAAAAGACAGTGAAAATATCACAATAGGAGAGGGGAAAAAAACCCCAAAAACATAAAATTCCCAAGACACCTGTAAACCTCAAATTCAGGGTCTGATTAAAGGACAGTTTAGTGGGAAGTGCGGAATGCAGCTTTACAGTGAAATGCCATGAGCTAATCTGGGGAAGAAAGCTTGTTATGCTGTATCTCTACACTAGGTTAGACTACAGTTGAGACTCATCACAAAAAGTTCTGTTTCTCCTTTTCTGCGAACACATCAGTTCTTAAAGACCTCTCACCATGAAAAGGGTCACTTGCAAAGATGGCACGCAGTCTTCCTTGCTCCTAAGTATAATGCATTGTACTGCCACATCTTTCTAACCCAAACAGTGGTTGGGTACTGAGGACAAGTACGGACAGCCATCCCATAACTTCACAGAGGAGAGGAATAGGGGCATCACTTCTGGGCATCAAACCAAGCCAGGACCAAACAAATAGCCAGTAAGATCATGAAGCTGAATTACACCTGTCAGCGGTTTACTTGTAGTGGTACTGTGCTCACAGTATGTCTGCCCACTCTATTCTCATCCTCCTCCTCAACCTTCTTCTTTCCCTTTTAAACACCTGGCTAAAGGACATTAGTGTTGTGAACAAGATAACAAAGCAAGTCCTAGTGGAAGCAGACATCATAAGCGAATACTCCTTTGCATTACTGATCCCATCCCTTTCCACCTGTCCAGACTCAACAGCTTAAGGGCTTTCAAGTATCTGGTAAACACAAGAGAACAAATTTATCTTGGTACTACCAGAATCTTTGCTTCTAGCTCACAAGACTCCTGAGAGAAGCTCCCCTTCCAGCTGGCATTTAAGTCCTGGGCTAAGGTACCAGTGTGCCTGTGTGGTGCCAGGGTGCCTTCCAAAACTGGAAATTCTTCTGATTTGTCATCCTCAGCAGAGCACTCATACCATGGCCCAAGAAGCCTAATTTTACCTTATTTGATTTACACCACCAGCCTGAAAACTAACAGCACCCCAAACTCTTTTGAGGCATTGTAGGTTTCCAAGCAACAAGCAATAGTGTGTGGCAGGTCACTGTGTCCTCTTGAACACTGACACATTTCCATGATGCAGCATGAAGCCTGGCTACTGCACTACACCAGAGCTAACATTCAGCAATGTGTTCTTGAGTGAACAATTTATTTTGCACAATTACAGTTCCCTATTTCTTAAAGAATTTGCAGTGGTATTGTTACCTACACATATGGCCTCCTCTTGGTAAGAAAAAAACATGCTCTTTCCTGCACATTCACAGGAAGACCACATGGTCTGTGCACGCAGGATTCCACCAAACCAGCTCCAAATACTCTTTTTGCAGCTGGCCCACACAGGCTTTACTTGAAGAAACACGGCAGTACTGATGTTGATCAGACCTTTTGGATTTATAACCGCTCACGAGATAGTACAGAACAAAGCAGCATAACAAAATAAGGAGGACATACCATTGAGGAAAGTGTCCTGATCAGGAATGAAGAAGGCTCCTGAGCACATTGCTGCCAGAACTATAAGTTTAACCAGCCAGAATCTGGATCAGAAGGAAAAAAAAAAAACAACAAACAAACAAAAAGAATCACCTGGTTGTAACAGAAATTTAGAGGTCTTCAAATCAAGAAATCTCTATTCAAAGCCCAAAAACAGGTAAAAAACTCCATCCTTTCATGAATGATTACCACTTCACTAAGTTTTCCCTTGACTGTATTATCTCTGACAATAGCAGTAACACCAACATTATTTATTTTTTCCCTACTACTACACCCAAGCGGAAAGTTGGCACAAACCTCTAAAGAGATGTGAAAATTAATCAAACAAAAAACTCACCCGTTATGAACGTATGCTCGGCAGCTTTTGCTGCTATTAATTTTGATGGTGAACAAGAAGAATGAAAAGAAGAAACAGGCCATTCCAAAACAGACTTTGTACACCGCAGAGTATCCTACCAACTTCTCACACATCTCACCCGCCTGAATACCCTTGCACATCTGCTTGTAGAAGGGAATCTGAAAAGTAGAACAAGTTATAAGCTGTTAGATAGGACATAAACTAGCATGCCTATGCACCATGGAGTTTTCACTGGCTTCATTTAACACCTTTCACTCTTGACATCCCTTCAGCCTTGGTTTAAGGGTTCAGGGGTTATAACAAAACGTAAAACACAAGGGACTTAAGTTTTCCAGAGACTCCACTCTCAACTCCTTCCAGATGTTTTGGGGTACAAGTCCACCTCCCTTCAGCTCTGTTGGCTCAAGCCATCCTTTCTCCTTACTGTTTATCCCCTCACCCAGGGACCTTCTCCCTTCTTTACAGCTTACATGAGATATACCACTGGCTTGAGCTGTTCTGGGTGGAAATGCAGACTGAAGCACACCCTAGCATCACCACCCCTCCTGTCCATCACAGCCTCTGACCGGGAATTGTGCCAGCTGCCCTGATTTTGTTTAAAATTAACAGAAGGGCAGGAAAATTCCACCCTTCTCTCATTAAATATTTGCCTTAGAGGCCTTGCACTCACCACGAGGGGAAAGCAAACAGCTGTGCATTTTGGCTTAGGTTTCACCACATGGACATGATGCTGGGTGCTCTAAAAAGTAAGTCTGTGTGGCCAGGACCCACTGCTGTGAGGCACCTCTGTGCAGACATCCCCCTCAGAGCTAGGGAACCATTCAGCCACACAGAAATATAGGCATTTAATTAGAAAGCCACTGTCCATTTCAAAGTAAAAAGGGCCTCTGTATGCTTACAGCCCTCATCTGAAGCTGGTGAGACCAGTTCAGCAGCACATTAAGCCCTCTGGAGCTGATTGGTGCTACCTGTACAGGTAACTGGAGGAGAGAGAAGA
>JAWWLT010000092.1:50909650-50940260 GCA_035040995.1 Premnoplex brunnescens
GAGATTAAGATTAAACGTCCTTTTAACCTGAAAGATTTGGTATCAGCCAGATCCAACGCATGCATGATGTTCTTCAACTGCTGGCCTTACCATAACATTAAAAACTACAGTAAAGAAGTAAAAAGGTATGCAGCGTTGGCATTTGTAAGGGGAACAACATTTTCCTACACCAGGTGCTAGAGAGTTGTGCCAGTAAAATCTCATCTACATCCAGCAACATGTCTGCTATTCTACTCCTGGGTCCCTGGAGCTGCTACTTAGAGCAAAAAATGCTTAAATAGAATATATAGCTCATTTATGTACTGTTCCACATTACTTAGACTCTAATGATAGTTTCTAATACTGAGCACAACCCTAGAAGTTGGACTATTTATCGAATATACCACTGTCTTCATCTTTTTTCAGATGAACCTCTATAAGCAGTCTGAGTAGCCATGGAAACCACAGAAAGCTGGTTAGATTATTCAGCCACAGTCCCAAATTTGGTGGTTTGAGGGTTTTTCTCTTTTTCTTTTTTAAACTCTGGTTATAACTATACACATTCCAGAGTAGGCCAAGATAAAATAGGTGTTATCCAAAAATGAGAGCAGTCTCTGTCCCGAAGAGTAAGATGCTGGCAGTAACCTACCAACCCAAGAGGTTTTAAAGATATCTTTGGGTGACAGACTTCAAAGCCCACATATACAAAGAGCTCTCTATTAGAAAGTTGTGCTCAATGTGCTGCTAAGCTACACAGATTCTCTGATGCAGGCATGGCCTATCTCACTTCACCTCTGCCTTTCAACTGCTCAAAACCCACCAGTGAAGCACTTCAAGCCAGTAACAAGTTCTTCCCGTGTTAAAAAAACAGGCTGCGAAGAAAAGCAAGTAATGTAAAATCTTTTACAGATTTAGCCTTTTAATTAAACAAAAACTCCTCCAAAGAATGGGTTATGCAGAAGCAAGATGCTGTGCAGTTTTTAGGACAGAGAAAACCCAAACAATAATCAAGGTCTGTGATCACCGCCAGCAGACAGGCCTCAAAATCCATGTCTGTACCTACAGACCTCCTTCAAAGTCCTGTGATCCTCCTAAGCCCAGGGTCTCCAAGCCCAGTACAATGGCATCTGAGAGCCAGGCTTCTCCGGCAGGAGTTTGGCATGCTGCAGCAGGTTCTGGCTTCGAGTCCTTCTCATCCAAAGGCTTCCACAAGTCAGGCAGCAAGCACAGTCACCCCAGCTACCCCTCTAGCTTTACATGGGTGAATATAACAGTCTGACAATAATTGCAAACACTACGCAAATATTTATGCTTTCCACAAATCCTTACCACCAGCCAGCCCTCACACAGTAACCCACCAGGACACCAGGTATCCACTCCACAGACCAGCCGCCTGCTTTGTTCAGTACTACTCTTCTGGAGTGCAAGGAGGGTACGGTGACAGCTTGCCTGAGACCCCAAAACTTGAAAACCCAGTATACTTGAGTGTGCTAGGATTTGAACTGCCTGGGTGATGGCTGACTTGCCTGGTTTCACAACTGCAGCTGCGGAAAGCTGTGTGGGAAATTTTACTGTTAAAAAAATATTCAAAGCACAGTTTCACAGACATTTCTTCTAGTAACCAGGCTTGCTTAAGAGCCACTGGCTCCCCCCTGCTTTGCCAACCACTCACTCATTCCTACTGCCACACCAACACCTCACTAGCCCTGACAGCTGTTTCTTGGGGGTGACCAAATAAACCAACCTACCAGCTTAAAAAAAAAAAAAAAAAAAAAAAGAAAAGGCTGGGGTTGTTGCTGCTGATCTATTATGCAACAGCAGCAACAGTTCTACTGTTAATGTGAGGGCACAGTGCACAGGCAGGAGGGGAAAGCAGAGGTGAATGTTTTGCAACTGTCCTGAATGCTTTCATCGTTCTCTGAACAGATGTTTCAGTGGCATTTTCTTATCACCTCATTTGATTGGAGTACAGTAGGTTCCTGCCAATGCAGAGGAACAGTGATTTTTACATCCACACAGAGAGAAGCAGAAGTAAGCAGACATGCAACAGCCCTAGTTTGTGCAAACCATTCTTCCAAGTGCAGGCAGGCCTGAACATATTGTACACTTCCAATCACCAGCAGTCTGGGAAGCACCTATGGTTAACAAGAGTCAGATTAACAAAACAGGGTGAGAGCAGGCTTCCCAGCCTGTGCACAAACTGTTGGTTCCCTACAATGAATACTGCACCAACACACCCTTAAGATCTGCTGCGCACTCAAGTCTTTTTTGCAAGCTGTGATCCAATCTGATAAATCAGTGGAATGAGGTATGACAGTGGCATTACGTACACGTAACTGTTTACATATAAAACTGTGAAGTAAGTGAACATGTCCTGCCTGCTGCTTTTGCAGCAACAATGACACTTTAAGAAGGTATTTTCCACATATGTTTCCAAAAATGTCTTGAAGGTCTTAGAAAATACTTTGCTTAATCATTAAAACAAAGTGAAGAGTTTCAGGATCACAGCCCAGAACAGCCTGTGGTATTTTTAAACTATACAAGCCATTGCTTATCACAACAAAGCACTTCCTTTTGAGAGACTTCAGCAGAAATGGTAAAAATCAAAGGGGCTAAGAGCACAATGGGGAAAAAACCTGCATACTTTACTAACATGAAGATTTAGCACCTATTTATTTCTTCCCTCCTAACTGACAGCCTGGCCAGAGCACTGGGGAGACTGCATGCCTTCCAGCCTGCCCACGATGCACAGGAATGTGCCTTGCTGAAGCTTCTTTTCATGGAGGCCTACAGCAGCTTAGTTTTTCATGCACTGCTTGATTACTTGACTACCAGCATTATCTGGGCCATAAGATCTACAGATTATGCAGTCATTGAGCTGTTAACAGAGTCTATCAAAACCACCCAAACATCTACTCTCTCAGCTACAGACAGCAATCCAAGCAGGCTGGACAGGCAAAGCATCCAGCCCTGCATGAATAACATCCTGAACTGGTTACACACCTGCCCTTGCATGGGCTTTTGGTTTCAGCAAAGAGCATCTAAAATTTTTTTAGTGCACTGGTTCATGAAAACAAAAGATGTCTGGTGTCTGGTGTCCCAGGTGTTAGGAGCTGGTCTCAGACTACTACTGAAAACCCACTGCTGTTATTCATATGCATTTTCCACAGGCTTTGTCAACCAGTCACATGATTACATAGTGGTTTGTCCCTCTGAAGTAACTAAATTCACCGAAGAGGCTTTATTTTGTCCCATGTCTGACCTAACTGGCTTTTCACTGCTTCTTATTTAATATTCAGACTCACCATGTGACTTAAGCCAAGAGGTTTTGTGACCAACATACCAGCCAATCAACTGATGACCTGTTTGGAGGAGCATGTCTCGCACTGCAAACTGTGCAAAATTAAAACAGACTTCAGAGAGAAGTCATGCCAGCCCAGACGCTGCCTAAAAATGTTTTCCAGTGAGGGTTTCCTGCCTTGAGCTGAGTTTCCAAAGCAAAGGGCTTGTGCCTTGCCCCACAGGACAGAACTACCATACATCACCAAGCAGCTCGAAAGCTAGGCAAGAACGCAGCATCTAGGACAGCTACACCAAGAGCTAAAGTGTGGGTGAGCCACTGCCACGCACAGGCAGAACTGAAGTTAAGCTGTACCAAGGATGATGAGGATGATTAGGTTCTGTCTCTATAGTCAAACGTTACTAAGTTGTGACTCAGTTCAGCGTTGGAAAATGTCATGGCAAAATGTCTAAATTCAAGTTTGTCAACTGCTCTTCTCCTAATGATTTTGGAAAAATCAAGACAATTGTTTGGTCTGACCTGAACCACACAGTGTACCACATCACCCAGCTCTCCAGCAGTATAGCTATTTTCCATTAGCACAGACCATCTGGATTTGACAGCAGTATGAGCCAGACTGTCTGTCCCTCTGGTTACTGACAGCTGCCACTGAAAACAGAAAAAAATTCCATCTTCTAATTTGTCTGCTACAGTTCCCTAAGCACTGGTTCTTGGTGATGCTTTCTTCACTGGCTTAAAGAGCTGTTCAATTTACCTGGTCTTTTCTCTTTGGTCATCAAAGAAGGAAACCAAAACATTTACCCTTAGTCTCATTTGAAGGCTTTAAGACTTCTCCTCCCAGCACCTAATTTGTTCAGGGATCTTTTCCAGCATCCCTTCAAATTTGCCCAGTCCCTCCTAAAAGATCATGCCAGTCCAACAGCAAACAATCCAGCAAGCCACCTCACTCCTCTTCTCAGCATGCAGCCACAGAGGGAGTGAGACTCTGTCTCTCAGCACTCCACGGTGTGGGAGCAGCCTGCCCTCCACCCACACCTTGTGCAGGCAACCAGCTAGCTGGCTGTACTTACAAAGGTGTGTTTTATTTACATTGGGGTCACGCTGTCTGGGTTACATCACTTTCAGTAGCAGCCTCTGCTCCAACAGTCCTTCCATCATACCTGTGTGCTTTTGGGAGCAATTTTTAAATTCAGACCTGAGCCTGAAGCTTCTTTGCACTGATCCCTTGACAATCTTCACCGAGAGCAACCTCTGCTTGGTGACAGGTTCAGCTTTCCTATTCTAAAATTTCATATTTCAGTTTTCTTATCTGTGGATAGTTTGAACTCATGCTGGAGCCACTTCCCTGACTTTCACAGCTGGGGAGCTACTAACAAAGCAACTGGAAGACAAAAGACAAGGCAGTAATGGCAAGTTCTGGCAACTGGGGCCACCACTTCATACCACAAACAGATTTTCTCCAGGTTAGTTCAAGATCAGGACTCTAGAGATCTAGACCATCTAGAATGGCACACACAGATACAATGGGCTGCATCACCAGGTACAGAGAACAAAATGCAGAGCAGTTACTGCTTAAGTCCATGTACCACTGGAGTAAAGAAGTAGTTAAAATGAAATTTTCATGTGCCCTGACTCAAAAGTGTGCAGCTGGATCAGCTGCTTCACTTCTGAACAGACAGCTCTAAGGTGTTCCAAAAATATGCTGTGTCTTTAGAAGATGGTTTCAGTACTGAATTCACGAGGACTTTAGGGCAGGGTGGGGGTGGGGGTGTGGGAATGACATTACCACTTTGTACAAAACTACAAAAGCCAATGCATTGGCACAAAACATTAACTACTCCTCACCACATTGCTAAAGATGTTCCAGTTTAGATCAATGTTACAACAGTCACACACATTTCTAGACTGGCAGGTTCAAAAGGGAGCCTGCTCATGTCTTGCCATTGCTTCTCCATGAACATTTTTAAATACAATGCCTACTCAAGACATATCCTGAATAGTATTCCTGAACACTGTTTTGCTAGTGCCTGTAACAAGCCAAGGGAAAAACCCACAAGAGATAGGCCTCTTCATAAAACATTAGGAACAGTTCCTGTTAAAACTCAGTACCAGAGATTACAGGTCAATGCATTTTGGATCAGTCCAACTGAACAGAAAGAAGAGCAAAACTGTGTGTTTTCAGACTTAACATTTATATGTTTAAACATATGAGCACACACCATCTCTAATTGCTGGAAGATCCAATCACTAAACTGCAAACATTAGTCACAGCATAGTTATCAGTAATTAAAATGATGATGAGATTGCTTGTTGGGGTTCAAACCATAGATTCCTCTACAAAAAACCCTATAGCTGAAGCAAGCAGTCCTGCTGCTGAAACAAGCAGCATTGTCTTTCTTATAGGAAAGAAGCCTTGGAAAATATTACAGAAGTAACAAGTTAAGGCTTGCACAGCAGGTGTTTCACAATGGTGAACAAGGCCTTCTGTGTTTTTGCTTAGTAATATGGATTTTTGCCTAGCAATGTAAAATAATGCAGCAAATATACAAAGTCCTTGATATAGAATAGAACAACTATTGTTAAAGCTTAGAGGGTATAAATATGTGTTATCAAACAATAAATGTTCTCGTTCTTGCACAGCAGCTGGGCATGTGTAGTTGCCAACACTGCTGGTACGTAGGACTCCCTTCAAGACAGGCACAGAGCCACCTTCCTCCCACATGCCATCAGGGGCACACACCACAGTTTCCCACAGCTCTAGCTGGCTCAGTCCCTCACTGCCTCATGCTGTAGCACATGCTGATGCTGAAACCTGTCTCTTGAGTGACCTTACCAATGCAGCAGGTCAGGTTCACTCAGTTGATCACTGCCTAAAAATGTAGGCAGATAAGCATTTAACATGACATATTACAGCCTGCACAGCTGAAAAAGGCATGGAAGCACCATTGACTTGGGTCCTTGAGGAGTATACTAGAAGCAACCCAAGGTCCAAACATCTTCACATGGCTAAGCTGAGAACACCATCCAGCCTCAGCAAGTGTTTGGGATGACAGTCACTAGCTCCAGATGAGACCTTCAGTTTATAGTACAGTCATAGCTCAGGCTTTCATTCAGTTGCTCCCCTGAAGTAAGCATGCCTTGCACCTACAGCTGTGAGTGCATACATTGTAATGGAAGTCTCAGTAACAGGAAAAACTTATTTTGGAATACCTACACTTGCAAAAATTAAAATAAAAGCAGCATTTGTATTTAGATCCTTCTGAAGAAAAGTACTCCCTTGCCCTTAAAAGTGGAGGCCCTGCTCTTATGCTGCCTTTGCCTCGCAGCTGTAGAGCTATGGGTGTTTAAGCTGTTTCTTTAAACCTACAACTCAACAATTCATGGGACTCAAGAGAAAAAGGCTAAAAGAATAGGCAGCAATTGAAAATTAAGCAGGAATGAGAAAGACTATCTTCTGCCTTGAAAAGGGGCCTTATCCTATAAAAGAGACCCTTCCCCATAAAATGGATTCTATCCCTTCCCCATATACTTGTGTGATCTTTTGAACCTCCCAAAATTGTACCCCAATTAGTTAAGGATTTTGCACTAATTTTATGATTTTAGGTAGTTTTGTACCCAACCTTGTTTAGCTTAATTTGTGCTAATATATGATATAGTTATTTTTATTTAATCATGCAGAGATTTAGATAAAGAAAACCTTGAAGAAGATTAGTCCTGCAGCTGTAAGAAATAAATCAAATGACCTATCTATCCTAGAGGTTTAAATCAGTAAACATTGTCTAGTTAAAAAAGAAATATATAGCCAAAAGATAACTGTAGCTCATTAGAGCTATGAAGCAAATGCCAGAGTCAGCAAAAGTGAACCACGCAGGCGCAAGGGTATGCCATGAAGAAAGGTCAGTCAAAGGACATGTGATGAAGATGTCTCAAAGACCCCCAAAGGATGAAGGCCAAGCCCCCTCCCCAAATTGCTGCTAGAAAAAAAAGGACACTAGATGGCAAAGTTGCTCCACGAAAATACAGCAAGGTGAACCCCTCTGATGTCTAAGTGGGTGAGACTGGGAGGGGGGTGGGGGTTCAAATGTAGCAATGTATTTAAACCCTGAGACATTATATTTCGGGGAACATGTCGTTGGCGAGATAATTCCCACGTTCCCAGTGCTGTAAATAAATAGGAATGTTCTGTCCTGTAGCTCTTCGCTGTTGGACTTAAATTTCTTTGTTTCAGCCTCTTATACAGTGACAGGGAATGGTTTCCAACCTAGTGATACAATATCGAAATGATACAAAACTCACAGGACCTCACTTGCTTTAGGGCACTTTTCCCTCCCTTCTGACCACTTTTGAGTCCAGCAGCAAATTTTAACCAGCTATGGCAGGCAGATGGGGCCTCAAAGATATGTTCTTATAGTTTCCTTGAAAATAGGCCAAAGTTTTAGCAGAGAAAAATGATCTCTCTACCCTCAGCAGGGAAATGGTTGCAACACAAGTTCAGTATTTATTAGAAAGGGAATCAACATGAGGTACCAACCTCAGTGGACAAAGCTGCAGAAAACCAGGCTTTGCTAGTACAGTTATTCAGGAAACCCTTTGTTTAAAGCAAAAACTACATGTTTCTGCAAACAGGGAAAACAGATCTTCCCCAGTCTGTTTTTCCTAACTGTATTTAAGTGAAGTACACTAAAGTACTCCACACCTGACCTCAGACAGCTAGTTTCATCTTCTATCATGATTGATACCAGCAGTGGCAGGGGTGTGGAAATACTCACAGCTAAATGTCCAGGTTAAATGTACTAAACAAACCCCTCTCACCCAGGAAGACCATTTGCAGAAAAAGAGATATGTTTTGGGATGCACCATGTGAAGCAGAGCCAGGAACATCACCAGCACCATCCCATAGCACTGCAGCACATCATACTACACGTTCCCTGCAATGCTCCAGCAACCTCAGCGGACACAAACCTGAATGAGGGTGACAGAATCATCCTTTTTACCTTATAATGAAAGGAGGAGACCATGGGTGCAGGGCTGCAAGACCCCTTCTCAGCCTGTAGATGCAAACAGGCAGTGCCAGAGAGGCAGGCAGCCCCAGGGGGCACAGGGACATCCCTCCCCAGCCCCAAAAGCTATAAGCCCCAGCAGTCGTAAGATGGGCTGAGGTCAGTCTTATAAATGTAGAAGCACTTTTTAAAGATTTTATTTTCCCTTTCCTTTTTTTTTTCCTTAAAAAAAATAAAAAAATCAGAATTAGATCTCTGGGTATAAAATGAAAATATGAAACTCTAACTTGTGGTACGTCTTACATATCTCACTGTATTCACTACATGATATGATTTCTATGTGCAGAACAGTATTAAGGCCACCACTCAAGATTTAAAAGACCTACAAAAATAACTTCATAAGCTTGAACAGCTACCAGCTCTAATCGAAAAATCCATCTTCTTGAACAACCCAGCCACAACACACTGTCCCCTCAAAATGAATGTTAACGATCTAAATTACATTTATTTAACTCTGGAAAAAACATATTCATTGTAATGAAGATTTTCCGCAACAGCTGCTTTCTTTAACCATGATCTCAACTTTATTCTCTTGAGAATAACTACTGAAGAAAAGCCAAATGTAAAATCCTGTTTCCTGTCAATTCAAGCAGATGTTTTTATGTAATCAAAAGCATTGTGGAGGCCCAAGCCAAACTGTATTCTCACTGCATTTTCAAAACAGATCTACCAATGAAACACTAGCAAAAGAAGAAACATTTAGCAAGCTTATTACAGCTCAGAAAACTAAAAATCACAATTGTCTTCAAAACAAGGTTGTACATGGCCCAATAAAAAACAACTGCAGATATTGAAGTTAATAAATGGCCAAGTTCCTTCAGAGAAAGTTCCCAGGGTCTACTTGGCAAGGATGCAAGGCACACAGTAATGTTCACTAAGATTATTTTAAATAATTTTTGAGTGCAAAAGCAGCATAACCAAAGTATACTCAAGTCTGGCAGCTTGCTGCTACATCCTTTAAAAACAGGAATCTCAGCTGCAAAACCTGAATGCATTTATTCTGACAGATGCCATCAACTAGACAGCACAGTTTGACCCAAAACCAAAAGGACCAATCACTCATCATCTACTTCACACCAGGAAAATTTGCTGGCATTAAAAACGGAGTGAAAATGCACAGTCAAGTCATGTCAAACCACAACAAAACTTTGACATCAGCTACAGACATCCATGGACAATTACTGTACTTAAACAGCCCAGAAAGACAATACCAAAGTTCTCAGTCAGTTCTAGGAAAGCAGATCTCCAGAAAGAGAGAGGCATACACAATGTAGATACAGGGCAAAAACACTTCCCACAAAAAGTCCTCACACTACAGGATAACAAATCCATTACACTACTGTATTTTAGGAAAAAAAGCAGGGACCCAACATGAGTGGGTGTTTTTTTGTTTTTTTTGGGTTTTTTTTTCAGAACTCATATAAAGTTCAATCTTTCCTCAAGCACTTCATGTCTGTTTCTGGAGACAGGGTTAACTTCATCTTTACTGAAACATTGAAGGAGAGGCCAAATTCCTTCTTGACTTTCCAGTTTCATTAACAGTACCCACAAAATGCCTGAGGAAGTTTGGTTGAGACAGAAAGAACAACTTCTATCCCTTTTATTTTTCTTAGGTATTAATCACGTTAAACGAACATCCCCTCATCAAGGTTGGAATAAATCAAGTAATTAAGGCAAAAATCATTTTTCATTTTGAAAATGTAACACTGCATGCTATTGAAATATCGTTTATGCCATTTATTATCTCAGCCTATAAAACAGTTATCTACACTATGTTTGCTGCTATAACTCCAGCAATGCACCATATTTAGCATATATAAGCCTTACATCAAAAGTAGTCCTTTTCTTTTTTTTTTTTTTTTAGAATATATCTCCCCAGGGATTTTTGGCACTATTACATCCACTTTAGGGTTTTGCTTCATCTACAACAACAATAAAGAGTTAGTTTATTTACAGACTCCAAAGTGACACATCAGTGTCAATATAACACATTACTACCAGAGATTACTACATAGGGTAGAAATAGAGGATTTAAGAATGTCACAAAGGTTGGTCATTCAAAAGCCATGCCATTCCTCACTGACCATCACAATGGCTTCATTCTCTTGGTATTAAGTTACTTCTCTAGAAGCTACATTTTTTTTAAAAACAGCAATTAAAATGCAAACAGCCATGAAACAGTGCAGCAACAGCACCTACTAACAGCACTTTGTTGAGCTGCTCCACAACTTATTTCACATACTGCTAAAATTGATGCAAAGCAGAGGTCAGGCAGGCCCTTGCTTTAAGAAGAATATTAGTAAGTGCAGTTACTACTCTTCCCCACAACCACAGAGGGATGTTTGGAGAGGCACACAGGGCAGTTCCCAGATAATGGGCGGTTGGAAGCGTGCTCAGTAATTCTCATGTCCCATTGAAGATTGAAAGAACCACAGATAGAAGACCAAATCTAGCCTGGGATTTCAAAATTCAAGAAAGTTACAAGACTTTTCTTCCAGATGGTTCACACAAAACCAAGGGATAATCAGATGCTGAGGGCGGGCACAGTGAGCAAAGCAATAGAAATATCAATAGAAATAGGTGTTTAAAACAACAAGAATAAGCTCACTGGTTATTCTGTTGCAGACAGGAAAAGTAGTAATGGGTTTCTATTACAGAAGAGGAGATTTGGGGAAATGAAGCACAAAATGAAGTGCCTGGGAGCGATGTTTAACATCATACCAAAGAGACAATAGTTAGGAAAAGGAGTCCTTCCCTTGAGTGCAAAGACAAGACCTAGAAAGGGCCTCACAACCACCCATCTCCTCCAAGTCATGGCCCTTCATCCATGGAACTATTATAGCCGGGAAAACAGGTGCACCATGATAAGATGTGGAGCACTGAATGCTCAGCCCATGGATGATGATCTCCACTTGCTCTCATCTCTCACTTCCTCTGCCAGCACCTTCATGTGCCAAATCTTTCCACAAGCCACGTTTAAAGGAGTTTTTGAAAGCGTTTGAGGACTGCCAGGCAGCCAGGGGCAACGGGAGAAGTTAAGACCATTCCAGTTCTTGTATCACGGGGTCTAAGGTCCCCATCACCTGGAACCGGTGGCAATGACCTAACCGCTTCTCGTAGGTCTAAGTGATCAGTCGCCCCTTTGGGAATCGCTCCTTGCCGTGCAGGGTTTTGGGAAGGCCCTTTTCCATGTCGGCGCCTCCACCCGCATGCCGCGGCTCTGGTGCGGACGCGGCGAGCGGAGCGGCTCCCGGCTGCCCGCACACACCGCGGGGGGACACGCTGCGTCCAGCACCCTGCCCAAATACGCGGGGAATCCACCCAGGGACCGGGCAGAAGCACCACCTGGAGCACCCGGCGAGCCCGGACAGGGCTGCTTTGCCGGCGCGGCGCTGACGGCCCTGCGGAGCGCGGCCCGCAGGCAGCGGCTCCCCGCCGGCCCGGCCCTGCCCGGCTCCTCGGTCCCCGCCGCGGCCGCGGAGCCCCCGGGCGGCCCGCAGGGCTGTGCCCGGCGCTGCCCGCCCTCCCCGCACACCTGCCGCCTCCCCGCGCCCGCAGCCCCTACCTGGCCGGCGCAGCAGCGGGCGGACATGCTGGCGGTGCGGGGCGGCCGAGCGCACTCGCTGCTCCCGCATGCGGAAGGGGCACGGCTGGGATGCGCTGGGCTGTGCTGTGCTGGGCAGGGCTGGGATGGGCTGTGCTGCGCTGGGCTGTGCTGGGCAGGACTGTGCTGTGCTATGATGGGCTGTGCTATGCTGGGCAGGGCTGTGCTGAGCTGGGCAGGGCTGGGCTGGGCTGGGCTGGGCTGGGCTGGGCTGGGCTGGGCTAGGCAGGGCTGTGCTGTGCGGAGCTGGGCAGCTCCGTGCGGGGAGCCGCGGGCAGAGCGGCGCCGCCTCTGCCCGGCTCGGCTCCGCGGCGCGGCTTCCGCTGTCGTCAGCCCTGGCTTTCCTAATGTGTGGAAAGCTCCTCATGTCCTACCAAGTGGATCATATGATAAATCATCATAACATAATTTGGTGTTATATTTGGGACCAAGGAAACCAGAGTTACCTTAGGGGTACAGTTAATAAAAAACAGCCACATACTTTGTTTTTAATGGTGCTCTAACAGCTGCATAGACTCAGTTAGAGATAGGGTCTCTCTCTTATCAGATTAATTCTGTCAACCAGATGGTTATTAACCCGCAAAGGACACCAGTTTGAGGACACCTGAGAGGACCCCAGCACAGTTCAGGCACTGATGTGCTGATGCTCCTGCTTTGTAGAAGCAGCAAAAGCCCCAACCTCAGATGAGGACTTCTCAAGTCAGGACTGGGGCTGGACGCTCAGAACACCTTCTCTGATTTACAGCTCCTTTCCCCAGAGGCAGGGCTGCAGAGGCAGACTCAAGAAACAGACAGGAAAGTAGTGTGGCCAGCCAATAGGCTATGGAAAGCATTGGTGTTTTTAACTTTGTTTTTAACTTTGAAACACAGTCAGCTTTCTGAAGCATGTGGTTAAGACATGGGAACACATGGATCACAGCACAGTGAGAATTCAGCAGGACTGTAATCATCCTCTATTTCTATTCCAGACTCCTTATATTATCGCAAGAAGCTGACCAGTCAGGCTTTGCTTAATTTCCATATCTGCAAAATCAACTCAAAACGTGGAGTATCTGAGGTTTAACTGAAAAAAATGAAACTGTCTTGCAAAGAGAGACTAGTGGAGGTGACATGTGGGCATGGTGCAAGAGTATGTGTGGCTGTACCACACATCAGCATGTCTGCAATAACAACAAGCATTCACTGGGTGGAGAACACCATTAATTCACTGCTCTGCACAGGTCTGTTAATGCCAGCCAGCACTCTTATCAGAAATAAATACGGTCTCTACACTGAAGAAAACAGCAGAGCTCTGTAATGGACTTTCCAATCAGTTAGAGCACCTCAGAGGCCTGGAATGTGTGCCTTGGCTTTTTGGATGAAAAATTCATCACCAGAAAGGCTTGAACTTCCCTGCTGTGTTGCTGGCAAGCATTACACAGGCTAATAGCAAAGCAATGTGCAGATGTTCCTGCATGGAAAGAACTGTCACTTTAAAACTACCCATACATTTAGAATAAAGTTTATCCATCAAATACACATTCTGAAATCAGAGGCAGCTAATCTGACTTACTGACCAGAAATCTTCAACCAGTAATTCCTGCCTCAAACTGTTCCTTTTGGCAGGGGGCCTCCTTGAAGAGATGTTAATTCTGATTTAGTGCTTTCAAGTGACAGGGAATTCACTGCATCAGTAGGGAAAGGCAAGATGCTTTGTTTTGCATAAGGAACTTTATGAACATAGACTTACAGAGATTTAATAAGTCAGGTAGAATAGGGACATGGAGTGTCACCACAGGAAGTCAGACAACCAAGGAGCACCCAGGAATGGAGTTAGAACTCTACTCTCAGTTCAGGTGCCAGGGAGCGAGGAACGAAGAAAAGTGCTCAATTAGAAGTTGTAACCATATGCCAGTTCTCAGGAAAATCCCTGTCAGAAGCCAGTTGTGCCCTGGGAACAAGCCACTTTCTTCACCTGAGTTATGTGCAGGCAGGGTGGAGTAGAACGTGAACTCCCAGGAGCACCTCGCTTTGAGTCACCTACCTTCAGGCAGCTTACAAGATACCCAGCCCATTTTCACCCACACCAGTGACCACCTGTGGCACATCAGCTTTGCTCAGGTCACCAGACAGGCATTATTACCCTTGGATCCCAACTGTGGTTTTGCTTGCATATGTTGCACCTTTACAGGTTGCACCTTTACTCATCCCCCACTCATTTCCACATGGATTATTGTTGCAGAAACAAAGGTTCCAACTGTACCCCTTCTCTGTAAGAATGCTCAAAAGATGTCAGTAGAGATGCAGAAAGATTTTTGACATAGCACAGAGAAATCAAACTTATCAGGAACTGCTTCCTCAGCGCTCACATAGCATGAACCAGCTCAGCGTATTTTAGGATAATAGTACAAATTGTGCTGTTTTGTTCACACCTTTTGAAATGAAGCTACAACTCAGAATGATGCTCCCAATGTTAAAAAATTCAAAGATTTTTATTTTTTTTAGTAATTAAAGGGTTTTGGGTTGTGTCAACTGGCAAAGTGAAGAGTACAAAAAGTCTGCATCCAATGAGAAGGAGAAATCTACCACTTGGCTGTTTTTCAGGTAAAATGAAGTATGGATTTGTTTTTCCAAATGTAAATGCAAGCAGAAAGAAAACTAAACTAGATTGTTAAATGCTGTGGTGGCCACTTACTTAAAATCAGTTAATATCTTTATAGTGTAAATTTAGACTTTGTATGCCTATTAAAATAAAGGGCATGAAATTACTTTTTAAGTAAATGTATATTTTGCTTGAAGCTTAGCAATTAGACACCAGGCAAAAATGTGGTTATGGGAAGAAGGGGAAATGTCTGTGCATGTGCATGCATATGGTCTGGAAACCACCACTCAGATTCCCAACTGGACCTCTTACAGAGCCAGCAGCCTAACTTCTGTGATGTCTGCTGCAATATTTCCTGTGGAAAAGGTATTCCAGTATAGGGAAGCATTGTGTGAAGGTGTGATCAGACAGTAAAAATAACTTATTTATCACCTTGTGTGTTACTACAAGACCATCTTCATCATGCAGTCTGGGTAGCTGCAGACCACAATAAACTCATGACTTTCTCAATTTTTTCCTAAGTATGAACCAGCACCTGGATTATGGATCACTTCTCCCTACATCCTCCTCTGCAGCCAAAGGTTTCCAGAAGCCTTTACTTCTGGGCATCTTCCAAAAGCCAGTGTATGCAGGAATCATGCCAGGAGCAGCTGGCACAGCACAGTATATCCCAGCTGTGGGCCTGACAAAAAGCAGGTGGGAATATCCCAATACTTTTTACTGTTGTGATTGGACGATCACCCTCATGACGGTGCATGGAGGTGTGGGGAGGGATACAGAGCAACTGTAACAGCAACATGAGCACCCAAGGATCTATCAGAGCAAGGCATGAGCAAGCTGCAACTACAAATCTTCAAGGTGGGATGATAATTGAGATGACAGACTGTCAGTGCACGAGAGGCCTGACACATATGTAACCGGCCCTTCCAGAACATCAGGCTGATCATAATGCTAAATAGTGGTATCTTCCACTGTATCTTTATTAATGGTTTGCAATTCACACAAGTATTTTCAAGATGATAGCAGTTACTAATTTTTAAAAAATAATCCATGCATTTAAGTATTCAAATTTTGTTAGATTCTGGTCAAATGAAAGTTACCAGACTTGAAAGGAAGCATTTCATAATGTGTAAACAGTTTAGTATTAAAACCCCCAAAGGACTAGTATTTCCAGGCAAATTCTTTAACTTTTTTTTTTTTTTTTTTGAGAAAAGGGATTAATAAAGTGCTCACTTGGTTGTTTTTTCAGGCCAGTGTTAATTTAGAGTGGATTAAGATCTGCATTGTCTACTAAGGAAATGAACCAATTAAACCTTTCTGAATAGCTTAATTTTTGTAACCAAAGCACAGAAGAGTGGTATTACACAGCTTTGCACTGAACTCTCCAGGTGCTGCATTTTAGCACCATTTCATTTTTTTCTGATCTCCCAGCCACTGGATGCAGTATAGCTTTCCCTTCCTAATCAGGGTTTTATTGTACAATGTCTCAGGTTTCTCAGTTGCGGCTAATACCATTACCTTAGAAACAAGTGACATGAACATTTAACTTGGGTGACACTAAGGAAAGGTGCTGGGAGCATAAGAGACAGCAGCATTTCCCAGCATATCTACACATTCCTTACACTCAGGTAACCAGCCAGCAGCAAGGAGTCTGGCACTGGCTGGGAAGCACTGAGTTTTACTGCAGTTAATGAGGGACAGATGGAAGAAGGGAAGTCTGCACATCCCTGAGTTACCAGATAAAATCAATATAAAGGGTTTTGTTGAAGAAGCTCTAAAAGAATGTGAAATTAAACAGGCTCATGCTGAGCAACAACCCAGTTCTTTATTCTTACAAGAAGCTTCAAGTTCACAGGATGGTGATTCTTGGAGAGACAAGCAAGCACTAGGTTAAAATCAGACAGTTTTTACCACATCTGACTATCTGCCTTATTTCTCTGTCACACACAGCCTCCAGCACTGGGGAAAACCCATCAGGTTGTAAATCAGCATTTCAACTCCTAAGTCTGACAGATTAAAATTGATTTCTACCATCACATATAAAAAATAAAGCATGGTGGCACTGTCTTCCTGCACTGTTTATTTCCTCAAAATGCTGATGTGAGAAAACTAGAGGAAGCTCCTGAACATCCAGGTAAATTTAGAGTTGTAAGAGAAAGACAGTTTTACATTTGTCAACCCAGTAGTACACTTCTTCAGAACTGCCAGATTGCAGTAAATTTATTAATTATCTGTTAGTTTTCTTTGACAAAAGCATACTTTTCCTTTTTTTAAAAAAAATTAATTCACAGATGGCAAATCCATGCAGCACAGCATAACTATTCTTTGGGGGTACCTGCCTACCAGCATGGCTTGAAGTGGAGGTTACCCAAAATCAAAGCACACAGATCAGAACCTGTTGTTAAAGTGAGCTTAACATATCTGTCAGTGCCAAAGGAATAAACCTCTTGTGGTAGGCTATAAACCAAGTTACACTAATGCTTTCTATTTAGGAGTGAATTGCCTCCTCCTTCCTTCTCTGCACATCATTCTGTTCATCATAGTAATGAATAATGTTACTATGAAGGTTTGTAGGCACAATTAAAGCCAACAGCACTAGAAGAAATGGTCACAACACTGATGGCCTCTGTGCTGACTACACATCAAGCCTCTCAGAAAATCCTCATACACGACTTTCCAGCCTGTGGATTTGATTCTCTGAAGGAAAAGAGAATACCCTCCTTGACCCAACACCCTGTACTTTTATTTGAAAGGGTAAGAGTTTCTAAAAATAAATAGAAATTTTCTGAATAAGTTTCTCACAAATAGAAGAAAAATAGAAAATACTAGAACTGTACACAGAGATATGATGCTAGTTCAACAGCATCAAAGCTGGAATTTTATTCTAACCTCTATATGGGGAAGCTTGAAAATGAGAAACTGGCATTATGTGACAAAAAGTTTGGCCAGGTGGAGTTCCCAAACTTCTGGAGTCTTCCTGGTAGTGGTGGGCTACAGGAGCAATGAGCCTGATTCCCAGGAGGTCTTTGGGAAGATTAGGATCAACAAAAGTTCTCCTAGGCAGTGCTGTATTTTGGAGCAAAAAGAGACTGCAACCATGCAAGTCTTTTCCCCAGCCTCTCACACTACTGAGTATCAGCAACGTGCTATGTCAAAATAGAGCCTGCCAAAAGTGTTCAAAGCACTCCATCTAGTTCTCTGAAAAGTTTTTCTGTCTCAGCCTTACAAACTATATGCAGACCTATCCCTGGTTTATCCTGTAATTTTATTACAGCTTTATAGAGAGAACAGCTCAACTCAGAGACCAAGCTGACACAGCTGAGTTTAAAATGCAACAGAGGCATTAAAAGAAAAGAAGGCCCAACTATAGCCTCTTTTGTAAGGATTCCTTCCTTCTCTCAGAGTACTAATGGGTCACAGGTGAAACCTGCTCTGTAAAGGAATTATTACACTGGAGCACAGGACACATAAACATTTGTGCATTAGAAGAAATGGCTGAATTAAATGAGCAGGGTATATGCAGTAATTCAACAGAATAAGAACAGTAACAAAAGCCAAGAAGACAGGTAAAAGCAAAGTACTGGCAGTGCTGCCTGGAGTGCATCAAGGCCATATCATGCAGAAAAGCACATCAAAAAATGCAAAGCAACAACATGTTACAACTCAATCTGGCTCTGAGCCTTCTTTGTCAAAACAAAAAGGCTGCAGGGAACATGCAGTGTTGGCATCAAATCAAGAACCAAGGAGACAGATGAGAATGTGAGAGCTAGCAATCCTTGTTCTCCATGCAACCACAACTAATCCTGGTGTCTGTGAAAAAATGAACTCAGTTTTGTTTAAAACCGAGAGCACATTCCCTTTCTGTCTTATATGCTCATACAATGCGTTTTGCTATGTTTATTGTGGTAGTAAAAGGAAGAAGAAAACAAAGTTCTAATTAAATTATATAAACAATAATAGTAGAACATACAGAAGTCACTAAAATTCCATCAGATCTCGAGGTAAAAGCCATCATGTTTGCAAAGAGGAGTACTAACCTTTCAGGAAGAAAGAACAGTAATGCGTAATAACAAGACAGTAAGGGCAGAAGAACTATCTCAACCTAAAAGAGAAGGCATTTAGATTACATTCCTGTTTGCTCAGGTGTACCAATTAGACTTTTGAACAAGCATACACATCGCAGGCTCAAACCATCCTTCATTGTTGTGGTTCTAAACAAAAGCCAAACAGACTGCAGCAGCTGTATATTCAACCATTTGGCATGATAAGAAACAGATTGTCAGTGCTGAAGCATGATTACCATGATATAAAGCTTGAAAACTAACCAACTCACAAATTAAACAATATTTAATGGCTAATTGCACGATTGCATATAATGTTATATTCACCACAAGTCCCATAGATTTCCTCCAACATTCTGACCTACATCACAAAAGTTAAACTATTCAAAAGCTTGAGATCAAGAAAAAATTTTGCGCTGCACCTATCTCTGATCTTACCATACTCTACAAGGTACATACATCTTATCTATGCACAACACCATCATTCAGAGCAAGGTAATTTTAGCCCCGGCACAGGCAGCTTCATTCAGGAACTCATCTGAAAACAACTTACTGTACACTCTAGTGGTATAGAACAGGCCCCGACCATCCATGTAGATTACAGTATGTCAAATGAATTGCTGTGTAGGAGCTGGAAAGAAACAGGTCCTGAACTTGTATTATATAAGCATTGTTATTTTTGAACATCTGCTGTGGCAAACATGTGACTTGAAAGACACAAGACAATAGCCTTGGTCACAAAATACCCTCTTCATTCTAATCCTGCTCTTACACAGCACACAGCAACTGTGACTACCCAATACCTGCTATGCAACTTTTGCCAATAAGAGCTTAGGATTGCTACTGGTTCTTCTGGAAAAAGTTTCCTTCAGGGAAAGGTATTGTTTAGAGAGATCAAGCATTGTACAAAGAATGGTGTTGTTCTCAAAGCAGAACTGACAGAATACTTAAAATTGTCACTGCCATACAAGCTTTATCTGTTATACCCAACAGAGGGACTCTTGAAAAATGCAGTATTTGTTTTAGGTGCTGAAGGTTTCCACATTTTGAAGACCAGTCAGAATGCTACCCTAGAAAAGTTCAATGCAAAAACATTTACAGTACTCTTAACTACCTCTTTCCTATTCAAATTAACATATGCCTATGAGAAATAGGACTGTAGTTGGCCCCCAGCCAACAAGAATGATGATGTTTGATTACACAGACAATAAAAACAGCTGTAACTACTGTTAATGGATAAACATTTTCTCTACACTGTTAATTAAACCTTAGGAAATTTGTTTCCTTTACAACTGCCAACAACAAATACAGAACACAGTAGGGTACCGGAGCAATAGTGACTCTCCCTTACAAAGCCACCATACTTCACATTGGCTTAAGGCAGGAGTTAGATGAAGGAACACACAAGGAAAAAAGATAGTTGCTGTTCCTATACAAGTCTCAAAGTCTTGCACTAATACACTTGCCACAAAAGTTAGAAAATGGAACACTGAAAGTGGTTCACAGGAAAGAAATGACAACAGGTCACCAGGTGTCTCTGAGATCCACTGCACAACAGCTGCGGGCACACAGTTAAACTGTATTAACAGCATCTATGGGCTTGTTTCTCTCCACTGAAGAAATCTGGTTACCCAGCAGCCACTTTGCAACCCCACCACACTGGAATTCAGGCAAAGCTGAGTCCAGTAACTGCACTATGAATTGTTCAACAGCCACAGATTGGCAGGACTAGTACAGTTTTCCCAGCTGGATATCCCTCCATCTCTTACTGCAATCTTTGATGCTGTGAAGGAAGCTATTTAAATATTCTCACATAATTTCTCCTGGTGGACTGGAATCTGGAAAATAAAAAAACAACAACAACAAAAAACCCAAAACACCAAACAATTCACATTTGGTATGTGCATCATATTGTTTTCAAGGCAGTGGAGGTCCTTGTCGAGTCTTAATGCATGACTGTTGAGAGAGCATATGTGAACTCATTTATTAATACTTGAGCTTATTATCTGGAACCAAAAATTATCGTGCCCTTTCCTTACAGTAATACATTTTTATTATAGAGCTGTAAGACAGTCATGTACATCATTATAGAGCTGTAAGACAGTCATGTACATCTAAGCTCCAGGTAAGATGGGTGTTACTTTAGTTTTCCTCCTAACAGTGTACATCTGTACAGGATAGCATGTGATTTAGCACAGAGGTTCTGCAAAATTAGTCTGTGTAAATCTATAGCCTGAAAGCAGTTTTGACAGTTATTACCTCAAAGCACAAGTCTAAGTAACACAACAGCAAACCAGATAAAGGAATCTTCTTGGGTGTTTTTTTCTCAAAAACAATTTTATTGCAAAAAGAAGAGTTAATGAAACCTTTGTTTCAGTAAGGAAATATTAAAATCATATTTTACATGTACAAATATTACAAAATAACCATACAGTGACTATTACAGCGTTTTATCAGTGGTTGGGACTTGGGTCATTTTCACTCATTTTCATCCACCATCCACAGCAATCAAAAAATCAGTTTTTTTGGTAATCCTGAAAAATGTAAATCACATTGTTAGCAAAGTAAAGGGATCCATCCCCCTCCTCAAGGTTTGAAGCTATTCTTGAGATATAGCTACTCTGTACTGCTTAATGTTGCTTACTAAAGTGGCAGTACATGATGACTTCTAATGAATCTCAGACTGATAGAATCAAAGCCCACTTAAATCAGCGTGACTCATGAGTCACAAATTCTGTAATTAAGTATTAATTACATACAGGATACATGTAAATATTTTTTGTTGTTGATATAAAAAGCTAACCAGTCAACTGTTGGTATCAAAAGTTAACCAGTTTGAAACCTAACCAAAGCAAGCTGTTCTCAGGCTTAATCCCGTCCCACCACACTAACACTCTTAGTTTTTCTTACATGCTGTCAGACCTGGGACAAATTCTAAACTTCAAAAGGAGTAGAATTTTTTTTTTTTAACAAACTAAGGCAGAAACAAACTGATATTAGATAGACTATGCTGCATTAACTCAGGAAAAAGTTTAGTGTATCTACAGCTCCGTTGAAATGCAGATTAATAGGACTAGAAATTGGTGTTCTGGGGAAGCAGTGCTGCTTTTGGTTAAAGTGCCAGAGTGGAGATGGCCAGTGATGTCATCACAGCATCAGTGTCTCCCCATACCTCACTGATCAGAAATAAGTGGCAGCAGCAGACAGAAATATGCATGCTTAATACACTGCACAGGCAGTCATCCATCTAGTGACAGTTTTCCCTTGACAACAGAGGCTGTTTTCTGAAAAGTGCCTAAGTTTGGTGAACACACTCCACAGGCTACAGGGTTTTGTTGCTGTGGAAAAGCAGTACATGTGGGGATGGCAGGAATCTTTCTCCTGGCAGCCAGCTTGTGGTGCCATATTTTACAAAAGGGTACCCATCTGTAATCACTCAGTCTTTTCTGCCAAGTTCCAGAGTGCTACCTCAGCAAGGCTAGGGGAGAAAAATGTAATTTGCAGGATGCAAGGGCAGGCCAGTCTAAGAATTTCAGGGAATGCAACTTATTTTTCTTTGATATTACTTTTGCACATTTCCACCTTCAGTAGCAGTAAAAACATGACATACTTCAAATTTTTATTTAAATAAAGACTATAGGATTATTCTTCCAAACCATTATTCAGATTTTAGAATTAGATGTAAGAATTGCCATGTAAGGATGGCAAAACAAAATTCAGGGCAGCAGATTTCCGAGCTCTAACATTGACTCTGTCTTTTAATGTTTGTTGGCACTAGAGGATCTATCTTTGAGACCTAGTTCTGTCAGATGACCTAAGGCAGTAACAAAACATAATAGAAAATCCATATCAAAAAATCCATTATGTTTCCGTTTCCACTTAGTAGAAATGATACTGCTTCTTATACTGATACTTAGGCATCTCAGAAAGTAATATTGACTTCCTAAATGTCTCATTTATAGCCAATTTCAAAACTCCTAGCATTTAATACATAACCCTGATTTCCTCTTGTTGAAGATGAAACTTTTGCAAAGACATTAAAGCAATTATTTTTCTAGTTTGATACAGCTCTGGAAACTCTGCCCATTATCAAATGCAAGAATTCAAATAGTTAAGTCACAGAAACCAAAGAAGCATTTTTTTTTTCCTGAACTTCAGTTAACAAGCCTATTTTAGGGCATATACTCCAGAACACTAATCACAAACCCTCAAACAACCTTTGCAAAAGTCACTAGAAAGCTTAAATTAATTGCCTAAGCTACCATAACTTGACAAGTTACCACCTATCGGTTGACTGATAGTACCAGGGTCAGCAAACTGTGCGAGTAGTCAGGTGATTAAATTTTACTTTGAGATTGAAATTTTAAGGTAGCGTACCTGATGCATTTTAATTCTAATTTTATACAGACTTAGAAACAACCAAAGTGCCTATAAAGTAAGTTTAGCCCTAATAATTTGGCTGTCTCTCTGAACTCAAAGAGGAAATATACTTTTAGTGACGCATCTCCATTACAAAAAGTATCACTCTTGTATTAAAACTGAGTCTCATACTAGCAATAACAAAATGGCTGATGGCAACCTGACAGCTGCTGTCGAGCATAGTCCAGCTGTTAAGAAGATCAGCTCCAAATTTCAGAACCAATATTTGCCTCTCTAGTAAAAAGTCTGAGCATTTTTCTTGCCACAGAGATACAAAATATATGCTGTTTGAAGAAGACTGGAGGAGGGTCACAAATATGCCTAATGTTCCTTACCCAGAATGGTCTAACAGTTAATTTGCTTACATTATGAGAAAGAGAGCAGAAATCTCTCTTCTGAATCTGATCTACATTGTCCAGTCTGTCACTTCACAGAATAACACACTGTGTTTTAGACCCTCTCACTCTTCTCCTTTTTATGTTTTGCTTTGTTTAGTTTTAAGTGGCGTGAAGATAAATTACTTCCACCTCATTAAGATGTCTCAGGGAAAAAAATAAGGCTCATCATAATAGCCTATAATTTACTTGGCAGTATCATGCTCCATTAGAGAAATCCATGGAATTCAATATTTCTTCTAACAAATAGATTCCTAAGCATCATAGAAGCGCCTTTTTTTGTACTAATTTTGTTAGAACACAGAACTAAGTCATTCTTACTCCAAAGCATTTATCCTAAACCACAAATCACTGAAGGGCTTCAATTGATGCTGGTGTGCAGGGAACTAGTACATTCATAGATTTTTTGTTTTCAAACACTCAAAGTTTCCCATTCTTTCTGATCATGTAGCTCCTATTTTAAACCCAGAAATATTAAGAGGTTACCTTGATCTATTCCTTCTGTAATTTTTCTTTTTAAATTTAGAAGTGCATTTTGTGGCTCCTTTACAGCTTCTGCAGGACAGTTGGGTCTTGGCAGCTGATTTCCTGGAGTGGGTCCTGGACGGTTACTAAAATACTTCTGTTTCAATGCCTTAATAGTAATGGAAGAAAAATTACCAAGTAATTAGCATTAAGTGTCAGAACACCATTTATAATGAGGTTATAATGAAATAAAGCACTTGCCACTGGGATTTGAAAACTACTTGGACATCTTTATACTAGAAGGTGGCCTTGAGGCAAATCTAGATTGTGTTCTCAATTACTATCCACCCAACTTGGATTTGTAAAGCAAGAGATAGTTGTATACTGTACTAGTTGTGTTACTAGTGCTCTAGTGCTCAGACCTTCTAGCAGAACTCTAGACTATTTTGCAAGAGGTCTTGTATGAGCATTTTCTAGCTCTGAAGAGCACACATTCTGAATAGACAGATGAAACAAGAGGATAATGATTAAAATAGGGATAAAAAAAATTAAAGGAATATATCCCAAGTCTTGATCATATTTAGGACCTAGACACCAGCTGTTTTGCTAGCTTTTAAGATGGGTCTTCCACCACATTTCAACTGTGCTGTTTCCATCCTGTAAACTACAAGAAAGGTATCATTTGTATCAGAGCAGAAGCCAAACGCAAGGAAGCAAGGTTGATTTCATATAGTGGAATTACACACCCTATTTTAAATTTTAGGAACTTCACAGCTTTCATGAAGTGCAGTTAACAAAAAGTGGCTAAGCAGTCTCTGAGGTAATCACTACTCCTGTTAATGCCAGCTACATGATATTCAATGCCAGCTGTAAATCAAACCAATATGGTAAGCACAAGTTTTGTTTCCTGTCTCAAACTGTGGTGTTGTCAATAAAAGGTTCAGACTAGGAAAACACTACATATTCAAAATTCAAGTAACTGTCCTACAATATGACCCGAAAAATTACTTCTTCTGTAAGAACTAGGACTGAGGTGTCCCAAGCACAGCAGAACTAATTATTTGAAAATCTATAGTGAATGTTCTTAAAGATGGTGGCCAAAAAAGTCTCTGCAAAAGTCTTCTAGTAAAAAGATATGTGATATCTGCACTAATCCCCTAGTCTGATATCTGCCTTGCCTAATGAGCAATGAGGGAGCCATGGCCTTAAGGGGACAGGTCTGTTTCTTGCATGCCTTCCTAACAGCATAAAGTGACAGAAACACACTTTTCAAACCTCCAACTGGTGTCTCTTCCTCATTAATCACTATTATGAACTAGAAAATTCTGCAAGATTTTCCTTCAAAGTCCTTTATCATTCCCCATCTGGGAGTCATGAAATTGAAAGTATAATGGAAAAGGATATTTAAATCAGCATGACAGTCTAAATCACCACAGAATTTTCTGTTAAAGTATCATAAAAGTTTAAATGAAATTGAAGAGACTGGGTATTAAGACTATATTAAGACTTGATCTACAAACTTTAGGTGACTGAATTTTGAACATCAAATATGACTGTCTGAAGGCCATGACTCAAACGCCTTTTAGTTGTCTACCTTTGCTCTAAACTGGAAAACGAGATGATCAGTTAACATTATCCATGCTCCTCCTCTCTCTATAAAACACTGGAATTATGTTTCTAGTAATTTATGCGATGTTTCATTTCAAACCTGGCTTAGAAACACACTTATCTGATAGCAACAGTAGGTTAATGGACATTAGGACATAACCCAAATGTACTATACCTGAGTAGCTGTAACCCTAGTACAAGGATTAAATGTGAATAAGCCTTGAAGAAGACTGAGCAGATCATCACCAGCTGCACTGAAGATATGTTGAAGTGGCATTCCAGGGAAAGATTTAAATGTGACATAATCTGGAAGACTCATCATCCCCTACAAAAACCAAAAATGGAAAGTATATTTTTCATTTAAGAGTTCAGCTTTTCACTGAAAGGGAACTTCATATGGTTGTCTTTCAGCAGAAGCAAATAATCTTTCAAAACACCTTGCTAATACTTGACCATTAAAATAAAATAAATATAGGAATAGTAGGTCATAAAGACTTTTTTTTTAAGTAACTATTGCAGTTGTTTCACACTTTCCCCTTCCAAATGATCAGTCATTCCCTTGCTTGAGGGGTGACCAGTCCAAAACAAAAAATTAACAAAGAAACAAAGTATGAAAAAACCTTAGAATGGATGCAGACAAACGAAATAAAACTTCCTTTTGTGATTTGACATGGTGGGAGGAAAAATACTAACAAAAGGGCAGTCTCTCCCCAAGTTAATAAATTTAGCTGCATTTTGAGCTGCTTTTGAAATGCACAACTGGAACTTTATACAGGCTATGGAAGAAGGGAAGGAAAATACGCAGCAAGCAGTTAAACAAAAGATAAACTGCGTACTTTTTACTCCTGTAGGTATGAAATCAATCGCATTGTAGTCAAATTCTAGCAAAAAGATGATCTCATAAAACACTACTGAAATATTACACTTAGAGAATTCTTAAGTATTTTAAACCTCTAGCCATCACATTTCAGTAAGTTTGTCCAAGCAAAATAAAATATTCATCCTAAAGTGAAAAATGTGCTCAATCAGTCATAATTTTGACAGTAAACGTTTCAATGCATGGGCTTGTAAATGAACTTGGGGATGCATAATCTCTGCCAATATTGGCATAATAGCCAATTTTCTATTTTCTCTTTTCCCCATCCAGATGTGAACTCTTCCTCTCCAAAGAATGCAGAAATATCACTGCAAAAACCTCCCCACAATTCATTAGAATCCCAGAGCAACAGCAGAATTGTGTGGGGCTAGCACTGCCTCACACAGTATTTCTCCATATGGCTACAGCTCCACTTCGTTATCACATGCGATAGCAGTCCAGCACAATTTACACAAAGGAAAAGCAGCCCGGAGAGGAAGCTGAGGTTAACAAGCACAGCAATGGTGTCCACAGCTCAACAACAAAAGACAACAGTCTGATCAGGGAATTCAGGACTCCCTGTGCCTGTCAGCTTGTCCAAGTTGCTCATCAGAAGTTGTGCTCCATTTCCTGTTAGTCTGCCTCATAACAGTAATTAGGTAGCTCACTGCGTGCCCTGACAGTAAGTTTGGCCTGGTATTACTGAATTTATTGTCATCTCAGAGATAACTGTACTACTAATTTGTATTTGTTATAGTACCATTCCTGAGATAAAACTGTTCATCTCTAAAGCTGTTGGTCTGGTGCTATTTACTGTATTCCAAACTATAAGTTAGCTTGGCCAACTTAGGTCTCTATAAATAGTGCCTACTTCTGAAAGTGATGAAAGCCTTACAGGCCAAAGCACAATTAATCAAACATGCATCTCAAAAACATTAAGCAACAATAATTTCACACCAGTAGCTGTGGAAGATTGGACTCACACAGAAAGGTAACCATAAACCATTGTTACTGTTGCTATTGACCAGAGGTTTGTCAATAGAAACAACAAATCTCAGCTCCTTTGTGAGATGAGGCTGCTGCCTTCTAAAAATCTACCCAAGTATTCTGGTATAACCTTTTGTTTAATTTCAAAAGTTAAAATAGAGAGTAACAAGTGAAACTAATGTCAGTCTGTTAAACAAAAGGACTCACAGGCCACTGTTCTTCTGTTGGAGTGCCCAGTGTTTCAAATATCCTTGTCAGCTGGTCAAGATCAGAGTCTCCAGGCAAAAAAGGAACCTAGAAGGCAACAGCATTTGATTTAATTAATTTCTGAACTTCAGTTTTAGAGAGGAGCTTTGAATGACCCCTCACCATTGCAGGGCAAAACACCTCTGTATATAATTTCCCCACAAACAGCTACATTGAATATTGAGGCATTCTAGTGATGTCCAAAAAGATACTGAAGGTTTCTTGAACCTAGGCTTCATATCATTGACTTGACACAAGGGACTTAAACATAAGATTACATCACAATCACATTAATGTCAAATAACTAAACACAGGAAAGATTTTGAATCTTGAATGTCAGTTTAAAGTCAGTTCGTAACAGTGATTCTTCCATCATCTGTTCCCTGAAGTTGGCTTTTATATATATTCAAAACATTTAAAGTGAATTGTAACTGGATTACACAACAGACTAATTAAATGAGATGAAAGCATGAGGGAGAATAGAGACACACTGGGATAGAAAACTGTCTGATCAGTGTCACAAGTTATTTAAACTAAACAGAAGACTGAAAAGGGGATATCTGCCCAGTTCAGCTCGTATGTTGCACATCTGGCAGAAAACGCAAGTAAAAAGAAACTTCATAACCAAAGTACATTTATAAAGAATTAGGGGCAGTGTTTAACTAAGTAGCACAGAAATACTGTAACTAACATCCCGCACTAAATTTTGGCATCATGAAAGCCCCTCAAACTGCTTTCATAAAGCTCACAGAAGTTGCATTGTTCTGGAAAAAGACAGATACATTTAAAACCATCACAGTGATAAAACTGAACCATAACACATTTTCTACTTTATGAGAAATCAAAGAAACAACTGAATTCAACAATTTGTTTTCTGACTTTGCTTAAATTTAATCATTTTAGTAAGCCTAATGAATATTTATACACACATCACTAGTGTTGATTAAACAGCCAGTGTATATTTCCATGCCTGAATTGCTAACCAAATCATACCAGCATACCTGTTCGGTGTGGCAAACCAAAACAAAGGATTTTTTTCAAGGTGTTTTCACACAGACCAGTTCCCCAGTCTGTTTATGACTTGGCCACAAAAGCAAACTATGGTGCAGAAACCAAGCAGAAGCCCCTTAGTCATGGAAGATAAATGATACTGCAGGCTGTGCCTGTGCCCCTGCCCTCCCACTCATCCCCTTACACTTTCATCTCTTCTCCAAAGAGCTGTATAATAAAAATTTTAGTTCAGTAAAACATACTTAAGGACCATGACCACTGTGTACCATACCGAGAAGTGCCATAGGGTTATCATGATGTTAACTTTCAACTTCATTCCATTATTGTCAATTAACAACAGTTTAAAAAAACATCGGTCTTCTGTTTGTTATCAATGAACTCACGATTAAGATACTGGTGATTATAATTTGCAGTTATTGAGGAACAATGTATAAGGGATCAGTGTATGCACATATCCAGGACGTCACATTTCTAGAAGACTAGTGAATGTAAATTCATAGAAGTTTGTGTGGAAGTGTAACACTCACAGGACTGGAAGAGTTACCAACAACATCTCCCAAGGCAAGACTGCTACAGTTTGTTAAAACTTTTTTACTCAACTGTTTTAAAATACTCCCAATACTTATGATGCTGATGGAACCTCAGTCTATTCCAAAACTTCACTGTTGTTAAAGTTAACAAGGTTTGGAAACTTTCTTCTAGCGTGTCTCCACCTGCCGCTGATAGTGGGAGAGAAGCAGCCACCCACATAACAAGCTGTAATGCACCAAAGAGCAAGTACAAAATGCTTACACTTGAAGACTTACCCTGAGGAGCAATTCAGCTAAAATACAACCAACAGCCCACATATCAACGCCAACACCATACATTCTAGCTCCAAACAATAGTTCTGGGGCTCGGTACCACCTGAAAAGAAAACACATTTTTGGAAAATGACCCAGCTTTGCTCATCTCAAATACTGTATATTGTAGCAATGCAGATACTAAAGAGAGGATACTGCTTCTGCCTATATGCTTTTCAGACACTGAAGAGCTGTAGTCTACCCTGCAAAGGGTTTTGTTGAAGAAAGACTGAACAAATCTGTCTATTTCTCACCATAGGGTCAAATACAACCACAAATTAACCGCAGTTTCAATTGAGCTGATTAAAAGCGATAGAACTGCAGACACCCAAAGGAAAAAAGCTTTTAACAGGCAGGCCTGCATGTTATAAAGCAAAATTTTCTTAAAATTTTATGTTGAAGGAATGATAGCAAGACCGAATTCCTTCCAGCTTTCAAAAATCTCCGTATCAACAGACTTAGAGGCTAGTTTTATGCAAGATGAGTCTTGTTACTTAAAACAGCTACTTAACAGTGCCTAAGAACAAATCAGGTTTATGCAATGACCTGATACACACTGCGTTTGAAACTACTGTAGCATTTCTGCCTTTTGAACAAAAATGTTAAAACAAACCAGCTTTGCCTGAATAGTTTTAACACCACTGCAATCAAAACGGAACACACTGCATGTTTTGCAGCCCTGCTTTTAAAGCATACCTTAAAAAAGCATGCCTTAAAAATATTAATGAATACTTTAATTAGTCCAAGTGTTTGTCTCGTAATAGGTAACCTGACTAGCTACAAAAATGGTTCTAGGTCTTGTGATTAACACAAAGTAGCAACTGTCCTGCTTCAAAAGAGAGGCTTATAGGAAGATACATATTATTTCCATGCATTTCAAAAGAGTATCATAGCAAAGAGCAACCCCTAGGGATGCGTATTCTAGCAGTTCTTAAGGAGACTTTGTTAAACAATGTTTCCTTGTGTGGTCTTTATGAGGCTCTTGCCACACACTATGAGATGCCACTCTTTGAATAGGTGGATTTGACAAGACATATTTCAAGAAACACCTACAAATAATCTCTGTATAACAAACGAAATAGAATGTCTTACCTTGTTACTACCTGGTGTGTATAAACTCTATTTGGGCTTCCAAAAGATTTTGCCAAGCCAAAGTCAGCTAATTTTAAAACCCCATTTTCATCTATCAACAAGT
>JAWWLT010000092.1:50970535-50986883 GCA_035040995.1 Premnoplex brunnescens
CAAGTGGCTGCCCCCACTTGAGAAAAGGGAAAGAGAGAGAAAAGGGAAGGAGAAAGGGAAACGTGAGCGCTCCCATAGCCCTCCCCGCCAAGTAGAGACCGGGGTGAGCGGAGGAACTGATGAGGCTGCCTTGCTGCACCTCTCTGCCCGCCGAGTCGAACAAGAGGGAAAGGGACGGAGGGAGCAGGGGACGGAAGGGCCGTGCGGCTGCCTCCCCCCGAACCAGGACGACATCCCGCTCCGCACCCCTGCCCGCTCCACTCTGTGCCCGCTCCGCTCAGGCACGTACCTGGGTGGCCCTTGTGGCCATGGCGGAGCGGCGGGACCGCACGGACGGCACTCGACGAGACGGGACGGACGGAGCTCCGGTAGGATAGGACTAACAGACAGCGACAGGACGAGACGGACGGAGCCCCGGTAGGATGGGACAGACAGACAGCGACAGGATGAGACGGACGGAGCCCCGGTAGGATCCGATGGACGGAGCTGGCGCGGCCGCCGCGCAATTAAAGCTGCCACGGCCGCGGCTGATTGGCCGGCGCCGCCCCGCCCGCTTTGGCGGGTCCGCTCGCGGTCGCCGTGGGAAAGCCAAGGTGCAGAACGCAAAACATTACTGAAAAACATCAGCTTTTTCACCGCTGTGTACACACATGCTGCTTGCTGCTGGACGTAACGTTTTTTTCTTTAAGCATTTTTAATAGTTCAAAGTGATTTGTTGCAACTCTCTGCGTGCAAGTGACTGACCGACCCGCTCTCGGCATTTAATATAGAAACCAACTGGCCTACATCTGATTTGAAAACCTGCCCTTACAGCACCGTTCCACCAGATCTTGTGGGGAAACTTGACACCTTGTTTAGAGGGTTATTGCCAGATTAAACAAATTTATGATAACTATTATAAGACAGACAAAGTTTATTGCATTGCCTTCCTGCCAGGGCAGCCAGGAAAAACACTGTGCATGTGGGTTGGGGAACATACAAACACCTGCCGAATGCAAGCTAGGATGCAGGTTTGCACTTGCCTGTGAAGTATTCAGGTATGAGCTAATCTTCACTGCCATGATCATCGTCCCAGCCACCTTGATTTGTTTTGGGTTCTGCTGCTAGCAGCTGATGTATAAAATCAGCATTTGCTCAGAGGAAGCTGTGGCAAGCACACAAGCTTCTCAATTATGCCAACCTAATATTTGAAAAGATAGGATCACCTCCCCCTCCTGCCCGTTTTCATCTATACCAGTCACAATGGGGTTTAGTGAAACACTATCAAGTCTAGTACAATCCCCCTCAAAACAGGAGTGGCACACGTAAATATTAACTGAAGCTTTTTGTTTGAGAATGGTTTTCAAAACCAAAAGATCCACCCTACTTACAAGCTGAGCATAACTGTAACACTGCTATTCAAATGACAAGCCTTCTGGAGGAGGCAAGATGAAGAAACCACTGCCAAATGCATAAAATGGGCAGAAAACAGGATCCAGCTTTGAGAAGGCTGCTGGCTCTGTAGCACTGCCCTGAGAAATGAGTGACTGTGATTTGTGCAGTCAATTATCATCATTCAACACAAATGCATTCACAACTTCTCAAAACTTTCTGACCATAGTTTTTAAAGTCAGTCTTGTACTGTAGATGGCGTTTCAACCCATCAAAAAGGAACAAACTCACTTAAGATTTACAAAACAAACCACTCAGTTTGCATAAACAGTCCCAATCACAAGAGAAACAGAATCCCTCAAGGACATTTCAACCTGCATTCCTGGTAAATCTGATCTGATTATATAGTTCCTACATCACTCTGTCCTCCAATTCCACCAACATCAAGTATGTTCATATTATAATGGTACTCAGAAATCACTGAATACCGGAAACAAACAAGCAATATGACAAAATAATACTGCCATGATACAGGGAATGATGAAGGATGTATTCATTCTTGCTAACATTTTTGATTTGTTGAATTCCACGGAAAATATTTAAGGGTTGCAGACAAGCAGAAAAGGAGGCATAGGAAGCCTGTGAACAGAAGAAAGGATAACTACCTCTGAAGAAGTATGTTACCCGGTGGCAGGAGTTCACTAAAGACACAGATTTGTTTTCTTCCCAGTATCAAGACAACACACATAATTCTTTCTCAAATGCACTCTTTCACTTTCAAGTTAAGAAGTCTCAATTTACTGTTCATTTCAGCAACTTGTCAAATCCCAGACTAGTGTCAGACTTTAGCATTCTAAACCTGGACTATGTGCTTGGGAAATACACAAAAGTATAGCTGGCTATAGTACTCCTACAGCTGTGTCATGGTATTACTTAAAAAATCAAGTAAAGGACAGGATAATGTATCTTGGCAGGGGAAGTTTAGCTGAGTGCTAGGATGCTGTTTGTTTAGTCACTTTTAGACTTCAAACTCTTGCATTTGCAGTTATTAATACAAAAAAGTACAAAGATTTATTTTACAGAGTGCTTTGAATTACGATTTGGAGTCTTCCCAGGAAAGAGGAAAGTGTCTTCATTTTTCTCCTCCTCCCAATTTCTCACTGTTAACTTGTGGCTTCCTCTTCTTAAAAAACTAATTTGATACAAATGTAAAATGGTAACATCTATTTGCTCTGGTGCATTAAGTTTAGAAATCAGATTTGTATGCCTAGACATAATATAAAAACTGTACTCTTCTATTATCTAACACAGTATGCAAAATAAATGACTTCATGATTTTTACTCCCCATAATAAACATGTTTTTTTTTCATTCAAAGAGTCTTTAAGCTATCCTTGAAAGAAAGAAAAATATTTTCCAGTTGATCATGTTTGCATTCCTATATAATCTATTCCCATTTCCCACTGCTAACAAATTGCAATCCCAATGTTCCACACTTAAGGGAAAGTATGGAATATATTCAGTGCTCATCTACAAGTTGCAAGACTTCTGTTTAATAAACACCGAGTACAGTATTTAAAATTTCAATTATTTTCACATATGCAGCAAGTACTCAAGTCCTTATTTCCTTTATAAAAGCATCTTGATTCAATTAATAAAGACAGTACACTTAAAAAAATTCAAATATATAGTACATTTGTTTCTGTACATGTATGTGCAAGATCTCCTGGCAAAAATACAAATACGGAATCTAACAGCTTCACCATTTGCACCTCCTTTGGCGAACACAACTTTGTATCACATGATGTAAGTACCATCTTTGTAGTATTTCATGGATTCTAGTTGCTGAGTCATTGCAAGAACATCCTGAAATCCTGTACTGAGTCCAGACATGTGTTGAAAATAGGCTTCCTTCTCCACCTGGACAGTTAAGTTGTTTACACCAGCATCTTTCAGAATTGCTGTGACCTAAACAGAACAGTCTGATTAACATGAGCATTACCCTTCATATGCATCTCACAGTAACTTGCAGTATTCTGGCTCTGAAATGCTGAAGAGGCAAAAAAACCCCTATCATAACCATTACTTCAGCAAAGCCTTTGACACTGTCTCCCATAACATGCTTCTGGAAAAGCTGGCAGCCCACGTCTTGGACAGCTGCACTCTCTAATGCGTCAAGAACTGGCTGGATGGTCGGGCCCAGAGAGTGCTGGTGAACAGAGCTGCATCCAGTTGTCAGCTGGTCACCAGTGGTGTCCCCAGGAGTCAGTGTTGGGCCCAGTCCTGTTTAGTATCTTTATTGATGATCTGGATGAGAGGATTGAGTCCACCATCATTCAATCTGCAGATGACACCAAGTTGTGGGGGGGAGTGCTGGTCTGCTGGAAGGAAGGATGGCTCTGGAGAGGGACCTGGACAGGCTAGATACATGGGCCAAATCCCATGGGTTGAGTTCAACAAGACCAAGTGCTAGGTCCTGCACATTGGCCACAACAACCCCATGGAGTGCTACAGGCTGGGGACAGAGTGGCTGGAGAGCAGCCAGGCAGAAAGGGACCTGGGGGTTTGGACTGACAGGAGGCTGAACATGAGCCAGCAGAGTGCCCAGGTGGCCAGGAAAGCCAATGGCATCCTGGCCTGTGTCAGGAATAGTGTGGCCAGCAGGACCAGGGAAGTGATTCTTCCCCTGTACTCAGCACTGGTGAAGCTGAGTACCTTGAGTGCTGTGTCCTGCTCTGGCCCCTCAGTTCAGGAAGGACATTGAGGTGCTGGAGCGGGTCCAGAGAAGGGCAATGAGGCTGATGAAGGAACTGGAGCACAAGTGCTATGAGGAGAGGCTGAGGGAACTGGGGTTGTTCAGCCTGGAGAAGAGAAGGCTCAGGGAGGATCTTATCATTCTTTACAACTAACTGAAAGGAAGTGATAGCCCGATGGGGATTGGTCTCTTCTCCCAGGCAACCAGCAGTAGGACAAGACAGCAGTTTTAAGCTGCAATGAGGGAGCCGTAGGTTTGAAATGAGAAAGAAGTTCTCTACAGAGAGAGTGACTGGGCATTGGAATGAGCTGCCCAGAGAAGTGGTAGAGTTTCTGGAGGTATTTAAAAAGAGACTGGATGTGGCACTTAGTGCTACAGTCTAGTAGGCAGGGTGGTGTTGGGTCAAAGGTTGGACTTGATAATCTCAGAGATCTTTTCCAACCTAGTTGATTGTATGATTCTGTGTGATAATGAAGAATTCAATTTTCTGGAAAGCAAAGACTAGCGTCAGAGGGCATGGCTTTGCAACTTCTGCACAGCATGTGATTCTTAGTGTCTCGCACAAGGCAATATGTATCTTTTTAGGGAAAGGAAAACCCAAGGCAGGTAGGTAGTGATTAGCATCCAGATATCCCTACTGCTTACTGCCTGCTTTGCAGGCCTATTTTTCCACCTCCTCTTCTTTTCTCAGGGCAGATGTAGTGCCACTTTCAACAGTGAGTGTTTTGGCAAATATTCTAGCAAAGAACTCTATGCATCTGATTCCAAGCTAGAAGGCAAGGGGCAGTACAGTGGTTGAGACCAGCTCTGAGACAATAATGGGTAGTTAAAAAAAAGTCACACACAACAGTTTTGAACTTCAGTCTATGACTGAAAAAGAGTTACCGACTAGGGAATTAAGAGGTCAGTGTCCAAAAGTTTTGCACTTTACCTGCTGTACAATTCTCTGTTCCATCACATCTGATACCACTTGTACGTGTATTGTGCCGGCTACAACACTTGCAGAGTGACACCAAAAATGAGGATCTCTGTAGGATATGACTCCTTCTATTTTCTGTATCTGTAAAGAAAACATATTATCAACAGTTAAGATCTCCTTTTAAAATGGTGTATGTACATGGATATTGGTGGATAATATTTCACAGAAAAACAAAGCTGTGTAGCATAGCAGCTTTCCAGCTAAGCCATACTCATAAATATCTCATATTGAAAGGTCAACTTGCTACTACTGTTAAATACTAGAAGGTAAAAGTCAAACTAAATTAAAACCTCAGAAGAGTGCAATGCTAAAGAGGATGAAGAAAAAATGCTCCTAATTTAGTGTGCAGATCACAGGAACATACATGGACAGACTAACCAGAATGCTAGTTGGGCATCTACCATTTCTAGGGCACCTGTTAATTCACTATTTAGCAGCTGGGTATGGCTGGGATGGTTTTTCACAGCAGCCGGTAGGTGTTTTGGAATTTTACCTAAAACCATTTTGATAACACACCACTATTTTGGCTATTGCTGAACTGTCGAGTCTTTCTCTTTTGTATTGAGCACTGTCAAGGCCTTCTACTTTTTCCATTCTGCCCTTGCCCCATTGTGTAGGTTGGGGACGAGCAAGAAGTAGGGAGGGAACACAGCTGAGACAGCTGACCCAAGTTGTCCAAAGGAACATTACATGCCATATAATGCCACACTCAGCGGTAAAAACTGGTGTAGAGGAAGAAGAGGGAATTTTAGCTTCCAAGGTGGCTGTTGCTTGGAGACTGCCCGGTCTCCTGGTGGAAGGCGGTACACTGTATTTTTTTCCCCATTTCTTTACCTGTTAAATTATATTGTTTCCAAAGTTTTCTTGCTTGTGCACCCCCGTCCCACTGGCAGTGGTAGTGGTTGTTAAGGAGGCGAGAGAGCAAGTGGCTGTAGGGATGCCTCGCTGCTGGCTGGGGTCAACTATTGTTTTATTGTGATGTATTTTTTTAAATGCTTTTCCTATTATCTTTTAATGAACTGCTCTTTGTTTTCAAAAAGTTTTCCCCAGCTTCCCAGAATTACTTCCTTCTTCAAAAGTGAAACTACACTCTGCACCTCACTTTCCTTTCACTACAGAAGTCTCTTCCAGACAACTTCCATTTGTCCTTTTCTTTTTCATGCAGACAGAAACACATTTCCCCCTCTAGTAATTGACAAGACACCATCAGGATAGTATTCCTTGAAGCCTCTAGTTGATGGTATTCTTAAAGGACTTTTAACTCATTCTTTTAGAAAGGAGATCTCTACACTGCGGTCTGCCCTATGATTTTGGGCAGGAACTTAAAATGAGCCAAGAACAAAGACCAAGCACAACCTCAAAGCAGATGCTGTACTGAAGCAGACAGGAAGAGAACAGACCAGAATGAGAAAGTAATTATCAAAACCAGCTTAACTTTTGCCATCCCACCTAATGTGAACCAGTATGCCCATCATGATATGGACAAATCAGAAAGCCTGAAATTACAGGCTCATGATGTAACCCTGTAGCCTGAACTCTTCACATCAGGTTTAAAAAGTTTGCAAGGTTCAGGAAACTGCCACGTTACTTTCTTAGTACTAAATATCTTTCCCACTTATCATGCTTCTCTGAAATCACAGGCTACCCATAAAAGCAAAAAACAGTGCAAGTCTTTTTATCTGCAAAACAACTTTTATCAGTAGAACTACTAATCCCGTCACATCTCTGCAAAATAGATTTGAAACAACTTGCGACATGAAGCCATCTAAGACAATGGAAACTGTCAGACTGAACTACTTGAGTTTAATAATTATTAAAAACAGTTACAGCTTTTTATGTTGTATATAAGAACATTTAGAATTGTACCTTTTCTAAAGCAGCATGCAGATCTTTCTCCTGTTCTGGAGGTATCCTCAACAAAAGCACTTGACAGGCATCTTTCAATAGTGGGATAACACTAAGAAAAATCAGTGTAGCAATAAAGAGAGAGCAGAGTGGATCAGCTATAAGCCATCCAAACTGCTGAATAAATATCGTGGATACGATAACACCAACACTGCCAAGTGTGTCTGCTAACACATGAAGAAATACACCTGAAAACAAAATAAATGAAGTGATTAACAGTTCTGTCTAAAATGTATGTATATGTTCGATAGGAGAAATGTAGTAAGGCTTATTAAATATCCTCAAACTAAACCAAATATCCTCTGCTTAACCTGGGGCAAAATACACAAAATATTTAGCTTTTCTAATGTTTAATTATAAATGAATGTAAAAACATTTTTCCTCTATAGGCTAACGATCTAGTCAGGCATCCACAGATTAAACTAAATGTGAACAGTCTTTAAATTGTTAGTGGGATTTGTACTATATGGCATAATCATGTCTCTATAGAGGGACCCACTGATCCTTAATAGAGAATAAAAAAATCAGTGCACATGCACTGACTTGCTAATGTGGACATATATTAATAATCTATTGTTCAGTTTTTGTATGCCAATTCTGCTCCAGTTTTACAAGAACATTGTCTTTCTGCTACTGCTAGGAATTTTATACTTTATACTGCTTTCATTGTGGACTCATTCTCAATGTACACTCAATGGGCATAGAAAAATATCCTCGAACCATTTCTAACATTAGTGCTAGTTAAGTGTCAGAATTCTAAAGAATACTGAACCATGAGTATGGGAAAACTTCACAAAAATGGCAGACATAATGAGTATGAATAACTAGGATAACCAACTGAATTAGGACATAGAATAACCAATGAAATATAGACTATTCTCCACATCCTGACAAGCTTACACAAAACCCACCATTCCTTTATATATATGGTTTTCTTATAAGCCAGAGAGTTGGCAAAAAAATACTTTCTAACTACCAGGAAAAAAATTCTATGCTGAAATTTTAGATATATTGCCCTTCTCAGTTAGCTTAAGATTTTAGATTTGAAAGTTTTATCTTTACTACCATATCTTCTGAATCACAAATAAAAGCATATTCTAGATTTCTGGTCTGCCTTTGTTCTCATGCTTTTTAACCCCTCCCCAGTGTTTTTACAACCAGCTGCCACATGATACCTAGAAGCATGGCAGTACCTTTACAGACAGAGATGTGGCACATTAATTTCCAGGTTGAACTTAGAAACAAGGACTTTAGGCTTATTGAATAAGGTTTACAATGACCATTTACTAATACTGGTGAACTGTAGATTACTGCTTTTTATTGGTCTTTTCATATTGACCACATCTAAGAAAGCCATGCAAAAAACCATTTTAAATTAAGTTTCTTTAAGTTAAATTCATCAATGGTGTGAGCAATTCCTGTCTAGCACATTTAATGGCTGTCAGATCACTGCTGGAGAGTGATTGATGCATAGCACTGGGTATGATTCTTTGAAAATCTTCAAAGTCTGCTGGAAATTGCATACATCTTTAGGATTCAATATTCTGTACTTGCCTCTCATGTTGGTATTCATGCCTCCTCCAGAAGACCCATGGGAATGCCCATGGCTGTGGCCATGGTCACCATGGGAATGGCCATGCCCATGGCTGTGGCTGTGCCCGTGGTGAGAGTGGCTGTGATCATGTGAGTGACAGCCTCCTCGAGAAGCTCCATGGGAGTGTGCGTGGCTAAAGGCACAGATACCAACCAGGTTTACGATCAGCCCTCCGACAGAGACTGGCTGTGAGAGGAAAAAAAAATCTTTAACTCTGTATCCTCCCACGTGATCAAATTTATTTTCTAGAACATGGAAACCAGAAACACCACACACTCAGTTAAGGAAAACTGTGGAAGTATTGACAGCAACATGAGAGTTTTTCTAATATGGATTCCTCATCATATTCCATTTACTATACAAGCTGGTTTCAAAAAGTTTTCTTCCCCTTCCAAAAAAATCCACTTCTCACCAACCTTCCAAAAAAACGCCACCCAATAATGACCACCTAAATGCAAAACATAGTATTCACAGATCAATACAAGATACCAAATTTTGTTTAAGAAAGGCTGATCAATATTATTTCCTTTTGAAATGAGACAGGGTGGTTTGAATACAAGCTTTGCCTTGCCTTGCTTTCACTGGTCAAAAAACCTCCATAAAAACAGAATTTCATATTATATCTAGGACACACACAGTCATCTAAAGTACTTAAGACAGCAACTAGTGATTTACTGGTTGAATTGTGCTTTTTATCTGCCTGTTTAATTTTCTGTTCTTCTCTTGAAAAACTAGAAAAGCACTAATTCCAGCTCATAATGGACTTAAACTTAAGTCCAGCTTAGGGGTTATTAGATCCTTCCTTGGCTATGCAGGCTGTGTTCATGAAGAGAGGGTAAACGAACTCCTCCCCTCCTGGAAACAAGATCAGTAGTGAAAATGAAGCAAATGCTTAAGCTCAAAAAGAAAGCAGAAATAAAAATCAAGCCTTGATTTCAGCAACATACATACATTTCTCATTGTGCCGTCAAAAATTTTTTTCTTTGTTACAGAAGAGTGCAGGAGAGCACAAATTCATGTGCATGTGAGAGAGAAAACAAGTGAAATTCTAGTTGTAATCAATAAAGATTTGCAGAATTCCATAACAAAAAAATAAAAACAATTTGAAGAAAATTAACTATTGTATTAGAAAGAAAGGGATGGAATCTTGAAAAATGAAATGGGGAGCCCCTGAAGAAGCTGTGAAGGGTAGAGAGACACAGGTATAGTTAAGATTAGCTATGCACAGCATCATGGTTGCCACAGTAACACACTCTGCTTAATGTTATGGATTCTGCCTCATTTCTGAGGTTTCTCTGATACTAATCTCTTAGTCTAGTATTTTAAAATCTTTTCTGTAATAACTGACGTTCATATATGTGACAGCAGAATCAAGTTTAGTCTTGTACTAATTCCTTAGTATATTTTACTGTAGAAGTATCACTATCTAAAGATTAGAGCTCCAGTATCTTCAGAAAAAACCCATTCAACTGTTATAATTAAATTACATTCAACCCTATTTATTGTCATATTTTAAAATTAGATGTAGTTTGCACTTCAAAATTATTAACTGTTAAACAGTCAAGGCACAGTTTAGATCTCTTCAGTATGCAGCTTTGATAGAATCACAGAATGGTTTGGGTTCGAAAGGACCTTAAAGACCATCTATTTCTGACCGTGTTCCGTGGGCCGGAACACCTTTCACTAGACCACATTGCTCAAAGCCCCATCCAGCCTGGCCTTAAACTCTGTCAGGGATAAGGCATCCACAACTTCCCTGGGCAACCTGTGCCAGTGCCTCACCACCCTCACCGTAAAGAATTTCTTCCCAATATCTAACCTATACCTACCCTGCTTCAGTTTAAAGCCACTTCCCCTTGTTCTATCACTCCATGCCCTGGTGAAAAGTCCCTCTTCAGCTTTTTCGTAGACTCCTTTCAGTCCCTGGAAGGACTCAGTTAATGAACCATGAACTGCAAAACTACATACAAAAAGAACAATAAAACTCACAGTAAGCATGTTTGTATCTATGTCTGGAGGATCCACCAGTCTGGCCACCGATTCCATGAAGACAAAGAAAGCAATCACCATCAGAAAGAGACCATTAATAAATCCAGAGAGAATTTCTACACGTCCGTACCTGAAAGCAAACATATGTATGTTTTAGAGTGAAAAATGGATATTTTGAACAAATGTCAAAGTTATAACAAAAGAAGTTATATTTAATACAGCATTAAGATTGATACGATTTTCTCAATGCCACAAAATCATGCCTCAGTTTCGGAGTTATTTATTTCTGATCAAGAGATTGCCAGTTTGCAACTGTCCAAACTCCAAAAGAATAAAGCACTAATAATGTAAGTATTTTTTTAAATATACTGCCCATTCAGGGCTTCAAATCGTTAAACTGCTATGCAACCATATAAAGTTTGATTATTTCAGCAGAATCTAAATCCTCATATGAATACTGACTTTTAACATATATTTTTGTTTGACATAAATGTATACATAGACTGAGGATATTCCTAAAAGATAATCACAGTGATGAAGATTTACTTGTAGAGATAAATGAAAATTACATTTCAGACACATTTTTTGCAGAGGTAAGAAGAGAATAGCATGTGCCCACATAAAACAGAAGAGACACAGCAAAAAACCCACACAAGCATGCATTAGTAAAACACCCAAAACACACCAGGGCATTTTGAAAAGGAGCAAGTAAAGCAAATTTCAAATAGTCCTTAAAGAACCCAATACACATACCCATAGGAAAATATGCGAGTTGCTTTCCATCTTGTCATCAGAGCTGCAAAAAGTCCCATCACTAATGCAGAACAGTCAAAAAGCATGTGAAATCCATCAGAAATAAGACCAAGGCTATTGGTCCATACTCCATAAAAAAGCTCCACAAAAGTGAAAGCCTAAAACAAAATAGAGTTTGAATTTTTCCTCAAATATTGACACTTGTATATTGTATAATGTTTTGGTAGCTAGCAGGAAATTATTTTCATAGAACACTTGATATTTTTCAAAGGTATTGTTCAGAGTATTTCTAGACCATTTTTTCTCTCCTCCAGTGAAATAAAAGTGATACATTCCAAGTCCAAATTTTTGAATTTACCCTCCTAAAAACCTTACACTTTAGAAAACAACCCTCTGCAGGAATAAATTTTTCATTTAGAATTTTAAACTGATGTTCTACAGACAAAATTTTAAGCATTTTGTCATTAAACAATATAAGAGCTCTCATCTATTATTAGTATAAAAGCAATGCTGTCTGTAAATCTGTTATGTAAACATTTTCTTCACCAATAAGTTGACTATTTAAATCTTAGGAATTAATTTTGAGAAGGATACACAAGGAAACATTTAACACATACTTTTCCTGAACAATTTACTATTTAATATTACATACTATTACTATTACAATTAATCCATGTGCCTAAAAACTTTTTTCCAATCTTTCATATTCTATAATGGAATTTAATACAACTGTCATGGATACTTCAAGTTTCTCCCCTTATTTTCTTGGATAATTGCCAAAGAATGAAGAGAGCTTTGCAAATGAGGTACTTTTGATGCCTTAGGACTTTTATATATTTCTAGAGTCTAGTATTCTGTATGTTTGTAGATTTTTCTATATCTGCAGTTTTTCACACTCAAGGTAGCAGCTAACAGTTTCTAACAGTTTCTCACGGTTTGTGCCACATTCCTGAATTTTGTTTAACTGTCTTTTCAACAGACAAGATTGCAGCAAGGACATCATGTTTGGGACACATGCACCTGGACCAGAATAACAAGACAAAACAAGATAGAAGGCCAGGAAGCCTTGGAGGTGCTCCAACAGAGCAGTGCTCGGGATGGTATCAGGGGCAAAAGGGTCTCATATTGGATATATCCATTAGATATGATAATTAAGTAGTACTACAAATTTGTAAAAATCCTATACTGTGCACGTAGCCCTATATACTTTGTGCACCAGAAAGCTTTCATGAAAGAACTGCTCTCTACCTATACCACTATTGTCTCAAAAGTTTTTTTTCCTTGATTTTAGGCAACGCTATCAATCTTGCTTACTGCATTATATTTTCTTATTCAAGAAAGAGAGAAGCTAGACATAAACCCAGCATCCTCCAAAATTATACTAATCAATTCCACACCTTCTGTTTTGTTGCCCCTATTCTAAAAGGCCTTACCAATTTCAGCATGTCTGCTGGCAACATTGAGGTATCTCAACAATCATACAAGTATTTAGTTCCTGGTATAACAGTTACACATAGAACCACTGCTGCCCTGTGACAACAAATCAAAGTGACCTGCTCCTTACTGTAAGATTAGCATAAGAATCTTCTATTTTAACATACTATCTAATTAAACTACTCTATCAAAGGTCCCTTTTAAAGAATAACTCTTCTTACTGTACTATGTATGCACTATTATGATTGGGTTTGAAGAAAAAAACCTGCACTTACCAGATTTAGGCACAAGAAGTAGAAGATCTGCCTAGAATCATACTCTTCAAGGATTTGTTTCAGTGACTCCTTAATAAACCGGGGCAATGACTGAGAGCTCTGCTGTAATGCATCACCCATGAAGTTATAGAGAGGAGTGCCTTCAGGGGAATAGCCAATAAGGGTACCCTTCTGCCCTTTCCTGGAGGGGGAGGACAGGATATTGGCAGCTGCAAGGAAAGCATTGAAGTGTTTGTTGCCGTTTTTAAGCTATTTTATAATGTGTTGAGCCAGCATTCAAAGTTTACATGAAATTTGCAGGCAGCAAAGTGATTGTCAACTTCATCTTGAGGTTCATCATTAGAATTCATTGCTATGTAAGATCAGATCATCACTTCGACAACAGATATATTATCTTTTTTTATAGACAGACAGTAAAAGAGCAAAATGTTTCAGGCCTTCTTATTAAAGAATCCATAAAAGCTCATCCAAAAGAATTCTGCACAACAAAGATTTTCTGATTGGCTTTCCAGTCATAAATACAACAGATTTATTAGAGTTCAGATAGGAATACGTACATAAAATGAAGAAGACAGCACTCACTACCACCCCTCCAGAAAGAACATGCTCTGTGCTTTCATGGTGTGGTGGTTTGTTCATAGCTCGAAGCTGGTCTGTTATTGGATGTGTCCAAAAGTTTCCAAAAAGCAGTGCACTAATGAAAATAAGAAATGATCCATATCGAGCACACGTGGAAGCTTCCATCTTTACAGCGCATATGGATTCCACATAAAAGTCCAGGATCACAACAAAAAAGATGACTGTTACAAAAGGCATGATGAGAGAAGACCAAGACTCTACTTTACTCTGCAACAAAAAATAAATTTCAAACAGGATTGTTCACCTTCAGATGTGATTGTACACATAGCATTAAATCCAGTTCACTTGAATTACCATTGTTTTCAGTAATCCATCAAAATATACTTTTTTACTTTCAATTTATCATATAAAATGAACATTCCAGATACAGAGAGACATATATCTAAAATGCACTACAGTACCTTATTTTAAATACTTCCATGTTCTTAAAAGAATTGCAACATAATGCCATGCTCCCAATGGCCTAATCTGCCTATGCATGTGGGCATAAAGAGCATGTTTTTAAAATACAATGAATCATCTACTCCTTAGGGATAAAAGAGCCCAGTATTTATATAGTCATTAATACTTGTGCAATGTTAGTTAATGAACCCAAGATACAATATCTGAGCTAGAAGGATGAAGTAAATTTATCACACGAAAGACGAAATTAAGGTATCACACAGACAAAAATCAAAATATAGAGAAAAAACCCTAAAAAATTTCAAACAGAGCTTATTACAAAAATAAAGACAGCAACTTTGGTAATTTTAGATATTTTAATAGAAAGATTTAAATTTCATAAGAATTACAAAAATTATTTATCTTTGTACTTATTATCTTACCTCTGTTGTCAGAGAGAGGACAATGACCCATGGGCACAACAGAAGGACGGAAACAAGATGAGACAAAGCCTGAAGACGCTTGGCTCCACCTACATCTACAGATAGTTTTCGGGAAGCCATGTGAAAACCAACCTTACAGCACAATGCCAGTACCAGAAGCAGTACTCCACCCTGGAAACATAAGAGAAACCAGTTAGTATTTCTTAAGAGCCAAAGACTCGCTCCAAACACAATGGCACTTATATGGAGAAAAAACTAATATGCCTTCCTTAACTTGGCAACAAAAGCCAAAGACAAGGTATTTCCTGTAATTGTTACTCTAGTTAAAAACAATAACATGGTTATACCTTAGCATTTTTCACAACAGCTTAATATGATTTGTATTTTAAAACTCTCAATAGTGTTAATTGGCATACAACAGCAGTGAAATGATAGCAAACAGCATACGAGGAAAAAGAAAAATCACACAAAGCTTGTTTTCTCATCTTCCATTATCAAAGACACCTTGAAAGCATACATAAACCCCCAAAGGGTCACATCACCTTGGACTCTAAGGCTTTAACCTTTTCATCAACTTACCTTTAATCACACCATATCATATTTCTTCACAATATTTTCTTTCAAAATTGTTCTATAAATGAATCACAAGATACACAGCAACCCATCTCCCTTAGATCACACTTGCTTTTGTGCATCATTAATCCATCTTTCTAACATTTATTTTTATATTAATACTTTCTCAGCTGCTCCATTATTTTTTTCCTGTTTTAGTCCTCAATGCAGCCTCTTTAGTAGCATGACTAAACTAACACAACAACTCAATCAGCCACATCAACCCTGTACAGTAAGATTATGATAATCAGCTAGTCATACCACCAATTACAATGGGACTATACTACTGAGAAGTATCAGCATCTGTGTCTTCAAATACAAGTCTAATGTAAAGGAATGACTGGGGAAAGATAAGGAAGCAGCAACAAAATACAGACCCCAAAAGTGAGTAAGAAAGCATTATGAACATCCAGAACACTGATGACAGAGTACTTCATGATAATTTTAATGAGACTTTTTAGGTTACGCATTACAGCAAAGTCCTTGTCATCTACACAGGTTGAATACTGTACAGTTTGGCTTGCTGTATTGAAGCTGCTCATACTCCAATCAAGATGTAAAAATCACAATGCTAGTTCAGTTCCAGTATTGGATTGGCTCAGAGCTGGTGAAATTCTTACCTACAAAACTTAGATAAATATTCAACTTCTAAAAAACAAGTTGTTTACCTTGTGATCTGCAACACCCAGGAAAGCGATGATTGTATAGAGAACATGGGTGAGAGCACTGTCATGATGCCCCTCAGCTAAATAAAAAAAAATATTAAGGAAGAGTTTCATCTGATGATTTCTTTTTAAACCAAAAAACAGGCAAAGGTGGCAAAAGACCACGGAAAGCAGAAGTAAGCAACCTGGACTTTAAGGTGTGTTGGCATGTGCAGGACAAACAGAGGATCAGCCCAGTCTTCAGAATGGGTTTGTGAAAGGCACTGACCAACCTGATCTATGACAGGATGACCTGCCTAGTGAATAAGGGAAAAGCTGTGAGTGTTGTCTGCATGGACTTTAGCATATTCACGAAGAAACCAGCTGCTCATAGCTTGGATGGGTGCACTGTTCTCTGGGTAAAAAACTGGCCTGATGGTTGGACCCAGAGTGGTGCTGAATGGGAATACACCCGACTGGCATCCCAACACCAGTGGGGTTTCCCAGGGCTCAGTTTGGGACCAGTCCTGTTTAATATCTTTGTCAGTGATCTGGATGAGAGGATTGATCCTCAC
>JAWWLT010000092.1:50987010-51010692 GCA_035040995.1 Premnoplex brunnescens
TGCCCTTGGGTTGCAATGATCCCAGGAAGTGATCCAGGCTGAGGGAAGAGTGGCTGGAAAACTTCATGGAAGAAAAGAACGTGGGGATGCTGTTTGACAGCATCTGAACATGAGCCAGCAGTGTACCCAGGTGGCCAAGAAGGCCAGTGGCACCCTGGCTTTCACCAGCAACACTGTGGCCAGCAGGACCAGGGCAGTGATTGTCAGCACTGGTGAGGCCACACCTCAAATCCTGTATTCAGGTTTGGGCCCCACACTACAAGGACATTGAGGTACTGGAGCATGCCAGAGAAGGAGCTGGTGAACACATATGAGGAGCAGCTGAGGCAACAGGGAGTCTTTAGTCTGAAGAAAAGGAGTCTCATGGGAAGCCTTATCATCACTACAACCTAAAATGAGGTTGTTACAAGGTGGTGGTCAATTTTTTCTCCCAAGTAAGAGGTGATAGGACAAGAAGAAATGGACTCAAGTAGCACCAGGGGAGATAAAGATTGAATATTAAGAAGAATTTCTGCACAGAGAGGATTGTCAAGCATTGGAACAGGCTGAGTCACCGCCCCTGCAGGTAAGGTATTTAAGAGATAATGTAGCTGTGGCACTTAGGGACAGGGTTTAGTGGTGGACTTGGCAGCTGGGTTAACGGTGGGACTTGATGATCTTAAGGGTCTTTCTTAAGATCCCTCTGACCCTAGCCATTCTGTGAATCTACTCACTGAAGAACTAAGTAAATTAACCAATAAGGTTCCAGAATACACCATTTGCAACTGTAATTTCATATTTTAACCATTCTTTTGTAAAGTTAACTTTCAACTTGTTCATTTTTACTGTCCATCCTTAGATGTACTGCTTTTTGCCAATACACCATGAGGAGGTGATGAATTGAAAACTTTCTTCAGAATCACTTCACATTATAATTTAATTCAGTACACTCAATTTCACATTCTCTCTGCTCCAGTAATAAGTCACTTGCTCTTATACATAACATGAAAGGATACGATGTTCTGCTATTTTAGCCATGAGGTCATCATTATCAAAAAGTAGTAAGCAAATGACAGCTATGATGAAAAATGCAGCACCTCTTGTCTGTAAAGAAAGACAAACAAACAGCTAATCAATAAAAAGCCACATTTTATAACTTGCTTTAACAAATTACTATTAAAAAAATCCTGGGAATCAGTCCCCTCCTTTCCTGATTCCTGATCAACATAAGCATATTTCAGAAAGAAAAACAGAAATGAAAACTCCATTTTTTAAAAGAAAGTGACCTTGACAATATAATTTTACATTTTTTTCTTGTTTTCAGGTTTACCAGATAACTCAGGACATATCACCACTATAGCAAGCTAGAAGACTGTATCTTATGACTTCAAGCGTGATTACTTTCTTCTTCTTGGTGTGTTTCTGCCTACCACAATGCATTGGTACTTGAGCCCTGATGATTTAATATTTTGTAACATAAATGAGCTATAAACAAGTTCTAGTGGACAAACTGTCAAATTTTGTCCTAGGAGAGGAAAAGACTAGAGAACTATGCAAAGGATATGAGAAATAAAAGCTCTACAGTGATTTTGTGGGGAAAGGACAGAGGCAGCAATAAAATTCCAGCTCCCAAAGCTCTCACCACCCAGACTTAAACAACTGAAATTTTGATAGTCATCATCTTGGCAAGATTCTACATTTGAAAAATACTATAATAATTTAACTTTTGAAGCCAAATAGAGCTATCACACTCGTTTCAGAAAGTCAGCTGAAACATTCAGAGGACAGGGTTATTGCTCCCTTGTTTCTGCTGCCTTAAGATATGCAGCTGAATGGCCAATCATGGCCCACTAAAATAAAGATTGACGATGAATCTTCTCTGAAGCTCTACATCTACTTTTTGTGTGGTTGGCTGGAAAAAATAATTTTTTTTCTAGATGAAGATCTTCCTGTTGGATGCCCTAAGATTCTCAATTTGAGGGGGGTATGAATAGAGTGTTGGAGCAGATGGCTGTCCTATTCTCTCTAAGGTCAGCCTGAAAGTGCTTAGGAGATTCCAGTGCAGTTATGAGACGGAGATTTCAGAACTCCCAACCTGAGGTTGCATCAAAGTGAGCCTTCTCTTACACAGCAAGTCCTCTAGCCTCAGCTGTATGACAATAGGTATCTTCCTCCAGCTGTTATTGTTTTTGAGTGAAAGTGAACAAGAATGCTAGGTGTTGAGTAGGTTCATTCCATTTAGGGCTGATTAGGCACACTTAGAGCACACCTTGCAAAAGTGTGTATTAGTGGAACTTAAGACAAAGCATGTCTCAAGTAGAAGTCTCTGATTAAGAGAAAGACTGGGCCCAAGTATTCAGCACCTACAGGATCAGGCAGACATGATAGTACTTACAGAACTTTTTGGCAGAAAAAACACGGAGTATGTGAAATGCTAAACATATTATAGAGTCTAGGCCAGGCACTGGAGACTGTATTGCTGGACTTCAGTGTATAAAGCCCAGGACCACTACATGTACATATGTCTTTTTGTCAGTTTGAACCCAAAATCCCGCGACAAAGAATGCTGAAGTGCAAAAATAATTCTCAAGGTTCTTTTCTGCCTGCAAACAGAAAAACTTCTCAGGTATCTGCTATGAAGTTCCAACAGCTTCACCCACTGTTTCTCTCTTAATGACTATTATTTCAAGTAGTACATCTTATAATTTCATCACTAATTAAACTAAAAAAAGCACATTTTCTATGAACATGGATTTAAAACACAGCTGTTCCAGGTAAAGAAGTACTTGAATTTATAGCATTCAGTATCTTTTATAATTGGTAAAATAGATTTTTAAATACCTTCGCTGGTCCTCCACCTGAGCTTGTGAACAAGACACTAAGGAGTGACAGCACAACCACATCACTGTGCTCAAACAGCAATAATGTCCTATAAAAAAGCGAAATAAAACCCGTAAGTCAATTTACAGTGAGTTTACCTCACAAGCTTGGTATATACTATTTCAGCTAAAATGAATGACACAGCAAAGGTTTATTCTGTTATTTAAACAGCAAGTTTAAACAATTCAAAAGCATAAATGCAAATCTATTTGCCTTCACCAGCAGATCCAGCTGCAGACTCCCAGACATATCACAAAACAAGAACTTCCTAGCTCATGTAACAGATTAGAATTATTAATTTACAGATAACTTTAAACTGTACTTTCTTCTAGCAACACAAGAAGACACTAACTTGCTCAAGATGGAAGTATTATTCCCATTACAATATCTCCTCTAAACCAGCTGCTAGCTCCCAGAAAAAATGAGGTCCTGTTCCGTGGTATTACATCTTTTTCATTGAGGTGCAGATAGTCTAGAAGTTTATGCCTCAGAACCTCTTAATTGCTGAAAAATAAGAAATTCTAACTTATATGCTAACTTCTTCAGACAACAAAGGCTGATTAACAAGCTTGTATTGACAGCTTTCCTAAACAGAACATGAAAGCAATTATTGCTGTCGAGTTTACCAAATGCTTTTGTGATTCTCTGCATAGCAACACAACCTGCTAGGACCCAAGTTACTGGTTCTGTTTAGGATGACTGCCAGCATCCAGAAAGGCACTAGAGTATTAACTACATTAATACAATTAATCACAGAATTATGACTCCCAGGTGCTTTCTCCTGTGCAAAGGATAAAACTTCAACTTCATAAAATGTATTATTTAAGGCTTTACCTTCCTCTCTCTAATGAAAGATGCTTTCCAATATGTTGACCTTAATTTTCAGAAGTCTAATGTTACTCTTTTATAGTTAGTCAGTCAGTACTGCTAACAAACAGCACAAGGGATTTTACTCTGAGTGAATGCACTAATGTTACCCAATTCCAACACAGTGCACACAGCTGACCAGATAAAGCAGCATCCTGCAACAACTGCAGAAATTAATTCAAATCACCTATCACAGGAATACCAGCTGCTATCACTGCTGTCAAGCAGACTCCAAACAGGTAAACAAACAATTGACATAAACAAACAATTACACTAATGAGACTAGGGAAACGATGAAAACTACAGTCAGTAAAACAGATGGCAACATTGATGTATCATGAAGTGTTTAAGCACTATCAAGAATTTCTCTGGCATCTCACCAGAGAATTAGTGAAGAATATTACCAGTTCTATGGAAATTATACATAGTTTTTTCCTAAGCACAAAAGAGTTCGCAGCAAAAAGTATAAGGATTCACTTAAATTTAAAAAAATGCATCAAGTGGCTAGCATGATGGGCTGACAAACAGAAAACAAAAAACAAAGGAGCAAGACAGGGAAGGATGACAACAGAAAAACAGTATTTACAGGAGATATATATTTACCTCAGTGGTCCACAAAGAGTAAGGCCAAAAAACCACAAGAGTGAAATGATACATCCGACAACAGCATGCTTAAAAATTTTGACCCACTACAAAAGAAAGGTATTTTATTATCATTTTCCCCAGTTTCAAAATAAGCACCCCATTACTAGCATTATTCTAGCACTGCAGCTGTAGAAATTGAGGGGAAAACATGTGCTTTGCAACAAGGTGAAGTGCCTACAAGAAACATCACATCTTCAAAATCCAGAATTTTAAATTTTTTAGCAACAGTAAAACCATATATGGACAGATTTTTCTGAACTCAGATCAAAGACACAATTTATTCCTGCTCACATTTTTAAAATTCAGCCATACCTGTCTAATCATGAAAGCAGTTAACACTTGGACCACTATGAGGCTATCCTTCAGATTCTGACTACTTAATACATACATTGGATCAATTTTTTGCACACACAATTACATAAAACCAAGATGAATATGGAGCAGGTGAACAAAATTTATTTCTTACATATCATCGGGTTCCAACCTGCCCCTACTCTAACTTTTCAGGACACTGGAAACTCAACAAAGGTCTGAAGAGCAGTTAGATCAGCCTGTCATCACATGCAGAAAAGACTCTTGTTGTGGGGGACAGGACTAGAGCATTTCAATATTCTGGCAGCCCAGATATTGCCCTTCTGACTACCAAAGTCAGCTAAATAGACTAAGCTCTTTTTGAAAGATCCAGTCCTCACAGTAGATGCTTGTATGAAGGACCAATCTTTTCCCAATACTCTCAAAAGAAGCTGACAAAAGCTAAAAATGCTGATTATTTTTGTGCACTAGACACTGAGTTAATTACGCAATTCTAGAAACTGTAACCACATCTTCCAAGTGGAGTAATCTTTGTTCCAGTTTCACTTTTGGCAAGAGCCACATAGCCAAGAATTTTTACCAAGATGTAAATCACTATTACATATGTGAACTCACCTGACGTTTGGTCACCACTTTTCCAGAAGAAAATGGTTTTTGAAACAAAACCATAAAAAATGCAGACCTGTTAAAGGGATAAAGTTTTCTCTATTAATGTACTAGCAGTCAGCTTTTTATCCAAACCAGCTCTAAATAACTAGGTCTCTCATATTAGTTTACAAAATGGCTTTCTCTACAATTTTTTTGTTAAAAGGCCATGCTGATCCCATTCATTGGTTTTGTTTTCCCTGCTGCATTACTCATATCAGATACCAGTGACGATGAGTGAACCTCAGTTCTGATTAACTTTAAAAGCAAGTTCTTGAGAGAACGGCTACTGAGAAGTCTATTTGTGATTTATAAAAATCAAAATAACTGATCTCAGAAGTTTCAAGGAGAAACAATACTCTGATTTTTATTAGCACGATAGATACGCCCAAGGGCTTACTCATATATGAAATGCTGAGTATACAGCTCTGTTAGAAATGGTAAGACACAGAACACAATTTCTTCAACTGGGATCAAAAGTGATGGGGAAGAAAAAGGTTATGGTGCTTGGGAACATGCAAGAAAGAAGCTCAGGTGGGTAAACAAATTTGAAATAGAAGGAAAAAATGAAGTTCCAAATGTTCCAGCTCTGCCAAGCTTATTACATAAATGCTCTTCCACATTGCATTAAGTAAACATGAAGACGGATTCTGTCTGCAAAGGTTGTTCCTGCATATTTGCTATCGGTTTCTATACCTCAGCTCTCATTAAGGGAAAAACAGCAGTTGAAACTCACAGGAACTGCAGAAATACAAACTATAAAGAAGAGAATTTATCTTCTATGCTCTTGTTAAGAAAATGTGGACATTACTGAGTGTCCTGATTTTAGCCTGGATTATTTTTTTCTTAGTAGCTGCTACAGTGCTGTGTTTTGGATTCAGTATGAGAATAATGTTGATAGCACACTGATGTTTTGTTGTTTCTCAGTAATGCTTATCTGAAACCAAGGACTTTTCAGTTTCCCATGCTCTACCAGCAAGCAGGTGCAAAAGAAGCTGGGAGGGGGCATGGCTAGGAGAGCTGACCCGAACAGACCAGAGAGAGATTCCATAGCACAGAATGAAATGCCAAGTATATAAATCGGCGGTACTACCCAAAGTGCGGTCTGATCACAGTTGGGGGACAGGCTGGGTATAGGCCAGGGCACGGTGAGCAGTTGTATTTTTCATAACTTTTTTTTCCTCATATTTTTTTCTCTCCCTTCCTTTTATTGCCATACTTTTTCACTTACTAAATTATTATTTCCTAACTTGTTAATTTCAATTTTTAAACTATTCTTATCACAACCCATGACTTTTACCTTCTCTGTTCCTCATGATTCTCCTCCCCAGCCTCCTGGGATGGAGGGTAGTGAGTGCACAGTTGTGTGGGACTTGGGTTACAAGTTACTTGGAGCAACTGTCACATCATGTCCAACAGCACTGTCACAGCAGGACCAACTTTAAAGTAGGAAAACCACTGAAGTATCTCAAGGACAGAGACACCTTACATATGGAAAGGCTAGAGAGCTGGGCAAACACCAACAGTATGAAATCTGACAAAAGTAGGTGCTGGATTCTCCATCTGGGGTGGGGTAACCCTACACGTATGTGCAAACTAGGGCACAAAAGGCTGGAGAGCAGCCCATGGAAAGCTTGGGCTGATGGGAAGTTGCATATGAATCAGCAGTGTGCTCTGGCAGCAAAAAATGGTCAGCTGTGTCCTGAGGTGCATTTACATTCAAGCACAGCATCACCAGCTGGTCGAGGGAGTTGATTGTCCCACTCTGCACTGCACGTGTGTGGCTTCACCCAAAAGTCCTGTGTGCAGTTTTGGGCACTTCCATATAAGGGGGACAGCCAAGAGCAGCCAAGGTGGTCTCAAGGGCAAGAGGAGGAGCAGCTAAGGTCACCTGGTTTGCTCAGTCTGGAGAAGTCTGAGGGGTGACCTCACTGCAGCCTACAACTGTGGGGCAGCAGAGGGGCAGGTGCTGACCTCTCTCTGGTGACCAGTGACAGGGCATGAGATGGAATGAAACTGCACCAGGGGAAGCTGACATTGCACATTACAAGAACACTCTTCACTGAGAGGGTGGCCAGTCACTGAAACAGGCTCCTAGGCAATCTGCACAGCATCAAGCCTGACAAAGCTCAAGGAGTGTCTGAACAATACCCTTGGTCACATGGTTTAGTTTTAGATTGTCCTGTGAGGAGTAGGGATTTGGACTCTATGATCCTTATGTATCCCTTTCAGCTTGAGACATTCCAAGGTACTGAAATTACAGCGAGGCGAGAATCTGGAGCAGAACCACTGCTGTGAGCAGAGTATTTCCTGCATTCACTGCCATGCCTTCTCCTCCTCGGGTAATCTAGAACAACACAACGCAGGGTACAAGCTTGACGGTGTTCAAGAACACCCCCGACGAAGCACGCTGCAAGGGCGGGGGCCCAGGCCGCAGGCCGTGCACACTCACCCCAGCTGCACCACGAAGATGAACTGCACGAGGTGCACCGCCTTCAGCAGGTCATAGGCCTCAAAGAGCCCCACGGCTTTGAGGGCCTTGGCGAAGCACAGCAGCACGATGTACCGGGTGAGGAGCCTGCGGAAGGAGAGAGCGCGGTTCGCACACGCTCCGGCGCCGGGGCGGCCCCCCCGTGCCCGGCCCCCCCGTGCCCGGCTCCCCCCGCCTGTTACCGGGCGCTGGGCACATCCACGGGCCCCAGCGCGGCGCCGCCCGGCAGCGCCGGCCCTCCGTACGGCTGCTCCATCAGCGCCCGCCGGGACCGCCGGCACCGCTCAGGCGGGGGGGCACGGCCCGCCTGCCCCGCGCCGGGAGCAGGTCATGCCGCGGGAACTGGGAACGGGAATGGGAACAGCGGGCGGGAATGGGAACAGCGGGCGGGAACCCGGAACAGGAAGGGACCCTGCACCCGGAACGCGTGCGCGCTGCAGTGCGCAGGCGCGCCGGGCGGCGAGGGGAGGGGTTTCCGTGCGTGTTTTTGGTTTGTTTATTTGTTTTATTTTTGTTTGGTTGGGGTTTTTGTTTTGTTTTGGGTTTGTGTGTGTTTTTTGGTTTTTTTTGTGTGTGTTTTTTGTTTGGTTTGGTTTTGTTTTTTTTGTGTTGCTTTGGTTTGAGGTTTTGTGGTTTTGTTTCGGTTTGGGTTTTTTTTGTTTGTTTTTTGGCTTGGTTTGGTTTTCTGGTTTAGTTTGGTTTTTTGTTTTTGTTCTTTTGTTTTTGCTTTGCTTTTTGTTTTGGTTTCTGCTGTTTGGTTTTTGTTTTTGTTTGTTTTTTGTTTTGTTTGTTTTTGTTTTGGTTTGGTTTTGTCTTGTTTGTTTGTTTTTTGTTTTGTTTGCTTTTTGTTTTGCTTTGTTTTTTGTGTTTTTTTTTTTGTTTTCTTGTTTTGCTTTGGTTTTGTGTACTTTTTCTGGTTTTGTTTTTGTTTTTTTGTTTTTTTGTTTTTTTGATTGCTTGTTTGGTGGTTTTTTTGTTTTGTTTTTTGTTGTTGTTGGGGTGTGTGTGTGTGTGTGTTTTCTTTTGTTTTAATGGAAGCACACACTTCCATTTATTTTGTGTTTATTTTGTACGGTGATGTGCAAAGCCCTCCACCAAGGAGAGGTTTGCCCTGGTGTCGGCTCCAAGTTGAAACGAAAGGGAAAAATGGAGGCAGAAGGTTGGAAATGTCCCTGTCACCACCTAGCTTCCTTTTTCCAGCCGTGTGTGTCAGACTTTGGGGTTTGGGACATCCCAACACGTGATTTGGGTACATGGTTCAGCAGCGAGACAGGACGAAGGAATCAGAAACGCACTGATGTGCTGAATTAGTTTCAGCAGTGTTGCTGAATGTTGAATTTCTTTGAAGTACACCTGGTTGACTTTAGCTAGGAAGGGAATGAGGGACAGCAGCATAGAGGAGTGTGACTGCTGGCAGATTTTTCAGAACTGCATTGCTCAGAAAGAGAAGATTTCTATTTATTTATTTATTTATTTATTTATTTACAGATTTGTAAATTAATCCCAGTGCAGATGGAGACTTCTGCATGGCAAGCATAAGCCTATTAAGAGAAGTGCTGGCTCTGGTGCTTCGACTGACCTGTGGGGACACCTTAAAAATTTAACCCACAGGTCCTGTCTCCCTGTCCAAAACCCCTCCGTTAACAACTTGGGGCCCTTGAAGCCCGTGGACCAACGACAAGATGTCGATAACGTTTGTTGAGAGGAGGAAATGGTAAAAAAGTTTAGTTACATGTCGTGTGCTCTGTGTCCAGGAGGTGGAGGTGTTGGCAAACAGCACAAGGGAGAGGACTGAGAAGGAGCAGCAGGGGTGGGTGGGTGGCCTGAGAGCCAAGCAGGGAGACCAAGTGATGTGGGAGAGGGCAGAGGGTGAGAATCAATGCACTGGGTCAGGGATGTGGAGAGAGTGGAAGAGAAAAAGGCCAGAGTGGCGTAGGGGAGAGCTCTCTGGGACCAAAACTGAGGGAAACAGAGAAAGTAAAGGTGTGAATGAAACGAAAGCATGGCAGAGACTAGGGGATGCAGGCGTGGATCCTCAAGAGTTTTTAAGGGTGGGAATGTATGTCATGCAGGGGCAGACTGCCATGACTCCAGAGGGAGTGACAACATGCACAAGGCCTGGGTTCTTACAGTCCCTGGTCTGCCAATTCACTTTGCTGGCCCCACCGGGTGCCTCCTCAGCACCTGTCTCAAGCACCCGTCCCTGTGGGCATCCTCTTAACTGCAGGGTGTCCTGGCCTGGAGTTGGGGCAAGGCACCCCTGCCCAGGCTGTACAACCCAGCAGGACCCCTGGCTCAAAGGAACCCTCCAGGAGAACACGTAGCCTGCAACGTCAGTGGTCCTGTCTCATCTGTACATAGTGAGCCTACCTAGGACGTGAACTTACATGTGGATGTAATCTCGACAGAATGAACACCCACTCTTGGCTTGCAGCCTGGTGCAGTGGTGATTTGGTTTGACCAAGAGGTGTCTTGGTGTCAGCACGTGAACTGTTATGTGTGAAAACATATATCTCCTCTAGTTGTGAAAATGCACATTACTAAGCCCTGCCAGGGTCAGTGTAAGCGCTATCAGATGTTCGTGTCCATATACTCCAGCTGAGCACCATTGCACACATAGATGGCTACTGCCCTCTGCAAAAATAGAGGGCAGGTATCTAAAAGCAAAATTGCAGAAATAGAAAACACATTGCAAAACCTGTTTGGCTTGTTCAAGGAAATAGTGAAAATAAATTGCTATTAACTAGAGCAAAGTTAGTGTCTGTGGGAACAGCTGAAGGAGAGGGAAGCTAAAGTCTCAGAATACGCCCAAACCCACAGACGTCATGATTGAAGGACAAGCCATATGTAGGAGAATCTGGGATTCTTGGATGGGGTTTGAAAGAGCCCTTATTTAAACCCTGCAAAAGGTGCAGAAAAAGACATAATGTATAAACATCTATTGTTCCTTTTAGTTCTATATGTGTTTTAATCTAGGGTTTCTGTTTGCTTGAATGTTGCATGCTCCTGAAGACTTGAATTGTGAAATTGAAGTATCTAAAAAGATAGACGTTTGGGGGAAAGTTGTAGTTAGCAGTGGTCCTCCGGTATCTGTGTTACTCAATGAAAATGTGATGTAGTAAGAAGGAGAACACAGGACTAAGAAACATCCTTGTGAAACATTGAATCTGCTTGTTACTGCAACCTAGTGAGACCAAGGAAAACTCAGAAGGGAAAGGCTCAGAGAAATTTGGGAGGATAAATTACTTTTCTCCACTGAATGAGATGTTGGGACAGTTTAAGCAAAAAATTACATGTTCCACTTTCCAAGCGGTGTACTTCTTTTTGTTATTTCAGGATTACAGTTAACTACCGTAGATTAAGGGGGAAAAAAAGATTCCCTGTGAAAGAAAAAGTACTTAAACCTGTACTCAGTGAAGAGCTGCAGTAATTTCAAGTTTGGGCTTTTGGTCTGTCAAGAAACGTCAAGCATTTTCCTTCTGCATTGAAGGAAACAATGTCTGTGGGCGCCACTGAGTGCGGGAGCAGTTATCTGAAGTGGGCACTGGCCTTGGGTCTGTGGGGAAGCACACTCGGTAGGGTGGCTAATGTCCTGGTGAGGGAGCTCTGGCAGAGCTGTGCTGCTGCTGGACATTTATTTCAAGCTGTGCTACCATGAAGAGTTTTGTTTAGAAAATATCTTAATAGCTTTGTGTTTATTGAGTAATGGTGACACAAATATCTGTTCCAGGAAAAGCTCACTGGGATTAACTAAGTAATTGGAATGGCAGAAAGTGTCTTTTCTCTCTGACTCGGCATGAGAGGACAGTAATTTTGCTAAGACTTTTCTTCCTTCTGATCCTAATGCAAGCTGTGATCCTTCATTTTTCAGCTAACAAAAACTAAGCGGAGAGCACTAAGGGGAAGTGCACAGATATCTGTGGTTCATGGACTTTGGTGATGTCATAATACTAACTTGACACACATCAATTTGCAGAAAATTTCCCAACTGGTGTCCAAGGAAGCAAGGAAAGGAGGGCAGCTCTCTCTGAAATAATGTTGTGACTTGGTTTGCTATACAAACTAGTGAAAGTTTAGTGATGGAAGAGAAAGAAAAAAAAAAGAACCTCTGGTGTAACATTTCAGAGAAAATAAATGACCTAGCAAGAAAACCGTATTGTGACTTAAAAGTGACATTTTCCTGTTATTAAGCTCTAATATTAATTATGTAGCAGGTATGACAAGGGTAAAAAAGAGGTGATAGAAAATCAGAAGTGCCTAAAAATCAGGGTCACTGTAGAGGCTTTTATGATTTCCTGTAATGTGACATAAACCACCTATTGTGTTTTTGCTGGGAAACTTGTAGCTGAAGTCAGTTAGTGGAAAATAAAATTTGAAGGAACAGACACAGGGTTTCTGTGCTAGAAAGAAAGTTGTGTCCTTATCAAGCCGTTCGATAGGATGGTGCCTGTTCAAGTTTACATTAAACAAATGCTAAGATGTATGCTAGACTGTGTTCTACCATGTTTACTGCTTCCTGTCTGCTTAATTTTGCATTATCAGAAGCTTGTATTTAGATAAAACCATCTTTTTTTACTTGGACTCATTGACACAGGTCTGTGGCAGTGTTTTTTCCCCCTCTCTGCACTCACTGCAGCCCTGATGCTGTCTTCCCAGTGTAGTTAAAGCTCTGCCATGCTCAGCACAGGTAGGAATGCTGGTGGTAATCTGGCTGGCTCTGGCACTACTGGCTTGGACGGCAGGCAGCCTCCTCTGCCTAACTCCGTGGTCAGATGCATGGCCCTGGTGATAGCTTGTCTGCAGTCTGACCTGGATTTTCCCTGTGAAAAGCAAGAGCCTCCAGCGATCAGTGCCCCCTTCAGGGTTTGGGCCTGTGATGGTGGTGATGTATACAGAGAGCTGAGCATTGACCAAGATTGTGTGTGTGGTCTGATAAATGTTCAGTGGAGGGAACAAGGGCTACAGCAAGGGCCAGTAAAGTGATGTGGTTTCATAAGGAGCTGAGTTGATGACTGGATCTCAGTTGTAGGCCAGGTATTTGAGTACAAGGTCAATTCCTCATTCATTTCAACTTATTTAATAGTAAAGCTGAAATTAATCCTTGAAATTGTGTTAAATAATGTTTTGCAGCTTTCTAGTCAGAATTAATTTGGTGCTGTGAGTAGAGCAATGGAACTGTTAGAAATGATTCACTGCTTTCCTTCCTAAGGATGTAAATTAACACATGTTCTGTTTTGCTGACAGGGTGAGTTCTTTAGGGAACTCATGAAGTATGGCTTAGTGTGAGTATAGACAAATGCATGATGCTAACTTTCTGTCCAAAACCAGCAGCTTCAGTTAGCTCTTATTTTGTGTTGTCTGCCCTCCTGTATGCCAGTCCTGAGTAACAAGAAGCATGTACTACTGTAAAGCTGAACCATACAGACCTCCTTCAACAGAATTTTGCCTCAAATTTCCACATTCCCCAGCATGACTCAAGGCAGCAATTATGGAGTCACAATCACGTGAACATTAACAATAAAACATGAGCATCTTGAACCTCCAGGGTGATACAGAGTCAAAGACATTAATGATCACTTTACACCAGCACAGCTACGTTTTCTAGAAACAATAGAAAATGGAAGAGAGCTGGTAAAGCAGGCAGGGGAGATGATGGAGACATGGTGAATCCAAGACGATAGTCCAAACCCTGCGAGCTGCTTAACTGCCCTCATGCCCTCCCCCAGAAACTACCCTGGGACTTAAAAAACAAGCCCTTGAGAAGGTGTTAAAAACAAAAAGAGGTATAATAAAATATGCTTTAACCCCCTAAATATGGTCTGGTAGACTGTACCTCAATGTATCTGGCTTTATTCAAGTGTCAGCCTTGTGTGGCCCATGCCACATGCCCATGCCTGCTTGGGCATCAGGTTCCTGGCTATGAAGGACTGCAGATCTGTGGGCTTGAAATAATGTGGAAGGTGGGCAAGTCCTGCCTCAGAAACAAGCCTGGCCCCATGCCTAACTCATAGTACAGGAATATTCAGAAAGCTGTCTGTGCTGACAGAGATAAATGGAAGCTGTAGGAAAATGATTGAAAGCAGAGTTCAGACTACTCTTTGTGGGTGATATTTCTCTTCATGTTTTATTTCAAGTTATTTTAAAATTAAGCCATAAATTGAAGGCAGAATTCCCATTATACATTCATCTTCTCTTCTGCAGGCCTCAGGGACAGAGCCGGACTACTTTATCAGGACAGAGAGCAGAAGGTTTCTGACCATGGTTGAACTCTTGTTTGTTGGTATATGTACTGCTTGAATAGGCAGGTGTTTTCTTTTCTGTTGTCCTGGGATATATAATGCTTTTTTCCCCCCATACTGTTAATAGTTAACATCCATACTGGTATTCCTCAGGTCTTGCTTTGAGAAGATATATGATAGGACCTGGTCCCTGAAGACCCAGGACTAATGCTGAGGATGCATTTTTGCCCATATTGGAACATAGGGCTGTATAAAAGACTTAAAAAAATATTTTATTAGAAAAATGTCATTATGACAGCAGGCAATGTGATGAGAGGAGGGAAAAGAAATGGAAAAATGACACTGTGAACAAAGGAACATTTTTCTTCCCAAAACCATACTTATTAACGATAAGTAAATTATCTGGAATGACTTCCTAACCACTGAATCATCAATTAAGCCTACATGAAACTTTGCCTGCTACTGAGGCATTTAGAATGGTCTTCATATGTGTGGATTCTCTTTTGTCTGGCAGTTGTGTCAAACTTATACTGAAGACTTCTCCCCAGTGGGATGCCAGGCTAGATCTCTCTCCTCCACTTGGCTGCATATTTTCACAAAACACTGGGAACTGAATGTAGGACCTCTGTTGCTCCACCAGTACCAAAGGCTGCCCAGCAAGACAAAATATCTTAGAAGGCCGTGGTGACAGCAAAGCCAATGAAGTTAACCATAGGCAATACTTGGAAGAGCAGGATAGTAGGAAAACACACGGGCAGCAACAGTGAACCTAGCTAGGAAATTAAGCTATGCAATGGTTTGACTGGCTTTTGGCATAGTCTTGGGAGGCTGTCTTGGGGTATGGGTTTGGTTCTTGTTCCAAGGGAACTCGTCAACATGACTGCTCACAGCTAATTCACTCTGTGAGATCTCATGGGTTGGTTCAATGGAGGGTGGCTGGCTGGCTGGCTTAGGAAGGGAGATGTGTGGAGTTATTGGAGGCCAAATGAGGTATCTACTCATGGTGTTGTGGAAGAAAGAGAACCTGAGGGGTAAGTCCTTGTTAGAGAAACAGTGGATATGGAAACGAACAGACGAAACGCAGCAGCGGGGATCTCAAGGAAATGAGTGGCTGAATTAAAATGGAGGTACTCTGACAAACTACTTCTTGCTTTTTTTCTTTTGTAATCTGGTCCTGGCTACAGCTCTGAACTCGTACTCCCCAACTTGCTCCATCTGCTCCCACTTGCTGTTTGTCAAGTCTGTGTATTTTCATTGCTGGGCTTCAGAGTACCAGGCTCTTTGGCACAGCTGGCGGCTGGGATCAAGGCTTGCTTTGCATTCTGGCTTGGCAGGCTGTTCTTCCTCTCCCTGTAAATCCTCTTGGCTTTTACCACCCAGGCTTATTCTTTCCTGACTGAGTGTAGCCTTCCTTCACTCAGCTAATGGTGCAGCATTACCCTTTGAGCAGCAAGAATTAGCCCCTCCAAGCAGCACTGCTTCTCTCCCAAATGGACCTAGAGGAACCTATGGTGCAGAGGCTACAAACATGTCCTTTCTTACCTGACAAATGTCAATCCTCCTCTAACAGAGCTTCCTTGCCTTTTGGGGGAGTCTAAAGCACTGCAGCTGTATTTCACATAACCCTTTATGGTACTCTCTTTGTTTCTGGAAGGAAAAACTAGAAATAAAAGAGTCAGCAAGACAATTCCCCAGAAAATTGTGAAAACATATTTAATCTTATGTTGCTGTGAGCCCATTATTTGTTTCTAGATGCCAGTAGTTGGAACATTTATCATAGTTGTTCTGAATTACCTCCACATGCTATGGTGTCAGGCAGGGTGGGAGTCTCCCTTTGAAGTGGCTTTTCTTTCAGTAGGTGGATTTAACAAAGAAAAGGAGAATGGATTTTAGTCAAGATTATTGGAACAACCTGCAATCTGTGAACTCACTTGGAGTGGATGCTCTTGTGTGAAGAGCTGCTTTGTGTGCACTCAGAGAACAGCAGGTGGTGGGTGGCCCTATAGGATCATGGATGATGAAGAGCAAGATCTGACCCTGGCATTCTGTGAGTCCACAGAAAGCTATGTACTGGCCTGTTGTCTCAAGTCTGGATTTTGTAGTAAGCGTAAAGACAGCCGGGATATGAAAGAGGGAGATTACCAGAATTCAGGAAAAAGCACTGGGTTTAATTATTAGTCCATACTGGAGATGATCAAGCTGCTCTCTGTCTCCTGATAAACAATTATTGTGAATATGAGCTGAGGGAAATGTCATGTCTCAGTCCTTCTAGTGCAGCATATTACAAAGGCTCATTTTTATCATGTCTGGAGCAGCTGGAAGCACTTAAAATATGCTATGAGATAGAGAGCTTGAGTCTCGTAGCTATTAAAACACAGCCACAGGGCAGGCTGGAGGGATGGTGCTAGCCCTGCCTGTGCTCAGAGCTGGTTGAACACCAAGCAGCTCAGCCCAGGCATGCTGTGGTCAGAGGCTCAGCCATAGTGAGTGCGTGTTGCATGCATGTAGAAGGATCATTACTCAGCTCAGCATCAGGCTAGTGTGGCCACACACTTCCCAAAATTGTATGGCCCATCTCCTGCCAGGGAGGCAAGCAGGCCTGTTCCTCCATTTGATCTACCCTGTAGACATGTCTAATGTGTCTGGGATAATGCTGGTACAAAACTAGCTTCAGCTCAGCCAGCTGCTGCACATTTCCCCATGAAGGTGGGGACATTAGAGGAATGACGCAACCTTACCAGGGAGATATGTTGATGCCATAGATTCTGGAGATGCAGCTGCTGGAGAAACCTGAAGCTGCAGAGGGAATGGAGCAAGGAGGATGTCAGGTCTCAGAGCAGCATGGACATCTGAGCCACCAGGAGAGAGGTCTGATGGCAGCTGCATTGCTGGATGAGGTTCTGAGGAAAAGCCTGGGAGTGTAACTAGGACAACTTACACTGTTTTAGCTTATATTGTGTTTTAGCTTCGTATCCTCTGCAGCACCGAGACAGCAACATGCCTTCCTTTGCATGTGTTCCTGTCAGAAACTTTGGTGTTGTTACCAATAATAGCCAAGACCCATCCTTTTTGCCTCTTTTCCCCACAAAATTTGCCATGCCAGAGCTGTGCTGTGAGCGTTGCTCGGAGGTGCTGGCCATGAGGAAGGGGACTAGGAGTGACTGTGGGTGATGAAGCAGGTTTTGCTGCTGAAGGCATGGAAGAGCTCACTCCATTCTACATTCTTTAGGGGTGCACCTGTAAAGTGTAGCTTACAGAAGGGCATTGTTCCATTTGCATACATGTTTTGACACTGTTAGTTGTCACCAGGTTTTATTGGTGCTCTTTGTGGTTTCATTGGTTCACAGAGACCAAGCCCTGAGGACATATGACAAGCGATATGAACTAGAAAGACAAGTAGCCTCGTCCTGCAAGAAGTCACATTTCTTTACTGTAAACATGTGGAAATTCTTTGCTACAAACACAGTATGGAAAAACCAACTTTGATGAAAACTAGATCAAGGAATGTCTGAGGCAATACAGTTCATAGGAAAATAAAAAGTACTCAACTAAAGAAAGCCAGGAACTTTCTTGGCTGTCATGCAGTGCTTTGAAACATTTTAATTGTGAGTGCAGTTACAAGTTGTGTTTTTACCGAGGTTTGCAAAATTCTAGGTATGCTTTTTGTTCTGCTTTTTTGTATTTCCTTGTGCTTCTTGGTTTTAGACATCACCACAGAAGAAGCCTCATGTTCTGAGAAAGATTGGTGTTATGATATTTCTAGCCAGGCAGAAATGATGTATTTTCAGAGTCTTTCCTGGAAGGGAAGGCATGTGATGTTGTCATTTTTCTATATCAGGTAGTTTGGGACTCTTGAAAACTATGCCTCAGGCTAGTGGTTGCTCTGCAAATAAAAACGCAGGACTCTATGCTGGAATATTGTGTGACCTGTTTGGCTGAACCGGACATGTAACTATTTAATGGGGACTAAATTCCCAGAGCCAACTTCCCATTTACATTACAGCCTCTTTGCCACCTGGACAGTGCAGTGCAATACTTATGTTGATGTACATACCAACACAGAACTGCATCTACAACTACACACAAATGTATATGTGCATTTATCCCTAAAATGCATATACATTACATCTGTATCTAGTTATAATTTTTACAAGTGAATCCAGACAGCAAGTATGAAACTTCTGTGTTACATGTGGTGATCATGGTGTTCTCCTCTTGACACCAGTGGAAGATTGGTCATGTGAAGAGCCAGGATCCAGTCCCTTTTTATGGCTTCTGTACTGTTAATACAAACATCCTATTCTAAATTCTGATCATATGGCAATCAGTGGCAGTTCTGTCACTGATTCCAGAGCAATGAGAAGTTGGCCCAAAATTTCAATTTACACCATCTTCTTAATAGTTTTGTCTATTAAATTTAAATTGCTGGTGACTATAAGATAAACATTGAGGGTAAAAAAAAAAAGTAATAAAATGGTTTATTTCTGGATCTATCAAACAGTTGTGCTGGTAGCAATTTTATGTCCTTAGTTTTCATTTTAAAATAAACAAAAACACTGTGATGTGAGATATCCTAATTCCGTGTTAATGGAGTTTAAATTGAAAAGCATTTTTCAATGGGAGTGCTGCCCATTTAAATTATGGATAAAAATTTTGTTCCATTCTTAAGCTCTTCTCTTCTGGCTGGAGATCCCTGAGCCATAAGGCATTTATAGTTTCTTTAACAATACAAAACAGCAACATAATTGACACTTCCACATACATCTATAAAGATGTTAAAAACTTAATCTGTTATAACAGAAAAGAGCAAAATCAACAGGTTACAAGAGAGAATCCCGATGACCTGTAGGCCTTCCTCAGCACTGAAACCCAAGTCTCTCTCTTCCCTGTGGCAGTGATTCACCCAATCAGTTCACAAACAGACAAGCCCAAGGAGAGCCATGAGTGTCAGTGTAGGGAGAACAGGAACATCCCCATGATCCTGACCTCATATCAGACCTGCAGACACCACAGTCCAAGTCCCACCTAATTTAGAGCAGAAGGGAGAAAAAACTTGGGGACCAGGAGATGACATCTCTCCAGTGTAGTGTTGCTCCAGTATAGCCTGGGCTGTGAAGCTGGATCCCTGGGCAAGATAACTGTGTGAGCTGACATGGCACTGGGACCTGTACATACTTGAAATACTTACTTTAGGTATATAGTCTTCATATTTCCCTCCTTGGAATTGTAGATATACATACGTGCATATGTATGTATATTTGTCTGTATCTGTTTCCATACACATATATGTTATGAGCCATGTGCTCACTAAGATGTAGGAATTTCTTGCTGCTGTTGGAGCTGTAGGGATATCTGGTAGACAAAGGGTTGGGAAGGGCAGGTAGTGGGCACAGGTGTTGGGCTCCTGCAGGGCTCCTGGAGGGTTATGCCAAGCCACAGGCCCAATAAAATCCAAGTATGAGGTCCTGACCCCCCTGAAGTGAATGGAAAAATCTCACACAGGCTCTAAAGCCAATATTTCACATGGTACAAGCAAGGTATTGAAAAGGAACTGATTAAAAGGGAAAAACCCTAGCAATTGGTGACTATGGAAAAACAGGAAGAATACATGACATCTTAATGAAGCTTTAGTTCAGCAACACATTTTGTTCTCATAGGGAGTGATGCAGTGTAACAGTGATTTCTCAATTCCAAATTTATCTGCTTTATTGGTTTTGTGTCACTGCTGTAATTTTATTGATTTTTTCTTTTAACAGTGATACCATAAGAGGCCTCTAAAGCTAAAACATATAGTGAGTAAAATCTACATTCATTTCACTTTGCAAGTCAGCCTCCAATGTTTAAATTTGGTGTTCCAAGGTGCATTTTGAGGCTTGTTGTAGCTTTATAAATGGGCCTTGTGTGGTAATAAGAAAGGGAGAATTCTGTCCTTGAGGTTCATTTTTGATGTCCCTCTGATCTGACATTTTTACCACAGTAGGTTGCATCAGTCATGCTGGATATGCAGTAAATGACCTCAACTGTTTGGAAGCCATTAGTCAACAAATCATCAACAAGATATAACTTACTGTCTCTTTTTATGCCTTTGAACATGAAGAACAGTGCCTGATTGTTCCCGAGCCAATAAAATCAGAAGAAAAATGCTGCTGATTTCCTTATGAGTTAGTGCAGTTTAGTTTTCCTGGTACCATGTTTTTCTGGTAAGCATGTGAAGTCCTGTGGGCTGATACCGGGGAATGTTTTGCTGGCTGCTCACTCATTGCCAAGGAAATCCAGAGACTGGAATTTCTTGTTTTTATGGATGTGAGCAAATAGTTTTTTGGGAGAGTTTGCCTGGGGTCTTGAACTGAAGGCATGTGCACAAGCGGCTTTTCTTGGAACACTGATTTTTAAGCATGAAGAAATGCAAAAACCCCAACCTAGTGTGCTTCTGCAAAAGCCTTTAAACATTATCATATCTCTCACTCTGAAGAGGTGTAGTGGGCTAGGGGACCATGTGTCATTACGGGAGATAGGACTTGAGGAAATAAAGCTTTGTCAGGGGAGGTTTAGAATAGATATTTAGGAAAAGATGCTTCCCCCAGAAGGTGGTTGGGCACTAGAACAGACTCCCAAGGGAAGGAGTCCTGACACAAAGCCTGACAGAGTTCAAGAAGCATTTGGACAACAGCGTCAGGCATGTGGTCTGACTCTTGGGGATGTTCTGTGCAGGGCCTTCCAAGTCAGGTTATTCTATGACTCTATGATCCTAAAATGTGATTTACAATTCACTGTTTTTTGGTGTTGCTGGTCCAGAGCACTGTCTGTATCAGTGATCCCTTCAGTATGGCTCCAAGCTCGGTTCAATTTTCCTGCCATCTATATTTTACCTTTAGCAGAGTTAGATGCTAAAATAAGTATGTGCTTTTGCAACGTTTCTAATGAAGCAAATGCTGCTTATGAGAATGCTTTAGTTAGCACAGTAGTTCTGGTTGACAGAAGAGGGATAATATCAGGAAAACTTGATTTGAAAAGTCTTGAAATGTGGTGCCCAAATCTGAAATATGACTCGACATGCACGCAACCACTTGTATATTTTTAAAACACTTGGAAGTCAAACTCTCAGCCAGTGCATTTTTGTGAAGCTCCTTCTTGTGTTTCCATTATTTATTCCATAAATATCTACTTATCTGTGCCAAAATCTGAAGAGGTCCCTTCCATCCATCCTGAAATCTTTGGATTTCATTCAGTATTTACAGTGTAGATGTGAGCCTCAAACCCTGGCTTGCCTGTGTTCACAGCACAACATTTGGAGGACCCAGATTTGTGGGGTAACTGATGTCTACAACAGAGGGAATGCAGGGAATTTGTCCTTTATTTCCAGCAGGACTATACAGAAATTTGCATTTTGCTTTCTAAGTACCTATTCTCACTTTTTTTTTACGGAGATAAATAATTTGCAGTGAACGAGATGTATAATCCACGCTATCTACTACTGGGTGATGCATTGCAAATGAGTTAGCAATTTTTAGGGAAGGGACTGTTGAACAGTTATGTGTGCACATACACTGTAATGGGATGATTCATGGCTTCCAAGAGTTACTACAGTGGGTATGCATTCTTTACTTCCCGTAAAACTGAGTCTCAACAGTGTAGAGGTACAACACTACATCTATACTTCTGTGTTGAAGACTTCAGAAACAAAGAACACAGCACCTCTAGAGTGAAGTGAGTTCATTAATAAATGCATTGTTTTGTATTACACATATTAAAACCATGACATATAGTACTCCTATCCACTCATGTTTATATTTGGTGATAAAGAGAGAGAGACACACAATTAAAGTTTCTGGTGGTAATTGTACACATCAGCTGGTAATTCAGCTAAGTTGCAGTTTTGCTAATGCACTCCATGACTGACAAAATTCTGCTGTAAATTAGTGAATTGTTTACGTCTGTGAGTGCATTCATTAAAACAATAAACAATGTTATTGGGTTGGCCTGCAGGATGGTAAATCTACTTCCTTCACTGACTGACATGGGAGCTCAAGATCAGTAGAAGGCAGGAAAGTTAAATTTTGGTCTTGCCAACATTTCTGCATATTCTCAGCTTTAAGGCTATGTCTACCTCTATTGCTGTTTATGGCACTCCTCAAGGGCTCAGAGATGTGTTGATTTTAAAAGCTTACAGGTCCCTAGGCCAATACCATCCCAGTACTGAACCATGGGAGAAGAAGAAAAAAAAAGGGTATGCCAAAATGTGCAGTATTAATTCAACAAATGTACTGAAGATTTAATAATTTATAACATTTCAGAGTATACTAGTAACTGTTCTGTAACATAATCATAATAGTAATGAAGTCTGAGTAATTCAAGATCTAATTACTTCATCTTGCTGTTAAGTTGTGCTTAGAAGTAGAAGAAAGCAGCAATATAAGTTCAAACAACAAAATATGATTCAGCAAAAAATGCCAGTTGCACTAGATTTCTGAAACTTTCAGCAATATTGAGTACTGAGCATTTCTACTTGTCTTAATAGATGGGATTATTTAGGTTAAATGCATAACTTGAAGCCTTGGTTTACTCACAGTATATATGGTAAGACAAGCAGACCATCCTGCAGTTTGCATTTATTGTATTCAGAACCTCCCTAAAACCTCCCAAAGCTGCTCTCCATCCCTTTACTCATAGAACAGGCTTTTCTACCTTGCATGGACCAGGTTGGAACATCAGGAATGAGACCTGGTATATACATAGTGTTGTGGGATTGATTGCCACAACTGTAGAGGCTAGAGCTGGCACCAGCCGTGTTTTGGCAGGCACACTGATGGCGGGTCCAAAGGGTTTGTCTTGACTGGCCTGGGTGATGAGCACCATGAAGAAAAGGTCTCTATCACAGCAAGCAAAGGCCAGATCCCCAAGAAGGCATCCGTCTTCCTACCAAAGTATGGCAGTGAAAAGGCTCTTATGGCTGATGGGCAGCTGTGCCTGAGATAGCTTTCCATGCTTGTCTTGTGTTACTTGCTCTGTGGTGCTCTCCTTTACCTCCTCCCTAGTGCTGTCATGGAGAGATCACCAACATGTAACCCTTAAAAACAGATCGATAGGCCAAAAAGGATGATCATTACAAAGATAAGACCTCACTAGCTCATTGCCAATTATTTTATGATAGTTCTGATTAATGATTTAGCCATTCAGTTTAGCCATTTCAGTGCTCAGCAGTCTTTACATGTTAGTGTTGATTATGGAAGTCCATGCCTTGCCTGAATCTGAGCTATTTTGACCAACAAATGTGAATTAAAATCAATAGAAGTGTCATTAGCATCCCAGTACCATGAAAGATAATACGAACAATTCTCATGCGTTCAGTTTATTAAAATTTGCTAAAGTGTGAAATATGTATGACAAGTAATGATGTTTTAATCTTTCACCAAGGTAACAATTGAAAGCTGATTGATTCCATTCAGTAATTATAAAATCAAAATGATGGAAGATTGTAATCAAGAAGGATTCTGTCTCATACTCTGTCATGCCTCCATGCAAGATAAAATTCTTATTTGTAGCATCTTCTTTACCTGAAAAGAAATCAAACTCTAATTTGTCCAGTTTAAATCTCATGTCTGGTTGTATAATAAACTCTGCTTT
>JAWWLT010000092.1:51017834-51041743 GCA_035040995.1 Premnoplex brunnescens
TAACAAGTCCCGGCTTGTCTCTGGCCGGGCCTTTTCAGGCCTATGCTGCCAGACAAGCCTTGACCAAACTGCAACACCTTCATCAGACTCTGTTCCCTACTTCTCTTCCTTCTGCTCTTGTGGAGCTGTAGGGACAGGGAAAAGCAGAAGGGAGACAAAGCCGTTATCTCTTACCCTGGCCTGTGCCCATTCTCTGTGTTCCCACTAGATTGATACTGTTTGGCAGGACTCTTCTGGCAGGAAAAGTATTAAAGTGAATAGATAACTTGGTCCATTTTTAGGCTGAAGATTACCATCAACACACCATGTCAGGTCCATGCAAAATATTCAAAGAATTTTTGCTTCCTGAGGTTGTTCTTGCCTTGTTTCTTCCCTGTGCTGGTTACTCATGACAACCTTTACTAAAACTATTGGATTATTCCTGATTGCTCTTGTATTGTGGTTTTCTTTTTTTTTTCCTTTGAGCTCGTGGTCTTCATCTGACACATGCCAAGTTATTCCCAATTTATTGCAGATGAGGTCAGAATCAGATCATTATTTGAAAACAGTAAGTTTGTGATATATAGTTTGGCATTTTTTTCACTTTGTTTTCTGCTATTTGATGGTTTGCTCCCAGTGTTCCTTCCTGCTGACTTCCATTAGGGGTTTTTTGCTTTATAAACGACTGGATTGATTTCAGGTATGGACTTTTACTTCCTTGAAAAGAGATCTTCTCGTGCAAAATTGGCAGTTCTTTCTGTGCATATTTTCTTATTTGCATTTACTTGGAGGTGTTTGAAACCCAGAGACAAGATTTATGCCAACAAATCCCTCTCCCTCTTACCCAATTTAGTTGTTTTAATATAATGCAATAATTTTCTAAATCAAACTGATGGAGCGCTTCCTAAAGGCATTACACCAACTGTATATCTGGAATCATATTTGCCTTCTTTTATTGCATTAACACCAGGCTTGAACTTTTCAAATTTGCATTGTGCTTTACAGAGGTTCTCAGGATATTTGAGCCAGTTTATAACTGGAATCTGGTGCATTTTAAACAGTGGCCAGAGAGTGAATTATAGAGCAAAGCATGTGTAGAGATGAGATTTTAGTTTCACGGAACAAGTGGAAATGCAAATGAGTAAGCAAAAAGAATATTGCCTTTGCTGGGTGGGTTTAGAGGCAGTGCAAAGGAATGCTCTGTTACAACACTAATCCTGGGTGTCTCTCCAGACTTTCTAAGAGGTTTCATTTCTCCTTTTCAAAGAAGGTGCTGAGTAAAGGTCTGACATACAGCAAAAATGTACTACCTGAGAGTGCCTGGCGGAATGCACATAACACCTGGGATGTAGTATGATGATGATTCTGCAATGACTTTTGCCAAATGTGTCTCTGACTTATTTGAATGGTGTTCTTTCTTTTCACTACATGTGCTGCCACTGTGGGGCATCCTGCTCAAGATATGCTTGTAATATTAATGAGGGGAATCTTCAAAAACTCAAATGAGAGTTGAATATCTCCTCCTTTGTTCTTGTGTGGTCATTTCAGTGATAATTCTTGGTTACGCAGAGGAATGGGTAGCTTGGAACAAGCTGGCTAAAAAAATAAGACCAAGAACATACAGCAAAAGGGAAAAAGAAAGATCAGATTAAATTGGTTCAGGTAAAGAACTGAATTCTCCAAGCTGTGGGATGGAGCACAGTGCAGCAACCCTCTGTCTGAATGGGATTGCAGTACCATTGGTCCCAGGGGAGCTTGTGTGAAACTCTTCTGGTTCTTCAGCACTTGGGGCATAGTTAAACCACAGTTCCACTAACTCCTTGCATGTCACTGAGATCTGACTGTCACTTAATGATGAAAATCCCATCATAAGTGGATGCCTCAGAGCAGCGTTAAAAGGTTGAGGAAGTAATCTATTCCAGTGTGGTGTCATTTGGTAACTCTTCCCACTTTCCACAGCAGAGACCAAGTAAGCCTTTTGTAAATTCTGTCCCCTTTGCACACTCTGGCAGACAAATGGGTGCCAAGGACATTGCCGGGGTGCATGACTGCATCCAAGAAATCACATTGCAGAAGAGGAGTAAGCTGGCAGTGAAGCACTGAGGCATTCTTGGAATTGCAATTCCTGTGCAATGAGTCCTGTGTGTTTCAAAACCATTCTTTTACATTCCCCACCCTCCCAAATGTCATAACCAGCTATTGGACAATAGCTTAATATTTGAAATATTAATATCAGAATTATGAATAAAAAATTGGCAGAAGATAGCTGACAGCTGGAAAACATTCTCTGTTTTAAGTACAAACCTTACATTTTAATAAATACATTAAAGAATAATAATAAAATCCATTTTGAAGTCTGTTCTGTAATTCTAGGAACATGACTACTTAAAAAAAATGTAGTCCACTACTTGCAATTGGCACTTAGATGAATATCTGGACTCCCAGTACAGACAATTAAAAAGAGGCTTGTGGGACTTTTCCTGCAAAACAAATCCAGTTAGGTGTTCCAGACATTCCTGGGAGGTATGAAATAACCTCAGATTCAACTGAAAGATCAAAGAAACCTGTGTGCTGGCCCATGCCTGGGATTTTTGGTGGTCAGGGGATTATTTCTGATGGTTTGGTGATTCCTTCACAAATCCACTCAAAGGGAAGGTGTGGTCGATGGAGGATGACCCAGTCTGGGTCCTTTTGACACTGAATGCTTATGACATGGGTGGTTTGGGGTCCTCTGATACTTTTACCTCTTTTGCCCTATATGCCTACAACATGGCTTAACTCCCCTCTCTGGAGTAAGCCAGAGATGGCTCAGGATGCCTGAGAAAGCAAGAAGAATTTAACCACTGCTGAGTTCGTACCCATTGCACCACACTTTTCCAAAAAATGAGAGGTTTGTGGTGTGGCAGAGGTGTGTGGTCTGACAGAAGCAGCTCCTGCTGACACTGCACTAAACCAGCCCCACTAGTGGCTGCAACACCCTCTCTGAGATGTTAAGTATTATTAAGGTGTTTAAAACATCCTCTCAGTCTATTGACTTCAATGACATGAGCAATTTTACTATTGATTGTATTAGAAAAGGTGAAAACTAGGAAACCAGTATTGCAGAGAATAGGTCAGTTTATAAGGGCTCCTTCTCCAAATTAGCTGTTTTAATAATCAATATATGACCATAAAAAATATAGTATTAGAAAAAAAGCCCTCACCCAGTTTGTTCTCTCAGCTTTTGATTGTCACATTTTGCAGGGGAACCATGAAGATGTATGTGCTAGACTTCTTGCCAGATAATTAGTAACATGTTTTTACCCCAGATAATCACATTTTGTCACAGTTTCAAGCTGCAACATGTTGTCATTATCTGCCACATGTATTTCCCCTTGCCATGTATCATCAACGTTGTGTGTCTCTGCGTGTTATGAAGCAACTTTTACATCAATACCCTAACGTGGAACTTGGGGTTAATGAAGCTTATAAATATTGAAGGGGCGCACAGAGTCATGGTTTGGAGGAATCCCTCTCTACTCAGGGGTAGTCCCATACAGACATGCTGCTCTCTCCCTTGTGTGGCCAGTGACCAAAGACAAGGGAACACCCACTATAGCCTTGGCCAACAGCAATGGTGGGACATAAACTGTTTGGGACATTTTTTAATTTGAATGGTCCTGATGAAGAAAGACAACAGAACTACCTGAAGTGCAGTATCCCTCACCCATTTTCATGCTTTCTGTGTCGTACATTGTGGATAACTGGATGGTCAGACTGATGGCAAAATCCCAGAAAGGGTTATGATATAGCTGTGTAGAGAAGTAAGGAAGGATTGCCTTCCTGCTGTGGAGTATGATTCTCCATCCTCACAGGGGGACACCATGCCTGCTGCCTTCCAGCAACACATTGCCAACTTACACCTAATTGTCTGTCTGCTCTTCCCTGGGTTGAATCCTGAATTTTCAAAAGGGATATTATTGACCTCACAAAATCAGCATATTGCTACCTGTGCTGTAGTAGGACTGAAATGCAGACACTGGGGAAAGCAGTGTTGATACCCAAAACTTGTGTGACAGTCTGTGTGGCACAAATAGTAGGCCAGATTTGTGCCTTGATGAACTTGTTGTTCATGTGCGCAATGCACTTGGAAAACCAGTGTGTGGGCAGGATATGGGGAGCATGTCCTTTACTTCTCTGTTTCCCAACCTCTTGCAGCACCTTCATGTGACTTACATTGTAATGTCACCTCTGATGTTGATGAACATCAACAGTAGTTAAATCTGCTGCAGGAAATCCACAGCAAACTGTCCTAACTCGATTTTCCTAACCTGGGAAACTGATTCACCACTGTTTTCCCAGCACATAGATTTTCTGATGTCATTGTTCCCTTAATGCAGTTATGAAGGGCACTGTTTTGTATGACCTTACAGATCTGCTGACAGGGTAGAGAAGAAACCCAACATGAGCCAAATTTTGTTATTTCTTCGACCAGAAATTAATTTACCAGCAGAGGGCTCTCTCATGATTGTAGCTGGGTTTTTTCCTTTGCCAATGTTATTATGAGACTTAAAATAAAGGACAGAGAAGCTATGAAGTTGTACCTTTGCCCAGAGTTTAAGACAGAGGTGGGCTTGAGGTGGACTTTGGCTCTCTGAGTTGCTGAGGGTGCTGTTTCTCCTTGTGGGGCAGCTCAGGGAGGGAAGGGGTAGCACGTGGCCATGGGACATGTACTCTCTTGGTGCTTTGCATGCCTGGGATGAGCAGTTCTTGAGATTGCTGTTGAGATAGAGAGCAGGATTTTTGAAAACTCATTTTGGGGGAAATATTTCCAAACCTGATCTGTGCTCCAGCCAGCATCTTGGAGAGAGGGCTGCAAAGCACAGGTCCCTTGGACATTGAAGGAAGAGTGAGAGAGAGGTGGCTGCTGTCAACAGCTCATCCACTGTAGTCTAGTAATTCAGTGAGCAGCAAGGGGCTCCTTGAGGAGTAATGGGAGGAGGGGTATCCCCTGCAGCCCACTGGGGAAGATGCCTCAGCCCCACTGCTCCTGAGCCTTCACACTTCACAGTAGGCAGGGTACTGAGGTTGGCATGGGGTCTCCTCTCTCTTTGCCACCCTGAGCCTTTTGATGGAAACCCAACACCCAATGCATCCAGCCCTTCATTGAAATGTTTGGTTGTAACACTTTCACTGACACAGTAAATACTAATGCTAACACGCAACACACCCTACATATTGTCACAGAGGAATGTTATGTTGTGACCATCTTTTATTACTGGAGTAATTATATTTTTCCCCCTTGCCTTACCTGCTTCTGACTACTCTTCATGCTCTCTTCTGCTGTTGAGATATGCTGTTTATGGTTATAAAGCACTTCAAGTGATTCTGCTCCAGTGGTACTCTATACAAATGTCATGAGTTCATGGCCACTGGGATCCTGTTGTCATCCAGCTGTTGTCCTTTTTGAACTTAATAATTTCCATTTGGTAATAGTGTGTATAGTGAAAGAAATTTTTGCTTACAGGCACATGTACATGAATGTGATTCCAAATGATTACAGGGTTAATAATCTCTGTGAATATCTCTGAATCTGTTTGAAAATAAGCTGTATAAACTCTATATATGAACATCTGCTTTATGTCTTACAAAACATAGTAATTGTTCTAGTGGTATAACATGGGATATTTATTATTTCAACTGAGTTATTAAAATGCAGGGCAAAAATAAAATAAAGGGCAGAAGTTGAGTTTTCAGATGGTTTGCACTGATCAAAATGTCTATTTTTTCATCTTCGTTGTGTAGACAGAAGTCCACTTTGTCCTCTTTAGCCTTTTGGTACACATAGAACTATGCCCTCAGTGGAGACATACAATAAGAATTTAGTTTAGCAATTAAGTTGATATTTCGGGGGAAAAAAATCTTGCTTCATTATTTTTATTTATGAAATGTGGGAAGCAATGCGTTTCACTGGATTTTTTTATGATGTTATAACTTGCTCTGGTGATCTCAGAGTCTGTTATAACATCAACTCTGTAAGCACAGGCAACTAGTGTAACACATACATAACTATACATAACACATGTAACTAGGCCTAAATGTTCTGGAATTTTGGAGGTGGTGTTCAATTCTAGCTGAATGGTGACAGTGGGTGCTCTGGGAGCTTTTCTGTCCTTCATCATTGGTGTAGGTGAGAGTGCCATAATCTCTGGGCTATTTTGTTCTCTAGACGTCCCTGTGACAGCAGCTCTGTTTGCACAGATAGAGGATGAGTCACAGAATAGACAAAGCAGTTTATCTCCAGGAAGTTTGTGGTTGAGCTGAACTCATGTCTCTAATGCCTCAAAACTGTCTTGAAGCCACTAGGTTGTCTTGGATATCTATGTGGTGTCAAACCCACTATTAAGAAAGCCTACAGCCTATGTAATTACTACTGTTTCCTGGAATCAACATATTTCCATGGACAGTATGATCAAAGTAAAGTGCCTTCATGGCTATTTCATGCATCCTGGTATTTTGGGTGCACACCACACCAGAAGCAGTGAGTTTCTGTGATGGAAAGTTCCTTCCTTCCCCTGGGGTAAGAGGAGCCCTGGGAGCAACAGCACCGGACAAACAAATTCCCATCACCTTTGCTAAAACATGGTGGCAGCTGCTTTGTCAGGAAGCTCTCATCTCATTTGGGGTGAAATTTCCTACTTTCGATGCCTTATAAAAAATGCCACAGTGGAGTGTAAGTGTTGCCAGCGTAAGTGCAAGCTCAGCTGAGCTGGCAACAGACTGAGCTGACAGTGAATAGATACCTGTTGAGAGAAGGGAGCTCAGTCAGGGCTGGATGTGGCTTGTAGCTCAAGATAAATTTCACTTTTTAGCCTTGCTGGAGACTGATACTGACACTCAGTGTTTGTCCCTCATGGGTATTTGCTAATCAATAGACTCTGCCTCTTATCACAATGTTGGCTCCAAGAAAATGTTTTGTGTAGTTTTGTTTGAGTGGCTGACACAGGTGTTACTGTGCAGACTCTTGGTCACAGTGATAAACCTGCTATCTGTCTGCTTGGAATATTTTGTGCTTTTTGTCCAAAGTACTATGCCTCTTCTCTTTGTCTAGTCTCCAATATTTTTAATGAAATTATGAATCTGATTTTCTCTCTTAAACTAGCAATTGCTATAATTTTAAGAATAAAACAAATCTATAATGAAAAGAGCAGTCCTTACAATAATAGTGTTCTTTAGCTACATGACAGCAAACCCTGCATAGACTATACATATTTAGTACTTATATGTAGTTGTATTCACTGGTATTCAGCTAATCCCTCCTTTTCCCCATGTCTCTTTCCCTTGGAGACAGTGTGGCAAGCTACACCCTGCCACCACAGCTCCAGCAGTGTTAGCTGCACCATCAGCTTCTGCTCCCACTCCTGCCCTACCGGTACATCCCCTCTGCATCTTGAACGCCCATCGTTACAAGCACAGACTTGGGGTGCAGGGAATTTGGGGGTGATACCAGGGGGCAGAGCCCTTGCGTGGGCTGGCACGTCAGTCACCATTCACTGCGTGCTTACCAGGTGGAGTGTGGAGCAGAACAGGGAGTGGGATTACAACAGGGCATGAGAATCTGAGAACAATATGATTACTATAGCTACTTAGCAGCTAATTATCATGACGGTTATTAAATAATACTCAAAACTGGGTCCTAAGGTTTGGCTGCAGGATCTTCAGCTTGTCTGGTGTAACTATACCTGAGTTGGGAGGTGCACTGATTTTTTATTAGTCCCAGTTTAGATGTGTGGACATATGGTTTTAAGAATGAATAACAGTTGTCAGGATGGGAATGAGCCCAGATCTTGAAGAAGACGATGCCAAAACAAATCCCCCAGAACAAAATTTGGGATCAGTGCATGTAAACATGTAGTGTTGGGAACATCTGGAAACTGTCTATCAATGAGAAAGATGTTAATAGGACTATCCAGCTGGCCTTTGAGCTGTGAAGGGAGGAAAGAAGCTCTCCTCCCCAAGCCTTGAGAATTCACAGAAGAAGAGATAATTCGAGACTTGTCTAGTAAATCACTAGCTTAGTTTAAAAGCCCTAATTGTTTTAGGTTTGTAATGAGGTTGTAGTTATCTTTAAGAATTCCTTTGCTTTTCCTCCTGTCTGAACACTATGATATGTAATCACCTAGAGCCCCCCTCCTTACCCAGTACAAATGTTATCCTGTTACACCTACTACCCCAATATATTGTGAAGCATGCTTTCAATAAAGGTTTTCAGTTATTGCCCCGTAACTGGGAACATCTAGATTTTTAGCCGTCACAAGGTAGACTTGACATCTTCAGATGAATTGAATGTAGACATCACCTCAGTCTCCCTCAAGCACATCTACTTTATGTTCTGTAGTGGTTTTATAAGTGACTGTCTGCTGTTGTACATACTGCTACCGCTGATGGGGAAAGATCATGTCCTCTCAAGTGACACCTGCCTTAAACAAACAGTGACAAGTGGAGACCAAATCACACTGTTTTTAGAGAGGTCACTGGATGAAAGTTGATTCTGGTCAGAATGCTCCACAGATCTGCAGTTGCACTTCGGAGACCTGTTGGGGAATGGAATATGCACTCTGAATGTTTCATCCAGCTAATATTGGTCTTTGTTGTGGCATTTACAGTGTCTTAAAGGAAAATTCTACTCATTTTGCAAAATTCTAGCCAGTTATTGAAAGCAGTTGAGTTGTCTTTGCTAAAAAAAAAGAAAAGGCTTGTTGTATTTATGAGACCAATCATCAATCAAGCAAAAAAAGAAAGAAGAAAATCCAACAACCCAGGAAGGTAAATGGTGATAAAGATCCCAGATAAAGTCACTCTTCTCAGTGGGTAGAAAGTCTGATGAACTGAAATGGAAAGTCCTTCTCATTGATTTCACTGGGAAAAGTAATTGACTTTGAACTGTCGCGTTCCGCCGGGGAGGTAAAGGATAGGTCCACGCAGGTTGAGGGTAGAAACAGGCTGAACCGTTTATTAAACAGGGGGTCAGACTTTTAAAGGGTTCTGAGGGAAGGTTCTAGAGGCTGGGTGGACCTAAGGGCGGAGCACAACATATAAGGGAAGAAAGGGGAGGTAACAACACATAAAAGGAATAACCGGGGAGTGGCCAGCCTTATATGGTGCAGCTGCACTGCACCACAGACTGACCAATAGGGAATGGGGGAACAGGGACCAATGGAAAACAGGTAACTAGGAGAACAACAACCAATAGGGGATTTAGGACCGGGAAACTGGGACCAATGGGAAAATGGAATTATGACAACTACAATGGAACTTATTACAGTTGAACCTTATAGCCATTATAACTTGAAGAAACAACTCTCCTAACTACCAGTCTTTACAGAGAGATCATTTACAATACGTCCATGGGTATTTGATTGCTGGGAAGATCCGATGTTTGCTCTTGTATTTTAATCCAATCCTCAAAGCTATTTGCCGGTCCCCCGACATTGAACCCTTTGAATAAGTTGCAATCTGTATTTAATTTCTTGTCCAAGGAGGAGAATGTAATTTTGTTTTCTTGTGGCTTCTATTAGCTTTAATGTCAGTTGCACAGCTGAATTCCTTGCATCAAGCTCCAAATTTACGCCTGATGTCAGTGTGCTTAGGATTGGAGCAAAAATCAGTCTTTCATCTCTCAATTGCTTAAAGGATCATGCCATAATACCACATTTATTAGCACAAAATCTCTCTTGTCTGTACATGCACAAATGGAGCTAATTCAGAGAAAAGGCAAAGAGAGTGTAAAGACTGTAATTTAACTTTTAGACATTAATGAAGCCCACTAACAGGAAATATTCTAACAGTTCTAGCAAACATACACATTTTTGGTTTTGGATTGCCTGAATAGATATATTCCACACTTCAGGCTGTCGAGGTCACAGATATGAACTGCTGACTTTCTCATAGAGCCATATCACCTTTTGAATGACATGCATACAGTGTTAGATTTTTCATCATCTGTTCCAACACAGACAGGGGGATTTGCATCCAGCTGACCCCTGAGTATGACTATAGGAACTACAAAACAGTTTCCTCATGAAATGTGTTTTGGTGAGACCTGGTTAGTTCTGTGTTGGGACAACCAATACAGATAGAGTAGTGGTGTTTGGGCTTATGCACCATGTTTTGCCTATTCCAGTATGAAGGATGTGATCTGATCCTGCAGGTGTTCCTGAAATAAAAGCCTTGCATGTGCACTTTCTGTCCACCTTACCTGGGTATGTACAAGCTGTCTGTAAAAACTACTGTCATCTTCAATTGTCAGATTAATTTGTTTAGACAAAGACTATTAGGAGAAGAAAACAGTTTTGATAATTAAACTCTAATGATTTACACTGGCAATCTGGAGACATTACACTTTCAATCACAAACAAACAAGATCAGAAAGTTTATCTAGAAAGATGTCCTTATGGAGAAATAATGAGTCTTTTTAAGGCTCCAGGTAGCAATGTGTTCTGGGAAGGTAGTGAATGTTAAATACCAGCTCCCTTGAAAGATCCTCTAAAACTCCAGACCATTGTGTGAATGATGGTTGGGGGTCATTTGTTTGCATTTATCAACATTTGTTCTAAAAATGAAGGGATAAAAGCAACCCAGACTGTGCATTTCTGAAGTACTCTGGTAGGCAGAAGCCGTGATCTCAAGACGTGGGCAGGAGAGGTGGTTGTGCCTGGGTCCCTAATGAGGCGCCTTCTTTATACAGGACAGAGCAACTCTCCCATACTCATAGTTTCACAGATAAAAAAGCCTAAGGGAAACTGGAAAAACAGATGACAAATATATTTTTAAATGAAGCTAAACTGTTTTAAATGCCTCTCCTTTCTAAGAGAGAGGAAAGAAATGTGATCGAAATACATCTGCTTCCCAAGAGAGTATGACCTTGTCTTCTTGTGTGCAGAGTAGAAAATCAGAAGAAAATATTTTGGTTTATTCCAGAAGTGTTGTTCTGTGGCTGATACATTTTTGTATTTTTCTGATAAAAACAGAAGACAAGCAAAAGTATTTTTCTACACAATCTATAACATGGGATCAGTGTATCCAGAGGAGTCTCCAGCTTCAGAAACGGCCTGGATACAGGTGTTTGTGTCTGAATATGTCCAATCTAATATTCTGAGCTGGTTTTCCTTGTGTTTGTCTTCCTCTTGTTTTTCACAACAACAGACATACAGATTTGCTCCTTTTAAATAAAATTCTGACAGCTTAATGTTGCCTCTGGAAGGACATTCTTGTACCAGTGGAATACCAGTTATGGTCTTGATTTTTACCTTTTTCTTCCTGATGATATACTCTAATTTTAATACTGGTTGTATATTAAATTCTTTGAACTTTGCCATCATGTTTATCCCAAAATTCCTTGGTTTTGTCTGTTTTCATGGGCTTATCCTGGAAACTTTCAAGAACTTATTTTCTGTATCCCCATTGAAGGTTTACAAGCCACTCTCCAACATGGAACAGGTTCCCCAGGGAAGTGGTCACAGCACTAAACCTGACAGAGTTCAAGAAGCATTTGGAGAACATACTTGGACACATGGTGTGACTCTTGGGGATGGTCCTGTGCATGGCCAGGACTTGGACTCAATAATGCTTGTGGGTCCCTTTCAACTCAGCATATTCTGGTATTCTGTGAAGTTCTGCTACAGGCTCATGGAATTTTGCCTTTTCTTATTTACGGACTTTTAATTATGTTTTGGTAGTATGTGTTGTCACACACTATTTTATTTGAGAACATGAGTCTTATCCCCAGCCATGACAATGATTTTGCTATCAGTATTACAATCCTGTGAATGTCATAGCAAAAAGGGCAATCTGAGAAGTTGTAGAGTAGCTCCATTGCAAAGGTCAAACCTGTAGGTACTGCACTGGATGAACGATGTACAGCACTGCAGAATAACCCAAGTTAATGAGTAACAAACTAAATCCAGAAGTAATTTTTGGACACAAAGGTCCAAGGTGGTGCACCTGAGGTTGTTTTTGACCAGCATGACCAATTTTACTTGAGTACCATTCAGGCTGCCAAGAACTCAGTGGCCTTCCAGCATTTCTTGTCTTTCAAAACAGGCCCTAAGCCTTTCCACATAGTCAAGGCAAACATGGACCAAGCCATTTTGGTAAGCAGATATGACTTGCCATGAAGATTTACCTTCGTGGCAAGTCTGGGTAATCCTCTCTATAACAAAATCCTCCTGACTTTGAGGTCTCATCAGAGGTTATGATAAACAGTTAGTTGTGTGGTGAATAGTTCCCTGTACACCTTTGCTTCTGTGTAATAGGCTACAGGCACGAGGCTGGTTTTACTACTGATTTTTAGCTAAGATCTTTTCTGAGGCTTTGGTGGAGGCTTTTGAGTGGGCACTGTTTCCTTGATGGCAAGCAGATGCTGTGGTTTTAGTATGTTAACAGCAGAAACAGAGAAAACTGTAGAAATGTATGACTGTACATTGTTAGACTGACATATGTTGTTCCTTGAAGACTTACCTGTTTTCTGTCTTCTTCAATGGGTTCAAAAAACATTCCCTTTTCATGCTACATATGCTATCATAGAATCTCAGCACTTCAGTATCCAAGTTGTGTTTATCCTTATAACCTGCTGTGACTAAGGCAGCATTCTTATCCTTACACTTTTTAAAGAGAGAAAAATTGCCAGGAAATTAGTAAGTGACTTGATGAAGATCACAGAGCAATTGCAGGCCAGGAAACCCTAAATCCAAAACTCATATGGTAGCAATTATACCATCTTTCCTCCAAGACTGTATAAAGACACTCTTTCCAGCCATAAGGGACAGCCTTACCAACAGGCTGAATATTTTTGCCTTGTGGGCCTAGTGTGATTTGTCAGAGCCCTTGGGCAGTACTTCCAGCTGGAAGCGTGGAAGAATTTTTGCCTTTGGAAACTTTGCTTTTGAACAGAACCATTTGGTGGAAGGGAACATGTATTTTCTTCTGGTTTCTACTCCTGAGAAAATGTGGTTTGAGGCAACATGCAGCAACAAGGGCTTTGGTGTGTTTTCACCCCACTATGTGTAGACACAAGAGTGGCATGCAGGTATTTTCAGTGCATTGCATCCTAATTTGTGGCCTGGACCTTTATTGTCTCCTGATAACCTGAAGTAGCAAAGAATGGTGCACTTTTTCATCTAACTCTTGCTGGGAAGCAGAGGAAGTGGTCACTGATTTGAATAGTCACAAACAATTGATTTCTAGAGCTGGCTTCAGATAACTTAGCTCTAATGAAGATTTTCTGACACTGTCCTTGGATGAAAGGAGTGGGATTTCTGTGTGGCCTGGCAATGAAGATGTAGCACGTATAGGTGATTCACTTCACGCTTCACCAAAATCTCTAATCCATGTGCCTTTTTTCCCCAAATTTTACTCTTTAGAAAGTCTTTGGAGTGGGAATGTACTGACAGGTCTGGAAGAGGTTGGTCATGTAACCCTGAGATGAGCCCTAAACTTTGTGTTAGTCAACATTGTTATGAGAAACTCTTTGCAAAGACAAAGGAGTTTCATAATTTTATGCCACCACAAGGATTACTGAAGGTCACACACTGATTAATAATTACCACTGGGACAGCACACCAAGAAGGACATCCACTTAAACCACATAAGCTTTAGTGTATTAAAACAAAGTGATACATCAAAGACAGCAGGCTGCTGTCCTTTCTTAGAAAGTGGGACACCTCAGACACCAGCTTTGACCTGGGCAAAGTTAAGGTTGTGACTCCCACTCAAGGTGTTTCATCCTCTCGAAAGAATGTTGTGGAAAAACTGCTCTCACCAGGCTCACCTCAATTTAGTGCTTGCACAATCTGGTATCAAAGTGTTTGCTGCCTTTGTAATCTACCAGAGACGTGATTTATTTGTGGTGAGAAACAACTCTGTGGGGAGAGAACAGTAGAGCATTTAACGTATCAGAGTTGCAGCTGGAGCTGTAGTGCAGGGAGAGTGATACCTCTGCAGTAAACCATGGAGGCAGAAAATGGAGTTTCTATTTCCTGGTGTTTTCATAACAAAATTGCATGTCCAGGCAGACCAAAATGTCTCAGTCAGGCCCAAATCAGCTGTTCTTTGGCCACATGCAGTTGTGGGGCTCTGTGGGACAACGAAGTGAAGCGCAGGATCTGTTTACCTTGAGGACCTCAGGGACTCATTAGATAATGAAAAGAATCCTTCCCAGCATCCTCTGTAGCTTAGTGAAGCCCATTTTGAGACTGGCACTTTTGATAAGGTCACTTTCTTTACTTGTTTTTTTCCTAAGAAACATATCCATAAGTAACACCAAATAAGATATTTGTTTTACAGCTATCCTTATACACAGATGGGTAGGAAACAATAAAGTTTAGAAATAAACATCCCCATATACACAATGCAAACAAAATTTGCACTGCAGGCAAAAAAAGAACCAGTCACAAGAGGAGCTGTTTTAAATGTTCGACTGCCTAGCAATTAGAGAAGATTAATAAGCAAGCAGCAGAGGACAGTTCATCAGCTGGCAATCAGGAAGACTTTCTAGAAATTTCTTCCTGAAAGGAACAAGTGGAAATTTGAATGGAGCTTCTGATGAGGGCAGAAGGCTGTGCCCAGTGTGTGCAGGCGTGAGGTGGCTTGGTGTGTGCAGGTCTGACAGGCTTCTTGCCCTCTGTGAGGAGGAAGATTGCCAGCATGTGTTAACACTGGCTGTTGAGGCTAGCACAGAGGAAATGTCACTGCGTTTGACAGGAGCTAGAGATAAGACAGACACATAGTTCAACACTATTTCAGGCTGGTATTTACCTAAGTAATTTACTTTTTGCAATTATGCCTGACACTGTTGGTCACCTGGGGCTGTATCGAAGGCTGACAGTGCCTCGAGGGCACTGCAAGACACCTGCATTTTTGTGTTTCGAGTGCAGACCAGAGGTTCTGTCAGGTAAAAGCAGAGCTGTCCAAGTAAGAGGGCAGGAGGTGCCATAGGCTTGAGGGGTGCAGGAGTCCCAGCTGTGATGGCTGTGGGGAGCACTGACTGGGCCTTCCTCCCTGCCAAAGCATCCTACCCCGCTGCCGTATCAGCAGACTGTGATGGTAGCCAGCTGATTGCTGAGAGGAGGCTCCTGTGCTCCTGAAGCACTTTTGTCTGGGAGATAATTTTTCCTTGGTGAGAAGTTTTATTTAGCTGTCCCTTTCCCAGAAGTTCAATGATGTCTAGTGCTGGCAGTTGTTCTGGATCACAAGATGATATTTGATTTTGGGTTGGCTTGGCAACTTCATCCTCTTGCTCACCTTTCTCTACAAATCCTGTCCTGCCCTCTTTCTGAGATGAATTTGGCTTTGTCAATGACTGATTGCTGTCTGATGAATGTTTCTCCCACTACTCCCAGCAGGTATTGCAAATGGGCACCGAAGAGGTCTCCAGGCATGTGAAATTGCTGTAGATGATTTATTTGTTCAAGCACACCCTGTGGGTTTGTAAGGATCACAGGTGAAAGTTTTTTCTCTCCTAGAGAAGTTCTCCAATGAGTGACTTAGATATAGGACAGTTATTGACATATCTTTTCTGATGCTATGGATAGCCTGGAGCATTACTGCTTTCTTCTCTGAAATGAAACAGTCCAGATGTGGCAAGTGGTATGGTGTAGTGCCATGGTGTAGTGCAGGACCACTGATGGGGTACATGCTCCTGTTCAGGCCCCCAGCCAAAATACCACAGCAGGTTTGCCATCTCCACAGGCTGCCCAAGAAGTGTCTGTTCTTGCCCAGGGCACTGAGAGGCTGTCAGGAAGCTTCTTTTCAGCTTTACAGCCATGCCCCATGGATATGGCACCACATCCCTCAGTGGGCCAGCACAGAGCAGCCCCCTGAGGGATGGCTGCCTTTTGAGTAAGGCTTATCAATCATTTAATGATGGATATTCCCATCTGCATAAAGCAAGGAGTGTTATTTATTCTTTTTTACTAGTGCCTGTAGCTTTTAAATAGAACAGAAAAGAAATTAGTTTTATGTGGCTTCTCTCACACTTCCATATTCTAAAGCACTTTTACAGAGTAGTTAAGTTAGGCTATAGTGCTGGTAATGCACGGACTTCGGGCAAATGGGGCAGTCTGAACCACACCATATATCACAGCACCCATCTCTGCTGGATGTGATGTGCATGCCATTTGATTTTTTAATAGCTATTCCATACCTGCACTTGATTTTGGGTGACTAAATCCAAGCTATTAAATCTGTGCCTCAGTGCTTCTTTAAAACACCTTCAAAAAAGGGTGTTTAGCATTTGCAAAAGTTGCCATATTAGGGTAGGGTTATGGAATATACAGTTTTATTCCCTATTAACAATGCCATGGCATTCAAATATTCAAAGGGATTGTAAGAAGTATCAAATCAGCAGCCCAGGTCTCCTGAGCTTTGTCTGTTGGGCTTCTCTGGGAAGACTGTACTGATTTGGTGTCCTTTTTTTGCAAAAAGTTCTATTCTCAGTGATAAAGAAAAAGGTTTTTTCCTTGCATGAAATAACTTTTTGAAAAATAAAAAACAACTTTCTTGCCTTGAAAATATCTTTATTTACCTGTAAAATACTGGGCTTCCTACATATGTGGGTGTCATGCAGGTGGCTGTTCATGCCTCCTTGTTCCTCCGTATCACTGCCTGGGGGGAATGTTGACACCAACAGCAGGGATAGTTGTGGGAGCTGCCTCAACCAGCCAGCTTCCGGAGAAACAAGCACCGTTTTACCTGTTTTTTAACCTATTCAGTGCTGCAGAGCAGCAGCCAGCTGGTGCCTTCTCAATAAATCTGAGCCAAGGCTGTGGCAGCTGCAGGAAGCTTTGAGATATTATTCATAGTGAAATACTGGCTATGAGTTTATTAATAGCCACATACTCCTAAACACACTACTTCATACCAGCTTGTAGCTCTTGTGATCCTTCATTTTTTGTCCTCCCATTCTTGCCTCTAAAGGGATATAGTAAATAATTATTTCTGTACAGGAGAATCTCCCCATTAATCTTAATTAATGATTATTTCTGTCACTTTCAAGCTGGTTTTGTAAAAATTATACTTGTATAATTGACCAAATTCCACTCTCATTTCCTCTTAGGCAACATTATTGATGTCAAGTGAGTACAGAATCCCCCTGAAGTGTGAGTAAGACCTGAATTTGGCTCAAAGACTATGCTATGCTAAAAGCTTTCCTGGCACATTATAGATTGCACCCAATATTTTTAGTGGAAGAATTCATGAACTCATTAAATGGGGTATCTTACCTCTGAAAAATTATCAGGAGAACATGTAAGAGCTACAGTCGAAAGAAAAATCAATTAGGGTTTGATAAAAAATCAAAAAGAAAGCCAAAATCTTTAGGGCTGTTGTAAAATGAGAAGCACACTGTATTCCAGCACAAACCACTAATGGTTAAATTCACCTCTCAGATTCTCATAAATCAGAGTAGCCCCACAGACTTCAATAGAGTCGTGCCAAAATTGCACTGGTGAGGTCAGCTCATTTTGGCCTTATGAACTTGGCATTTGTCACTGTAGCTCTGATCCAAACCCTGTGGAACCCCTTGGGAATCTTTATATTCAGATAACGGGATTTGGATCGGATGGTATAAGTTTAACATGAATCATAATTAGCTCAATTTGGTATTTTTATGGCTCATAATATCTAGGAGAGTCACATGAGCCAGCTGTAGCATTGGTCTTGTTGTGTACGAATTGAAGCAAGGAAGTAAAACCATCAAGTATTTCACTTAGTCCACCAAATTGCAATCAGATGGTAACTAAGTATAATTACCAAACCAGAACAAGCTTGGACCCTGATCTCTCTTGATGGGTTCTGTCTCCTGGTGCCAGACCTCCAGAGAAGTGATTCTCCTCTTTTGCTCCTCGTAAGACTTGGCAATTCATAACACTCATCTAATAATGTTGATGTTGTTAATTGCATTAGTATTTGTATGCTATGGGGTTAAGGTTATCTCATCTTCTATGTTTGCTTAGTTCATTATGTTCTGTGCATGTAGTGGGCAAGAGAACCCAGAGGTCACAAAGCCTGTTACTGACTTTATTTACATTAGTGTTACATGAACAGAATTTGACAAACTTCTAATGAAGTTATTCTGGTATATAGTAGTGTAATATGAGTACAAGTGTGAGATCTACTGTAATTCTGTTGATCTGCTAAAATGACATTGCTCATGATGGGGGTAAGAGGGAGTTGTGGTCGATGTATATATTTGTATTTGCATAATGATTCTTTAAAATGGTTTGTCATGTTCAAAAAGAAAAAAATCTACTTTGTATTCATCAGGGATTTTCTGGAGATACTATACTGGTGTTAACAGCAGCAAAATTTAGCCCAGTGTATTGCATGCTTGAAAGCAAAACAACATACAACCAATATATGCATTCCTTTTTCAGAGTCCTCATGCTGTGGAATATGTCTGTTGCCTTTCGTATTGATGAAAAGAAAACAGCTTACTGCCAATTTGTATGAAGAGAAGAAGCCTTTCTTCTAGTCTGCATCTAAGAAACAAGCAGATGAAAGGAATGGATGCTTTTGTATCAATATCACATAAAGGGTAATGAAATCAGAAATAGATTAATGATTTATTGTTCTTCCAGCAGCACTCTTCGCTATATGGGAAAATTGGCTTTCAGTATATACAGTAGCTGCCTACATAGCATGATGAAAGAGAGACCCTCTGAATATGAAAGGTCCCAGATGAATGAGGCCTGAAATGCAAACCCTCTGTTTCTACTGCAGACCAGATTGTGTGGCTTTCAAGTGCCTTGCCAGTAATTCGCCAACATTTACATGTGATCTTTGAATTGCAGAAACATTGATAGAATAGGTTATAAGGGCTCCTTTGTCCACCTGCCATTTACCCCAATAAAGATTATTCACAGCCATCCCTTTTTCTAGGTGTCAAGTAGGAAAACCATTGCCTGGGAGAGGGGAAAAAGTGGTGGTGTAAATCCCATGCAAGATTCCCCATCACTTACAGTGCTGACGAAAATATGACATGTGTTTCTCAGCGGCAGGAGAACCGTTTCACCATGGAGAGGAGAAGGGTGTCCTAAATAGTCAGGAGTGGAAAAGTATTTGCTGGCAGAGGAGATCTGAACCCTGTTATGGAGGGGGCAGTCTTTTTTCTGAGTGTTGACTGGTCTCATTCCCAGTGGAGCTGCTGTGCCTCTGCAAGCACAAGTCTCTCTTGTAAGTGAACGACCTCATACTGCTGGGGTTTCTTTGTTAGGGTCAGTGGCAGCCTGTTCCCCAAGGCTTTGCAGCTCGTGACTTAGTACAGGAAAGCAGATGCAATATTGAAATGCTGCGTGAGGCTGGAAAGCCTTGTTTCTAAACCTGATCTGAAGCAGCGCCAGCCTGCTTGAAGTGTGGTCCCTCTAAGCCAACATATATGATGGAGGAAGAGGCCTGGGTGAGAAAAGAACATGTGCTCTTTTTGAGGCCCCAGCTGGTAAGGAGGTGTGCAGTGCAATTTCTTTTCTGAATTAATTTTCCTTGAGCAGGCTCGGGGACTGTATCTGTTCCTTAGATCTCTCTAGTTAATGAAATGGCCAAATACAATTGTCTGGCAATAGAACTGCACTTCAGCAATACAAACAAAAAGACACTAATTTACATTTGTGCCAATACCATTAATGCAAATTGGTTATTAGCTGTTTATGCTAAAAGGCTGTAATAAAAATCATAAAGGTAGTTTTATTAACTACATTTTGCCCTATGAAATCCATGCTAGAAGGCATGCTTTGCAATCAGTGGTTTTCTTTTCTCAGGCAATATGGCATTTGCTCCACCTAACTAAGTTATTTATAAACAAATTACTACCCTCTTTTCTTCACTTTGCATTTTATAACACATCACTGCTATGAAGTTAATAGTTGTGTGCAATGCTTTAGTAATTCAATTGCAATGTTGTATTGTTCTTTATCCTATCATTCTCATGCATGTGTAGGAAGGGGTAATTAAAGAAAAAATGGAATTTACAAACAATTATAATGCAGGAATAACAAGGAGGGAAATGTTTCAATCATCATTTTTAAATAGGGAAGTGAGGAAGACTGGTGATAGCAGGAAAACGTGGCTGCACCTGATCTGCCCTTCTGGTTTTAGTCTCTCCATGCATCTGGGGAAAGATTTTCTGGGTTGCATGGACCAGATTTTCCTTTATGCAGGAAAACCTTTTACCCATGGTCATGGAAGGGAGAGCCTGTGACCTCTTGATTTTTGGCACAGCCATCCAGTGTTGTGCTGCATTACCTGGATCCCCTCCTGAGCCTTTTTAAAGCACTTGGATACTGGGTCCTCTGCCCCACAAGTCAGGCATGCAGGCAGTGATGGCAAGAGAAAGGGAGGAAGTAAGTAAGGCTGCTGGAAAGAGGACAAAGTATGTAAAAAATGGCATACTTTTTGGGAAGAAGTCCAGAGGCACAGTGTATGCATGCAAATGGGACACTGTGCCAGCCCCGCCTTATGTGTTGCATAAGGATCTGTGTAAAGTGACAGAGAGAACTGAAATACTGCATGAGGCACCTAGTCCCGGATGTCTCAGTTAATGGTGTCACTGGGGCTAGATGTGGATAAAGCTTTTGTTTGGCAGCAGAGCCAGAGATAGCAGAACTGACCTCCTGCTCGCCTTTTTCTGGATCTGTTGGCTAGCAAGAAGTCACAAAACCAGCTGCCCAAAAGCCAGCTCAGCAGAATGAACCAGCTTAACTCAGGTTGGTCCCAGAATCCAGTTGCACTCATCCTAACCAATCAACTTGTTGCAATTGAGGGGCTGTGTGAGGAATGGGGCTCCTGATGGAAGGAAGAAGAGGGAGGGAGGACAAAAGAGGGACCAGGACTAGCACTGAGCTGCAGCTGACATGTTAGGCAGAAATTACTTTTAATGCTCACTACAAGTGGAAGACAGATGGAGGGAGTGATGCCTGGATCAGAGAGAGGTCACAAATTGACTCTCTGGGAGACTTGCACATTTACAGATGTTGCAAAATTGGGAATTGATATGAAAAGGGGGACACATGATGCAGTCTGAGGGCTGGGCTGTGTGGGCACACTTTTCAAAATGCTCCTAGGTGGCAGAGACAGAAGGTTGGGTGGTCAGGTTGCTGTGCTCCTGGGCAGAGCTTTCCAGCAGCAGGACGATATGCCTGTGTGTGTTCCTTCTGCTCTGCCCATCACCACATCAGGCATTTGGGAGTGACGCTCTGCTCCATTTTCGTCTCAGGAGGAGATGCACTTGAAAGCTTGGTGTCAGTTCCTGGGCAGCTCCAGGATGTTTTGGACCCAAGGAGTGATTTTGCCAAAGAAAAACATGCCTGGGAGTGATTGAGGTTATCAGATGGACCTGTCTCAGTCACCTGCCTCTTTCAGGGGTAGTGTTTCAGGCATCCAAACCACTCCTTCTGGTTTGGCTTCACCCCTGTTGAGGTGCAGTTTCAGCCAAATCTTTGGGTTCCTTGCTCAGCCCTTTGACTAAAGCTCCTTTGGGGAAGGCAGGATGAGAGAGATGAAGTTCCATGCTTTTCCTTTTCCAGAAATTGAAAGAGTTTTTAATTCAAACAAAACTGTAAATTTAGAGGTCAGTTTCTTATTTCTGTGAAGAACATATTCTGATGAATGAAAATAACTTCAATTTAATGAATTCACAGATCCCAGTGGAATTTCCATCTTTCACATTGGAATTACAAGTTCATGTTAAATTATATTCTTAAATTATAGTATCATCTAACCCAGCTATGTCTGCTCTCTAATAGGCTGATATTAGTTACTTTAGGGGAAGTCAGCTAGTTTGAAAAAGAGAGAGGAAAATCTATTTTTTGTGCAAAGATATTTATCAAGTTGTAGCTGAATAATATCTAACAACTAGCTCTGCATGCAGAAATATTTTTACCCCAAGTACCTCCACATTCTCTTGTCAGTTTGTATAGGAGACCCAGCATGTATGTTCCATGACAGGAAATAATCTGGTGCACCAGTTGTACTGTGAGAAAGAACAGTAGTTTATTTTGTGGCGAGTCAATATCAGAGGCTCTGCAGTTGTTTGCATTCAGTGACCCTGGAGTAGGTTCCTCTTAAACGGTTCATGTTGATAGCTGGGAAGGGAGTGCCATGCTCTCCTCTGACCACCTGGCTGGGAATCAGCACTGATGGCTCTGGCTGCAGGGTACAGCATGAAAAACAAGTTAATAATTGACGTATGGTCCTTGTTTTTCATTCTTGGGACTACAGACATAGAAATGATAACATCTGTTTTTTCAAAGACTTCTTATAATAAATAGAATGTTTTTTAAATCTCATGTTAAAAACAACAACAGACATGGTAGGTCAAAGAATGGGTGATTTGCTGTCTATTTTTAATGAACATTCTTTGAAGAAGGAGAGATCAAATACTGCTAGGAGAGATCATGCAGCATTCAGAAGACTTCGTGAATCACCCACGACAGGCTAAGACTACCATTCTTTGTACAACTTTCCAAGTTCACAAAAAGGTTACATGGCTACCAAGATGAAAAGCACTCATCTGTTTTTTTTCTACCACAGTCTTTTCCATTACTAAATATGAGGATTGTGATGAATCATGTCTTCAGCTGAACATCAAACACAAGTCTGTAGTCTTCAGTGAGCATTAAATATAGATGTGAATATAAATAGAGGAGGTTATTATGTAGGAAGAAGGATAATAGCTAAGCACAAGTCAGATATTTAACATGTGCTTTCTGTTCTCTCTGTATCCTGTATTCTTTTATTTGGGGAGAGAAGAGCAATGGGTTAAAGTGACCCTGTTATAGGCTATAGACTCTCAGCAGAAAATTAGGAATGAATAGCCATTATCATCTGTGAAGCAATTGTGATTCTGCTCTATCTCTGTAAATATCTGAATGGATATTTCACTCAACTTTATACTCATATGTCTTCCTTCAGCAGTATTTTATGTCACTTCCAGCATGCATAGCACAGAGGGACCCCTGAGTTTAAACTTCCATCTTTCATCAAGGGGCCAGATAGAGAGCATGCAGTAAAACCTGGTCTTACCACCACCATCTCTGCTCAAGACCTCGTAACTCTGCTGTCCTCTCCATGACGTGTGCAAGCAGCTACAAGCAATGCTCTGCTTTTCCTCATTTGACAGAGTGTGAGCAGGGCATGTCTCTGATGCAGATTTGTTTCAGCATGTCTCTTTTAACATACTGCCACTATACAGCAGTGTTTGGCTTGCAGGGGGACTCCTGGCTGTGTCTTGTCTGAAGACTGTTTCTCCAAAGGCCTCAGTGCTCAGCCCATTTATTGCACTTCAAGCCTACTACCAAAACCAAATTAAGTGATTTCTTTCTCTGTATACATTTTTGAGATGTAAATGCTGAGATCACCGCCTTGGCTGTACCCTCCAGCTGGCTGGCTTATTGCAGATCTTGGTGAAGGGAATGGGCAGTCGAAATAATTTCATCCTCAAAAAGTTTGCAGAAGCCACCAAGATGAGCAGTAAGGTTGATACACCTAAGAGACAGGATGTGATCCAGAGGGACTGGCCAAGCTCAGGAATTGTGCCCATGGAAACCTCAGGAAGTTCAATAAGGCCAATTGTAAGGTTGGGACAAATGCTGCTATCAATACAGGCTGGGGAATGAAGGGATTGAGAGCAGTTCTGCAGAAAAGCACTCTTGGTATTGGTAGATGGGAAGCTGAATATGACCCAGCAATGTGAGCTTGCCTCCCAGAATCCTGGGCTGCGTCAAAAGGAGAATGGACAGCTGTTCCAGAAAGGTATTGCTACCCTTCCACTCCACTCTATTGAGACCCCACCTGGAATGCAGCATCCAGCTCTGGGGTCCCCAGCACAGGAAGGACATTGACCTCTTACAGGGCTGTTACAGGGAGTCCAGTTGGGTACACAGAAATGATGAGATGTAAAG
>JAWWLT010000092.1:51041843-51073535 GCA_035040995.1 Premnoplex brunnescens
TGGTGTGGAATACTTCCTTAGTTATCACCTGGTAACCAAGGAAGGCCTAAACCAAAACCAAGAAAACTAAACCACCATATAAAGAAAGTAAATGAAGTCTTGCATGGTGCATGCAACATTTTCAAACAGACTAGTGTCAGGCCTATCACCAACTAGCTTCCTCTTCAGAGGGTGCAGTTGTGATGTCACCCAATCACTCTTAGAATCAGACGGATCTTACCGTATATCAAATCACTGTCATCTGTTTAATGTGACATTTCAGTCATCCTTCACTTTTTCTACTGAGAAAATACCAAATGACTTTGTTCATTAAACCATCCATGTTAGTCACCTTTCTTCACAGATTACCCCAAACTATATTGTACTGAAATAGCAACATATTTGTACCTTTTGAAGATGGAATTGGGACACTTTTCCATGTGACTTTGTGGAGTTCCTATGATACAAAACTTTAAAGGCCTTGTTCATCTGGTTATTCAAAATTGGAAACTTAACAGTGACATATAATGGAACAGTCTTCAATGATGAACAGTACTTTGCACCTCTAGGTTAAGGGAGGAAATTTTTCTAAAATTATTTAACACTTTGGAAAGAGAATCAAAAATCATAATTCAAATATGGCCCCTTAAATTAAGCCTTGTAAAGATAGAAAAGGTCCCCTAGAAACTCTATGAAGAAATTGTTAGCAGATAAAAAGTCATACCGACTTTTCATATACATGTCTTCAGTGGATGACTTCAATGATCAGAAGAGCCCTTAATGACTGGACTTAATTGTTACTCATCAACACCACTGAACCATCTGTCCTGAAGTGGTAATTTTCTGTGATAGCTATGTAATACCACAACAGCAGTGCTCTTCAAATATCAGGATATTGAATTAATCATGAAGGTGTTTTCATTAGCACTGGAAAAAAGTGTCTCAATTAAAAAGGCTTTCTTAAAAAAAAATCTAGTCAAGGATCATTTCAAATTCTCAAGAAAACTGAAATGCATGTAATAATCTCAGCAAGACTTCTGTGCCATGTGCTGGTCCTGACCCCTTGGAGTATTCCTATCAGCAATGTCTCTGATCTTTCCCTGGAAGTTCTTCTTGCTTCAAATTTCTCATTTTCTCCGACTTATGGTAGGGAACAGCATTCCCTTCAGACTCTTTGCTTAGCTTTAGCTGCTTATAAATTCAAAAATATTCTTCCCCAACATGATTTTTGCTGTGTACTTTCCAAAAACTTGCCACTTGATCTGCTTTGATAAGGACTATTTATCAAAAGATGAAAATTTCTCACCAAGAAGAAATGCTAGTTAAATTGTCTCTGTTAAAAAGAGGAGTACATAGTCCAGGTAAAAAATTTGCCAGTTATCTTCAATGTCTGCCAAAGGTCTGAAGTTACTCTCCCTGGGCATGCAAGCTAGCTGATGCCTTTGTGAACAAAGTAGAGAACATAGGAGAGCCCTGGTATCTCCACAGAGACCAGAGAAAAGGATTATTTCAACATATTGTGAGGAGGTAGAGGTACAACACAATCCTTCTAAGTATGCAGCCATTTGAGGTATGCAGAAGTCAAGCATGCACATTCTGCGAAACTTCCCTGAGGTGAACTTTCTGCTTCTGATTCGACTTAAAGAAGATGTGTAAATATTAACAGTGTATAATTCTAATATCTGCAGGGTTTTACTGCCTGTGAAATGTCTGAAAACGTGAAAGTCTGGAAAGACCCTCAAGAGGTCACTGTGTCCATCTCCTCTCACTGTGACAAGCTGGATTAACTTTTGTTACCATCCCTCCACACAAGGCTTTGCAGGCAGCATTTGCAGGTGAGTTCCAGAACTTCACTATGCTTGCTCCTGGAGAGCCTCTCATGATGTCCAGCTTGTATCCAGCTAGCTTGCTGCAGTATGCACACTCAGTCTGGTCTGTTCCATAATGGACATGAGGACAGCCAGTTTGTTTCCTCTTTGCTGTAACCTTTTGTGTATTTGAAGTTCAATTCTCTGCAACACATTCTTGATCAGTGCTTTGGAGATAATATTCTTTACAAGTGTGGATCTTTCAGAAAGGCAGTGGAAAGCAACAGCTGTCTAAACTCTTCCAGTCACTGCTAATAACCTTCCCACTCTCTGCCTGGAGCTGTCTGATCGCGCATGCTGTGAAATGTCAGAAATGAAAAGCCCCTTTGGCACAGACACTGTCTTTTTCCTGCATGCATGAGAACGACCAACTATGAACCTGTCTGGGTTGCTGTAATGATGATAAGCGTGGCTCTTCTTTGTACTGCTGCCCAACTAGCACCCCACACAAGCCTGCACTTGTCCTTTTATCCATCATCTGAACACACGGCCACTAATCCTGTCCAAAATGGCTATTTATGGTCTAGTTATCACTCCCTGTTGGACATTGCTGTTACTATTGAGGGTCAGCTAATGCATTTTGTTCCAGTTTGTCCATGAATTGCAATACAGGCTTTTTTATCGCTTGCTTTATCTTTTCATGCATGTGGTGAGATATGTTACAATGCAATCCACACCCTGGAGAAATGAGCACTGTTACAAAGAGTGTACTGAAATCTGAGTCAGACCACTTTTTGTGCACCCAAAAGCACCAGGATGAAGTCTGAGCATTGTCAACACACAAATTACCTCATTACAGTGATTCCTTATTTAAAGACTTAGTTTTTAAATGCTTCTTTGTTCCACAGTTGAAATTGCTTACACTAAGAGCCAATTGCTTCTTCCCAGTTGATAGACCAGGCGATGAACCCAGTAATAACTACACAAACAGTGGGATCACCTATTTGCTGACAGATTTCATAATAACTTTTGTGTTATATTTGGGGAAGATCCTGGCATAAAAGGTATGCCTGGGTGTATCTTCTACCTAATTCTTAAAGCTACTAAGAATAAAGAGTGGCTTTACAGTTCTGCTGTAGATTTTCAGTTTGACTATTTATTGTCTTCCCAAGAAAAGCACAAGAAAAAGAATCTTGAGCTCTTACAGGCTCTAGTAAGTATCCTGGGGTTTGAAGGTGAGATCCCAGCACATGAGAGAGAACAAATTGTGATTTAAGCAGGCTTCCCTAGAAGGATTTTCTAAGGTTTACCTGCACCTGCTTTGGAATAGCAGAGCCTGGTGTTTGGAGTGCCCTCATCATTCCCACCAGCACAGTCAGGGAATCAACCTGCTGTCCCTAATACAGTCATTGCACTTTCTCATGTTTTCTCATTTGGCTTTAGGTACTGATGTTTTTCTTTTTTCATGTATGTTTTTCCCCCTTAAAACTCTCCCAAAGTCAATAAGAGTGACTTTTCTGTAGTATCAAAGAAGGAAAGTGTATGCATCCAGGTCCTAGTGTTTTACCTTTTTTGAGGTTAACAAGGCAATTAATTTTATACAACATACTGACACTTGGAGTGTTTCACTTTGCTGTGTGAACAGTGTAACTAGTAACACAGTTGGTCTCTGCACCTTTAAATTAAACCTAAAAATTATTCATCAGGATCCCATGAAAACCTGGAGTGTATTTCACAGCAGCAGAGTCTCTTAGTAGCAAAAGACAAGAATGATCTGTTGCATATAAATATCTCCTCCCTCTCCTTCCTCCAGGGGTTAAGATTTAAAACCTTGTCAAGTCAGTACCTACAGAATTATAATTTCAATGGCATCTAAAAATAGCGGTGTTTCGTGTATGGCCTCATTTATTTCACTGTGTAATGCTAAACAGAAGAACTTAGCCTGTAGACGGTTCACTTAGAGGGATCCTTAGTTTCCTGTTGCTGAGGAACCTATAACAGAGGCCAGAGTAGAGTGGGAAATCCCTGGGACATGAGCACGGGGCTTTCTTCTGGCTTGCAACAGGACTTTTCCCAATGCCTTACTGAAAATACTTAACCAAGTGGAACAATGGAAATACATATTGCATGCTGAAGTCCTCTTCCTGCAGTGCTACCAGTGAAGGGGAATGATGGGGTGAGAGTACAGGTCACCCACTTCTGATCTGTGTTATGTAGGGTTTCCTTCTGTCTTAGGAACACCAAAGAGGAGTGCCTTACCTCAGATCTTCTTGTTCTGCTGCTGGGAGCAGGGCTGGGGAAGCGCATGGTTGGCTGTGTCACCTTCCCTGGATACAGCTTCTACTGCCTCTGTGAAGCAATATGGAAAATATTAGAAGAAGCCAGTCTATCTCGTGTTTTAGTGGTCTCTGAAACTCTGTGTAGACTTATGATGCAGCATACAGAAGGAATAGCAAGGAATTTGCATAGTCTTTCATGGGATTTCCTGCTGCTGCTTCATGCCAGTGAGAAATATCTCTGGGGGTGGGGCTTGAGGGAAACAAGCAACCTGTGCCTTAGTCTAAGAAGTTATGACAGGGCAAGGAAAAGAAGAAAATGTGATTCTTTCCAGAGTCTCTACCTATATGCCTGATATCAGTTAGTTGAGCTCATGCTGCTGATTCATTACCAGCTGAGGTCATAAAAAGGGGATGAAAATGGAAAAAGAGGAATGGAAGGAAAAATTCCTGTGGAGCATCCTATTTCTGTTTTTATTCATATTTTTAGCTGAGGTATTTTTTTCTTTCTTAAGTGGACCCAAGAGTATACTTCATTTTGCGTGGCTGATATCACTGCTGGGATATATTTTGAATATTTAAAGAATCACCCTGTGCAGCAGGGATCAGATTGTTCTTCGCCTTAACTGCTGCTGTGTTCTTGATCTCTTAATATTTATTCTTTATAAGGGTCAATGAAGAATAGGTCTGGTGCCCTGTTAGTTATAATCTGACTCTACGTTGCCAGTCTGGTACATAGTATGATGCATTGAGGTGTTGTTTTCATCTTTCAAAGTCTACTTAATTTTGGCTAGAGACATAATAGAAAAATATCCCCAAATGATATAATTCTAAAACCGTCACCCAAAATTCCACTTTACTGAGGCTCTTGCCTCAGTAAATTGTTCTTTTTCTGCATTCCAGCTCACATTGACAGTCTTAAAGTTTGATTTTTAAGAAGTTGAATGTTAAAAAAACATTTTAATGGTCTGATCTGCTGTTTGACTAGTCTAAAATGGAACTTCCAGTGCAGACTCCTTTGTCTGACCTCAGACTTGCTCACAACCCAATTCAAGTTCAAAAGCTTGTATAGCTCGGTTAATTTGTCACAGAGCTGGGATAAGGTTTGTCTTTGTAATCACACTTGAGGAGCCATGGTAATCTGTCCTGGAAATGCTCAGGTATGAGCTGCTTATGGTTAGCTGTTGTTTCCAGTAAAGCTACTTGTGTATTAGAAGTTCAGCAGAAGCTGATGAATTTTCCAGAACTAGATCCTAATTAGCTTCTAAATGTGATACAGTTCAAATAATTTCAGAACTAATAAGCAAAAAGCAGCTGTGTACCGTGTTCTGAACAAGAATACACCTTTAAACTTTCTTTCTGTGGCAAGACCCTGTGATACAGAACAGTCACATCTGTCTTTGCTAGCTTTCTCCATGACATCTTAATGAAAATTAAGAGATGCATGTTTCCTGTGCCAGCATCACCCTCGTGTTTATTAACTGGCTGAGCTGAAAACTAGCCTTAGATAGAAATAATGAAAACATGAATCCAATGTGACTTGAGGATCTCTATAGTTTATAGTCTCATTAGTGACGCTACTGTTTTAAATGATGGTAGAATAACTCAATATGCACATTAATGTAACACATTGACAGATTATTAATTATCCAAATGCTGAACTAAATTAATCCTTTATATAATTCCAGGGAAGTCACATCATGCCAGAAATAAAATTGATCCATATTATTTTAGGTATGATTGTTATGACTAAATTAATCCTGATTTACTATCTAAATATCTGATAAAAGCCCAAACAGAATTCCTGTACAATCGGAAAGCTATGAAATGAGTATCAAGGTCTCTTTTAGCGATCTTTGTAGAGCTGAAGGGCCTCAAGAGCTGGTGCAGATCATTACTTGTCTGGAACACAGGAGCAATGATGCCTGGGTTATTCCTGGCAGATGTTTGTGTAATCTGCTCTGAAGAAATCTTGAATGATGGAGATTCCACAACCTTTAACAGCAATCTATTCCCCTGCTTGACATCTGTGATGTACATAAATCACAGCACATTCAGAGGTGCTGAAAGGAAGCTAGATGCTTGGCTCTTTTAACAATCAAAATGTTTTAGGGACTTAGATAATTTTGATGATTTGTGTATTTGTGACCTTGATTTTTATTTGTTACATGTTTGCAGGTCTATTTGCTATTCTGATACATTAAGGTAAAGCTAAAATCAGATTGTCTAGCATTACAGTCTGGATAATGATGTTATGATATTAATATACAACCATATATAGCCAGAGGTTTGCTCTGGATCCTAATTTCTTGTTAGGAGATATGTGCTGGGTCTTAGGTGAATGCCTCTTACCTGACACTAATCATATCCCTGTAGAACTCTCACTGAGAAAAAAAAACATCTTTTATGCAGCTAAAACTGAAGATTCAGAAGTCTGATTTTATTGTAATTCCATAGCTGAAATATTTTAAGTTAATTAAATAAATAAGTTAATTTTCTCAGTACTCATTAAGGGACTAGTATTGTGGTGCAGTCAATGTTATATATAGAATTGCTTTGACTGTCACAAATATTGAGAGAGTGCCTAACTGATTGGCAGACTCCTTAAGCAGCATTGATTTTACTGCTGCAATATTCAGATTATGAGGTAATTGCATCTTATCAGCTTATTGAAAAAGTCTTGTTAAAGCAGTCAATGGCTATGGACTTGTCTAGCATCCTCATTTCCCTTTGGTTGCTGTTCTGTTTTTTCTTTTTTTTTTCTTTTTTTTTTTTTTTTAATCCATTGCATCTGAGTTCTGAAAGGTGAGATAGAGGTTCATAACATTGTTCTGAATCTGCAGATATCACAAGATCACAAGTCACCACTATTGTTCTCTGTTCTTGGGAATGACGTCAGTCTGTGATGAGGTGCTGACAAACTTGGACCTTCAGTGGTGCTCACCATGTCAGGCAGAGGAAGACAACAGGAGTTTGGCTTAGGAGAGAGCTTGCACACACAGACACTTGGACTCCACCCATGTGAAGTGGTATGGTACCTAAATGAGGTATTTATGCCAATGGATTTTGCAACTAAAATGGGAGTTCTGGGTGTCACTATCAGTGTGAGAACAGGTTGCTCCGTGCTTTGAAACTGCACTGTCTTCTGGTGCTTGCATTGACAGGAATACTATTAAATGACAAGTTGCTCATGATGATTAGCATGTTAATAGGCATCTGATGGCATCCACAGCCCCAATTCTCTTGCCCCAGTCTGAGCTGTATCTTCAAAAGATCCTTTTTTATTTCTGGATTATTTTGGCAATCACCTATTGATCACCAGCTGCCAGAAACTGTAATCTGATTACAAGCAATAAAATTGGGTTCTATCTCTGGTGCCTGACTCAGGTTTCAGAGCAAAGTAAAAAGTATGACATCACCCCTGCTTGCATCTGTGTTGTGTAGCTAATGAAATTATGTGAAGGGTTTGAAGACCATTAAAGTCAATGTTGATCCTTATTATTATTAAGAGCACTTTCCAATTTACTGCACCACAGGGCAAGCTTGAAAACATCATTTTTCAGAGGTGCATGCATTACACTAGATTGCAGTGAAGAGCCCTGCTGGTGGTAGAGGATGCCGGCAGAAGAGAGAATCAATTCTGAATTTATTAGGCTAAAATTCTGCATAGCTCCTTTCCTGCACAGATCCACACCTCTCATTATTTGGTGATAACAGGTACAATAGTGACCTTGAGATAAGAAAGCCTGAGACTGGCTCCTGTGTCTGAGGAGCTGGTGCTTTGCAGAGGTTTCCTCCTGCAGCCTGTTATGGCTCTGGGGCTGCATGGGGCATGGCCAGGCTCTGGACAGGGGACCCAAGCACCTGTCATTAATCCCAACATAAACCTGTGAGTCTTTTCTTTACCTGCTACAGCAGGATGGTTGGGATTTTTTTTCTTTCAAAAATTGATATTGACAGTTTGAATCTCAGACTAAAGATACTTAGATCATTGATGTCCACTAACACGAAATGCCTCTGATCCTAAGTGCCTTCCTTTCTGTAGCTTCCAGGCCTTGAAGGTGAATTCAAGCTGAATATGATATATAGTGATACTTCCAAAACACAGAGATATTTTGTGTCAAACTCTGTGTTGTGTTACATGGCTTAAAGCGTATTGCAAAAGCATGGCACAAGCCATTCCCTTGGATATTTTGGCATCTGAGTATTTGTTGCATCTTGTGATATTATTTCCTCAGTCCAACAGATAAAGAAGCATTTTACTCCAAATGGCATAGATTTTTCATTAGTTGAACAGCTAAAGTTGTTCTCTTTATTTTAGAACTTCCAAAAGTGGAGGGAAGAGGTTTTTGCATTGGTTTTGTTATGAGCAGGGGGAGCCTCTAGGGATCCCTGGATTTTGCTTAGGAGAAGGTGTCCCTGCTCAAGCTCAAGTCATACAAAGGGTTTTACAGACAATGACAAAAGTAGAAACTGCTTATGTCAAACGTGAACTTTCAAAACTAGCTCAGGAAGGTGGCTTAAAAATTTGAGCAAGAACACAAAGGTTTCCTCAGTACAAGAACTGGCAGGCGGATAGGGGCTGGGAAGGATGCATGTCTTTTCTGCAGTTTTTGGGATGGATCTACCCAGCAGTTTGACAGTGTTTCAGGGCCCATACTGCATGTTGTGTTAAGCAGTACTGGCAGTGGTACTACAGTCAGCTCTGCTCCTCTAGTAAGTTTACCACATAGTAGAGGGTGTTCCCAGCACAGAAGAACAACTAGGAGCAGTCTAGAGACACTTCTACCATATCCTGACTTGTTGCTTCATTTCCTCAGCATCTGTTGTCTGGCAGCACAAAGCAGAGCAAAGATAATCTTTTTCTGTCTTTTGAATAGGATAATTTTACTTATAAGAAGGCAGTTCCCAAGTCCAGAGAGAGGAAAACTGAGTGAGAAGTCTTAGAGATGCCTGTCCCACCAACCTGCTTGTCAGAGTAGGTGTGACCTTCCCTGGGAGTTTGGCAGTAGCTCTGTAGCTCTGCTAGGCATCTTCTGGGCAGGAATTAGTCCTGACCTCAGGATATATGCTCATAAACTGCTGATACATAGCAGCAGGTCTGAGGTAAACACACGGGAGCAGTGGAACTTGGAGAAAAACACTGGATTTTACCAATTCAACAGTTTATTTGTGGAGCTGAAATGTCCATCCGTACATTTCCTACCTGCCTCCTCATGCATTCATGAGGAGTGGGGAGACACATCCACAGGAATCCTCAGGAAGAGTTATTTCTGCTTTTCAGTTTTGCACTCCTTCATCCCATCAGGCTCACAAAACCTTTGTAATACTCTGTACTGGCTAAAACGGTGGCTGTGGGAATGGTGTCCTTCCTGGAGTAGATAACAGTGCCTAGTTATCCGAAGAGAGGCCATTTACAATGGTGGAAATGGTATAATCAGAATGAGTGTGTAATTTGAATCTCTTCGAAGCGTCCCCCTATCAAATTTTAATTTTATGTAAAAGATGTATATCACCAGCCTCAGCACAACAGAGCAACATCAATTATTACTGGCCAGATAAGGAACCACATAAAAGAGACAGCATGGGCACAGATGGCCCTAAATAAAAAGAATGGAACTACCAAGAGGTTGGCCTTTCATTTAAGGAAAAAAACAAACAGTCCCCTTCCTGCAGACCTCACAACTTCACACTTGCTAAATAGAAAAAGAGGAAGGGATAGAGCCACAATTTTAAAATAATATGCACTGTAATAGTTTTTGTTAACTGTAACATTGTTCCTAAGTGTGAATTTGTATGGAGAGGACTCATGCTTATGATAGGTTTTCTTACCAGGTACTTGCTGTGCTGGAGCCTGGAGGGTCTATTGCTAACACAGATAAATGTAGCTCCTGACAGTCAGCATGGTCAAAAGCAGTGAGGCACACTTTTCTTGTTAGAAGCATAAATTTTTATTTTTATTTTTTTTAATGTTGGAATTCCACTAAGGAGACGTTAAACATTAGGACTACAGTAATATTAGAACCAGTGTCCTGAAAATCAGAAATTCCAGTGAAATGATGTAATATACAAGGTATTTTCCTGCCCTTTGTACCACCACTGAAGCCTTCCATATATTTTGTTCCCTCACTTTCATATATATTATATTGCCATCAGTGTGCTGCCTCATGTTGCAAACCAGTGAGAGCTAGTGATGTTCTACTTGGTTTCAAGGATCAGACTACAAGCATTTGCTCTGTACTTAGAGCTTGTGGCTTTGAAATAGGGAAGTCCTCTTTGAAAATTGCGTTTTAGATAAATGCCTGCTGAAGTACTGCTCAGTTTGCTCAGGTGCTAGGGCTTCAGTGCTGCCTGAAATTCTGAAAAAGCCCATATTCCTTCCCTAAAAAAAAATAAAAAAAAAAATCCCTAACCTGCAAATTCCTTAGGTTAGAGAATGCACATTGTCACTACTCTGAAATCAAGAGTACAGCTCCAGAGATGTAGCATGCAACAGTTGTCTGGACACTTGGGACAAATTTCTGACAAGCCTAATTAAAACTCCCGGAAGCAAGGGCACTAAAATAGGGTAACTACAAGAACAGTAGGTGCTAACTTAAAGCTCTACTGAGCACAGCCTGACAGGTAACTCTTTTTATGCTTTGAGGTGTAGGGGAAACCTTGGATGCCACAACAGTCTGAGGGCAGGCTCTAGGCTATGCTTTCATGTGGAAAAAACTTTCTGTGTGATGCAATAAGGTAAGAGGGTGAGCAAGACGTTTTTATGATTTCTCTGCCCTCCTTCCCTAGTTAGAGAAGAATGCAAAATCTTAGTCCTCATTGGGCAGCCTCCTCATCTGCCAAGACATCTTTCCTTGTCCTTGCTGAGACTCTGCCTTTGTCAAGGGCAAAAATCTTGATGAAAGATCCCACTGAGGTAGCATGAAGCATGAAAGATCTTGGCTTAGGACTGTCTTTCTCCGTTGGTCCTACTTATGTTCAGTGAAGATCAATGGATCAGATGTCCCAGCACAGTCTTAGGGAGAGCAGCTACTTTGACAGGAGTCTTCATTGTGAATATAATGAAAAATTAAAGGGTCAATTAAAACTTATGAGTTTACTTCAAGGCAAGGCTTCTCAAACAGGGGTGCATGGGTTACACGATCTGGCTCAGAGACAGCCTGTGGTGGTAAGTGTCTACCCCAGCTACTGCTGCCTGTGGCTGCCACTCTTGACTGCAGTACCCAGCAGAAGCATTTAGCAAATTGCTTTAAAACTGTGTCCATTGAAGGAGGGAACAGCAAGTTTGGAGTCAACAGGGGAGCTCTTGAGTATTACCTATAGCAGACCTAGTTAGCACCCTGCATTTTGGAATCTGCAGACTGCTCTGAGAAGCCCTTAATGTACTAAAGTGGGTTTTTATAGGAGCCACGGTGAAGATGTCTGCTTGTTTAAGGCTTGAGCAGACAGGTACAACCTGTGATTCAATCTCTTTTGCTAGTCAGCAGTTTGGTGTTAATCAAGCCAAGCAACAACCTGCTATTTTATCTTTCCTCACTCTTTCCTCATGTTTGTTAATCTACCCGTTCACCTACCTGTCATTAATCATAAATTCAATACCAGTCCCCCTGCTAGCTGGCAAGATTGCACTGGTGCAGGTTTGTTTTAAAGAGCTTGTTCAATAAATCTTTATCAAGATCTGTTTTTTTAATTGCCAGCTGACCCCTTTTCAAAATACAAGAAATTTTCCTTCCCACATCATTGCTGCATCTTACTTGAGTAGAAAAAGAAAAGACAAAGAAAATAAAAAATCCATACTAGCATAAGGTGGAAGGAAAACTTATAGAAAGGAATGAATATACTGGAAAACACAATACCTTCCCCACTGATTCTTTTTGCATTTCAAGTCCATCAGCCTGTGAGCTGTAGAACCATGCTTCAATCACAGTCCAACAAAGTGTAAATTTTGTCACAGGTTACATAAAAGAACTTCAACTAATTTACAAGCTAAACCATGATATATTTCACTAGCTTTCCACATTTTAACATTTGCTTCAGAATAATTTACTGCCTATATATTGGGTGTTCTATCTATACAAAACCATATTGCAGGCTGTTAACTTGTAAAAAATAGGAGTGAGAAAACATTCTAATTTCTCATCAGTGTAAGAAAAGATAAGAAAAAAAATATTAACACATTGGATAATAGCTTTCTGAATAGAATTGAAAGAGTTTGCGAGAAAGGAGTCCTAGGCACTGATCCTAGCCTTTGTTAGAGCTGGAATAAATTCACTGGAGTCAGTGTAATACATTATTCCAAATTTTGGGAATAATACATTTTTTAATAAGCAGTTAACACAGGCCAGATTCTGCTTTGATCTTCATGACCATGGATCTGGTACAATGTCATTAGTAACAGTGGTGTCTCTGGGTTGCGTAAATGTCTGGGAATCAGAGTTACTGGGCAGGAACCATCTACAGTCTGGCTCCCCACTTCATAGTCACACTACAACAATAGCTGGAGAACTAGTGAAAATCAACATGCAGCCAGTACAGAAAGTTGTACTTAAACTGGCAAGTGAACAGACTTTGGCCAGTTCAGGACACTGGTTGAGAGAATCCTCTGGGAAGCAGGTCTTAGTAACAAAAGGGTCCAGGAAGGTTGGACCTACTTTAAGAAGGCAACCTTAAAGACACAAGAGCATGTCACCCCTGTGTGGCAGAAGACAAGTCACTAGGAAAGAAGGCTGGCCTGGCTGAACAGGGAGCTTTTGCAGGAATTCTGTGAAATAAAGAGAGTTTTTGATCTTTGGAAAAAAGGGCTGGCAAATCAGGAAGGGTACAAGGATGTCTATGTCGGATCATGTAGAGAGAAAATTAAGAAGGTGAAAGCTCAGCTCAATCTGTCCTCTGTTGTGAAAGATAAAAGTTGTTTTTATAAGTACATTAAAAACAACAGAAGGGCCAAAGGAAATCTCCATCCTTTATTGGACATGAGGGGACCATTGTCACCAAGGAAGAGGAAAAGGCTGAGGTATCTAATGCCTTCTTTGCCTCAGTCTTTAATAGAAAGACCAAATACCCTCAGGGCAACCAGTCCCTTGAGCTGGCAGACAGGAATGGGGAGCAGAGTAAACTCCCTGAAATCAAGGAGGAGGTAGTCAGTGACCTGCTGTGCCACTTAGATGTATGACGCAGAGTGGGGGATTCACCCAAGGGTACTGAGGGAGGTGACGGAAGAGCTCGCCAAGCTGCTCTCCATCATGTATCTTCAGTCCTGGTTCAATGGGGAGGTTCCAGATAACTGGAGGTTGGCCAGTGTGATGGCCATCCATAGGAAGGGTCAGAAGGAGGATCTGGGGAACTACAGGCCTGTCAGCCTGTTCAATCCCCAACTGACAGAACACTGTACAATGGGTGATAAAGGAAGTCCAAGTGGAAAAGTGTTCTTCTCTACTTTCTTTCTTTGGGAAAAAAAAAAAAAAAAGAGAGAGAGAGAGAGAGAAGGAGGTTGTGGTGTTTTTTAGTTTGGTTGGTTTTTTGTTTGTTTGTTTTTCCTTTTCTTTTTTTTTTTTTCTTTTCCCTAAGTACATTCTGCTCAATACTGTTCAAGCATTTTTAAATCTCTGTCACTTTTCATTTTTGAATTCAGAGAACCTTTGTCTGAGGTAGTAAAATCAGTGGTTAGCTAAGCTTGTTATCTAATGGAAAAGGATTAGTTTTCTTTTGATTATGGGAATGACCTTATACAGATGATTTTACAGAGGCACGTTTTTCCTGCCATCAGTCATGTTTTCCACCATTAATCTGCTTAACCAGAAGATGAGATTTTATTTACTTGTTTTCTCAGAAGATACATGAAAAGGATTTTAGAACTTGGTTTTCCATGAGTTTGTATTAAAACCTTTCACAGAAATGTAGAGGATTGGACAAAGACATCTTTTAGGCTTAGCCTGAACAAGCAGGAAGGTAGCAAGGGTCACTTTGCCAGTAAGGAGGGGGAAATAGTGGTTTCTTACTATAACAAAAAGTGGCCTCTTAGCTCAGTTCGGACTTCTCCCGCTCCATATTAATCACCCCAGGTTTTCAGGAGAGTCCCTTTGAATTTTTACCTGTGTGAAGGAGTTTCTGGACCCTAACTTAGGTGATGTGAATTAACTTTCTAATTAAGACAGTCCTACATTGAGTAAAGAGAGTCAGAAACTTCTCAGCTGTCTACAGTTTACCAAACTTTGATACCCCAGTGCAGATTCCCCTGTATATGTGGCTCACTCATGGCTCACTCATGACCAGAGGAGGTGAGTGGGACTTCAGGAATGCAGCTCTTCCTGTCTTGAAGCATAAGCATTGGTTACCTCAGATGAATCACAGCCTGAGTCTCTGCTTAGGCCACACTGGCCACTTCAGATGTTTGGTCCAAATGTGTCACAGCACATAAGTCCTCTGAGGGTGTTCACAGCCCTGATGTCCCTGGGGACCTGGGCTCAGTATCCCTCCCCACACCCCACAGCCCACTACATAATTTCATCCCCCTTAGGGTGAGGAAGGGGATCCAGCCATCCTGTCTGGTGAGAGCAGGATTTGGGGTGGCACAGAGACTGGTAAGTTCACCTGCTGGGAGCTGGAAGAGGAACAGTGTCATGGCTCATCCTGTGGTCAGGTGTGGTTGTCCTGACAGTACAGCCAGTGACTGAGCTGTAGTGGTGAGGATCCTTCTTTTGCCTGCAGGCAGTGCTGCCAGCACTCCTCAGGGTGGTTGCAGGAGCCTGACCCTGAGTCTGTAGCTGCTAAGACAGCCAGAGAGTAGACACCTGAGCTGCTGCACCTCAAAAGGACTGCATTACTGTTCCTGGCCAGACATGACAATATAGATTCCACAGAAAACCTGGAAATACCTAATATGAAAAGGAACCTACATCTTCTCCTGTAGTCCTGCCTATTTAAACTACTTCCCCAGTGCCCCTCATTCTTGTTGAGCTGTGGTATAACCTATTACTGCATCTGCAATATCACACTGTGCAGAGAACTGTCATACCTTGACCATAAAAGAAGCCATAAAAATGTAATTATGTTCTATATCTGATGTTAATATAATATTCTTTCAGCTAATGGAGGACTTTTGCAATGCCCATTACATTTTCCCTAATGTTAACTTTCTAGACAAATTCAGCTATGGTACAAAGGTTTTATGTGAAGCAGGATTTTTCCTTTTAATTTCCTTCCTGTTCTCCCTTTTCATCTGAAGGTCTTATTCTGTAGTACACATTGGTCTCCTTGCTAGGCTGAATTCAGCAAAACCAGCAAGAAGATGAAAGAGCAATAGGGCCTCCTGTCTTCACCTTGACTCTTCTGGGAAGTCTGCAATTTTTCTAATCCATAATATTCTCACTCCAGGTTACTGGTGGCTGTAGACAAAGAAATAAACATTTTTTCCAGAGTCCAGTGTGTTGGAGAAATTTCTTTACAGTGCATGATTTGAAATGTATATAGGCAGTTGTTAAGCCCTGCCTTTAAGTTTATTTTAAGACTTAGGAAGTATTTACTTACTCCATCTTGACCATCTGAGGGCAGTGTCACCTAACACTTGCTAGAAGTGATATGCCTGGTCACTATATACTGTCCGCACTGCTCCAGCCCTTTAAGGGTGTAGTCTGAAATTTACAGATTTCTCTGGAATTGAGGTGAGTAGGGTGGGGATGATGGGAAAACAGAACAGTGGTGGTTAAGAATCCAACTTTGTGCTTATGCTTTACACCCAATAGTTGGGATCAACTGCATAGTGGCATGATTATGTTTCAACTCACATACAGAGATAGTGACATAGAATGGAAGATACATTTATGTAAAGACATACCTCATAGACCTTCTGGTCATGCCCAGAATACGTATGTGAACACCTCACGGTTATAGGTTCTTCTTTAACCTTTACAATGTGATTTCTTCTGGTGGGAAATGGCAGTTTTGATCAAAATCAGTTCCTGATTTTGAGGACATAACAAAAAGATAAAGTAATGAAGCAGTACCTCTTGATCTTTCTCTAGCAACAGAGATGTTAGGTGGCCAAGTTCTAGATAAATGTCAAGTAATCAAGAACAGTTTTGACAGGAACGTGTAAAACCCCTAAAGACTAATATGATCAGCAGAGTAATCCCCAGCATGTTAGGAGTTTGTTCGTCCTGAACGTGTTATCACCTTAAAGCATTGAAAGTAAGGTTTCCTTCTTTCATGACCAGTGCTGAGAAAGCTGGGTGTTGGCAGAAAAAGTACAGTTGTAAATACAATGCATTGAAATACACTCATTTAATTAAACATCAGTGTATAAAATGAATGTTAATGGTTGATTAGGCACTAGTAACTGGCTCTGGGCATTAAGGGTGATTCCAAGCACAGTAGAGAACTATTTCAGAAATTGAAAAAATTACTGGAAATTTGCTGTCACTGCTTTCACTGCCATAATCTCATTTCAGTTACAGAGACACTGTGGGATAACTTACATTACTAGGGTGCTCTCAGGGACAGCTAGAAAAGGCAGGCCAGCGAGGCAAGGTGCTCCTTATGTAAGACAGAAAGTGGAATGTATTGGGCTCTGGGAAGGGATGGATGAAGAATGAGTCAAGAGCTTACAGGTAAGAGTTAAGAGGTAGGCTACCATAGATGACACTGCTTTGAGTGTGCCACAGTCTGTCTTAATCAGGAGGAGGAAGTCGATGAGGCCTTCTAGAGACAGGCAGCATTAGCCTCACAGTCACAAGCCATTGTTATCGTGAGGGTCTTCAACCACCCTGACATCTCCTCAAAGACAACACAGCTAGTCACACATGGTCTAGGAGGTTACTGAGAAGCATGGATGATAAAATTTTGGCACTGGTGGTGGAGGAGTCAATGAGGATAATGCTGCTGGACCTTGTAATAGCAAACTAAGGACTAGTTGAGGATGTGAATGTTTGGGGCAGCCTTGTCTGCAGTGACCATGAGATGTAGAGCTGTCTGGGTCTCCACATCTGACCTAGCTTTTTTTCATGCTTCTATCTCATCATTAAGTAAACCTCCTTCCATTGCGTCTCTTTTGGTTAGTGTTGTACTTTAGCAATAGTACTCCCCAGTTCAGTGCCCCCACTGAGACTCTCCCAAACCAGATGCTTTTTTCTTGCTTCCCCTTCCCCTCCTCCTTCCCACTGTGGCAGAATGTATTTGAGAATTGGAGTCACAAAAGGTGAACATCATGGGTTCAGATAAGAACAATTTACTAGAAATAGCAATGAGATAAGGAAACAAACAGTAACAGCAACAAAATTAATAATAAAAGTATACAAAATAGAAGGTGATTCATGAGCAAAAATGCTTGCCAAGGACCCTGTACCCATAACAATGAGCACTAGTGGACAGCTTTCCTCCTCCTGCCACGTTTTTTCAACCATGCCCTCCTTCTCTGAAGCCAGAGGGGTTCCCTTTCCCCTGTCCCTGACAGTGTTGTAAGGTGGTATAGAATAACATTAGGATCCTGGCTGAAACAAGGACAATTAGCCACTGATGATTTTCCTACCTTGTAACTTCTTTCTTTCCCATCATGGAATTGATGTTCTTGGCTTAATCTCTAGGAGATGAGAAGTTAGATACAGTATTGGCTCAGAAACTGAAATGTTTTTAACCTCATTACCATGAGTAATGATCCATGCCAGCCACAAAAAGGTGAAGCTGAAGAAAACCCCAGGTGATAGTACCTTTGCAGCAGATGATTTATGTTTGTTTTTTAAGAAAGAAAATAAAAAGAAAATTAAGGATGAAACATCTTCCTGAAGGACATTCTGAAATACTTTATGCAGTGTGTTACCTGCACACAGAATAGAATGTGTTCACCAACATGAACCACTGTGCTCTTGGGACTTCATACCATCTTACTGGCAGGTTTTCATATTGCCTGGAAAAGAAACAGAAAAAAATGGGAGGACACGTTAGACAGAGACCATTGGCACCAGAGAGAGACGGCTCGGACGCTGTGCTGGAGTGAGGTAGGAGTGCAATGTTTCTTCTGTGACCATCATAGAGAGCTTCAACCCAAAAGCTATGGAATGGGTTCGTGAACTGGCCAGACAGAATTATGTCTTCACTCCATGTCTCATGGAAAATTCAACTAATCATGTAATGTCTTTACAGTGAGCCATCCTTGGTAACCTCGGCCGTATCTTGGAAAGAGTGGAGGGGAGAAAATGCGGGGGGGATCCAGTAGGCAAGTGGATTATGGAGTTTGGTTTCAACATAGTTAGGGAAGCTATTGCTCTGCAAAGGAAAATATCTGATTGCTGACAAGAAGCATGCAAAATGATTTTGCTTATTTTTGAAAACCTCATCACCACTTCTCAGTATTTCTTTTATAAGACTTTTTTTCTGTAGAAAAAATGGCAATAATCCTTCCCAGACAACATTATAATGGTTGCAGCTTGATCCATCACCTACTTATGGCAGGTGGGGCTAACTAAGCAGTTAGGAAACAAAACTGCTTTCCTGATTGAACTCGGATGGTAAAACACAATAAACTATACTTTTTGATATTACAGGTCTTTTTTTTCCCATTGTTGTTTATACATATAGTTGCCCTCCAAAATAACTTTGGCTAATTTGTCAATTTCTCTTTTTCTTGATTGGTACACAGTATTTAGCTACACATTTCTCTGATGTTCCAGCAAATAGCCAGGCATTTTTAAAAATAAATGTTGTCTTAGAGTTTGCATATTATTCCTTCTGTTCATTTCTGGATCTGGGAAACAGAAAGAGACTACAGGAGCAGCCCAAGTTTATTTTACAAACAGAAACATATTTGCTGTTATGTTTTTCTTTTTTGTATACCACAGTATTGTTTTCTCCATTTTATTCTCAAAGAATTGATATAAAATGTGATTTTTTTTTTAAACTTTCAGGATTTCTAAAGCACATTTTTTCCTGCATCATAGAAGTTAGAATCAATTTACTGCCAGATGACTGATGTTCACCGATGTTGCTTAGCTGGATGGTTACTAGACACTACATGTATTTCATCTATAAGGTACTACAAAAAGTTTTCTCCTCTCTCTCTCTCTCTCTCTCTCTCTTTCTCTCTTTGTGTTTCATTCCTCATTCTCATGTCTCATTCCTTAGGCAGCCTCTGCCTCTGTTAGTCACTCCGGTGACTTTTGAACTACTTTGTCAATTTAAAACTAATTTGCAGGAGGTGAAGAGGGAGGTTCCAGCACATTTCATGAAAGTAGGAGGTCTATTAACAGATGGCTGCACTAACAGCGTTGGCTACACTCATGTGTCTTCCTGCATGCCCTGTACAGCTTCCAGCCCAAAGAATGGTTGCTATTCTCACTCTTGAATCCTGTGGTGATTACAACCTGGCTGAAGTGCAGCAGCAATGGCCACATGCTCTGTCCTGTGCTGTCAGTGCAATTGTCGCTTGCCTCAGGCTATGGCTGCCAGAGAGGAGAAGTGCTGTGCAGAGGGAAAGGAACTCTTGGGGAAAAGATACAGAACTCCACCAGCTTGGCATTGTGCTAGGTCTGAGTGGATGGGTGACATCACCGTCTGCCGTGTCCGTGCCAGCTTTCAAGCTACTGACAGATGTAGCAGAGCCTCCCTCATGGAACAGAGTCAGTTGTCCCTAAAGAAACTGCAAGGATCATATTACATTACAGAGAGCTTTTTTAAAAAGAAAGTGGCAAGAGTGTCTACCTAGAAAGTTCGTCGGCCCATATGTGTATCAGAGAAGCACTGGAGCCACTTTGGAACAGAATATGACATTTTGCATGCCATTGGTATACTATCACTGATACAGTAATACACCTTCACTTAAGGCTCAGATGGCTGGAATGCACATACATGAAGTGACTCTGCTACTCAGTCCTTAGGACAAAGTCTTGAATGGCCTTGAAGTCTCCCAATCTCCACAATGCCTCTAAAGAAACACTCCCTGGCGTGAAGGGGCCATGCTGCACTGCAACCAGCAGCCTTTGAAAAAGGCATCCTGATCTCAGGGCTGGTGTGAAGGGTGTGCTGCCTGAAGCTGCCAACCTGGAGACCATGGGGAGCATGGTGTGTCTGGAGGCCCTGTGCTGTTGTGAAGGATGTGTGTGTCATGCTGTTAACTTCTGGAGCTTAAAGGTGGCCAACACAACTCTTTCACTTAGATTTTAGGCCCTTTGTAAAGCAGTCTTACAGGGGTGTCTGTGCTCCCTGCTTACCAAGTGGGCAGAGCCAGAACTCTAGACCTGGTCAGACTGAGTACTCCTGGAGGCTTTCAGAAGTCATCATTTGTTTGGTCCATGGATCATGGGTATTTACTACTAAATTCTGCTTTATTAGACACCTCACAGCTGAGGATCTGGTAGGTTACATGATTTGCTGCTTTCTTAGTTCAAACATTTTTTTGTGGATCAGCAGTTTAGTGCCAGCTGGCAGACCAGCAAGCAGAGGAGTACCTCAACACACAGGTACACTCACTGCTGAAGGCATTGCTGAAGGTTTGGGTGAATTTGTTTTGTCTTTACAGGTGATTTTCCTATCACCTCTCCTAAAGTTATCCCTTTGCTGGGCTGTAAGGAAGCCTTCAATGTCTTGACTCATCATAAAATTTATTTAATAAAATGAAGACAGGGCATGCTTGTGTGCCTCCAGGTACGCTGGCAGGATCCTGCCTGCTCAGAAGGTTTTGTTTAGTCCTAAAGAGTAGGAATAAGTTGAAACACTTCTAGCAAACTGGTTTTCTTATTTTAAACATCACCACACCAATATGAATGAGAAGTGCTGAAAAAGCAGAAATAAATAGCAGTCAGATGTGCTTATTTGAAATATTTTTGCTGAGATTTTATGGTGTGTTTTTCAGTCTTGATTATACACCTCGAGGTAGAAAACTGGATGAAGTAGATTTTTTATCAATTGTGCAATGAACTTTATATTATTTCCTTGTTCTATTGTTGTCTTTCAGAGGAAATTAAAAAGAAAAAAATTATTTTTAGGGTCTATAATTTAGCAGATAGCCTATTGTAGTAAAATGGTCTTACATGCTGTGGTTTCTGATGTTTTGCATTCATTGCTAGATGCATTGCCATTTAATTTTCATTCTGAATCCCTCTCACTAAAAAAGTCAAAGCACATCCTTTTTTTAGTCCAGATTTGAAAATTCACGGATTCACAAATTCACGTATGAAGTCGAATCTCTGCTTAATTTTTTGAGGAATACCCTTTTATTAATCCCAGCACTTAATTTAACTACTTAATTTTTATGTATTTGTAGGTTCTGCTGTTTGATGAATATATAATGAATGAAATCACTAGCAGACTTTTGTTTATGTTTCATGTCACCTGATGACCAAAGAAAACAAAACTGACAAAGACATTTCAGACAGTATTTGTTTGAAGTTGGTAGAGCGAGTGAGTCTGAGTTAAAACCACAAGCTATTGAAAACCTGAACCATAAATTACTTTCCAGTTTAGATTATAGAAAATGCTAAATACAAAGGGAAAAATTAAAAACTACACTCATCTTACAGTAATACCAGCTAGTTAATGTCCGTAAAATATGTTGAAATAAAGAAATATGAATCAAAATTTAATTATAGCAAAATTTGGTTTTTAGTTCTAGAAATCTCTTTTTTGGGTCAGTAGAAAAGTATGACAAAACAAAAGGTATACCAGAACCCAGAATTAATCTTATAGAAACAGTAAGTCAATGAAATAAGAGAAGAATAAGGTTCCTCCACTCATGAAAACCAAGCAGAGGTAGACCTTGCTTCTGGAAGGCAGTGGTCGAGAAAGTCAGAGCACAAGGATCACAGAATCACAGAGTATGCCAAGTTGGAAGGGACCCACAAAGATCATTGAGTCCACAGGACCTTTCCCAAGGGTCACACCATGTGCCTGAGAGTATCATCCAAATGCTTCTTGAATTCTGTCAGGCTGGGTGCTGTGACCACTGGCCTGGAGAGCCTGTTTCAGTGTCTAGGCACCCTCTGGGTGAAGAACCTTTTTCTAATAACTGGCCTAAACCTCCCCTGACACAACTTTAGGTCACTCCCCTGACTTCTGTCACTGCTCACCAATGAGACAAGATCAGAGCTTTCCTCTCTTCTTTCCCTCATGAGGAAGTTGTAACTACAATGAGGTCTCCCCTCAGTCTCCTCTTCTCCAGGCAACAGACCAAGTGACCTTGACCTCAGCCACTCCTCGTATGGCTTCCCCTCAAGGCCTTTCGATGCTTTGACTGGCTTAAATTTTTATGGGATTTACAGGTGAGTATCTTCACAGTGGGTAGTACCTTGCTGTATTCTGCATTTCTCACTACATATTCAGTATATTAAAGGACTGAGTAATTTAAATATCCTAACTTCTGTATTTTACTAAAACTCCAGTTTTCAGTCAAATATTAAATAGTAAACACAGGTGGATTGTAAAATATACTGCCTGTTTTTTTCATTTCTCTGAGTAACAACTTCCATATGACAGGGGCTCTGTGGCCAAATTCTATCTTCAGAGAGGAATATTCTCTTAAAATGGAACATACTCCAAAGAGAAAAATGCTTTCCATTTTGATCTTTGCATCAACTCACATTGAGAAGACAAGATACAAAGAAACAATCCCTAGATAAAGAATAAAATGAATAGAGGCTGTTCTTTTTGTGCATGTTTTATTTGTTTTTTCTAGTCCTACACTCTGTTGCCATCTTTAATTACCTGGGAAACAGCAACCCTTGGGTTGCTATTATGCCAATAAACAGGTCTATTCTGACAGTAACCTGAAGCTCCATCACATAGAACAAAAAATGTAAGGTAAGGACTAATTCAAAGGGAATGTAGGCCACAATGCAGGAGAAAGTTACTTAGTAAATGTAAGTGGTACAGTTCCTGAATGTGCATAAGCATGCTAGAAAAATTAAACAATCTTTGGGGCCCCTGTCTTTTCAGACAAGAGCCTGAAAATTCACTTTTTGCTTCTGCTTTTTGACTCTGTCTCGAGTATATCTTCAGACATGAGAAATGAGTTGGAAGGGTAGAGAGTAACAGATGACATGTACTCAATAGTGATAAATGGGAGTAAAAAAAAAAAGGGAAAAATACAAAGATTACACTTAAACCCCACACTGTTAATTGAAATAGAGTCACAATACTTTCTTTCTTGGAAAAATAGCAATTTGTCTTCAGCTTTGGCAGAAGAGCAGCATGCATAAGAGCAAATAATATTTGAAAGTAAAGCAAGCCAACATGGCACCAAGTGAGATAAATGCTTAGCTCATAATCATTAACTCCTGGCCTAGCTACTGCTTTGCATTGCCAAAAAACCCGGATTTGGAGATGAATGATATAGGCTATAAATAATAGTTCTGAGATGCAGCATCAGAAAATAGTTGCAACTCTATTTGCCCATGATCATTAAAATACTATAAAAACAAATAAAAAAGAACATCTCCTCTAGAGAGCCCTAAATCACAAATTTGTTCTGGTAGATTCTAATTTTTGCTGCAAAATAGCTAATGTCCTTTTTATTCACAAACCAAGTGCCTGCTTCTGTTGGACAATCTTTTACTTCTTTACCTGCCTGAACAGAAAAGCCCTGCTGTTCTTAGGAGGGTGAGAAAGTGGTTGCAGGAGCTTCTAGATGAGAAATCAAAAGTGCTCTGGGCTCCTGCTTCAGCATGAAGCTGATCTACTGTGTTAAGCTAATCTATTTAGCAAGATAACCTGGAGTAGGCTTGATGAGGTAATGGTTTTATTAATTTCTTATAATAAATAAGATGGGCAGATGAGGCTGACTGTGCCATTCAGATATGAGTATTTGACCTTTACAAAATCATCTGCCTTCATTTCTGGTACAGAACCTGATGATTTTCAGTGTGTATAAAGGTGTTACCAGATGAATTTTCCCAGTGCTTCGCAGTAAGCATGGGAAGGTCCAAACTTGCTTTTCACAGCTGCAGAACAGGCACTTTTTAAGCACCAAGGGCTAAGGCAAGAAAAAGGTATTTCCTCCATAATCTTCTATTTTCTCTACACTGAAGGACATTGCATGCTATCAGCACTGGTCTTCTAACTCTGCTGAGAATTTCTGGAGATTTGCTTCATCTTGATCAGAAGATGTTATTGCTTTCCTTGGTGGCTTCTCTGAAAGTTGCCACCCACACGGTTTAAAAATGGTGACCTATTCCTTAGCTGCATTTCCATCTTAAATTTCTATCTACTACTTTTACCTCTGCCTTTATCTTGAGCTTAAAAGGGACTCCAGGACTCAGCATCCTCGCTGCCTAAAGGAGACACAGAAAAGCACTTTGCTGAGTTTGCACATGAAACTCCTGAACATTTCCCTGTGTTGCTCTTCTTCCAATCCTGAAATAATTTGTACAGATTTTCCCTAAAAAATCTGCAAGTTTTCAGTGTATTTTTAGGAACGAGGATGACAAAGGTGGACAGGATTGCACTGTGAACAAAGGTGATAATATTAATAGAATAAACAAAAGGCAGAATAAATTTTTAAATAGTGGAAAAGATTTGAAGGTAAATTCAGACTCCATAATAAAGTAGCTAAGTAACACAAGGTAAGAAAAAGGACCTTGTGTGCCTGTAAGGGCATGGTGGCCTTTAAGAGGTAGTAACTAAAAAGATATGATGATGAATCATGAACAGCATTTCTTGTTCATTAAATAGAAGGAATGTTGAAAATGCTGCTACCAAATGATATAAAGATATCCCCCTTTTCTATCTGCAAAAATAAACTCTAATAGCATTGTCCAGTGTGTCTAAGGATTATCTTATGGACATGTCTGCAGGTGTCTGCAGTCTGTGGTGCAGAATGGCCAGCACAAACATGCTAAGTAACATGTTTTGTCTGCCTGTGTGCTCACTTTACCCCTGTCACTTCACCACTGCGAGCTTTTCATATTAAAGGCTCCGCTTGCCCCTTAATTTACTCTTCTGATCTTCCACTAGAATTCATGGTGTAAAGCACCAAACTCAAATGCAGTTTCCCCGGGTAAGGAGCGTGCAATGACAAACATTGAACTCGGGAGCAACAAAGGTACCCTTGGCCTTCAAAGAGATCAACAGGTTGCTTCTGATCAATGCTGTAGAGATTGTCAGAGATATGGTTGAGAAGATGTGAGTCATCCTGATCTTGGTTATTCTTCTTTTACCCTGCCACCCAAGGCTCAGCAAAGCCAGATGCTGTTGCTTTGTAAATGGTAAGTGGGTTGTTCCTGTTAGCTGGTCTGCAGGTCCCTCCTCTGCCTCTGCATGAGGACTTTCTTAGTCTTGGGGGCCGGCCCAGGTTGGGCAGGACCATGGATAAGCTATGGCTGGGGTCACTGTGTCCTGGTGACATACTGGGAACGAGAGCCACGCACACCTCTTGGTGTGTGCTACACAACCATCACCTCCCTGAGGACACCATGGTGACCTTGGCTGGTGCCCAGGAGGACACACTCAGCTTCAAGGCATTCAAACCAACTCTGGGCATGCTGCAGTGGTTACAGCAAGGAATGAACATTCCCACAGGGACAGGTTTTCCCCAAATTTTCCTAAATATGTTCTGAACATATGGCTCATGCCTTATTCATGCATTAAGTTTAGAGCTGCCAAAACACAACAGTTCCAGAAATGTTGTCTTATCAACTGTCTGGGAAGGCATTTCAGTTTGAACAGGGAAAAGGACAAGAGAAATGTTTAGCCAGAAGGACACATGGCAGAAACAGTTGTAGGAAAGCCATAGCCTGTTGTGCATCTGTGTGGCCAGAGAAGTGGAGGAGCTGGGGTCAGCACCACAGGGGCAGCATGACACAGCTCTGTGATTTCTCTCGCAACACAGAATTTCTTCTGGAACAGCCAAAAACTTTAATGATGGTAGAGAGGATAGACACAACTGGGGAAAGCTATTAAAAAAAAACTAGCATAGGAAACCAGCACTTGCTGACACATATTGAACAAGCTGACAGAGGAAAGGGACTCAAAGCTGTTAGGACAAAATCTAGTGTACTGTGCTGCCACAGTCAGTTATGGGGTGGGGACAAATTATGATGCTCACTAAAGAGCCAGTGTGATAAGACCCCTGGCTGCCATGCAGGTGTCCCTCATTTTCTACTCCCCTGACCTGCTCTGCAGGATGTTATTTGTGTGGAGGTAAGGCTTACCTCTCAGCAGGGTCGACACCTGATAGCAGTGGGAAGGTGGGGATTGCTACTGCTTTTGGAGCATGTCCCACGGGTGCCTCTGAGGTGAGAGAGGAATCAGGGACAGAAAAAACAGTTACCATCCCCCAGATGCCCAGTTTCCTAGAAGGCCAAATTCTCAGAGAACCACATCTGGCCTCTCCAATCCCTCTCTGGCTTCAAGGAGAGCAGATGCTCCTCTTCCTCTCTCCTGGCCACGTCAGGCCTGTTTTTGCAGTCAGCTTTCTCACAGGAGCTGCCTTTCAGAGCTCTGCACACAGCCTTGCATATCCCTCTGGAAAAGGTGGCTATCTTTAGAGATACAAAAGGCTACTAAGCACATGTGCCATGCTTTGCTGTTGAGCAAAGGTACCTGGGACTTTCTGTTAAAAGTTTTCATCCTTGGAAAAGTGTAGTGTGCTCTTGTGTTACACCCATTTTAGTAGTGACACTGAGGAGAGACAGGGCACACACAGAGATACTTCCAGTGCTAAGGGTTAACATAATGTGGGCTGCTTGTAAATAAATACACTTCAGCGGGTAGCTATTAATAGTACAAATGTCCTGAGGTGACTGACCCACACTTGGAGAGGAGGACCCAGCATAATGTGGGTCTCTTGGTACATTCTAGGATCTCTGGGGCTGGGAGCCAGCTGGGCATACTCATGCCAGGTTGCCACCTATCCTACTGAATCTTTCTCAGGTGGCTTCTTGAGGACACCAGTTTGTGGACCCACACTTACCAGTTCCTTTAACAGACTTTGAATTTCTCCTTTCTGTGTGTCTATGGCCGTCCTTGGCTTTGTTTTCTCTACACCAGAAGAAGAAGCCATCCTTGGGTGGAGGCTGAGGTCCTTCGTCTCTTGTCCCAAAGGGAGCAGGGTGGGCATGTACCTCCTGTTTAGCATCTCGTGGAGGGTGTGGTGGAGAATATTAGGTCAACTTCTGTATCTACCTAAGTTTAACTGTAACATCTCCATTTGCCTTCAGTGTCTCTGCTGGCTGCAGGGATGGCACAGCCAGACAGCCTTGTGGGATGGCCCAGGGAGGAGAGGGGTGTGCAGACCTGCAGGAGCCCTGTGGGGTCCATGCCTGGGCAGCTAGGGGTGTGTGTGTGGCAGGGCCAGCAGGTGATTCCTTGCCCCGGGCAGCATGGGGATTGAATGGCTCTCAGGTTTTGGGCACACAGCAACCGCCCTCAGACACCCAGGCTTGATGAATGGGGTCAGCTAATGGCAGAAGTGTCTTGGGCTGGCTTGCACCTTGGGCTGTGGGATATCTGATCAGTCATCTCATGTTTCTGTGCTGGAACCGTGCACATGCACACTGGCCTCACCCATGCTGCCTGATGGCCAGCGGCACAGAAGAGCTGCTCTGTAATCACAGACATAAACACAGATGGGGCTGACCTCTCTAGCTTCTGAGTTTGATCAAAATCACATGTAGTTCTCTGCAGCCTTAAGGATGTGGTTTTTATTTTGTTTTGTTTTGTTTTGTTTTGTTTTGTTTGTTTGTTTGGTTTGGTTTGGTTTTTAGCAAACTAAAAAAAAGGGGCAGTGTTCCTGTAACAGTTCTTAGGAATGCAAACCTTGTGAATTAGTGACAGAAAGCATGCATGCTTACATGAAGTTGAAACAGTTTTAAAATAGCACTGATCAGGTCTTGGGGATGTAATAAAAACGTGTCATCAAAACTGCAGCGGAAAACCCAGATAAAGGATTTCTCTATTTTTTTTTTCAGCAGAGTTTTCTGAAGAATACTTCTTTTCTCTCAAAGTATATTTCAGCCCTACTTTTACTCGCTTCTTTATAAAGAAACTCCTAAACTACAAATACTGAATTTCCTATATTGCAAAGTCTTTGAAAGACTTGGACCTGATTGCTTAGTTTCTGGAGGGAGATGGCTATTTTATTTGTAGATGATGGAATGGATCTAATTGCAGTATCACATTTGTGGTATAAAGTTTCTATTGCAAGTCTTAATGGTCTAGTGCAGTTATTGCTTGTGATATAATTCCATTAGAAGTACTTTTCTTTAAAATCTTTAGAATATACTGGAGCTGGAAGATTTAATACAAAGGAAGTTTCATTAAAACTCACTCTAACCCTGCGTCTTTGAGGGGATTTCTATTGTCTGCTGTTTCTAAAAATGACTATATCAATAATCAGATTATGTACAAGGCAGAAATGTATCTGTTCATGGGACCACTACTGAAATTATTTTCATGACAAAAGTGCAATTGTTTTTTAAATATGGAAGTAAAATGTTGATGTGAATAATGCTAAGTCAGCCTGCTTTATCTGGGAGCCTGCCCCATGTAGTTATACTCAAAGGGATGGATATTAATCTATTATTCAACTGCACAAAGTTCAGTAGAATAGCTGTTCTCACTAATTGCTAATGGGCAAAATTGCTGGTGCTCATAGGAGATATTCTGGTAACAGATAATTAAGCAACTAAGTAGTTGAAGATGTCAGGAAAGAAAAATGATCTTTTCACCTCCTTGAGTTAGTTTTTAAAAATGTGTCAGCTGAGCTCACTCTGCTCCCTACAGATAGCCTGCAGATTTTCTGGGGAGATGTGCTGTGGCCACCAAGCACACAGAGGGCAAAATGAAGGAAAACCAAATGTCTTGATCTCCCTTTAACAGCTGCGCTCATGCTCAAGGAGAAACTATAAATCTCCAAAAACTACTACATGTAGCTTTTGCTTACACTGACTTACAGGAACCAGTCTTCAACCATCACTGAGGGATGTTTTTCTTTTCCACAAGTCATGTCCCTGTGCTACTGCATTCAGAAAACTCTCCTGTCTCTGTTGTCCGGATATAATCCTGGGCCTCTCCTTTTTGAGGAGGTGCCAGGGAAAGGACAAGTTGTTGACTGTAAAGAGGAGTAAAAAGCACCTCTCAGCCTTTGCAGGATTGGAGGAAGAAGACAATTCAGACAGCAAGTGCAGACAAGAGCCAAAACGTTATATTTTGGCTCCTCCACCATATTTGAAATTCATCTCTCAGTGTTCCTGGGGAGAACAAGGGAGCAACCCTGACCCCTTGGAGCCTTGGGGTAAAGCAGTAAACACCTGGTGTTTCAGCAGCCCCTGGGGTGGCAGTATAGACCCAGGCACCAAGGCAAAGTGGTCCCAAGCAGTACTCTGAAAGCTGAAATATCACCCCAAAGTCTCAGCACCTGCTTCAAATCCTTCACCCTTTTTGGGACAGAGTGCAGCTGGGGACTCCTTTTGCTCCCCCTCATCCCCCATCACAGGCCCAAGAAGACTATGCATATGAAACACTGGCTGCCCTCCAAGCTCACAGCTTTACTGGCAGCAGCAGAGTGCTTTGGTAGTTATTTCTGAACATCACGAGAATGCCCTGAACCCTTCACTCTCTCAGGTGTGAGCCTGTCTCTGTTTGCACCTCTTTATGATATGACCGAACATCCCCTTGCAATTCCCTGTAATCCAGGAAGGGAAGAGTGGACAGTATTTTATATATTTTGCTGCTGGCCACACAGAGCTCTTTCTGATTGTATGTTAATGAGTTTCTAATGAAGAGCAAGGGTCCCAATTAACAGGCCTTTCATCCCTCACTCCCAGATGCTGTTCCTCCAAATATCACTCAAATTTACCTCCTCCTGCAGTTCTGGCTACCCACCCTGTGCCAATGGCAAGCTGATGCAACAAGGAGCAAATGTCTACTTAACAGTAACTACCACAGTGAAATATGATATTGCATCAACATTTGTCTCCAGGATGGCCACAGAAATACTATCACAGCCTTGCCCAGACACTTGTGCAGAGAGCAGTGCCACTTAAAACCTTGCACTGGGTTTGAAAGCTCAGACTGGATGACTGGATGGCATTAGCACTTAGTTGGAGTGAATTTTCCTCAAGACTTCAAAAGTTAAAAGTTTTTTAAAGTTACAAGGTTATAAAAGAGAGTGACAAATATAGTCAGTTACAAGTACATTTAAAAAATTTTCTGTTTTGCTCACATACAGCCAATTTCAAAAATCACTCTCACTGACAGTCAAGAAACCTCAGCAAAAATGAGCCCACTCCCAAAACTCCCATTTCCAGTAATGCTTCAGCAGGGCAGGTGAAAACCTGCTGGCTGAGTCCTGCAAAAAAGCAGCAGTGGGCTTTAAGTCATACCCATATTGATTCTCACATGAATAAAACACCAGTGATTTTACACAGGTCCTCTATACAATCAGGGATAATTACATGGAGGCTGAGTTTCTTCTATAAACAGAATTCTTTAAAAATGTATTAATGGATAAAGAGGATAGCCCATAGGTCAGTGGACATAGGAACTAAACTGCAACAGGGGGACAGAAAACGTAAAAGGATTAGCTAAATATGTACATATTCAGTAGATGAGGACAGATCAGCAGTCAGAAAGAATTTTGCTGGATTACCCGCAAGAGAATTAATGAACATGCAGGATCTTCAGAATCCAGTGCGGGGCATGCTCAGGAAGCTGCAGGAGAAACCAAAAGCTGAGGGTACACCAAAAGTGATTTCTGTGTGCCCTTTGGAGGGAATGGCAAGTTCAGGTGTCCACTATCAGGGCTTGGGCTTTTGTCATGTCCCACCATCTTCAGCCCAGAGCAGGTATGCTGAACCAATCTGCGCTTGGTTGTGACTTGTGCAGTACAGCTGAGTGAAAAACAGACCTTGTAATTTTGTGGCTAATCAAACCCAAAAATTATGGGAAAAACACCCGACAAAATACAAGAAAATCTGAAGAATTTTATTGAATGAGTGCCCAAATGCTGACTGACCTGTAAAAGATATTTCAGTTTCATTTTGACATTGCTTAATGTTCCCAAATACATTTTTTCCATTTTAGAGGAGTGGACAACTGGATCAGTTTTGAAGTGGAGAACAGTGTTTCAAAATAAGGAGTAGAAAAGTTTTGTTCTTCAATGTCAAATGAATAGAATCATGGAATGGCTTAGGTTGGATGGGACCTTAAAGATCATCTAGTTCCAGCCCCACTGCTGAGGGCAGGGACACCTTTCACTAGATCACATTGCTCAGAGTTCCATTCAACCTGATCTTAAACACTTCCAGGGATGGGGCATCCACAACTTCTCCAGGCAGCCCATCCCACTGTCTCAACACCATCCCAGTAATGCATTTTTCCCTAGTATATTATCAAAACCCTCCTTCAGTCTGAAGCCATTCCCCCTTGTCCTGTCATTACATGTAAAAAGTCTCTCTCCGTCTTTCTTGTGGGCTCCCTTCAAGCACTGGAAGGCCACAATAAGGTCAGTCCAAAGCCTTCTCTTCTCCAGGCTGAACAATCCGAATTGCCTCAGCATTTCCTCATTGGAGAAGTGCTCCATTCCTCTCATCAGGTTGGTGATCTCCACTGGATTTGCTCCAATAGGTTAGTGTGCTTCCTGTGCTGAGAACCCCAGAGCTGGATGCGGCACTCCAGGTGGGGTTTCACCAGAGTAGAGTAAAGGGACCCTG
>JAWWLT010000092.1:51073737-51091378 GCA_035040995.1 Premnoplex brunnescens
GACCCTGCTGGCCACACTGTTTTTGGTGCAGCCCAGGACACAATTGGCTTTCTGGGCTGAGTGCACATTGCTGGGTCATGTACAGCCTCTCATCCACCAGCACCCCCAAGTCCTTCTCAGCAGGGCTGCTCTAGATCTGTTCATCCATAGCCTGTTTTGATGTCAGTGGTTGCCTTTACCCAGGTGCAGCATCTTGCACTTGGTCTTGTTAAACCTCATGAGACTCCCATGAGCCATTCCACTTTATGGCATCCTGTCCTTCTGGTGTCAAATGCATCACTCAGCTTGGTGTCATCTGCAAGTGGTGCAGCATTTCTAAAGGAAATCCCTGAATGTTAAAACCCACAAAAATGTTGAGCTTTGATATAATTGTGCCATTTTTTTTCCCCTTGGAAACTTATCAAGTTTGACCCAATTCTTTCAAAAATACATATTCAAGAGTTTCTCTTGTTGAAAAAAGACTCCTTCCTCATCTAACTTGAGTTAAATCTGTGAGCTGCAGCCTCACAAGTTAAGGCTCTCTCAGTGGGGCTATAGCAGGCTGGTATCTTCTTCTGACATAAATTCTACAGAGCCTCGTAACTCAGGGAAATACAAAATTGGTTGAGCTACACAGCTGTGAAACCAGAACCATGCAGTGGGGAACCAGGCATAGGCTGCTAATTTCACACCACTGGGGAAGAAAGAAAGGACTTCAAAGTTAATTAAAATCAAAAGAATCCCTCTGTAAATTGTGTCTGAGGATGCTGGAGTGAAAAGGACAGATGGCAAAGGAATATTTAAGGTAGGAAACTGAACCAGCTGTGGTAGAAGCAGATATGGCTTATCTTTGGCTTCACTGTTTTTCTTGCAACTGAGGGGACTTAGCCATGCAGGGCCTGCTGGCAAGATGCAGGAAGGGTCTGGAGCCCTTTTACCCTGACCTCAGACAATTCCAGCTGAGTTTGTGCATGGCCTCGATCTGGGTACTAAAATGGTCTACTGACTCTTCCTTGATGCCCACAGTGTTTGACAGGCTGCTGACAAGGAGAAAACCCCAAGCTGGTCTCTCAGGTACTTCAGGTGTGCAGAGGCAGATGAGGTGCAACGTGCTGTGCACTGTTGTTCACAGAGGCTTGGTCAGCTGGAGATGGAAAGGCATGAAGGGCCCATGGCATGGGAGACCAAAACAACACGTGCTGCCAGAAGGGATTTCCCAGATGGGAGGGCATGTGGGGCAGGGGGAACTGCTGGGAAGAGTGGTGGGTTGGGGAATAGGGGAAGCTCTGTTTGCAGGGAAGCTGTGGGTTAGAGCATCTCTTCCTCTGTACCTCTGGCACGCTCGTGTTATTTGCTGCTGGGACAATGCCCTCTAGCACCAGCCTTCATCCAGCAGCTTCTTCTAGAGAGGAGTTTCTTTGCGCAGCCTGAAGAATGCATGAAAGCTGCAAGAGTCTTCCCTAATTAGCTTGCTCTGTTATGAATCCATTATTTGGCACCACTGGCCAAATAGTGCTCTCAAACCTATATAAAATTGAAGTAGCTCCACTAGTGTCACACAAAAACTGCAGATTTATGCTTTGCTAATGAGGAAGAAAGTTTGATCCTGTTTTTTTTTGTAACATCATGACTGCAGTTTTACCAGTTTTTGGGAGGCAGAACAAATGTATTTGTATTTACTTTGTCTGAATTTTAAGTGCATTTTTGTGTGATACCTTAGCTAAAGCATCTTTAAGAATTGTGGATCTCTCAGATCAATATATTGCACTCTGCTGGTGAATTGTGACCCAACATCCTGAGATGTGCGGGACCCATGAAGTACCACTCTATAATAGCATTTCATCTCAGTGAATCTAACAGCTCTCACCGTGTTATATACAACATTTGTCCTGAAGTTCCAAAGGACTCAGCAGCCAGCAATCCCACCTGTCTGTGGGCTGCCTCGATGGCAGTGCAGTTGGTGGGTAACTTATTGTCTTGTAATGACATTCATATTTTCCTTGGGTGGGGTATTACAGCACATCATCACCTTTTCTTGGTGAAAAGAGTCACTGCCAAAAAGCCCATGAGTGTATTTTTGATAAAGATATCAGGAAAACCATTTTTTTTCCAGGTCTCATAAATGGTTCTTTACCAAAAACAAGGTGAATTTTCCCTCCTATGGATAGCAGTTTTACAACTAACGAGGTATTGCCTTGTAGCAATGGCAAAGTATAGCAGAATGGGGACTTGGATTTCTTTGGAAGTGTTAAGTATTCAAAGTGTTTGGATCCCAAACCACAAGACTTCTTCCTGTGCAAGTAGACTGCTAGGGCCAGAAAATTCACCTGGCAAATATGGAGATGGGGACAGCAGGTATTAAGCATATGCAAGAATTTTTCTTCTTCCTAATGCTCAGTTATTCCAACTCTACAAACCAAAAGTAAAAGAATGAAAAGAAAAAGCTTTTGGTCCAAGTGGGAAAGAGATTTCTGGAAGGATTAAATGATGCCCTACCTCCCCAGTTCTGGTTATGCTGCTAATCTTGCCTTTGTGACAGAAACAGTTGCTGTTGCAATCTTTCTAGAAAATATGGTGCAGCTGTAGCAGAGAGCCTTAAAGCACCAAGCACTGAAACACAACACAAGTAAAAAGTGGAGCAGAAAAATTAAAGCCCTCCACTGAATAAAATTAGTTTATAACAAGAGAGGGAATTGTAATTTAGTCATGGTTGAATGTTTCCCCTTTCCTCTTAGCACTCACAACTCCTTTTTTACAATTGTGCTTTTGTGGAGAGAGGACTTGAAATTCTCCGAGGTTTTGGGAATATCCTTCCTTTATCCTGAATGCACTTGTTGGCTCCCTGCATGACACAGCCTCTAATCCTGCACTGGATGCAGCAAGATGAAATGGGTATCTAATTTCATGGTTGAAGTCAGAAGAGATAATATCAGCTCAGTTCCCTGTGTAAAAATTGCTCTCTAACATAAGCTTCCTGGAATTCTGCTTCTGTGTCCTCAAAAGGATCAGGGTGTGAAGACCCATACGGGTGTGCGTGATCCCTGTATGGGCTGAAAAATAGAATATCAGGGTTGGTTGATGCTATATAAAATTTTAATGAGAGATGAGTCACATAGAGCTTTTCACTGCCTTCCCCCTTTTTTTCTTAATATATGTTCTAGACTTGTCTGTGGAATGTAGCTTCTCAGTGTATGTAGGTACAATCTGATTCATGTTGACATCTTGTAAATATTAGAGAGGTGTTACATAGGCAGCTGCAAGTGCAATTCTCAGAGAGTGGGAAGAAACACTGTATTATGCCCCCTCTTAAGTGAGCTTTAAAGGGTTACATTGTTTGGGCAGTGTGCCAAAGACATCAAAACCAAACCCCTGCAAGAAGCAGAGTCAAGAGAGGGTTAAGGAAGTCAGTGATGCCTGATGTTAACATCTTTCCTCTTTTTTTCAGCTTTGTAAAAGATAAACGTTTCAGATTTCAATCTGTGGTTCCCAGCAGTGCTTTGGAAACACTGCAGTAGGCCCACAAAAATCGCTAATGCTGGGCCAAGCTGAGATAATGCGTCTCAGCAGGAATGACATAATGTCCTAAAAGAAGACTATGATGTAATGCATATCTCACAAATCAGAGCCAATTTCCGTTAGAAAGCCTTGAAGTCTAGCACTAATACTGCAGTATGCAAAACTCCGTGGGTTTAGATTTTTTTTTTTTTTTTTTTTTTTTTTTTTTTTTTTTAAGAATGACTTTGTAAGGTTTATAGCACTCATGCAGTCTGTCTCAGTTACTAGAGGAGCTCCTCTCTCATTCCACCCTTTCTTTCAATTCAGGTGCTTACTGAAAGCCATTAAGCATTTCACCTTGGCTGAGGTGCCTGTGATACATTAATATGAACAATGTGATTTGTAGCATTAGCATGGCTGTTTATGCAGGTGAGGCATAAAGCGCATACAGCATATTATAGTAAATCCTGCTTAATTAAGGTGTTGTGTAGGGATTTAATAGATTCACCAATGTCTCATGTAAAAGTTAAGCAGTATTTGTGCAAAGCTCAGCTTTGGCTTATGCCAGTGCAACTCCTCAGTCCTTGGTGGAGTTGCTCCCCTGGGTAAGCTAGATTTGTGCCTGTGCAGTTTATAAACCATCACAGTTAGTTTTCCTGTCTTTTATTAATAACCATGCTGTCAGAGCAGCAGGACTTGCCTGCTGTTCAGTGCTCCTGTGGTGCATGACCCTATGAAACCAGAATGCTGGGAACTGCTGCAGGGCTTATTTCCAAGCAGGGCATCTCTGAGCAGGCCTAGTGGGGTCCCACACCCACCCTAACACCAGCCACTCGCAAAGCAGTGGGATGTCCTGGAGAGTCTCACTGTCCCCTGGGCCTTCACAGTTTGCAATGAGACCACCATGACTCCCAGGCATATGGCTGCCTTTGGGGATGCAGCTCTGCACCCTTTGTACACACTTTTGAGGATGAGGGCAGAAACTGCTGCCACTGGCTGGCTTTGGCCCTTGAAGGCAGGACAAAGCCAGGAGTCTGGGCCTGCATCTAGGCAAAAGTCTCTATAGTTCCTGGCACTGGAGGGAATGGCAGCACCTCATGTGGGGTAAGATGTGCCCTTGGCTCCCTGTGCAGCCACACCACTATAAAGCCATAACATGTCAGTGTAACTCCATTCACTGTGCCTTCATCTCACTATTGTCATGTCATTGGAGCTGGACCTCACGTGCTTTCAAAACACCTCCAGTTGTCCAAAACCAGCTCTGATCAGAGCTGTACATTGAGTTCCTGGGATAGAATCCTGAATCAGAGTCTATTCAGGGTTCCATCCCACTCAGAGCAGGTGTCTCTGGGTTAGAACCTGGCTCCCAGTAAAACAGAACTGTATTGCAGCCCTTTGTATCAAGTCATAGTGATACTTCCAAGGTTGTACCCTGAGCATCAGAGTCGCTTTAAAGTGTTTGTGCTGGAAACCATAATCTTTAAAAAATGACCATTGAGGTAGCTCATGCAGGACAGCCCTCCACCACAGCAGGCAGCCACCAGCATAGTTTTGACTACCATGGTCTCTGTGACAGACAGCTGATCTGTGCTTATCAAACCATCTCATTTCAAGCAACTGAGGTATCAGTATGTAACCTCAGGTGGCCCTTGTAAATTTGAGGTAAATTTTGGCTTCTGCATGTTAAGAAATATTGGGAGTGTCAGATACTGGAGGCTTGTGTTTACTTGCCTGCCAGATGCAAGGTTGCTAACTGAGATTCAGCAGGCAAGTAAACTTGTGACCTTGTTCTAAAAATTAATAAACCACCAGCAGCACCTCAGAGGGAGTGGAAAGGTGACATCTACTCCTGTTAGTTCAAGACTGGGCCTGCTTTTCACTCAGAATGATCTGACTGCAGATGGAGAATACTGTATTTTATGTTACGTACTGCCTTCTAAAGGAAACTCACCCAAGATACATGGCATCATTAAACTGGGAATGATGCTGGACATGCACCACAACCACACAAGTGAAAGGTGAGTTACAGTCTTAAATTGTTCTAAAAACTCATTATCATTAATAAATACCAAGCTGTGTTATGTGCACCATTTCATTGAAAGAACATAGCCAGAGGGAGAGCTTAATTATCTAGCTCCAGCAAAAACCTCTAGGGGCAAATGGGAAACGTAATTATTGTGTCAGTTTGGCCTGCTGGTGAGCCAGCAAAACAGGGACCTAGCTCTCTAATCCTGACCTCACCTCTGCCATATAGGACTGTTAGGGCAAGTCATTTAACCTTCTTTCTGACATGGGGGATGTCATACTTCCACAAGCAAGGAGTCAAAGAGCCTTTCAGATTAATTTTTGTATAAGAACTGGAGGGTTTATAGCCCATTTTAGCTTTTCCTGTTTGGCTTAGATATCCATTAGCATATTTAGATACCTACTCATCTTGTCACAGCTGACTTGAAATCAGCAGCCAGGATTACATTGGCTAAGGAGACACTGCATGGTTTAAGACCATGGTAGCCAGTACCCAGCTGCATTGTGAAATTGCCCCATGTCAGCTGTCCTGGAACCAGGCAGGAACAAGGTAGCTCCTACTGTCAGCCACATGGGACTAATTTTTGCAAGAGCTGAAGAAAGAGGAGTGTAAGACCAAGTTTACAATATACCTGGAACTGCAATCTGATTGCAATGGGTGGTACATTCAGTTCAGAGAGAGTCAAGGCATAACAAAACAGTGTTTTTACGGTAGAAAACAGCCCACCGTGACCAGGGTCTTTGAGTATCCAGTGGTACTGATGGCCTATTTACCTTCATCCCTTATCTTTGTAGTTACCACTACCACTTCAGCTAAAAGAGAGCCACCAGATAGACCTGACCAGCTGTCTTCTGCCCCAGAGGTGTTCTCCTGTGCAGTCATGTAATACTCATACCCTGATAACCTATGGTTGGCAGGGAGTCCATTGCCACCTAATTAATCTCCACAGCTACATTACACAGTACTGAGTGAGGCATCTTGCCTGGTAGAGAAGTGCTTTGGGTTTATGGGTTGCCTGATAGTATTTGGTGGAGGGTAATCCCTGCTGGGCTAGTAGATGATGGAAAATAATATGTCCTTGGAACAGTATAATGCTAGTGCCATGAACTTTCTAGCCTTGGGCCTGTTAACTCAGGAAGAGCAACACAGCAGCATCCCTGGCACCTCCGGTTCCAATGCTTGCTTTAAGTCATGTGTAGTCTTCCTTCCCCAGTGATGCAGCAATGTGCTGTGTGGCCCTGCTCTTGAGGCAGGACTGCTCAGAGGAGAGCTGCAGGCTCAGTCTTGCCATCCTGCTTTTCTACCTTAACACTTACTATGCCCTTAGCACTTCTCATTTTAGCCTCTCAAAGGTTGCCCATTCATTGAATCTCTCATCTCTGCTTTGAGGGATAATCAGACCTGTGAGCCATATAATCCTGCTTTAAAGTTACGGTGAGATCTACTTTAGAAAAAGAACTGATCTGCTTAGATATGTCCTATGGAATAAGAAATTGCAAGACCCATGACCAGAGAAGCCCCTCCCTAACTGAGCAAGGAGCTGAGTTAAAAAGCATTTGAGTGAAGTATTTATATGACCTCTGGGGTAGCTGTGGGTCTGTGTGGAAGAACTGCACAATTGGCTGAATATATTGAATTTTTTTTCTTCTTCTGAGTCTTTGTTTATAATATCTACAGAGATGTGAGGCCAAAGCAAATGCAATAACATCAGAACGAGAAAGCTAGAAATCAGATCCCATGCATACAATTAATTGTGCTGCACCATGTGGTTTGAACTGATCATGTCTCTGCTACCTGAACTGCTGTGAACCTGGAGGTTCAAATTTGGGCCATTCCACCCTGTGCTTTGTTTTCATCCCTCTGAAACTCTTGACTCTCTGAGTGGTCTTAAGAGCAAGCCAGCCGTGAAATAGCAGGTGACATAGCTATCCTCTTATAAAGGTAGAGGGTTTCTGGAGTGCCAGTGCAAGCTGTTCCCTGCCTCTCCACACACCTGCTGTGATGTGGTCAGTGGCAAGGAGGTGATCTTGGAGTCATGCTTCGTCAGGAGATCCTTCCTCCTTTTGAATTTCAGGGAGCCCATCTATCTCCTGTACACTGCTTGAACATAATTTGCTGCAACAGCAGTACAGCAACCCTTCTGCAGTCCCTTTCCAGAGAGCAAATCCCCTCATAGGCCGTCAAAGAGAGGTTTGGAAGTTCTGTGCTGTTGCATGCAGAATCTATGTAAATTCAGTATACTGCAACATGTCTCTCTGTTTCTATCACTGTCCCAATGGCTTGCAGTTTCCTGCTGCTGTGGTAAGGTTAATTCACACATGAACCCTCTGTGAAGCCAGCACCCTTGCACAGGGGCTGCCTGTTGGATTGTTGCCTATTCCCTATTGCAGGTCACTGAAATTGTGGCTTCTGGCTGCTTGTGGTGCTACCAAAAAATGGGGAGACCTCCTGGGTGTACCTGGGCATAGTTGTGCATGGGCCTGGCCTCTCACTTCTCTGCTGTTTTGCAGCATGACTCACCTGCCCCCAGCTCTGTAGAAAAAAATAAATCAGAGCTGCAGGTCCAGGCAATTGTGTTGAGAGCAGCAACTGCAGCAGTGAGCAGAGCACAGCCTCCTGAAACCCCATGTCCTTGGCACACAGGATGCAGCAACAGAAGCAGCTAAAGATGCCTTTGGGCACCCCTTTAATTTCACAAAACAGAACCTGTTCCCAGTCCCACAGCAATACTCTCACAAGCTGAATTCTCATTCCACATTTCTGGTGGTTGCTTAGAGGGGCTGAATGTACCTAAGGTGCAGTACAATGCAGCACAGGCAGCTGCAGGTGAAGCAGAAGATGTGTCACCCCTGGTGTACAACAGCAAAGAGAAACATATGTTTCTGAGTCTCTGGCACAGGCTGGAGCCTCTGAGGGCATGGAGACTCTCAGCAGCACATCAATGATCAAATAAATTCTCTAGATGGCTTCAGCTGAGGGAAAGCTGTGTGTCTCAGTGCTGCTGTGTGCTGGAGAGGTTTCTGACTGGAAGGGGTGGGGTGGGTACAGCAGCCAGCCCTTAGGTGTTACTGGAACAGGGGTGTCCAGACCTTCCCATCCAAAACCATCACTTGTGACCAGGTACCCCATTGGGATAACACACCTCCTGCCCCTTGACCATCAGGCATTGTACTGCTAGTCCTGTGAAACATAAGATTTGAGGGCTGAAATGAATAATTTATAACCTCAGATGGAACTGATGGCGTCTCCTTTTGAAAGGTCTGCACAATATTTTTCATTGTAAGAATTTCTTTCTAGTTGCTTCTCTTTATGTTAAGCATATCAACCTCAAGTTGCTGTTTTATTTAAATTTCATCCAAAACAAGGTAACTGTTTCTAAAAGTGAGTGGCAAATACACTTTTTTAAAAAAAAGCCACACACAACTAGATATATATATATACACACACAAATTTATGTGTGAAATCTGACAGTCCAAGACTGAACTCCTAGTCAGGCTGAAGTTGAAGTAAGAAAATAATAATATTATAAAACCAAATAAAACAAACTTAATGGGAAGAAACCCATGGCCCTGAATTTACCAACACTCAATGTGGATTCACAGGAGAGGATCCCTTGCTCACTGTGATTTGGTTGAAGCAGCAGATGTTTCAAGCACCAGATGTTTCAAGGAAAGTGTTTTGAGGAGAAGAAACAGAACATATGTATATATCTTATTGTTTAGTTAGGGTAAAGGTGTGAACCCTCCACAGTGTTTTATGAGTAGGAGTAGTCATTACTCCCATAACCTAGTTAATTCAGAAAATGGGATAAGGGTGGCAATAAACTCTTTTTGAAGGCAGATATTTCACCTGCAGTGATGCTGGCTGGGACTTGCAGCTCACTCCTCAGTGCAGCTCTGGATGCCCCATATAAACTTGCTGGCCTGAGGAAGGAAACAAACATGTCAGGTTCAACCAGACCTGAGAGCAAAGAGATATGAGGGAACATTGTTCTGTGGTGATGGCTAACACTTTTTCCTTTTTTTGCCCTGACCCTGGAAGTCCTAGCTTTTGCTACATTTGCTTTGCCTCTCTAGACTCTGGGAAACCCCATTGGACTTACCCTCTTCTGTGGACATTCTGCAGTCCTTCATTTATTTCATAATTCTCTGCAATCTTGCAACTCTTTTACATGTTCTCTGAAGTAGAGTCTGTCTCCCTCCATGCTGCTGCAGCACTTAGCACAGGAGGTTCAGACCTCTTCTGGGCTCTTCCATTCCAAAAATACAGTTTGTCCCTTCTGCTTGTTTTTACAAACCAAAATGTCTTATACTGACTTTAGTGGAAATACACTGCCTAAGGAATGTGGCCATAAGCAAAGATCTTACTGGACTGCCCCAAAGTTTAGTGAAATGAATGCTTTGTTCTAGTGAGGAGTGAATGCTCAGCAGGCAGTGGTACAGGTGTACTGTTTGTGCTTTTGACTTCCCAAAAGGTATCCTCTGTTGACTGTATTAGCCAACCTAGTCTTAAATCTAGCTTTTAGATTAGGGTTTATGCTACTTCTTGCTGTGGAAGTAGCAAGCTGGTAGCAAGCTCATGTTCTTCTTATCCAACACACTCCCAGCATGTATCCAAAGATTGATCCCTGGTGGAGGCAAACTGGAGACATATAATGGAGAAGCCCAATGTGGGACAGGAAGCTCTGGTGCAGCAGTGGGCTGTGCTGGCCCAGGACATTCAACAACACACAGTGTAGGTGCTCCTCTGTAGGGCAGGGGGTTTTAGGCAGCTGAATACCTCACTAGAAAAGTTGCTGAGAAAATCTATTCACACTCTAGGACAGTTATTGAATTGTGAACTCTTCCCTTTACCAAATGCTTCCCTGGGGCTATAGCTGGACTACTGACAGAGAAGTAAAATTTTAGCATTTTAGCACTTCCACACAGTTCAGTCAGGATGCTGTGGTGTGGGAGAATGAAAAGCAGCTGCCACAACAGCACCTTTCCACTTATTATTTTTTGAGCAAAGGTGGGTGCAGAGCTGTGCTCCAGTGCTATATCAGTATTGAGTTTGTTGGTCCTTGGGTGGGCTTCCTTTGGTCCTTCGGAGACAGTGCACTTTCTCCTCTAGGTAAATGTTGGTCTGTTTTCCATTTAAACATTAATTTGGGCTTTCACAATGTCGTGTGTAATATTGCCACTCTCTGTGAGGATTAGAGTGATTAGTAGTCTCAGAATTCACTTTAATCAGTCAGTTCAATACTGCTGAGATTTGCAGTCTACCCTCTCCCATGCAGCAGCCAGAGTCTTTCAACACGTTAACAAAATTGAAATGAGTTCCTTCATCTTAGACAAGGATAATTAATCTTCAAACACTGTTTATCTTAGCCCCAAAATCCCCAGAATTCAGAACCAAATTAATTTAAAGTCTAAATCTGCTTTAACTAGTAATTGGTTAATCAACAGGCTCTATATGTAATTATATTCTTTGTTCACACTACTTACAGTCTTGAAAAGACCATCTAATTCCTATGTTGCTTTCATTCCTATAATTAGACCATATGATATACAATGCTGTATGTATAGTGAACAAATTCTTTCTTGGAATAATTTCCCTGGGATTGTTTCCTACAAATGAATTTTGGTAATTTTTTTATCTTGAAAAAACTTTCATTAGTTTCTTGGTTATTTTGGATTTCTGTGACTCATTTAGAGATTGTGCGAAGAATGTCATGCTTTGAATCTTCGCTCTCTGCCTGTCCCTGCAGAAATCTACACTTTGTTTTAATTTCCTTCACTTGCACGTGACATAACTGTAATAGTCAGAGTCCTTGCTTCCTCTGAGTAATGATAGGATGTGGAAAATCCAAGATATTGTCATTTTTACTGTCTTTCAGAAGAGACCAGCCACAAAATCTGTTAGTTAGTGTTACTCTTGTTGACAGAAATTATCATTGCTATTAGGAATAGGAGGTCTGAGAATAAATCAGGGAAGGAAACTGTGGTCTCTTTAATATAGAGTTGTGGGTCTTCTTTACTTAGTGGATTCTGTCATGATCCCATTGTGGTCAGTGGTCTGGTCAATGGTTTTCATGTTTCTGTTCACAGGAATTTCTATCAGCTTCATGAGTGCTTATATACCAGTACATATTAATATCCTTTGTTCTTCAATAATCTCCTTGCTGAAGCCTATTAAAGACCAATATTTAACTCTATTTAAATTATTTAATCTATTTAAACTCTGTTTGACTCGATATATACCTAAATGTATTCCATCCTTCATTCTTGTTAATAACACATAGCTTATAGCTCCAGGAATCAAGTGAAACCTTTCTCCTTCTTGTGAATGAGATGCAGAAGAGCTTGGTTGTGAACACATACTGATATCAGTCCTTAGAAGACATATCAGGTTTAGAAGTGTTTGGCCCCAAACTTCTGGATATGTGTGGATCTAGTTATCTGCAAAGCACTTAGAGCCTGGGGGTCCTTTCTTTTGATGCTTAATCAAGAACTTCAGCAGCATGGAGGAAAAAATTGAAAGGGGAGACTGCTGAAAGACTTCATATGAGCTGCACTGGATGCAAGGGAGGCAACAGGGAAGCCTTTTCCTTTATTGATAGCCAGACAGCTTTAAGGCACACATTTGTGCTTGGTCCTAGAGGCATGGGACCTGTGAGCTGCCTGGGGCTCTGAGGGAGAGGTGAAAGGTAGTAAGTGTCCTGAAGGAGCAATCCCCACTGTGAGCATTAGGAAATGCTATCAAAGGCCTTTCTTCATGGCCAGTAGCTTCCCCATCATGTTGTTGTTAAGTGGAGCTGCTGAACCAGCAAAATGTTTTTTGGTGAAATTTCAAATTCTGTTCAACATCAGATCGAGAGATAAGCAGTGAGCTGCAGCCTAGAGGTTGTTGTTCTGGCTGTAACCCATAGCATGAACTCACCTCTAGCTGGTGTGGAGCTGGGTGTCCTTTTCTGGGAGAAGGACAAGTCAGGCATACCAAACGTGCTGCCAGAAACAGTCCTTCCCCTCCAGGAAGCAACAGTTTTTGGGATCTTTACCCATTAAGGGATTTCCTAGTGATAGATTCCCAAATTTAATGTCAAAGCATGATTGATAAAATCCTTTTCTGACCATTTGCGGTTGTCTCATTACTTTTGCTAAACAGACAGTTTTTCTTGTTTGCATTCACTGCACTGTTATCTCCTTGCTCTTGAATGCTAGTACATGTTACAGTTCATGGTTCTCTCACCTACTCATCCTTGCCAAAAGCTGTAATGGTCACAGAATTTCTCTGTCTACCCTATCTAAAGTGGTGCAACTTCTACCCTGGTGCTGAGCCTGATCCAGGTTCCTGGAAAATGCTCCCCTGGGCTTGCAAGGCACCACCCCTGTATTATTTCTCTCAAGCAGTGTCACAACTAGGATCTTAGACTTTTAAGCAGAGAAGCAAGTCTGTTTTTCCTAAAGGTCCCCTCTGCAGCTGGAGGGTAGAAGCAAGTAATACCCAGCAGCCCTGAGTTACCCCTCCTGAGACAAGCAGCTGAGCCCCCGTCTGCTTCTGAAGTTCCCTCTCTGAGGCGTCTCCACTCTGTAGTGGTGAGGTTACAGAATCGTTAAGTGCAGTAGTAATGAAAAGCAGAGGAAAGTCAATTTTCTGAGCATGAAACAAAATTTTCTGCTTGTTTATGGTACTGAAAAATGCAATATAGAGAAAGAAGTACAAAGGGGTGTTTTGAAGGTGCTAAGCTCACCTCTGATCCTTTTCAGCTTCAGGAGCCCAAGCCCCGGGGCTGGCCCTAGGCAAAGATCTCAGGACATACTTGGCACACGCCCTGGACTGTGAAGTGAAGCCCCAGACGGAACCTCTGCATGCAAAAATCATGTGTCAAACCTTCCCTTGTCCCATTTTACCTTGTGTAACACTGTCTTTGGAATTACAGAGCTGTAAATCTGTATTTTCCTTTATTCAGTTGCCAGCTTCTGAGCTTCTATGAGTCACATTTTCAAGCTTTTCTTAATAAATATAGGGAATGAAAACCATTCTTGAAATGTTCTTGAAAAGACTAAACAAAGTAAAACCCAGATGACTAGTGCAATTTTCCTGTAATTTCCTGCCTTGGGTAGAGAGACTCTTAGAATATAAAATGTAAGAATATGTGCTAAGATTCTAAGAGCTAGAGATGGCAAAGAAATTATGTTTTGCCTGGGTTTCATGAGTATACAGCAGTCCCATTCAAGCCATTAGGAATGGAGAAGGAAGAAACATTTTGAAATTTCTATATTATTTCTGTACGAACACAATTGAAAAAAGCTTGTTTGAAATTTTCAAAATTTAACTTAAGAAGATGTTTCTGGTATATTTCTAAGAGTTAAAATCTTTTAACTTGGTTCCTAAACAAGTTGTTAAGAAGGTCAGTAATGTCTTTATATTTATACAGCATATTTCACTTAATTTTTGTAAAGAGGAAAAGTGTCTCTCTCCCCTCTTCATTTTGAAAGAAGGTGATGTCTTGACTCAAGAACCCTCCCAGCATGAAAAATGGTGTGCAGAATTCCTTTAACCATGGCCTTCCAGGAGATCTGGGATTTCATTACCCGATTTTCACTATACTCCCTCACAGATAGACCTAGGACAACTCAGGAAGACTTCCTTATTTTTACTTGAGGTGCATCTTCTAGACCCTACAGAGCTTCAAATTTCACACTTATAGGACAAGAGTGTTTGAATATTCCTTGTCTGTGTAGGAGGCTAAATGTCATAGAAGGGTACACTTTGGAGACTTAATCCCACTCCCATGCAACTAATAGAGCAAGCGGAGCTGAAACAGAATGGATGATTGTAAAATGAAGCCACTCAGTGAGGGATAGGATGAAGGAACCTTGACAGCCCATTACTGCTCCAGCAGATACCAAAATCCTTTGCTCTGCTGTACCCTAAACCATTCAGAAATTAAAATATTTCTGTAATATATCGTGAAGCTTGAATTACTCAGTGTTTCCCAAAGTCTCAGCTCATCCTTACCGGTGTGGGGATACTAAATTAAAACTCCTAAGAACAGGCTGTCTTTCCAGGGCTCCCTGTATTGAACAGAGAGGTGCTCTGAGGATACTCACAGCTAGAAAGCTACAAACTGGCACCATTCACAGTGTCATGATGGTTTTAGACAAGTTTGTGGATCTCAGGGTAGGTCTTACTACTCAAAAATCACCTCTCTCTCCCCAGAACAGTTGCAACATCATCTAATGATCCAGCTATTGAGTTCAGTTTGAAATCCTATTCTCACTTAACACTCCTCTTCACTGCATGGTAGCTGTTTGAGAGGCTGGGCCCTCTTGTGCAATCTCATTTTGACTCATGCAAGCACCTCCACAGCCCCTGCCTTTGGGAACACTCTCCTTTACATCTCTGGTTTTGTGAGAGCTCATACTTCACAAGGCTTTGGTATTATCTTTGAAATGACAGCTACTGCAGCGAATATGCTTCTACAGGACAACACCTCTGCAAACTTACATTGTCATTACAGTACACTGAAAAGCTGCAGGAGAATCTGGATATAAAATAGTAAATTTAATTCTGAAAAAGAATCACCTGGAATTTCTATTTTTAACAGTCACAGAATGTCTCTAAATCCATATTCCTTGGGGATCCTTACATTTCTGGCATAGTTGAATAATCTTAGTCTTCATGCTTTTCTTGGCCTCTGCACAATGATCCTGCTCAGAAGTGCAGAGGTGTTTCTGCCTAATTATACAAACATCCTTTGGAAAGTGTGTTTCTTTCCCTTGCAAGTTCAGCCTCATCACAGGTCCAGATTTGCAGATGGAGGCAAGTACATTACAATGGCAATGACTGATAGCTGAGGATTTCTTCTGTTCACAGTGTTCTCTAATGTAGTCCATTTTTCATGATCTAGAGTTGCCTGATAATGATGTCATTTTCATTCCTTGAATGTTGAAGCAGCAGACACATATCATGGAGTTAGGATGACTGTTTATGGGGCAGCTAAATTGTGTTGTTATCAGTTTAAGGCAGTGTTTGCTTTGCTTCTGGGGACAAAATGACAACTGGACTTTCCTAAAACTCATCAAACACGAATGAGAGTGCCAAGAATACAAATCTGTACTGTAGCCAAGGTGGGGGACGAAAAGGGGAGAGAGAAGAAAAAGAGAAAGCTATTTTTGTGTGAAGTTGTGATGACCATCAGATAAAAATGACAAAGTCGTACTTGTCAGAAAATAAGTCATATTGCTGATCACCAGATAACTGATGTAATATTCCACAATCATTTAACTGAGATTTCATGGCAAGATTAATGGTGAAGTTTTTAAAACATGCATGAAGAAGAGCTTTCTTCTAATATCCAGCTGTCAGACAGACCTTATCTGGGGCTTATGTTGATTCATTATGATTGGGATTGAACTAGAACATGACCTTTAAATAATAAAGAAAATTATGCAGATTTAGATTTGAAAGTGAACCATTAAGCTTTTGGGTCTTTCCTAAACATTTTTGAAAACTGTTTATGGCCTCAAATGGAAGTATATACATATGTACTTTATATGCATACGTGCATTTGCAGACTCAATCCCATTAATATGAAAAATCAGCAAGAAAAATCAACAGAAAACTACTCTGTCTTCTGTATCACAACAAACTGAATTAAGTTTAAAACATATTTTCAACATACAGGGCTCACACTGGAGTGAGTTGTTTATAAGACACTATGTGGTTGTAAGCAGGGCATGTGTTTTGAGCGAATGCAAACCAATTTCCTTTGAAAAAACTGCTAGTTTCCAGTGTCATCATCATGGTCAGGCTTCACAAACAAAGATTTGGGAAGGGCTCTACCCATGCTTACTACAAGCACACTGGTGGCTAAAAAGGCCAATGTGAGATAGGCAAGACTGGTTGCAAAAGGCACAGCAGAAAGTGTCCATAGGTGAGTTTCCAGTGTATGACTTGATTAAACTGTTATACATACACTGGACTGTATGGTGAGCATAAATCTTGTGTTTTCACAGGTAACTTTGACAGTGAAGGAGAGTTTGGGTGGTGCTGACCAGCCACGGTGCCTGACAGGCTGCAGGCAGCTGCAGACACCCTTTTGCCCAAGAGCCTCTCTTCTGCAGCTGAAAACTGAAGAAATGAAACAGGACTTTCCAGTTTTGCCCTTTAGTAGTTTTCTCTGCAAATGAAGGAGGTTCACAGTGCTGTCATGTGTTTGACTTGATCAGGCACTGAAAATGAACTTAGAGTATTGAAAGCATCTGGGCGATCATAAGCTCTTTGAGAGCACCTCATCCTGAGCCAAGGTGATCAGGTCAAGTACTGTATCGCCTTGCACACCACACTCATGTAGCACTGGCTGAGGCAGATGCTGCAATAGAGGCCACAACGTGCCTGCAAATTGATGGGGACAACATGCACAATTGATGGGAACCAGCTGCCTTTCATATGCCCTGACCAGCCCTGCCTTTAATTTCTACACTGTCCTCTCCATATTTTGTTTTAAAGGGACTGGCTTTTACCCTTCTCCAGAACTATGGCCTAGTAGGGAGTTTATGGAACTCTCTTGGACCTAGGTGAAGTCCTGTACCATTATGTTAATCCCTTAATTGAAAGTCATATGATAAAGATGAAACAGGGGACAAATGGCTGCTCTGTGAGGAGCTGACTTGGTACTTCAAGAATTGAAATCAAGGGTGCACTCCTTCCCTATGGAGTGAAAAGCCTGGTACCTCCAAGCCCCTGGTTGAGGGAGCTGAGTTAGATAGCAGATGCTCTTCTGAAGGGTGACCATGTTTCATCTGTCACATCTATGTTTGAAAAACATAGGAAACGACTGTAAAAAACCAATAGCTAACAAAAACCCCCAAGTAAACAAATAAACCCCAAAGCAAGCAAGCAACCAACCAAAAAAACAAAAACTAAACAAACCCCAAAAAACCACGGCAAAGTACAATCAGGTGGCCAGTGGTTTATTTCAGAAAGATACTCTTGGGCTCAGAGAGGGCTGTGAAAGGATGCATGGTGGCTGTGATAGTTCCTTAGCTTCTTTCACAGACCCATGCTGCAGCCTGCCAATGCCAAACTCTGGGACATGAGATGCTTCACAAGAAGATGTCCATATTAAAAAAACTAGGCTTTGTTTTCATACAA
>JAWWLT010000092.1:51096539-51110272 GCA_035040995.1 Premnoplex brunnescens
CTATAAGTAAAAGAACTCTTCTCTACTTTACCCACACAAAGTTGTCTTGGAAGTTTTTTTCCCCCTTCCTTACGGCAGCATAAGAAATATAGTTTGTTAAAAATGCAACCTCACCAAAGGTAGCTTAAAATCAGTGTTCCTCCAAATTTTACAGGTATATGGAAGAAATCTCATTAGAAGTTGTGATAAGTTTCCAAGTACAGTCTGTTTAGTAATAAAAATTTAGGTTTCAGTCAAAAGGATTTGTTGTGTTTGGGAATTTAAAAAAAAACCCCTCAACATACTGTTTGTTTTCTTTTCTCACTTAAAATAATTCAAAGCCAGTGGGATGTGAAGTCATGACTGAATGGATTTGTGACTCAGTGCTTTTGGAAACCCGACTCCAGCAACATAACTGAAAATAATTTTATTCTTTTATAAGCTGAGTAATGATAGTGCTGAATCCATGAAGCCATCTATGCCAGGCGGTTAGCCAGAAAAAAACACTGTAAATTCTGATCTGTATGTGACAGTTAAATCTTCTGTTAAACCAAGGAAGTGAAGGCTGGTGCTTGTTTTCTTTCATTGCCTTCTCAGAACATTCAGCTGGTGGCTACTGCAAAATGAACACACCTCTGATGTGACTGCTGATCTCTGAATAGCAAAATGGCATGGTAGGGCTGGACCTGGGCAGCACAGAGGCTGAGTAGTCAGGACATACCATTTTCTACATTTAGTTTACGGGTTACCAGGTAGCCCAGGTTGGTGAAGACTAACTTTTCTTCCAAGTGCCTTGTGACAGTTTATGTTTATGCAGCAGCAAGTCTTAAGTGAGTATCAGTATCAAAATAGTTAATCAATATCAGCAATAAGTGGTGGCTTTGCTGCAAATCATCCAAGCAGAGAGACTAAGACTGTGGGAATACATTGAACTACTTAGCCCTTATCTCTTAAATGCACAGCATGTCTTGAAGGCTGGGCCATGACAACAGCCCAGAGTTTGGTGGTTGATAGTTATAGCTGCTTTCCAGAAGCTCATACCTCCTGGCTGGGCTAATGGTGCTGCAGAGGGCTCAGTGGCCTTACCCACAGCAAAGCAGGACTGTGGCTGGGAGCAGAACAGTGTGCCCAGTTCTGCTGCCACACCAACCACGAGCAAGGGCAACTTCATCAAAAGAGTCAGTGAAATTTATAAGGAAGAAAAGAAAAAAAAAAAAAAATACATGTACCTGGACAGTAAAAGTGCAGATAGCAGTGACATGTAAGGGGAGACACACATGAATTACAGTTTCAAAACTGATAGTCATTTGCAGATGTAAGCAGGTCTGGCAAAGCAGCTAAATCTTGAGACTACTGTAATAGTACATGTAGTTAAACTGCTATGCCAGGTAAAAGCTAGAGGGAAAAAAGCACTTTTTTTGAGACAGAGACTAATAATGGAACATGACCCTGGAACAATTTATTTTATAAGAATCAAGTAAAAAAATGCCTGGACAAAGGAAAATCCCAAAGCCTGTGACTATTAGAATTAATAGGGTAGGACCTTGGGCAAAGACAAAGCCAGGGACAATTACTTCAGGTTTAAGAGATAGTGATTGTAGCTGTACAGTCCATCCTGGATTTCACTGTATTACTTGTTATGCTTTCTTAAAAATTTAGAACTCAGTAATAAAATACAATTTTTTTATAAAGACTGACAACATTGAAGTGAAAAGCTGTAGGTCAGGAGGTCTGCTAGGTTAGCTTGTAGTCAGAGATGTTTTTGTTTTCTGGCATGCATGTCATTTGCAGTGTCAGTTTGTCTGGCATTGGTTCTCCAGTGGATTAAAGAAACTAATGTTTGAGTAACAGGATGTAGGATTTTGAAAATGTTCCTTGTAGTAATTAAATGAATAAGTGATGCTGTGAGTGGCATGACTTCATACTGTTGTGCCATTGTGAAAAATATTTGTCTAAAATAAACTATAAATGCAGTAACATGATGTGGACAACATGAGCCACAAGGCCATTTGCAAATCTACCAGACTGATTTAAGTATCTTTTTGAACAAACGTATTTTTAACTACAAAACAGAGTTATCCAAAGTATTAGTATAGTGCCACAGTCTTGTACAGATTATGCTCATCAGGGTTTGAATTTAGAGGTGAAATGAGAATGGAGGAGGAGAAGGGAAATTCCAACATGTGTTACAAAGTGTATTGGCAAGCTATTTTGAGGAACTGCCTCGTACATCTTTCACACAAGGCAAAAACCCCCTAAAGTTATTTAATTTTATACTTTGACAGTGTTGTGGCTGAAGTTCCCACTTGTGCTGTCTTCTGTGATTTGTTCAGGGGAAACATTTCTCTTCCAGACAACTTCAGCAGGAAAATGCTCTTGCATTTTCATGGGAAAGTGCTATAGTAATTCCAGCTTATTAAACTGTTCCAGCAAAGTATTTCATAGGATCACAGAGATGTGAAATATCAAAAATCTACATTTTGTATCCCATTCTTCTGCTAATGCCTAACTACTCCTTGTACTGTGCAATATGTGTTGTAACCCAAGGGACAGGGCTTGCCATAATATGAATGGAATATATTTTTCTGGTGTTTAGTCTCCATTTATTTCTTTATGTTCTTGAAAATAAAGTTGTCTCTCCTGGGTGGAACCCCTTGCCCAGCTGAACTCCCTTCCATGTCATTAGCTCATGCTTAGTATAGAAACCTTTCCCACTCTTAAAAAGCATTAACCTTGAGCTGACAGAAACACCAGATTCACCTGGAAAAACAAATGAAAATTTGGTCTGTTGACTGAGTGAAAAGGCAGGGAGAAGTATTTGTGCCTTCTTTGGGGAGGCTTGGCAGGGTTTGTGAGCCATGGTATGATGGAGCCAGTCAGAGCCAGAGACAGAGTACCCCCAATCTCCTCCTGCAGGACAGAAATGCCAATTTCCACCTCCTTTTGAGAACTCCAAGTAAAACCATCTCCGTGTAAAACGACAAAAATGTCCACTTCTTCAATATCATAATAATTGCTTTGTCTGGGAGAAATAATTTTTTTAAATATTAATTTCAGTGAGGAAAAAAATATAAATATACTTTGAGTCAAACCAGATGTAATTACTTCTCTTGATGAAAGAACCAAAAACCTGGTTCACCCAGAACTCCTGTTTAAACTCTCACATACTTAGAGAGTTGACTTATTCCCCAGTGTCTTCCCAAGCATTTCCCAGTGATCAGTATTTCTTTCTTTTTTTTTCAGTTCTTTATTGCCTGTGGCTGAAGAAAGAGAAGATAGCAGCATTACAGATCTACCTGAAGATTTCTATTATTCTAGTGAATATCAGACAAACACGGCTCTCAGAAATTTCAGTTTTGAAGGAACTTTCAATTTTGAAAAAAATTTGAATTCAAATTGTTGCAGTTTGAAAAGGTATAATTAATGTGTCTATGAGCTGAAAGTTTCTCTGGCAGCCTTATTCAACATTGATTGACTAATGCACATCTTCAGGCACATAAAATTTATTTTATTAATTAGTGAAAATCAACTAAATTGGTGTCGTTTAAAGCATAACAACATATCACTCTCTTGTCTCAGAAAATACAGTCTTTGGAAGCTGAGATATATTCAACAAAGTTTTGTTGTAAGTTCTTTATTTTTTCTGAAGATTTAATTATCTCATGGACTAAGGCTTGGGAGGGACAGCCTGGTTTCATACCTCCTGGTATGAGGACTTCTGGATTAATACCAGTGTTTCTCTAAAGTTCAAAGGTATCAGGTTCCTGACTTGGTTCTGCAGCACTAAAATATTAAAAAGACATTTGCACTTCCTGCTTGCAGTTAGACAAGACCAGGAGGGATTTGATGCTTTGAATGGGAATGAAGAACAAAGAGGGTCCTGCCCTTTTGGCAGTAGACCTGCATCCCAGGAACAGCTGTATTGCCAGGTGAAGGAGCTATGGGAATAAGTGAATAGGTTATGTACTATTAAAGAAAAGGACTCAATGATCCTCATGGTTCACTTCCAACTCAGAATATTCTGTGATTCTGTCATTCTGTGACAAAGTGGAAGGAGGGGCAACTCTGTGGTCCTTGTGCTGCTTCAGAACCATGATTTGATTTTCTGGATGCTGAGTGACAAGGGATGACTCTAGCAAAAATTCATGAATTCTTTGTCAGTTATCGTTTTCTCTGGAGACTGCTATGAGATCATCAGTAATGCTGAATGTTATGTCTGGAGATCTGGGCTGCAGGGAACAAAAAGTATCTGATTTATTGGAAAACCTAATAGAAGGGTAATATGTGGGAGGATAAGAGATGAAGGAGATGAAGAGTCCAAGGATGTTATTTTGTCATTTCAATCTCATCTTTGTTTTATCTTTTAATACCAATGAATCTTGTCTCAGCTCTTCCCTGGGACACAACATGCCTTCCCTGGACATCTGGCATGTGGAAGGACAAGGAGAATGGGAGGATACCGATTTCCAAATGTGGTGTCGCTTTCTCAGTCCAGGAGATCCCCCATCAATGGGAGAAAAAAAAAAGCCATATTTTTTCCTTCCTCCTGATCCTGAGAGTGCAAGCATACTGCCTGGGACTCTCAGAAATCACTCAGCAAATGCAATCCTGACTTTGTGGTTCCCTTATGTCCAAGACCTTTGTTTCTAGTCAGAAGATTGGGGTGTTGCAAAGAGGCCATCAGTTCCATAGAGTGTGTGTGGGATGCCCTGGAGTCCCCTCTACAGGGGCCCTCTCTGGCTGTCAGATACAGGTAATTTGGGCTGTTAGTGACAGCATGACAAATCATTTACTTGGCTTTCCAAGTGAAATCCTTTTGTCTTCTTTCTGTTATTTTCTTTCTCATCATATGCTGCCAGCAGCTGAAGCACCATGTTTTGCTCTATTTCAAGTAGTAACATTGAAATACTTTCTTCAGGTTTAGAAACAAAGAATGTGGTCCAGAAAATAAGACTATAAAACTCAATAAAGAAAAGCAATGTTTGTGTAGTAGCAGTAGGCTTACAGGCAACTCAGAGGTCATTTAAAAATAACAATAATTGCATTTAATGAAAAATGTATGCTACTGTGGAAGGGAAGGGAGGAAAACACTGGAGTCTTCTCCTTGCTTCAAGACCTTGTGAGAACAGGTGGCATCATCTGACAAGCAATGATTGATCCTCTCACTGGTCACTGGCATGGCCAGAACTGTGGGCGTTGTGGGGAGATGCCGATGCCAGTAGCCAGAGGCAGCATGCTCCAGCCAGAACAAGGTGGAAAAGACAGAAGAGGCACCAAGGTAAGTGGGAGCAGTGCAATGCAGCAAACTTCTCACATGTTGAGTGGCAGCAGCATCCACTGGGCAGCATCCTACTGACCCTACTTCTCACGCTCTGGGGTATTTTGAGTTTTTTTGGGGGCTGGTTGTATGTGATGGGATCAGGATTTGGATTTCCAGGGTCAAGTATCATGTTCACACTGATAGACACACTGGGTCCTAGGGTCACCCAGAAACCTTGATAGGGGTCAAGCAAAGTGGTGGTTGTGGGCACTTGTGTGGTGTCCCATAAGGTAAATCAAAGTGAGAAGATGCAGGGTTGAATATGCTCCCATTCTGTCAGTACCAAAGCAGCTTCAGGTTTAATTGCTGTCTTTATAGATCAGAGCAGCATTGGCTTGGACAGCTTGTCCTTTTGGTCTGTTTCAGGAGAATCAACATATGTATGTGCCTCCTCCCACATCACAGCAGTCACCACTTTTGCTGCATTAAAAATGGCTCCCTATATAGCTGCGTTATTCAGAGGAAGGATCTACAGTCTTGTCTTGGGCGAGGATTTAGCTGAGACACCAGAATAGCATGCTCTAGCAACAGAAGGATGTTGAAAACCTGCTGCAAGATCCTACCAGTGTGGGGGAAAAGCCATGGCTCTTGAGGGAATGAAATTATGATGGTTGTAGTAAGAGAAGTTGAAGTTCATTCTCTACCTCCTCCAGCTTCTCATGGCACAATCATAAGCAGGAGATGAAATGCTCCTCTTCTGCTCTGGCTAACTAGATGATGTGTCCTCCTAGGTACAAAAGAGGGCTCCTGGTATGTTTAGGGTTGCAAAAAGTGTTAAATGAATCATACAATTCACTGAAAAAAAGTGTTGGGCTTTGATGCACACAAGTGCAGGGAAGCCTGTGCTATCTCTGCCAGTGGTTGCCCTACTAATCTTCATTTTGCAATAAAGAAGAAACCAGAAATATTAAAGACATGCCATGTACTGAAGTCTCCACTTTTGAAGAGACAGATCCCCACCCTATTGTTTAGTAATTTATGCAAGAGCCCTTCCCTCCCTCAGATGACACATGTGCAACACTCACTTTCCATCTCACCATCACTCACAGAACCCTATTCATGCACAGTGGCTTTTCCAGACACAAAACACTAAAAAAAACTATGTTGGGTGGTTTCTTTTTGTTGTTTTGTTTTGTTTTGATTTTCTTTTTTTTCCCCTCCTCCAGTTCTGGATGCACTGATCTCTGATCATAAGAAATGAAAGTTGGACTTGAAAAGGCTGAGATGATGACACTTCTGACATCAGGTTTAGATGCATTTTCAGCAGAGATTGCAGCTCCTGGCTGCCGTGCACCAAGCTGGACCTTGACAGGACAAGCTTTCTCCTTGCTGAAGACTCAGGAATGAGATCAGGCAATGCCTGGTAGTTAGAGGGGTCTCTACCAATGTAGGAAACTTCTCTATCCATTTTGCCCTACAAATAAGCTGCTTTTTGTCCTTTAGAAGGTACAGTCAGGTGAGCTGGTGGGAATACCACTTAGTGTTCCATTTGAAGAGTGCTTCTGCTGTTATCTTCCTCCTGAAGCTGGCCACGTCTTTATGAACAAGAAGTCTTTTGACATAGTTTTCTCCTGTGGCAGTTTTCCACATCTCCAGACTTCTGTGGGACTGGGGTTTGAACATGCCAGACTGCCTCATTGTGTGATCCATCGAAGCAATTCCTGTATAGCTAATGCGACTTTTTTGGGGTTGTCCACCAACTACACTGTTCAGGTGAAGAAGGTTGGAATAGCTGCTCTGCCACCACAGAATACTGAACTCTTACAGCATCCTCAGTGGCAAGTCTCATACTAACAATGCAGAATATTATTTTATGTCCTAAAGTATCAGTCATCCACCTTCATTGTCCTCAAGTTATAGCTGACAAGTAGGTGAAAGATCACAAAATGTCTCCCTTGAACTTTCCATCTGACCCTGCTGCTCATCAGCAGCTGGCAGGGTTTGGAAAGTGAGGACGCTCGAGGTCCCGGCCGGCAGCACGCCTGTGGCCATGGCTGTGGTGTCTCGCGTGCCTTCCCTCATCCTGTGGCACGCCGCAAGACGGACCGTGTCAGTACTAGCTCGGGGCATGCTGCAGTCACAGAGCAGGTGGGTGACATGCCTTTCACTCCAGCAGCGAGCACATGCCATATCCCTCACTTGCTTGAGGTAATGGTGTTCTCCCTCTGCTGCATCTTCCCTTGTGTGAGCCCCAGAGCCTTTTAAGTGAGGCATAAAAACACACACAGCTGTAAGACAACTTGTCAGGGAGGCACAATTCTGTGTCAACTCTTTACTGTGTTATATTTTCCAATCTGTATTCAACCTGACCACAGAATCATGGAATGGCTTGGAAGAGACCTTAAAGATCATCTGGTTCCACAATCCCTGTCACAAGCAGGGACACCTTCCACTAGAGCAGGTTGCATATTTATTTTCTGAACTTTGAAAGGGAATTAAAACTTCATTTTAATAGTCTAAAAATGTACTTTAATAAATTGTGGCACTTCTTGTTCTTCATGATTCTGTATGTGAGACCAACCTAAAATTTAACTGATAGGAAAAATGTTGGGAGATAAAAACATGCTGGAAAAAGATCAAAACAGTTGATAGAGAGGGCAATCAGCAAAATTATGCAAACAGGGATAAACAAAAGCGTCAATCAGAAATTATGACTTGGAACTATCCCAAATCTGGAACTGATAATATGGAGGTCCCACAGTGGGTAAGTGAGAATGAAAAAGAGAGACACTAAAAGGTAAATAAAAGATGCAGTGAAACAAAGCAGTGTAATTTTTCTTCAGTACTGCTTTCTTCCCCTCATTCCTTGAAATAGTAATTAAATAAACTTTGGCTCTGCGGAAAATTCGAGGCTCTTCAAAAACTCTTAATATATTCGGATATGTAGCTCTATGTTATCTATTTAATAAATGGACTTTCCTAAAAAGCATCTTGTCAAAGTTAGAATCAAGGGGACAATTTGCAGTGAATAATTTATTCAGCATATTTTGTCTCATTTTCTATTCCCAGATTGTCCAGAAAGCAGTTGTGATTCCTTTGAATATGTTGGAGTCTACTCACAAAAGGCTCTAAGGGAATTATTTTTAGACTGGATTTATAACTGAATATGATACTTGCTACTCGATCTCTGTTGGTTAGTTATTATTAGAGTCAGGCAACTATTCACAGTTGAACTAGACACAACTTATTTAAAAAATGCAGTCTAATTTCTGTTTGCAGATTATCCCCAATGAAGTCAGGTTTTTGTGGGGTTGTTTATGTTTCACCATCTATGACATACATGCAAACAACCAGGAAAGAGCTCCCAAGAAAGGAAATATTTGGTATTAATTTCTCTTCATCTCAGCAAGCAGTGTGACACTGTATCAGCTTCCTGACCAGATGATGAGAATCACACATAGTCTATTTAAATTCATGAATTACCAACTAATATTCATAAACATTCAATTAGTCTGCAATTCAGACAACAAACAGGTCACTTCCTGTGCAAATGCTCCTGCAAACATTTACTGACCGCTCTTCATCAACATCTTGTGAACATCTCCATGAATATTATTTATTGACATGTTTTCAACCATTCTCATTAAAGGATTGTTGAATAACAAGCAGAGAATCAAAAGGTTTTGCACCTAAGTGCCTTTGGTCTTTAGTGGGCAATGCCATTGTGATGTAATATATAGCTGTGGTTGGCCATATAGCTAATGAGATATTACTCCTATTCCCTGACCAGTCAGTAATGGCTTTATCTTGTTTGGGAAGCTGCAGAGTAAGGTTTCTACCAGGAGACACTGTAGTCTTCCCCAGGTCTTCCCCAGCTCTGCTCCATGAGGCCTCTCATGTGGCTCTTAATCCCTGCTCACTAACTGAGGATCGGGCATTGTTTAGGGAGACGATCCGTGTGAGCTGGAAGAAGATTAGTGTCAGCTCTGACCTGTTGTCTTCAGGTGAGTCTGCGGCCTCAAGTGATGTTGGTGAAAGCCTTGTTTTTTCTCCTGATTCTCAGTTTTTCTGCTGTTCACATTTGTCAAGGCTGTTTCAGAGGTAAACATTTTCTCTGAAATACTTCTTATTATATTTCCGGAAAAAGACAAAGCACATTTAGAAAAAAACTCTGCAGCTTTCAGAGCAGCAGTAAAAGCTGGCAGGAATAGATGTTTTGGCTGGATAGTGCTCAGAACATCAAGGACAGAGTTCTCTGTTGAAAGGTATAAGTGGATGCTTGTAAAAAAAAGGCAGACTCATAAAAGTATGAAGGCGCCACATACTTTATACTGGATGTCAGCTCCCTTCAGATACTGCATGCAGTCAACAGCAGACCCAATGCTTTCAGCCTCAGGTGGCTTTGCAACTGCAGCTGCTTTTCCCCTGTCCATGTGGAGAGAAGCCACAGATGTTCCCACCTGACACGACACTGCTAGGCATTTCAGAGATGCTTTTCATGCACCTTCCCCACATGGCCAAGTTATGCCCAGTAATTGGGATAGCTGGAGTAAATACCCTGCCACTGAAGAGAAACAGGTGGCTTACCCTGTGATGGGAAAGCAGAGGAAAATCTTTACTGGCAGTGGTTTAGCAGGTAAGTTCACCAAGTATCAACTCTTGTGAAAGTTCTGATTTAAAAAGTATATTCAGAGATTGTAGATGCCAAATTTCCATGAGAACGAGTCAGTGCTATTACTTGCAAAAGAACACTACCAAGGGTATTGGTCCACACCATGTGTCTTCCTTAGCAGATGAGACATGGGATGGATGTTGGCGGCCAGCATATCCACCCACAGCATCAGCCCCTGAGCCTTGTAGAGAGGTGAATAAATATGAAGGGGTTCAGGAAAAATATATATTCATATATCCCTTTGTTTCTATTTACAAAGAAATTTGGCAAGCTGCTCAGTCAAATCTGATGCCAATGAGACAATGCCTCATTTATTAGTGTGGTTTTTTGGAAAAAGAGTGAATGTCACATGAAATCCAAACAACACTTGATGATGAGTTCAGTAAACATAAAGAAGGCTTTCATTTGCCTTTGTTTCCCCCTGGCTGCCCATGTTTTATATTAGGATACAGCTACAATAGCTTTGTTAAGATACTTGATTTAGGTTCTATTAATGTCATTACACCTTCACAGACATGGCATAGTTTGCTATCTCTCTTATAAGTTCAATAACATCTTTACATCTGTCATACTTCTTTCCCTCTGGTAGTTAATGGATGAAAATGAGAGATCTTTACCTTGTTGTCCTCTGGAAAAAAAGAAGACAAATTTTATGGTTTTACAAACTGCATGACAGAAGAACATTTCTAGTTAATACAGTTATTTCTCAAAGAGAAACGTTCTTAGGAGAACAAAAAACCTTGCCTATTTAAAAATTATTCCAGAAAAGTCAAGCAGAATGATAAGGTAAATGAAGTTTTGATAGAAGCAGGTGCCTTGCCACAATGGCAGAACTTTTTAATTGCTCCTGTTGAAATAGTACTTCAGTTGAAGAATTAGATATGTTTAAGTAACTAGAAGTATAGTAATTTCTAGGAGTAATTGCTCTTAGCAAGAAGAAAATGCTTACGCTAGCCTAGTGCACTTGAACACAGCAGCACCAAACACGAGAGTGAGTGCAGGCTTGCTGTGTTAAAGAAAATAAATATGCAAGCAACTTGGCCCAGTGGAAACTCATTATTTAAAGAGGAGCAGGAGAAGAAATATGACCTGAATGGGTAGGTAGTAGTTCTTTGGCTTGAATAAATCCTAAGAGTATTTGGCTGTTAACAGTTCACAAGTTTTCACTGGCAAAATATTTCCTGGAACAGTAAAGTTAGCCTCCCAGTCTTGCTTGTTCTGTGAGCAGACAAACCATTTTCTGTGTAAGTGCCATTGAAATGCTGAATGGAATTATGGGACCATGATCCTGCATAGATAAAAGGTATGTTTTGAAGCAGGGAAATTTTTTTGCACCTACATCACGTGGTTAGTCCCTCCTAAACAGAAGTAATGTGCTTGTTAGTTTTGCACTAATGTTTTCTATGCTGTCTTTCACAATAAATCTTTCAGGAGAACACTGGCAGTTTATAAGGAGCACTGACCTGTGAAACAGAGGAAATAGATATTGTTAAAAATCTTGGCTTACTTTCTTGGAGGTCATGTGGCAGGGCTAGGGAACTTTTGAAGCACAAGATGTTGTTTCAGTGGTAAATGCTGCAATAACAACACAACTGACCTAAGCGTGTAAGCCTCTTTGCACTATTTGGCATGTTTAGCCCAATAAATAACACCACAAGACATCAATTTCCATCATGCCATTATTCCAGCATGACCCAGATGGGCAGTCAAAGGCTCTCCACATATGTGGTTTGCTCTTAGAGAAAATAGGCAATGGAATCAGGTGTCACTGATCAAATGCTGTTTACCACAATCCTGCCACCCTCAGCTTAGGTGGAAGGAAACTGGGTGAAGTATCCTTTATTATCACAATTTTCAAGCAATTTTTGACATTCAAACTTCTCCCTTGTCTTTCAGTCAGATCAAGTGCTTGCTTGCCTGGAGGTGCCCATGGGGAGTGAAGGCCATGGACACAGTACAGATCTGCACAGAGGTGCTGCAAATTGTTTCTGTCTTCCTTAGCTGCTGAGAGCTCACAATGACTGTCTGCTCTGGTGGGAGGGATGGGACCTGGATCTGTGGTGTTGTGGGAGACAGATGTGTCCATATTTTGCACAAGCTTGATGAGAAGTTAAACAGGAACGTTGTTTCTGCCCTTCAGTCATAAACTCTCCACAAATATTCAACTATAGGTAGGATAAAGCACTTGATAAATTCAGGTCATGTTCAGAAAATACTTCTATTCAAACAGCTAATCCTGAGTAGGGATGGAGGATTTTTGAAAGTATGAGATTTTTATTCTTTATTAAAAAGGGGAGAAGAGGCCTTCAGGAGTAGCTTTTCACAATTTGAACTAAAAAATGTTACGTTGAACAAACCATTTTCTTTGTCCTGAAATAAACAAAAACACTTTTTGGAGGCAGAGCACAAATCACTGCTGATTAGCTCAAAGAGCACCTCAGGAGTGTAGGTGTCTGCCTGTAAAAGATACCTTCTCCCCTGGTCTCCTGCACTTCATCTTCCTTTTTGTTCTCACAGCTGTCTCCCCTCTTCCCAGATGAACTATTTTTCACTGTTTTTGCTCTTCCTCCGTGTTGAAAATGAACCAGCTCCCCTTTCAAGAGGAGGGCTGCCTTCTCCCCCACCATCCTGCAGACACTTGGCTCAGCCACTGACTCAGAGGGTCTCCTTGGTTGTGAGAGGGCGTGAAGCCACATAGCTGCTGGTCAGGAGCCAGCTGGGATAAGAAAATGCTCTTTGATAGATCCATGGGCATGCCACTTCACTGGTGACTCCTAGACACAGATTCAGACACCTGCTTTACTCCTTTTTCCCTGACTGAACAGACAGTCCTTCCTTTGGATCTGTCAGCCTCTGGTCAGTGCTGAGTGAGCTCTTTTGTTCTTTCATGCAACTGCGCAGGATCAAACCATAAAGGATAAGAGTTTTCCACTTTCCCCAAAGCCCTTGGAAGCCCTTGCCAGCTTTCTCTGTGCTCACTTGTCGCCAGCCCCCGCAGGAGCTCTGTTTGCTCTTTCTGAGACTGCAATTACCAGTGCTCCCCTTGGCAGCTCTCCTGCCCTGCTGCATTCCTTTTTGTTATGCTAATAAACTTATAACCAACTCCAGCTTCTGAGACTGTAATATACCCCTTTTGATTCTCTAATCTACTTCTCTCTGTGCATTAGGGCACAGAACAGTTTGCCAAGGGCCCGGCAGAATGTGTTTAGCTGACTGATTCTAGTTGTTCCTATTAGATTCTGGCATGCTTCTGAGATTTGTCACTTCCACACAAATCACACTCCTAATCCTGGGGTTTAGCAAAGTTTGGATGGATTTGGATAGTGCTCTTTGATGAAAGATCTTTGGATGGAAAGTCTCTGTGCTAAGTATGAACATGAGAGTAATATACTTTCAGTCCAACATTTTATCTTTTTTTTTTTTTAGTTTAAGTGCGAGTGCTCATGTCAAGATGGCAGCATGAGTGCATTGAGGCTCTGAACTTGTACTTGATACCTTGGGGGTGATGATGTGATTTATGGTTGCTGTAGTGGCATGTACAAACATGGACTTAACTTAGATCCTGCATTCCACAATGTGTCCCTCACAGAGCTGATCACTCAAATTACATTCCCAGGGAGCTGTACTTCCTGGTGGAAACCCTTTGAAGTGTTCAAGTCTAATGAGACTGTCTCTCCTTAGAACAAAACGTGTATTTTCATACACTGTACAAAACTATATGACTAAAAATGTTGTAAGCTGATTTTATAACCATATTCATCTCTCATTGCAAAGATGGATGACCTCTGGAGTACCAGTCTTTAGCACCTGTACTACTGCACT
>JAWWLT010000092.1:51110372-51122785 GCA_035040995.1 Premnoplex brunnescens
TTATGTCTAAAGGTCATATATCAGCCAGTTCACTCTAAGAAGTTTGGACTCCAATATCATGTGAGGGGTATTATGCCATTCCACATCTAAGTAACACACACATCCTACCATAAATACCTATAAAATGGGGAAAATATAACCCAGCATGCCAGACGGGGTATTTTGGTATGGAGCACAAGGGTAGTTTCACTAACAAACAGAAAGAGACTGGGCAGGTGTTCTCATACAAGTGTTTTAAAATTCTTCTAAAGTAAAGCCCTCACCCTTCCTTACAAAATTCACTTTCAGTGATGGTTGCTGATGGGGCTTTGGTTTGAACCTCAATGAGAAACCATTTGAAGATGAGAAGAAAAAGATTCCCATGAGATGTCTAACTTTGAAGGCATGGATATCAATGAAAATTCATATGAAATTACTTTTTTAAGTCAGAAGTTGAGCGTCAGATGACAGGCGTATACAGTTGCCCACTTGAGCATTGCATGTGAACACGTGGGAGTTTTAGTAGCATGAGCAGGGGTGAAATTGCATGGGATTTCTTTTGAAAGATAGACTGCTGCTGTCTCTGCACAGATTGCCAGGCTTTCCCTGGGGTTTAGTTTGTTTGTTTAACCTCTCTCTGACAGTAAATAAGACTTGGAAGAACTTCAAGTTCTGGGATAACACAAGCTCTGCCTTTGTACAAAACATGACACCTTTCAGGATGTCAGGGGAGCAGATAACCAGCCAAAGCTGAAGAGCTCTTCCACAAAACAACTCTTTCCAGCCATCTATCAGAATATGAGTACCTATGTTGAGCTTATCCAGTTCTCAGGGGGACATGATATTTTTTGTCTGTAGGAAATCCTTCCTTTTTATTTGTTTAAAAAGAAAATGTGCGCAGTGCTGCCCTCTGAAAACAGAAAGAAGTCCTTTTCACTGCCTTCCCTTCTTACCCATTGTCCCTCAGTTACATTTTGTGTGGATTTCATTTATTGTGCTTGATGGCTTAACAAGAAACTATTACTGCAAGGAAATTAGCTGCATGTCATGTTTGGAAATTTGCTTTGTTGCTGTTGCTATGTTGATCCTAACTTGCTTCTGAGAAGGCAGATGCTCCCTGCTTCTGTCCTTGACATCAGAGAGGTGTGCTCTCTCCCAAGTGCTGCAGCACTTCATTCAGCCGGGGAAGCAAAACATTTGCCTGACATATGCCTGTTATACTACAGACAGGACAAGACTTTCTTTTTGGACAGCCTGACCCCATTATTATTACTTTAACTGAACAGCAATTTAAAAATAATATTAACTAAAAAGATCAACACCAAAAAGGAACCAGGAAAATAGTAGTAAAATGGTCCCAATATGTGATCAGAAAACAGGGAGCCATTACTGTGGTTACTGTGCCCTTGGCCTCAGTAACCTCCTAATAAGTATTTAAGTGTTAGTGCAATGAGGCAGACAGTAAGTTGCATTTTGAGAAAGACTCCTTTGAGTGGTGAAGAAAGCGTTGCCAGAGTAGTCCTGTCACACCATGCAAATCAGGTGTCCAAAACTGATGTTCCCTGGTGGGCACTGCCAGGCACAGTTTTCCAGCTCTGTTTTCCACCCTTGAAGGGATGAAACTGGGAAAATGCACAAGGTCCTGAGATCCTTGCCTCTGCCTGCCCTGGCCAATGGTCCTCTGGCTCTGCACAGCCCCATTTGGTTTCTCTGACAATGAAATTCTCTGTGGCAATCATTCTTCCAGAGCACCAGGGCTGGCAGCTCAGAGCAAGGACAGCCCTGCCTTCCCTATTGAGTGTAGGACATCAGATGCTACATGAGCACCCAAATATGGGCACTGAACAGGATTGCATTGCTCAACACACCAGTCAAGTGCAAAAAAATCCCCAGTTAAAGTGGGCACAAAGTGGAGACCCACAAAAGAATACAACTACAGACACCTGCAGGAACCAGTGAGAGTGACAAGGTGGCACAGTCAGTTTGTGCAGCTGCAAGAGCTACAAAATGGGGCTGAAGAGCTCAACTTTCTTCTTAGCATCTCAAAGGATAGCTTCAGTCAAGATTTAAAGCATAATAAATGAATTCTACTTTATATAGAGAAAGATATACACATATATTTACACACACACACATATACATATACATATATATATAATGGTATATTGCCCTATCCCTGGAAGAGTTCAAAGCCAGTGTGGATGAAGCTTTCAGCAACCTGATTGAGTGTAAGATGTCTCTGCCCATAATAAACACTGGAACTAGGTGGTCTTTAAGGTCCTTTCCAAAGCAAACCTTTCAGTCATTCTGTGTATGGGGTGTTCCTGCCAAGGTCAAGTGCAGCATCACAGAAAGCTTAGGAAGGCCTGTTTGAATCCTTGCAAGGCGGACAATTAAGTCAAACAATGCTGATACCTCAAAGGTGAATGCACCTCTGCCAAATAGTGAAGAGGAAAAAAGATATCCTTGGAAGGAGGATAAAACACTGTTCCCTCCTAAAATACTCTCTCAGACTTATGCACTGGGAACTACTTTAACCCTTACAGTGAGTACAAACTTCCTGCTGCTAGTTTCAGCTCTTGCAAAATATCACAGGGTTCCTTATTACCGTTCTAAGTAACATTAAAAAGAACCTGAGATAAAGATGGAGGTAAAAAAGACAGATTTGTTTAAACAGTGTTTTCACAGTCAATATACTATTTCCTTGGGTAACAGCATCTAATGAACAAGAATCTGTGTGAAGGTGCCCGGTAAAGCTTGGTTTTCAACCTCTGCATTGCAAATGATTACATGGGCAATATTATAAATCAAGAAGGAACAACCTGGCAGAGTGGAACTTGAACACTGGAGCAAAATCCTGGCATTGCTACAGTCAAATCATGCAGTGCTCATGCTGAGCCTGGGATTTTTTGCAAATTTCTAATGTATAAACAGGAAAAATGCAGCTTTCAGTCTTTACTCAGACTAACATGAGTCATTTGAAGATTCCAGTGGCTTCTCTGAAGCATGCTTAGTTGAAGCTCAAATAAAATGCTGATGTAGCCAATTAATGCCTTAATTTTACTTGTGGGTTAAAATCAGTGCAATCATTAACCTGTTTGAAGTGCTTTGCTGACTTGAAGTTAAGACTTTATAAGAAGATGAATGTAGATCGAATTCCAATAACATTTTGTATAAACTTGATAAAGCTTGAAAACGTAGTTTTTTAGTTGACATAAGTGCTCACTGTTTGTAGTATAAAAGTAACACTTGGAATATCAGTGTAAGTCACTCCTGAGTATTCAGAAGGCATGTTTTAAGCTGCTTTCCTTCACTAATGAACTCAGCCACACGCAGGATGAAATCTGGGAAAGTGTTGAATGGAGCACAGCAACAGCACTCAATAATTCAGGAAAGAAAATAAAGATGACAAACTGCAGAGAACCCTAACCATCTTCTGAATATGATAGTCAAGATACTGATTTTGTTTTGGACATTTTGATTCATGTCTCTTACTCTTGCATAAGGTGCCTTGGGACCTTTTAAAGAGCACTTTCTTCTACAGAGCCTCTAACAGCATAGCTCTTCCTAATCATCTGCTGGAGTAGGATTTCAGTATTGACTTGGAAAAATACTATATACTAAATCACTAAAATGATTTTCTGGAACAACTTGCTTTTGTTTTGGTGGTCTTCTATTCAAGTAATAGCACAGGCCAACATTTTATGACAATAACCTGATTTCTTTTCTCTATTCAGTTGTGTTCCTAATGTAATTGTAGTTTTGCCATCAAGGCAGATGAATTTGCTCTCCTGGCTCACTGGCAGAGGCATTCCATTGCACCACACATGAAACTGTGCATGCCTGTGGAAGAGCACACATGAGGGTGTGCACAGGTGTTTTATTAAGGAATTGGTCCACTTGACTGCTTATGATTTTAGTGACAAACAAGCCATCCTTAATTTGCTCTTGATTTCTCTCTCAAGCTGTTGTGCAAGCTCAGGTAACAGCTGCCCTTTGTCTAAAGGCTCCTATGTCCATTTTCAACTTCTTTCTGGGGACGCCAGTCTGTTCCTCGTGCTGCTGCAACATTGCCTCACACGGCATGCTGCATGCAGGAAGGAAGCCTTGCTGGAAAGAGGAGGCAGAAGCACAGGGACACTGCCAAACCCAGAAATCTCTAGTAGCATATGGCCTCAGCACTGGTGGACAGGATCAGTAGCAGTTCGTGCTGCAGCTGCCACCTAATAGACTGGATAGGAGAGCTGCAGCTCTTCTGCAACAACTCTCCGTTTCACTAAATGATTAGAGTATTAAAGTCGATGCAAACCAGCAACAAAATTGCTCCATATACGATATACCCAAAATAGGCTGTATGAGGCTTCAGATTTTAACTCTGTGTCTTTTAGTCTCTATTCTGATTGGATAGGAAAAATCTGATTTCTCCTTTTCCTGATTTTGGATACTTATATACCTTTTTTTTTCTACTGGATTAACCCCATTCTCCATCTGGAGGCCTGGGATTGTACCATATTTTCCTTGCTTTTACAGTCAGCTGGAAAATCTCCAGCCCTGAATGGGGCTGTATGTCCTTGGCTTTGACATTTGGTTTCTAGTCTCCACTAATAATCAGGGTTAATTCCTTTGCTTGTCATGATGATTTGTGGGGTTTGAATTGCCCTAATTTATACAGTGTTTCTGTCTCTGCACCGGCCCCCCCATCCTGTCTGGCACTCCAGTAGCATCTCACTCTGTGTTGGGAATGTGGGGCACACATACTCAAATAGGTACCTCTCTGATTTGATTTTCTCTCCTATGGGGAGGATGAGTACATGCAGTAAGTAGGCACACCAGTTACCTAGTTTTATGTCTCCTCTTCCTCCAGAGCTCAGCCTCTCTCATCATTATCCTCCTCAAACTGCACTTTAACTTTTCAAGTGAAAACCAGAGAGATATCATCTTTCACTGTATATGGCTTTCTTTTCATCTTTCTAGATGATCTTAAAGATCATCTAGTTCGAGACCCCCCTGTTATGGACAGGGTCACCTTCCTCTAGAATGGATTGCTCAAAGCCCCATCCAACCTGACCTTGAACACTTCCAGAGATGGGGCATCCACAACTTCTGTTCCAGTGCCTCACCACTCTCACAGTAAGAAATTTCTTCCTAACACCTAGTCTGACCTATTCTGTTTCAGTTTGAAGCCATTCCATCTTGTCCTATCACTACATGACCTTGTAAAAAGTCACTCTCCATCTTTCTTGTAGGCTCCCTTCAGGTACTGGAAGGTGCTATAATGTCTCCCCAGAGCCTTTGCTTCTCTAGGCTGAACAGCCTCAACTTCTTTCTTAGCCTGTCCTCAAAGGAGAGATGCTCCAGCCCCTTGATTATTTTTGTGGCCCTTCTCTGAACTCATCCCAAAAGGTCCATGTCTTTCCTGTGTTGAGGACTGCAAAGCCTCCACAGCTGTCTTGCACAGTCTGGGCAAAATTTTTGTGATCAAGCAGCAATCCAAAGTTATATTAAGTCTTGAACATCTTGAACATTTCTCCCCTAAATCTACTTCATGTGTAAAAGCCACACATCCCAGTACAACAATTACCTTGGAACAGAGCACACATCGCCACATTAGACATAAAAGAGAAATTGTAAGGTTAAATTACATGAGTTTTAGAGAGCCAGAGACATTAGGGTAAATAATGGCTACAAATTACTTCAGTCTCTAAGCAGCAAGAGAGACTGTGTTGCTCTTGCCAAAATGACCTTTAAGAAGCACAGCAAAAAAATAAAAGGGGGTGCTCTATCATGGTAAACTCAGGAAGACAGTATGGAAATACATCTTTTGGGGCTCTTTTGTGAGAGATCAGATGACTCTTACCAGCTGATGTGTCACAAAGCTACCTAAAAACTCCAGTGGATGGTAGATCCTCCAGATCTCCTCTCAGAGTCTTCCACTAGGACAGACATTACACATTCAACAACACTAAAATAAAAGAAATAGATGATAGACTGAAAGTAAGACATAAATTGTCATATTAACTTGCCCTACTTTGTAACTGAAACCCCAGAACAGCCGTAAATTATTTTTAAAACCTTTTATTCTGACCGCAGCCTCTGAGCTATATTCTTGTATATGAAGGTAGGTGCATGGCTTTCTTCTGAGGAGGGGGCAGACTGAGGCAGTGGGATACAGCAGGCAATCCTGCGGACCAAGGTAGTGTATTTACAGAGAAACCACCAAAACCTAACTTAAATTATGGTCTGTGCATCTGAATGTGTGCAAAACCAAACCAGCGCTTTGAAAGCTGTTGGGGTTTGCTGGAAGGGACAATCAAAAGAAACATTGTTTGCTCAGCTTCTTAGCAACCTTTTGATAAGACTCCCCAAAAGTGATATGTGGAAGAAAATCACTGACTGCAGGACAAAAGGCAAAGTCTTTTGGCATTTAATATTTGGGTAAACAATGGGAAAATAGAAGATTCCAGGGTTTGGTACTATTTGTGACAAAATACGTCAGCCAAGGAATGACACAAAGAGGTATGGATATTTTGAGTTTATGAGATTTATGTACTTATCCTGAAAAAGGAGTGACTCCTTTAGTATATCTTACATGTGAGCAATTATATATTCCACTGAAGGTGGTAGATACCATATCTAAAGATGAAATGAGAGAAGAGTGTCATTCTCCCCAGGCTAAATGACAATTGGTCTGATAGTTACTATCCACAGAATCAAGGAGTATCAGATGAATTAAAAAGCCAAGGGACAGTACTTTTCTTGAGCAGTTTTGGCCAGCAAAAAACATAGAGGGATGAGTGAGGAAGTGTCCTACAGCTCTGGGGAAAGTAGGACATTTTTCAGTGCTACATAAAAGAAAAAGTCAGTGTTAGACAACGTCTTGACTAAAACATCAATTTTGCTTCCTCTTAGAAGCAATCTGCCGAACCCAGAATTGAGGTTAAGCATTTGGACTAATCACTTTGCAATATCCTACTGATCTGGGAGAATTAAATTGGTGACCAGGGGAAGCTGGGAACGTTAGGTTGCTTTAACCAGTAAAAAAACTATGCTACAATGTTTTTTTTCCCCTTCTCTTATACCTCTTAACCTCAAGCTTCCAATTTGTGTTAGTTTGGAAAAGCCTGTCAGCAGGAATATAGAGGAAAAGTCCTCTTTATGAAAAGGCTTGTAGAGTGCCATTGCCTCTGGTGGACCATAGTTTGCAGGACAGAAGGGTTTTTTCCAAGTCTTTGCTCCTACATAAAGCACCTTAGAAATATAGCCCTTGGAAAACTGGGCACTGTCTAAAAACTCTGCTTTAAATGGGAAAGAGTACATCAGTTTATCTCCTTGATGTCCATAGCCTAGGGCAGGGCAGTGGCTGAGCACTGAGCACACTTTACTTGAGGGCAGGGAACTGGCTAAGCAAGGAATTATTAGTGCATTTGAAAGCAAGAATTGCATGTGTTTTCTATGAACTTTAATTGGGAGAAGGGACAAATGAATGCTTTGCAATAGATGAATGCAGCAAGTCCCATCACAGTTTAAATATGCAAGGATATTTGAGAAGATACAAAAAAACCACCAAGAGCCAAACCAGAGGTATGTATGGAAGGGCTGCGTAGCCCAAAGAAAAAAAATATATCTCCTTTTCCTTTTTTTTGCTCTGACTATTCACAGGCGTTTTGTGTGATTGTTTATTTGGATATTCAATAAATAACAGAACACCTCCTCATGCAGTGCACAGTAGTTATACAACCACCTGAGAGCCAAAGGCACTTTCCTGATAGGCAAGGGCTATCAGGAGACCTGGTGCAGTTTTAAAATTGTTATATGTCTCTTCAGTCAGACATTCCTATCCTTTGGCTACACAGATTGAAAAGAGCAGAATTTGTCCCCAGAGATGCAGACTGCTGTCTTTGACTTCTATCCTGAAAGAAATATTTTAATTCCATAATCAATAGATCAAAATGGTAACTGACCATAGACAAGCTATTGCCACTTAACTGTTTAAATCATAAATTATCTAAAATGCTCCAATTTGATTTTAAGCAAGGCAGAACTGGCTTTTCTAAAACAGAAGAGGACTTTTGCCTGAAGTTCAGATGGTTTTGAGTGAGCTTATGATAAAGTTCAATATATTTTCCACTCCAGATTTCAGATTGGTGGTACTCCAAGCTTTCATAAGCTCTAGATAGTGACCTATCTATTTATACTACTTAATGAGTTAAACTCTTCAAACATCTTGAGAAAAGCCTCAGAACTCTTGGACTTACTGTTTTCCTTTGTCATCAAGTATTTGGTATTTTCTGTCTTATAAACTAGAATTTTAAGTTCCTGGCATGCGCAAGGAAGAAAACAGAGCTAAAGCCAGAAAGAAGCAGCAGCCCTGTTGAAGAGCTATTGTTTCTGAGATTCACTCTTTATTTCCTGGTCCTTCTATACATGATGGAGGCCCAAAGGCTGATTTTACTAGACTTCCCAAGGCCAGCTGATACAAGAAGCTGCTTAAGCAGTTCTGTAACATTTACCCTTGTTCCTCACTAGCACTTAATACTGTAGATTATAAATAGCCTCTTGCCTTGTGATCCACCTAACATACAGCTGGAAACTCCCCAGGAGCTTATAGTTAAGATCTTTGAAAACCTCTGCTCCAGAAAGCTTCAATTATTGCCTCTGCAGTCAAGAGGAGAGGAGAGAATGCAAATTTGGAGCAGGGAGACCTAGCAAGACATTTATCTTGCTGTGATAGATATGCATGTAACTGGCTTTCAGCTTCAAACGTAGCTTTTGATACGTCCTCTAGTCTCCCTCACTCATGAATAGCACGGGATTCCTGGCAACAGCTCCAGGATAGGTGTCCCCCAGCTGGAGCAGTCCTAGCCTTGTCCCAGAACCATGTGGGAAGGTGTGAAAGAAAAGGGACTCTTTCCTCCAGATAGAGCCTGGGGTGGGACTGTACCTGAATAATTGCAAGCCCCTGTTCCATCCCCACAAGAAAATATCTGCTCTTGGCCCAGGTATCCGTGGGTTACCTTAATTTCCAACCTCACCTGCTTGTGCTTTACACATGTACAGAAAACTCCTGGGAAGTCCCATGGAGACACAAGGCTAACCTCTTGCCAAAAGGATTTTCTTGCACTGGTCTCATAACACTGCTCTTCCCAGGATCTGAAGACACAGTTCCATCCTGGCCCTCCATGAAGTCTGCAAATAGGCATTTTCCAGACCTGTAATTCACTACCTCATTGCTCACTGACACTCCATTGAAGAGTTTTGGATAATTTAAACAGAGACATCTTCTCTGGGAGTTAATATGCATCAGAAAGCAAGCCATGCATGCTGATGTGTTTTGGCCAGGCTCTCCAACCTTGTTCTCACTGTTTACCTTGCTGACAGCACCCTCAGCGAGCCACCCTGCCTGCAGGCAGCATGGACAGCCAAGTTGTGCACTGGCTACATCCCATCAAATGCTACTCTTTAAGGACTAGAAAATCCAGAAAGACTAGGGCTCCCCACCCCTTAAATGCCTGTGTGTCCTGTGAGCACAGTCCCTGGACATGCCCCAGGGTGTAGTCTAGGTTGTTCCCAAAAGTGGGCTCAACTGGACCTCTCTGTTTTGTGGAGCATTTGTGAGCTGTGCTTTGGGGACATTCATTGTATTTATTTATTAATTATTTTCCTTTTTTAATACCAGCACAGACATAGGGGTGAGAAGAGCCTCGTGAAGGCACTTCAAAACAGGCTGCGTGCATCTGGGAAGGAGCAATTTGTACAGACAAGAAGGGAGACTTTGTATACTACAGATCTTGGAGAGTTTGTGCTGACAGAGAAAGAGGCAGGCAGATCCCACTGCTGTTGCTGTGGGAGCAGGGAGTGCAGCATGGCTGGATTATCTGGAGGAGACCGGGTGGAATTTTCCTAAGAGTTAGGCAGCATAACATGCCAGGACAGCAAATAACTGGAGGCAAGTGATTCATTGTGCAAAGTACTGTAAAGCCAAGAAAACAGATGTCGTGGCTGGACTGAGGACAGAACAACACATTGTATTAAATAGATTTATCAATAGGATAATGAGTATTTTTTTCAGATTGTTGTAAAGTTGTTTGTTTTTTTTTAACATCTTAAAACATTATAATTACATAAAGCATGAAATCCTCTAGTAATAGTTACCAAAGTCCTGTCTGACACTGAAACATTAACAATGTAAAAAATAAGACTTTAAGTCTGTATGTACTGGGATTATTAGCCAGTCCCATGCAGCTGATTTATACCCATACATTTCCATTTATACCAGTGGGAGTCAATGGATCTGAGGAAATTGAACATATGGCCCAGTTGTTTTTTTATTGATGTGCAAAACAAAGGGCTAAATTTAAAGTTAATACTGACTGAAAAAAGATTTCCTTATCTGAACTTAGACATAGAAAAAGTGTCATATGTCTAGGGGAGGCGATGACAATTTTACTCCAAAGCCTGATGGGCCTGCCTATGAACATGCACATAGTGTGACCTAGCAAGCTTCCAGCCCTACTAAAGGTTATGAGATGGCACCTGCCCTCTGCTAACACCACCTCATTGGCACAGAAGGGTTTTGTGAAGAGGCTGGAGGTTGCCTCCAAGCAGCACAGAGCAAGTCAATGACTTGTAGGGACAAACAAAGTTATGTGGACATGGCCTAGGTCTCCTGCAGTTAGGCCAGTAAGGGATCTGCTGGACTCTTGCCACAGGAAGGACTGGTCAGATTCTGTGGGGATATTCATTCCTGCTTTTTTCTGGGAACTGTTCAGGACAGACAAAAGCATCAGCTGCAAACCAAATGTCATTTACCTATTAAGAAACAGAGAAATTGTTTTCTCTAGATGTTTTTCCAAAGGATCCCGGTTGACCAAGAAAGCCAGTGAAATCCTGGCTTTTATCAGCAATAGTATGGCTAGCAGGACCAGGGCAGTGACTGTTCCTCTGTAGTTGGCACTGGTAATGCCACACCTCAAGTGCTGTGTTCAGTTTTGGGTCCCTCACTACAAGAAAGATATTGGGATGCTGGAGGGTGTCCAGAGGATGGGAATGGAGCTGGGGAAGGATTTGGAGCTCTGAGGAGCTGCTGAGGATGCTGAGGGTGTTTAGCCTGGAGAAAAAGAAGCTCAGGGCAGACTTTATCTCCACAAGTACCTGTAAGGAGATTGCAGACAGGTGGAGGTCCTGTCTCTTCTCCTAGGTAACAACTGACAGGGCAAAAAGAAATGGCCTTAAGCTATGCCAGAAGAGTGATTGAATATTAGGAAAAACAGGCTGCCCAGGAAAGTGGCTGAATCACCACCCCTGGAGGTATTTAAAAGATGTGTAGATATGGCACTTAGGGACTTGGTCAGGTATTGGACTTGGCAGTTCTGGATTAATGGTTGGACTTGATGATCTCAAAGGTCTTTTCCATCCTAAACAATTCTATGATTCTATGGCTCTATTGACATTCCACAAAATAACTGAAAAGCTACATTTTTGTGATACCATCACATGCTTAAGTCCTTTGTTCCAGAACCTTCTCTACTACTGTAGTGCTCAGCTCTCCAGTCAGGGTACTCTCTGGTATCTCTTCTGGATAGGCCACCAAAGCCTTTTTTATTTCTTTTGAAATTATCAGGCACTGTCAGAGTGGTGGTACACTAGAGTTTTCAGTCGTATATGTGAAGGTCTTGAAGCAGTTTCTTAAGTAAAAGGCTGTTGTGAAATGGCTTGAGTGATCTACTTAAACTATGCCTATCACTGGTGTGGTTTACCTTTTGCTGCCCAAATCACAAAGAAGACTTTCCCTAAGAAAAGAAGCACATGACCCCCACCTTATTTTAAAGGAGCCAGCAACCACAAAACTTCCCCTGTTGTAAGCACTATTGTTACCACATGTTCTAATCAGAGTACCAGGAAGAAACACAAGCCTGTGCAGCTTGCTTTAGTCTTGAGTAGATATTTTAATTACACAGGATATCCTGACTCCTGTCCTCTCTCCTCTGCTCATACTAATGATTCCTGAACTCTGCCAGGCTTGGTGCTTCTCTGGGAAGCCTGTTACAGTACACAACCACCCTCTGGGTGAAGAACCTATTCCTAATATTCAACCTAAGCCTCTCAGACAAAATTTCAGGCCATTTCCTCAGGTTCTGTCACTGGTCACTACAGAGAAGACATCAGTGTGTCTTTCCTCTTCCCCTCATGAGGAAGTTGTAGACTGCAATGAGGTTTCCCCTTAGTCTCCTCCAGGCTGAACAGACTGAGAGACCTCATTTGGTCCTTATAAGGTTTCCCCTCAAGGCCCTTCACCATCTTTGTTTCCCACCTTTGGACATTCTCTAAGAGCTTAATATCTTTCTCATATTGTGGTGTCCAAAACTGCCCACAATATTCAAGGTGAGGCCGCCCCAGTGCAGAGCAGAGCGGGACAATCCCCTCCCTCGCCCGGC
>JAWWLT010000092.1:51124285-51145700 GCA_035040995.1 Premnoplex brunnescens
GAAGAGCACAGGGCCCAGGATGGAGCTCTGTGGAACCCACTGGTGACAGGTCACCAGTCTGATGTCACCCCATTCACATTACCCTCTGTGCTCGACCTGTGAGCCAATTGCTCACCCACCAAATGATGTGTTTATGCAGCTCTGCTGGACATTTTGTCCAGAAGGATCCTGTGAGAGACAGGAAAGACAGGACAGAAAGCTTTACTGAAATCCAAAAAGATTACATTAAGTGGCTTCCCTTGATCAACATGGTGGGTTATCTTGTCATAGAAAGAAATCAGTTTTGATAAGCAGGACTTTCCTCTCATGGAGCTGTGCTGGTTGTGACCAAGAACTGTGTTGTTTTTCAGGTGTTTTTCAATACTTTCCAGAAAAGTCTTCTCCACAACCTTACCAGGCACTTAAGTGAGACTGACAAGCCTGTAGTTTCCAGGGTTCTCCTTCTTGCCCTTCTTGAAAATCAGGACAATGTTCAGCAGCTTCCAGTCAGCTGGGACCTCTCCTCAGAGCACCAAATTCTGGGTACGAAAATACCTGTGGACTAGCTGTGAACAAGAAAATTTTAGCTGGTAACAAAGGACTTCTTTCCATGGAAGACAGTACTGTAAAGGATTAAACTCCCACCTGCTCTGTCACAGCAGGAGGATTCTAGTCCATTACATTTCTTACAGATTAAGTCCAATGATGAACCCAGAATACTTTGGCATATGAAAACCTGTGAATGGGAATGTTCTTGCTGCTCCCTGGAACCAATGGTTTGACAAGGAATAAATTCATACCATTCCATTCCCAGGGAACGCTGCTGTCTTTCTTTAGGAAGAAACACAGAAAAATGCAGGAGATACATGCAGAGGTAAACTGTGGAGCAAATAAGAGATAGAAGGAGAGAGTTTGGGAGAAGGCAATGCTTGGCTGGGAAGTTTAAACAGTCCGAAGAGTGAGATAACTGGCACACGGGTGTACCCATGGTTTTGTGTGCTTATGTTACACATGTAGATTCTTGACTTTCCCACATTCACCCATAAATAAGTCAGATATTTTGCCTGTGCTTTATGCAGACATTGTGCCTGTTGTCTTGTTGCCATCTAGCCTGTGTGAGCTTTTTTGTGGTAATGTAGGCCTAAGTAAGGATGATCTGGGCTTGTACGTGAGTGTGTATGGCCAATGTGGTGTGCCATTAAGCATCACTGCTCCCAGTACGGTGAAGGACAGCGGAAGCTGGACATGCAGTGACTTCAGTGACTGTCTGAAATGGGGAAAGGCCAATTACTTCCACAGATTGAAAATACTAGCTTAATTCTGAGCTGTTGATTTGCGGGTGTAAGGGAGCTGTGCTCAGTCTGTGTAGCTTGTCATAGCGTGGGGTGGAACAGTGCACAGAAACAACATAAACACTTCCTTCTGGACCCACCTGCATCATTCATCACCTGGGGTTGGACCCTGAGGGCACTCAGCAGCACTCCAGGAGGAAATGTCCCCAAGAAACAAACAGCACCTTTTGCACATGAAAAAGTGATTCACAATACTGTATGGGCAAAGTTCAGTCTACTGGATAGACCCTTTCTGATCTGGTCACTAGGGGGTATGTTGCCTCTGTGTGAACAAACTGCCCACATGCTATTAATAGGAATGACATGTTTTTGCACCAAGAGAATAACACACTCCTAAGGAAATTAGGAAGTTACAAACGGGCCTGAAAGCATTCATTGCATCATCTCTTTGGCTTTACAGTCCACCTGGAAGAGACCACTGCAACAACTTTGAAATATGAAACCTTCAGCCTTTTAAAGAATTGACTTCAGTAGATATTGTCCAGAGATTGTGGAAATGCCATGTAATTTATTTATAAAAGTAATAACATTTCTAGGGCTATTCAGAGGATCTTAAATCAGTTTGCATTCTCCTCTTTAGTGGAAGTTCATCTTTCTGTTCAAGTCAATATTTCACGTGTAAAAGCAGTGATTCACTAGTCAAGACATAGCAATAGTCTGAATTCCCTAACTAGGCTAAACAAGAGTTAATCGAATTTTTTTCCCCCTCTCCCTCTTCTCCCCATCCCTGAAGCAATGTTGGTAGCTCAGCCTCAAAACCTATAGCAGATGAACAGACGAAACCTGCTTGTTCTTTTCACTAAACATGACACTGGAAAGCTAAATCCAAAGCTACAGTCAAATAAAAAGCACAAGCAGGTGAATGATTTTACTTCAAGATCTCTGGGCTGGTATACTCCCTTTGCCCAGCAGTACCTCCACACAGTGTAGAACAGTGCCCTGTGGGTTAAGTCAAGGTGTCAAACTCAACAGAGGTGTTTGGACAGATCAGAGTGTTGTTAGTTCCAGCGCAGCACCACGTAGGTATGTCTGTGCTACTGATCTTACCAGAACAACGTGCAGACAACCTAGTCATCTCTGCTTTCCTCCATGGCAGCTCACAGCTCTGAGTGAGAGCCAGCAGAGAACCACCCTCATGTCTGTGTCCTCTTGGCATGGCTTGATCTCTCAGAAAAACTGCAACTCCAGGAAGGCACTTTACTGGAGTGGAGGAAAGTTTTATATAAATTTTGCCCTTTTTCCCATGTCAGTCAGTGGTGGAATCTCTCCTATTTTGATATGACACCTCTTGTCTATTTAGATGAGGATATGTTTTCAGCTTTTGCATTTACTTTTTTCTCCCAAAGCCTCTAAATTATTTGGATGTACAAAAAGGCAGGTTTCCAAATTCATTAAGGAAACTTTTGTTTGTTGACCCTATGATGTGTGCAAAAGCTACAGACTGAAGGTTCAAAATTTGTCAGACAAAGCATCAGATTATGAGTATATTCAAGTTAGCCTCATTATTCTGACTCACAAGGTCTAGATGTTTTGGGCTGACAATGTAAGCAAGCCTCTTTCTGTGCCCTCCAACCCTCGCCTTTCACTCCCTCTCCAGCCCCAGCACAACAGCTGCTTTAGGAATTTATCACTTGGGCTCTCTGTTGTTACTGCAATCGTGGTTAGCCAAATTTTTTTTTCTGGGAGGAGAAGGGGGATAGCAGTTTTGTTACAAACTTCCATGACTATTTTTAAGCTGCACGAATTGCCAATAAACTAATAACTGCTGATTTCTGAGTTGCTGATTTGTCTGCTTGTTCATAAGTAGGAACACAAACTGTCTCAATTTTTCCAATTCTATTTAGTATGCTCTTATCCTCTGATGTGGACTAGAGGCCCTGCTATAACTCAATTTAATTTGAAGCAGCCAACCCATTAGGACTGGAAACCTGACCATTGAGTCAATTATGTTCAGAACATTTTAAAATCCTACTCTGTCCTGATATTAACCCTCACAATGACTTCATGTCACACACTGGCAAGATGGCAGACTGCAATGAGAGTAAACATAAAGCATTTTTTTATGATGAGCTGTTCTTCCCTGGAGGTATTTAGGCCAGATTCTGACCTTAACAGAAACTGGTCTAACTCCATGGGTTTTCGTGACATAATTGTGAAATTATTTGTCTAAAGTGTAGTGAAAAATATTTTTGGAGATGGATTATATGCCCTAGAAGGACCTTCTTTTTCACAGAAGGTGCATCTCACCCCTAGTACAACAGGTCTGGGCCATGAAGAATGGCTTGAGAGGCAGCAAGCCAGTAGTCTTTCTGTGCATATGGTGAATGAAACAAAAGAATTGTGAAAGTAATAAAGCAAATATTTTTTTTTCAAACTTTGAAGAATCCCATATTGTGTGAATATATTCTAATTTATCTTACCCAGCCCTCAATGTCACTAAGAAGAATATTTAATACACATTTCTAGTTAAAATGTTTGCATCTCTTGAAAAAATAAGATTGTTGAAACCACTGTAAAAGACAAAACAAAACCAACATAAAATTAATGGCAAGGCAATACTTTTTTACACAGCATGTGAGCAGAACTCATTGCCATGGGACGTTTTATGGCCCAGATGTATAAAAGGTAAAAAAACTCAAAATCCCCTAATATAGTGCAAGAAGTTTCCAGTGTGCTTCCTGATGGCCTAGGAATGATCTCTGACTCAGGAAATCATCAAAACCCTGATGACTGGACTGTGAGTAAATAACAATATTTCCCCTTGACTGCTGTCAGTAGCCACTGGCAGACAGGGTACCGGGATAGAAGGACCTCTATTGTAAGTGTGAATATTTTATATTTTCATAAGAAAAAATGGAGATTCTGATGGGGAGGTTGTCTTCCTTTATGCCTTGTGGTGAACTTTAACAGTATGAGACCTAACTATTTTTAAATTATTGCACCTCATTTTGCATATTTAAAATTTAAATTTTCAGAACCAATGTTTCAGTGATTTTTACAATAAAAAAAATTTCAGTTAGTTGTCTGACTTCAAATCAAGGAGCACATTCATAGTTATGTTTCTCAAACAGTTCAAAGTATTTTTTCCCTGAAAAAGAATAAGTTTTAATTTGTTATTATTGTTGTTGTTGTTAAGCAAGAAACTATTCTAACTTTGAAAACTTCTGGTTTTCTGGCCAGAAAGCCACCAAATGCCTGGGTAGTCTTATTCTATAGATATGCCATATTGTGACGTCTTTGAAGAGACTTGCTGCATGTCACTGTGGGTCTAAACATTAGTCCAAAACTCTGAGTTATCCTGATTAGTATCATAAAGAACAATATTCCTTCTCTCTCCGTCTTATGACAAATTTTCAACAGAGCCAAAATGGAACCCTACTATTTAGCTTCTGTAAAGACTTAAGTGGTGAGATTTTAGACTTGAATGGCCTTTTACTGGCAGTAGTGATTTTCCTAATAGATTTTTAGTCTAATACGATTCCTTCTAAGCGATGAGGTTCCCTTTAGGTTTTGGCATAGTTAAGCCCCCTTTAGCATGAATCTGTAGGAGAGATTTCCAAAGCTAAATGCTTAATTATACTGTAGCCTCACTGGCAGATGAATAAAAGAGAGTTAGCTCGGCATCCTTCCCTGTTTGCAGCAACAAAAGACTGTTTCAACAACAATCTTTGCTGAACTTAATTACCTGTAAATTATACAACCTTAGGGCATGTTGGACAATAGAGAGGAAACCAAGGCAATATACATACACTTCTCTGTTAACAATCACAATAGTGATCATGCAGCCTGATTAATTTTGATTTGGCATCAGGGAGCAGCTGGCATTCTGAATTCTCCAGTTTGTTTTCACCATGTCTCTGTGACTCAGGCCTTCTGCATAGCTTTTCCGTTCAGATGTCGACAATAATAAGGACTGAATAATCCTTATCCAGAGATGGGAAGGGCAAAGAACAGGCAGTGCAGGCCACACTCAACACTGCATGGAGAAGATGGGGAAAGACCTTATCTTAATTTAAAAGACATGCAAATGTGGTACTTGGGGACATGGTTGAGTGGTGGACTTGGCAGTGCTGGGTTAAAGGTTGAACTCCAGGTCTTAGAGGTCTTTTCCAACCTACATGATTCTGTGATTCTCATGATGTTGGGCAGTGGCATGGCTGTCTTCGTCAGGAGTGGGGCACAGCATGAGACAGTGGCTGATTCTTTGGCTCCTTGTTGCTGCCAAAATACTAAGTCTCCTTCCTGCATAGGGTCCCCCAAACTCTAGTGGAGGAACACAATCACCACTATGATTATAATAAATCCTCTCCATTCTCCCTGTACCCATTCTGGGGTGACTCAGAGCTGTGAGATTTGTCACAGTATTATTTCGTTCTTCCCATAAAACATGAAAAGGGCATTGATCTGACTCCCGGGTCTGAAATAATGAGTTCTAAACAATGGAACATTAAATATTCACGGAGATCTTGAGAGATGGAAACTCATGCCTTCTCTTGCTGAAGAGCTGGGAGTCTTCCTGCCTTCTTCCTTGATCAATGAAAGGTGTTAAGTCCTGGCTGGGTGTGGAACCTCACACTCTCACACTACCATGATTAGGAGGAAGTCTGGTTTATACAACTTTATACAGCTCTCGAATTTCCTCAGATGTCTCCTCCTGCTCTACTAAGAATTCCTTGGTATTGAAGCAGTTTAGATTTGTGTGAATATAAAGATTAATGGAAAACATTCATGCATGTAACTTTTCCTGAATATGTGGTGTAAGTACAGTACATGTCAGTCTGTGATAGTGTGACTGTAGTTCTGGCTGCCCTTTGGCCAGAGCAGAGGGTCACCCAGCCCAGCTGATGCCTACTGATGAGCTCTGTACACTGCAGTCCCTCCCTTTTCTTCATGGGGTCCCAGCTGGTGCCATCTGCCAGCCCCAGTTCTGTGTTCCTTTAGAAACTGCCTCTTTCTGAGCCTTCAGCCTCACCTCATTGCTGCAGGAAGGCACTGACATGGGAGGAATCTGGGGGAAAAAAGAGGAAAAAATTAAATTACTGCTTCAGAGCAGGCTGTGATGAGATGAGTGCTCAGCTCCAACTCAGCAAATCAGTCTAGTGGTTTTCATCTGGAGAATGAGCCCCTGCCTCCTTGCTATCCACTGTGCCTGAGGAGATGACTGTGTGGAAGTTTGCAGGTGCTCATCTTTGGTACCTTCCATCTGGGGAACCAGCCTCAGGACAGGGAGTTTTTAGCTCTTTTAGCCTCACAAGGCATCTCAGCTCTTACATTGCCAAGAAGGCCACTGTCTTGCACTTTTTTTAGTGACTCTCAAAATCTGTGGTTCAGATGTAGAGCTGGGCAGTGAGGCCAGGGATCTGGCTTGCTAGGAATGCTCAGATGGCAAAGGTTGGCTCCAGCACGGTCAGCTGCCGCTGGCTCACCTAACATTGCCTCTCTCTGTTTTCTACTCAATTCATGTACCCCAGCAGCAATTTGGCACTCTCTCTGCTCTCAGTAGTTGCCATGGGCTGAGTGTGGCCCTTCTGCACTTGTAGCACCTCAGGCAGGTGGCTGCCCTTGGCTGGGAGAAGTGGCATTTTCAAATATCTGGTTTCTTTCCAGGGTGGGCCTGTTTTTATTGACATGAGGGAACTGTGCCTTGATCAGTATTTACTTTAAAATGTATTTAAGCAAACCAGCCCTGCAATGTTCTTCATGGCTGACCAGCACCTGGCTCCCCCCCAAGAAACATGGTGGGATGAAAGTAGAGTTGATAGGCTTCTTCCTCTACATCCTTAAAGATCTTGTCCTTTTGACAAATGAGCTCCTTTTAACAGATGGTGGAGGAAAGGACTGTGATATAGTGTGAGGACTGGTGGAGTGACTAGCCAGACAGAGAAACAGGAGTGTCAGAGGAGAATACATATGCCCTATCAATATAGAGATCAGACTATTCATGGAAAAGAGTTATAGAAACCCAGCATCAATGTAGGGAACCACATGCTGGGCCTGCCAGTACTCCATGCCAGCCTGGGAGAACACAACATCTGGAGAGCTAGCATTTCAGGGAGTCTGCTGGGACCTGCATGCTGGTGCATACAGAGACTGTGCAAAGCATCTTCACTGGTGTCACACTCACTGGTATCATCAGCCACAGTTCACCCCATTCAAAGATCAAATGACTGGAATCATTGCAGAGTGGAGCCTTGACAAGAACACCTTTATCTTCGTGGTTTATTGTAAGTAATACCACACTCACCTACTGAATTGACTTCAGTGGGCTGTTTCTCCTTTTTCAGAAGAGTTGGTTAAGTTGACAGTTGTGATGAAGCACTGATAGAAGAGTTAGTTCAGCATCTCTAACTGATGAGTGGGCTGCTCCAGGATACACAAGGCAAAGAGCTGATCCTATTTTTCAATGTGTTTCTGTCCTGCTGGTGTTTCTTTTCTTTAGTTTCACTGTCTCTTTATGCACGACAGCCCCAAGCAGTCATGAACATGACTAAGATGGCAAAATCAAGCAGTTTGCTTTGATATTACCACAACAAAAATTACTCTGTAACCTTTATTTACTTTTTAGAAAACGTGGGTGTTTTTTATAATTTTTCAGTCATTCTGAGAGTATGTTTGTAGCTGTTTTTCTCAAAGTTCCATTCCATCTTTTCTAAGAAATGTGGAGGCACACAGGTATCTTTGTTTCTGACTTCAAAATACAGCATTTTTTGCAATGTCCCAAAGTATTGCAAAGACCTGTGGTCACACTGGGAGACACAGGAATGCCAATTCTCTTGTGATAAATTTTGAGGAGTACCACCAAGTTCACTTAAAACTAGACACCTTGTCCCTTCAGAACAAAAGCCAAAAGCTTGACCTTATATGCAGCCAGAAGCCAATGTCTGAAGCACTGCTGAAAACTACTTTGAGGTGTGCAGAAGTCCACATCTGGCAAGACACCTGGGAACCTGTCAGCCTCACATCTGTACCTGGGCAGACCATGAAACAGATACTTCTAGTAGCTGTCCTAAGAGACATGGAGGACAGAGAGGTGATTCAAGACAGCCAGCACATCTTCACCAAAGGCAAGTCTTGCCTGACTAACATAGTGGCTTTCTAGAATGAGGTGACTCCATCAGTGCACAAGGGAAGGGCTACAATGTCATTTATCTGGACTTTTGTAAAGCCTTTGACATGGTCTCCCAGAAGATGCTTCTCTCCAAATTAAAGAGATGGATTTGATGAGTGGACTGCTAGATGGATAAGAAAGTAGTTGGATAGTCACATCCAGAGGCTAGTGGTCAGTGGCTCAGAGTCCCAACAAGCATCAGTAACAAGTGGTGACCCTCACGGCTTTGTACAGCTGATACATCTGATGAATGGGCTGCCATCCTGAGGGACCCAGGCAAGCTTAAGAAAAGGGCCCATGGCAATCTCATGAGGTTTAACAAGACCAAGTGCAAGGCACTGGACCTGAGTCAGAGCAGCCCTGTTATCAGTCCAGGCTGCGGATGAACAGATTGAGAGCAGCCCTGCCAAGAAGGACTTGGGAGTGCTGGTGGATGAGAGGCTGGACATGACCCAGCAACGTGCACTCACAGGCCAGCAAGCCAGTTATATCCTAGATTGCACCAAAAGCAGTGTGGACAGCAGGGTGAGGGAGGGGATTCTGCCCCTCACTCTCCTGTAGAGAGACCCCACCTGGCGTGCTGCATCCAGCTCTGGGGTCTCCAGCATAGGAAAGACATGGACTAAGTGCAGAGAAAGGACACCAATTTGATTAGAAGAGTGGTGACTTCTCCTGTGAGGAAAGGCTGAGAGAATTGGTTTTTTTCAGCTTGGAGTGGATATAGCTTTGCAGTGGTCTAATTGTAGCCTTCCAGTACCTGAAGGGAGCCTACAAGAAAGATGGAGAGTGACTTTTTACAATAGCATGTAGTGAAAGGACAGGGGGGAATGGCTTCAAATTAAAAAATAGTAGATTTAAATCAGGTATTAGAAAGAAATTCTTTCCTGTGAGCTGGTGAAGCACTGGAAATGGTTGCCCAGAGAAGCTGTGGATGCCCCATCCCTGGAAGTGTTCAAGGCAAGGCTGGATGGAGCTCTGAGCAACCTGGTCTAGTGAAAGGTGTCCCTGTCCATGACAGAGGGGTTGAAACTAGATGATCTTTAAAGTCCCTTTCAACCCAAGTAATTCTATGATTCTATGATATTACCCCACCTTGGTAACCTTACCGAGTCAAGTCCTTTGACTTCAAAGATGAGTATAGATCTATACCCATCTCACCTAAACAGGGCAGAGCCTTGAAGCCATAATGGTCAGTTAGTTTGAAAAGCTCAGCAGGGAGGTGATGGAATGGGAAAGCAGGCACTATGTCTGAACCCAAAATAATTTGTACACAAAATATTTCATACTCTTTTTTTTACTGGGAGAGATATGAGTGATCATACTCTAGGGGACTTCTGCAGGATTGTGGCTGGCTTTCATAGTGCTCCAGCACCAAAAGAACAGCTGGGAAGGTTGACTCTTCCAACACATACTCTTCCTGCTTGAGCTGAGGCACAACAACCTCAGCAGGCATGGACCAGCGGTGGCTGGTGGTGTGGGGTGTCAGAGTCAGAGCCTTTTCCTGGAAGTGGGCATGAGGACAGCTATAAACTTTATGTGTGATATGTTGGTTCAAAATAAACCTAGACTGTGTGTGTAAGGTTACAGGGAGGTGTTGAAAAGCAAATGCCAACATCTGTGCCCTAAAGAAAGTGCCTTTTGTTGGTAGAGATGTTGCAAACTACCCTATCATATGCGGTCCCTGAGCTGGCATCTGGAGTCAAGACAAGATGATATACGTGTTTATAATAAAAGAAGTCATCACTCAGTGCCTCAGTGACCCCAGGGCCCCAGCTGGCAGTCTGTGCTGCCAGAAAGGAGGCTGAAGGCTGTCGAGGGCAGCACAGAGCAGGACTGCACTGGTCACTTTAAAAAGAGCCTCTTTGCCTATGCATCACCTAAATAAGCTTCTGTCTGCAGGAAAACATTAAAGACCCTTGCTGCTAGTCACTGCTGCTGCAAGTCTTGTCTCTGAGTCTGTCGCATCAGGTTGTCCTTCCCCAAACCCTGTGCTTCCTGTCTCCATCAAACGAGCTTTGAAAGTTCAGGCCTCAAGCAGCTAGGGCAAGGATGAAGAATCACTGTCAGATGTCTAATGACACTCTCTGTTGCATGCTTAGCACCATGTTTCTGTCCTTCTTGCCTTGAGTCCTTCTCTAGCAGATTTTGCTGCTTCAGCATGCTCATTTTCTTTGGTGCTTGCCAGTCACAAATAATTAAAAGTGATGAATATTTTTGTTTAAATTAGTCTCAGATCAAGGACTCACATCTTCTGAGTGTACTTATGGCAGAGAGTTAATATGAAGCACATGTGTAGTCCTTCTGAAAGCAAATAAAACTTATTAAAGGCTTCTTAGAAGCACAGAGAGCTGATCTGCCCAGGTGCACTATGCAATGGCAATTACTCACATGCTTAGAATTAAGAGATGTACTTTGTCTTCTGGTGGATTAGCACCCATGTGCTCTATTTAGAGAAAAATAGTTCCAGAAACAGCTTGCACAAATGTTCTACATTTTGTCCAGATGCTCTCACTTATAGACCTTATCTGGATAACTGTCTACATAGATGCTTGGGCCTTATGCATAGACAACAGGTAAATTTTTTCACAGATCACTTTAAAATGGATCTTCAAGTGGAATAATTTCTAATCTCCTAGAGCCTTTTCTCCTCATGTAGTGAGTCTGTTTCTGAAGCACAACTAATGCCACAGCATGACACATAACAATAGCAGAAAGTTGAAAAGTACTTTAAGGAGTTAAAAAATACCATGAAGTAAGATGAGATATCCATGAATAACAATGAAAATATGCTTGGATTATTTTCTTTAATTTCATTTTAAAAATGTATCTAAATTTTCAGTGATTTCTTTCATTTTGCTCCCAGAAGATGTTCATCATTCCCTGTTAAATCCCTTAGGCCCTCAAAGATCCTGACAAGGTGTCACTCTACCCAACGTACCATCCTCATTTGCCAAAATTACAGCTTTATCATTGTGGATGTGATGTTTGTGCTGTTGACAATGTATAAGTCTGGCAGAACCCATAAATGCTGTAGGCCATATACAGTCATGGTGTAAATCAGGGAAAAATGTTACAAATAGAATTTAAACTCTGATTTAGTATATTTCTTGGAGAAAAATGTGAGCATTTGGAAGATTTATAGGATTGAACTGTTTGGAACCACATGTGGTTGATAGCTTTTCTCAGTGCTTTGCTGGGCTTCACCAGGATGAAGGAGTGCTCTCTATTATGGGTCGAAACTTCTCCCATTGGGATGTGGTCAGGAAGGACAGTCAGTAGGTTACTCTGGGGCTGGACATGGGAAATAGGTATGTCTGTCTATAAATATGCCTGCTCTGGCTCCCCATCAATGAGTCTAGGTGATCCTACTCTTCCCAGACAATTGCAAACGACTGGGGCTGAGGCTGAGCACACCCTCCTATTCTGGGGATTTTTAGCAATGAGAAGAAAAAGCATGTTATCTTCTCAAATGACATAAAGCAATTGGGTTAATTTGAAAAATGTTCAAACCTCTGTCTTATCTTATCTTGCAGCTCCTTATGCCCATATTTTATTATATGCCTCATGCAGACACAGTGGAATTAAAAAAGTAAAAGAATTGATTAGTGTAATGATCTTACTTCAACCCAGGTGGCTGAGAGCTAAGTGTGAAACTTTGCATTTGAGGTACTTGTAATTTTGCCTCAATCAAGTGGCACGAGGTCCCCTGCAGTGTGGGTACTGAGAACATCAGTTCACTGGATGTGAGCCATCTTCCACATGGTTTGAAAGCACTGACATCCACTTGAGCAAAGTTCTTGCTCTTGATTCCACTGGAATTGCACCCATCGAGCCAAATTCATGTGTGGCATTGGGTTTTCATATTCAGGTTACATAAAAATGCTTTTTCATTGTAAGATAGAAATTCAGCTTGTAACTTTTTTCTCAAAGCAGCAAGCTGAGTTATTAATTTTAAGTGCAAATATTCATTATCCACTGCTAATTGGGGATTGGGACAAAGACAGTAAATGTGAGAGGCAACCACAACCTGTGTTCAGCAAGTGCAAAGCCACTTTTTTCTCACAGATGAAGATGAAGAGAGAAATCAACTTATTTTTGATGTCTAGACCTTGAAAAGAGTTCAAGACAAGAAAGATTGCTAAAATTAAGAATCTCGGCCCTTTTGTACTGCATTTACTTGCAATACTTCCTGGATATTTCAGTCTAGCAATTATCCATAGGGGTCAACAGTTTTTTGGCTTGAGGTACAAGGAAGATCTACTCTTTTAAGAGCAAGAAGAGACAAATAACAGCAGACATAGCTGTCTGTTGAAGAGGTTATTACAAATGGATCTTGAGTCCTGTGACACAAGTAGCACAAATAACATAGTAGTTGCAAATAAGCCACTGCAAAATCAGAAGCAAATAATTATTTCTTCTACCATTCGTATTAAAGTGGCTGCCACTTGCACGCAGTTGAACAAATTAACTACAGAGCAGCTCCAGGAAGCCTTGTCTTTTTTAAGTCCTTTTTAGAGCATGAACTCTGTACCATTATATTTTCTGTATTCTCAAGTACATATTAAATCTCATGTAGAGTATAATCAGCATTTCCAGAGGCCACAGTTTTGAATACTCAACTTCTAGGTATACAGAGCCAGATTTTCAAAGGTAATTCTATTCTGTATTTTGGATATGAGTCTGAGCTCACTAGTTTGGACACAAGATGCACACTTGTGGATATGAGAAGACTTTGGAGAAGAGTGGATGGGAAAGAGGTGAAGCAGTTTAGTATCTTGCCATCTGTTGGCAAGGTGTGCTTCTGTCTGTCTTGGTACTCATCTGCAGTTTGATGTGTTTACTGGGCAGTAAGAAAGAAAGTGCCCCCCACATCCCTCTGGGAAGGGCTGTGCCATAGGGGTAGTTGGGGTCTTGGCCAGCCCTGTGCCTTGTTCATCAGTGCGGGGCAGTCAGGAGCACATTCGGCTTAAGCATGCTTCCTAGAGCACTTTCTTAAGGAGAGTATAGGCATTTAAACTGAGATCTAAATTTGGACATGCAGAGTCAGTCAGCACATAGGTCCTAGGTATGTTCCTGACTTATACTTTTGACTGTTGAGTCCATCCAGGATTTTCTTTGTTTTACCATGTTGCTTAACCTTCATCCTGATGGGGCTATTGGGCAATGGGGAAAGGACGGTCAGACTGACCACAGTGATAGTTCTTCATTTCTACTACAAGGGCCAGAAAATGGTCTCTCTTGCCAGCTGGATGCCACCAATGTAGGCAATGCTGGCGGAGAAAAGCAAATTAACTGTTTACATAATAAAAGTAGGTATTAAACTCCTTATTGCATGAGCGGTTGAGAACAAACCATGCCATAAAAGCAGAGATAAGACTAGACTGCTCTAATGGATGTCTGGGTGCTCAGGACTGTGGACTTCTTTCATCCTGGTGCAGAGATGGAGCAAATACCACTCAGGAGATAAAGCCAATTCTGGGCAGACCAAACTGGAGCAACACGGTATGTAGGAAAGCTCCCCAGATTTGCTGATATCAAAATACAGGCAAAAGAAAACCCATTCAAATGAGGCACAGCTTTTTAAACCCATTAAAATAGTTTCCAGTGTCCTTTCAAGGACTAAAGCCATCAGGACTCCATTTCCAATGTGTTGTAGGATTTAGGGACCAGTTTTTTGTCTGGGTCTAAGGAGTAGGAGTCTAAATGCCCTCAATGTCTGTTTCAAGTAAAATGTAAAAATTTTAAACATACGACCAGATATTGAAACCAAAGGATAGACATTGATTTCTGTTGGATACCTGTATATGGGTGTTTGATGTCTTAACAACTCTAAAGAATGAACCAACAGATAATTAAGCAAAACCAGAAAAAAAATCAAAGTAAAAGAATGTCTAAATTCCCTTGGAATATTTTTATTTCAATGCTTTCTGTCATTTTCCAAAGCAACTAGAAATTATTTAAGAATTCCTCATTCTTATAAGGCTGGATTGTCCCGTCAGCTGAGCTACACTTTTTGAAAAAAAAGTGAGTAGGAGAGGATGTTGTAATGCTTTAGTGGACAAGAGAAAACTAGGACAGCATGATATTGGTGGTCTGTTTTACACTGGACTCTGAAGTATTCCTGTTCCCCTGTGATGGTTGTGCATTACTGTAATGAAGACTGTCTGCCCCGAGAGGGAAATCGTGTCCCTCAAGAATTCCCTCTTGCAGAAAATGAAATTATTTTCCAGACTGCTATTTTTGTCATCTAAATAGTGAAACAAGATGTTCTAAGTAGCTGTTTTGTACCCATGACCCACCGCCCTCAACTTTCTCTAGCCCTGGGAAAGGCCTGTTAAACTTCCTTGGAAAAATTTTATGAGTAGTTATTTATTCCACAGCTTTGTTGCATTGCATAGGCTGTAATTAATCCAGAAGCAAAACTTCTACATGAGAAGAAGTTTCAGGACCTAAGTCCTACCTTTTGTCCTTGCTCAACATTAAAACTCAAAAGATTTCAATTTACTACAGAATTAAATTCTTTGGAATTCAATTTTGGAAATGCTAGGAATGCCTTTACAAGGAATATTCTACTTGGAATGTCTTATTTTGATTAGGCCAAGACATCTTAGTCTAAATTCTTTGCTGTTTGACTTCTAGGTAAAGATATAGCACAACAAATCATACATGTCTGTCACATAAAAGGCATCACTAATTTCCCACTGAAAACTATAATCAGTGACCAAGTAACTTCTTTATTGGCTTTTTTATTTTATCAGATCAGTGTTTTCTGAAGGAAAATAAAATCAACTGGAACATTTCCAGCCAATATTACTAGAAATGACATTCATGCTGTCATGGTCATCTCCTTTGAGGCCAGCAGTCTGGTTATTCATCAGCAGTGATGTATGACAATGAATATGTCTTTATGTAAGTCAATAATTACAGCTATTTCAAAATCAGTAAAGTTTATTTAGCACAGACGTGAAATCCAAAGCTAACAGAAGCTAACCAGAATATAACCCTGCACAGGCTATGGTGACTATGATAAACATTGCCAGCCTGGATTGCCTACAAAACTGACTGCAAAGGTTTTTCTTAATGGAGAAGCATGAAACAGCACAGGACAGTAGGGTACAATTTCCTGGGCAGCCCATCATAGCCTGTGTGTTGGGAACCTCTCAGACACATCTGGATGGAGTGGGCAGCAAACTTCTTCCTGCCCTCAGACAGTTTTGCAGGGCTCCCTTTCTGATGTGTGGGAGGTAGGGAGTATATACACTCTCCCTGGTTTTATGATGAAGGGTCACTCCTCTTCATTAGCTCCAGGTCTTAAAGTGCAAGGTGGTAGAGAACCAAACTGTGCTCTCTCAGTGAACCACAGAGTTGCAGAATCATTGAGTCACAGAATGGGTAAGGTTGGAAGGGCCCACAGTGGGTCATCTGGTCTAACCCCTCTGCTAAGGCAGAACCCACCTGGTTTGGCTGTCCTTGTGCCAGGGACTATGTACATGGACTAAGAGCTCATAGTTGCTGACTGATTTAAACTGAAACTTAACTTAGACCTTAACTTAACTGTTGTGCTAAAATGCTGTTTCAATCTATGTAGATTGAGGTGTATTAAATCAGGTGGAGATCGTACATTTGCATCAGTGTCAGCATGACAGCAAGAAATTGAAAGACTTTCACAGCAGAAAAACTCACTTTGAGGGGGATGTCATATCTGTTGCTGAATCCCACTTTTTGCTTGTTAACCACCCCTGTATAGTGGTAGTGTAGCTACTGTGTAGTGACAATGTTCCCCACTGGAGTAATGACACCATTCCCCACAGGAGCAGTGCCAGCACTGGCAGCAGCTTTAGCCCACAAGCCAGGGGCTGGACAGCTTTCAGAGTGCTGTTTGCAATCTTGTTGAAAGTACCTCAGGAGACTGACCTGAGGGAAAGCCAGTTGACTCTGCAGGTCCAAATGCTAGGTCTGTGCTCTACCAACTCATCCTGAAATTCAAATCTCATGCAGATGAGGTGTGGGTATGCAAAGCAGATTTCTACTCAGTGTCAGAGACACAGAGCACAGCAGTAGCACTTTCCTCATGTCCTGCACGAGCCTGATGTGGGCTGTGGAGCAGACCAGTCCTGACCTGGTGTCAAGCTTGCAAGGGCAAGTTACTCTTTCACAGATTTATTTTTTTTTTTTTAACAAATATATGTGGGTAAAACAAGTATGTACCAGTTTAGAACTCCACAGCCCTGTGAAGGTGACTGATCTGAGGCAAGGGACTAGCAAAACAGGTTTAGTGTCTTAAACTCCAGGGCCACTGAGTTTCTAGACAGGCACAATCAGAAATGCCTTTAAAGATCTCAGCACTTAAGATTATTTGGTTACACGTTTCCTGTCTGGCCCCAAGGCATGAATGGCAGTTATCTGTTTTTATATAGAGATACATATTCTCTCTCTCTCTCTCTCTCTCTCTCTCCCTCTCTCTCTCTCTCTCTCTCTCTCTGTGAAATCCCTTTTTCTAGGAGGAATCAGTCCTTTGTGTCCTGATCTACCAGTGTACTAGTTTCCCTGACTGAGTTAAACCCCAGTTTTTTCTTGAAGGCAGCAGAAATCTGGACTATACTACACACTGAAAGCTATGACTGAAGGATGATGAGAAAAGCAAGAATGCTTTTGTGTGCCAGTGCCTCAGTCTTCTGCTGACAGCTTTATACTCAGGCTTGATGTTTCACTTGTTTGCCCATTACCATCTGATGGTGGTCAGAATGGCAAGGCTGCTTCATGCCTGTGGGATGGAAACTCTTCTCCTAAATCAGACCGTTGTGGTGTGGCAGCAAGTGATCCCACCACATCAGTCTCAAAAATATGTCTGGAGTGAGTATATCTGTTTATTTGGATTTATTACTCCTCTGCAGTAACTTTCTCACTTCCTCTCTGCTTTACCTTGCTCCCATATCCAGGGACAGACTTCAGGGGTGACATACACGAAATTCTTTTTAATCAAGGCCAGGTGTCAAGCTTTCCATTGAAAGACTAGAAAATAAATTGCATGAAAGGACAAAGTAAATAACAGGACTCTAGATGTAAACTGGGTAGCTTTCTAGAGCCCAGGCTCTACTATGCACTCAACGCCCTGGACAGGAATACAGCACCGACTGAGTGTTTGCTTCACTTTTTGGAGGTAAAGGTGGGTGAGTGCTCTGTGTCACACCCCTTCTGGTTATAATATGTATCAGCATATGGGTCACGGACCACTGATGTGACAGGGCCCCGTATACTCCCTTTTATCCTTAGTATCCACTTCCCTCCCTTCTCCCGAACTACTGCTTCACTACAAAGTTTCACTTCATTCCTCTCCCCACATACACTGGAACTAGTGTACTGTTAGATAAAAATGCAAGTATCATAGGCATATAGGAAGTGGGCTGCTTGGATTATTAAGGAATTCTGTCTCTGGCTCATTTCTATTGGCTTGCTGTTTAACCACTGTTGCCCAATGGACCATTTAAAGTTTGTGCCTGTTGGATTTACATGCACAGCATACTAAACAGTGAAGATAATATAAAAGGACTTAACTGTGCATGTGTCCTGAGAGCATTGTGATATACAGTCTGTGTGGTACCAGCCTCCTAGAGAGGCCACACAAAGCACATCAACAATACTTATGGCACACTTGTTAGAAAATTGTTAGTATTAAGGGCTTTGATTTCACAGTGTTCAAAAAAGAGTGAAGTAAATATTCTTCGACTGAAAAATTACACTCTGATATGATTAGATGAAATATTGAATGCAACTAGATGAAATATATCTATTTCAATAAGCTTGCATTTAGAAAAATGAAAATTAGTAGCTTGGATCAATTTCTTACCTTATCAGAACAATTATATTTCATTTTTTTTCATTATTTAGCTTTGAATTAACATGTTGAAAATTAGAAAAGTGTATGTTACTTACATTTTCATGGAATTCAGGTCTTGTCAAAGAAAGGCAACAATCTTGTTTTACATGATTATGTGTCTGGTTGGCACAGGTAGCTGTATTGATAGGATAGTTAAGATTTTTCAGGCATCCTCCATGACAATTTGATCAAAACTTTTGACTTAGGAAACTTATGAGGGTTGTGACAAAGGGATTAAAAGTCAACTTACTGATTTATCTCAAAATGCAACTGTCACTGAAGAAGCATCAAAGATCATATATCAGCCATATAGGGCTGATTCTGGTCAGGTTCTTCATACATGTGTTCATCATTATGAAGTATTTTGTAATCCATATACAAATAGTATCCTGTCATGAAGTCATAATCAAATTACAAACAACAAACGATCCAGGTATTGGCAATAGGAAGAACACATTGGGATGTTTAATCACACATTTAGGTCATTATTCTTGAAGGATAAAATACTGTTCTGGATTGAGGCTGGTTAAACTTCATGCTTGCAGGAGGTTTTTTTTTAACAAATTGTTGTGTGAGTCTGCATCTAAAGCAACAGCATGACTCTCTACACATCTGAGTCACATGAGAGGGTAAAGGATCTGCCAAGGAAGTTTTAACTTTGGTGTGATCTAATCAACTCCCAAAAGAGTGACTGTCAGCTTCTACAACAGGTATAGTCAAAGGGTCTTCTGTAGATTGCAATAAAACACTATGACCTATAAATTTATTTTTTCTCTCTTACTTAAAAAAAAAAAAGAAAGAAAGAAAGAAAAGGAGCAGAAATTGCCTTAAGGTTCACTGTATGTTTTGTGGGTTTTTTGCTAAATATGACTTACAGTCCATGTTATCTGTTACTTTTGCACAATTACATCTGCACACACTAGAGGGTCATGCACAGTGCTGTGATAAGAGCAATTGCAGTGACCTGCTTCTAACTGAGATAGAGTCATCACTGCCATTCTCAGTGACATTTCAGTTTAATGAACTCATTTGCATTTGTTGCTTCTACATCTCAAATTGCTTCTGAATATTTATGTATGAAAAATATGGCGTCCAAAAAAGTGCTGCCTACCCTTCAAAGAACTGTTCTAAAATTTCCAAAAGAATGATTAAGGAGTAGCAAACAGATAATCTCTCACTTATTCCTTCTCCAGAGATTCCTCATTAAAACCTGGATAACCAGGGGAAGACCAAATCCCCATTCTGAACCACACAGAGGAGCTTTATACAAAAGACACATGTATAGTCCAGCTGCAGACTCAGTTTTTTTCTGCCATGTTTGTGCAAGACCATCCTCTGCCTTTGGATGTATAACTATGACTTCCATCTTCTTTATTAAGAGCTATGGATATGAATCTCTCCAGTAATCTCCATTACCAAGTTTCTGGGTAGTGCTTTGAAAATCTCCCTTCATCAAGATGACAACAGTACCATCACTACTGATACCTGGGCCTTCTCTAGTCCCTGTCATCACAGAGCTTGACTAGTTTCATAGTTAGATATTTTCTTGGGAGGCTTGTAGCCCAAAGCATTGTACCTTCCAGCAACCTGGAAACTGAAAACAGTTGTTTGAGATGATACAATCACCCCAGGTATGGGCACAACTGATGAAGGTAGGTGTTGACCAGAATGATCTCCATGGTGTGCATGCCATTGACAATGACAGAGAACAAAACAGCTCACAAGCTGCTTTTTCTTTCTAACAAACCCTTTAATTCATGTGGCTGGAGCCAACAAAATACTGTCTATACAAAGAACACCATCTTGTTGCTTGTCCACGAAAACTTACTAACCAATGATTGGCATGAGGCAGTCAAAAGGAACTAATGACATTTACACTGGCAGGCCTTGAAACTTCACCCATAAGTGAATGTTTATCTTGGAGACCACAGCTTTTCCCTGGCTTACCCAAATCTGCCTATTTACAAAATGAAATTACAGATCTTCTTAATTTCTCTTTCTTTCAACACAAGGTGTGTTAACTAGCAGAAGAAAATTTTATAGCAAGTACAGTCATGTATACCATACATACATGCATATCATGTGTATATTTACAGATATATCATGAAAACCATGTATTATTTGGAACTACATCCCAAACTGAAATTCAAGAGAGAAATGGTGTGCATTTCTTCAAAATAAATAAATAAATAAACAAACAGTCTTGAAACATTTTTAAGATTCTAAGGGAACCTCCAGAATTACAGACATAGAAAGATGGATATTGTTCTGGCACTAGAACTAGTGAGTGCATAGACCTAAGGTTAAGAATACCTCTAGAAAAGTTAAGTAGGAAAAAGTACAAGAGTTTCAAAAATAGTGTAGTTTGTGGCTTACCTTTCAAGTCTTTCCCTGAGGTCTTCTCACAGTAAGTAATGAGACAAGTCCCATATAGAACTTGGAACAAAAGACTTTAGAGATGTAAACATACAGTGATAAGCACAAACCAAACCTTCCCTTTATGACAGAAATGTTGGTGGTAGGTCACTTTTGCTATTTTAGTCAGTGTTATCAGCTGGCTTTTTCTTCATTAGGAACATGTATTTTCAGTGCCAGAGTTGCTTGGAGGTTGTTTCTAAATCTTGTATAACTACTATCTTGAAATGACCACTTTCTACATGTGAAGTAAAAGATCTGAAAATCCAGCAGTAAGTTGAAAACAGAGAAGAACCTTTAAGAGGTTGGTTTTTCACCAAAGGTACATTGTTACAGATGAATGTGAGACAGAGAACTTCACTTCGTTTCCTTACGTAAATTTATTATGTCTAATTTCTGTTTACTATACATCTTCTTGTGTCCAAAGCTGTCGATCAAACTCAAATGTTATATAGTGCTCCACTCTTTAAAGGTGGAGTGAGATATTTATTTACTTGAGATGTTTACAAAACCCTGTAAGTTTCTGTAGCTTGTTCCTCATCACTTGCCCTTTGTATATTTCCTTCACAGTACAGGCTAAAAATTTGAGCTTGACCTGATGACTTAGGGTTTTCATGTGTGTGTAGATTTTTATACTTCTAGGTAGTTTCTCACATATAGAGCAGCTAGCAACCTCTAACCCTG
>JAWWLT010000092.1:51146977-51165373 GCA_035040995.1 Premnoplex brunnescens
CATAACTCCTCCCAAACTCCTCCCAGTCCCCAGACCCCTAAAAGGCTCAGGTTTTTCCTAATAAAGGAGTTCCAGCATTCAACCCCCACCTTGGCTGTGGACCTGACCCTTTGTCTTCACCCACGGAACGCAGCAATGGAGAGACTCAGTGTGTGCCTCAAAAATGTTTACTCTCGGGAAAAAACTAATTCATATTTCTGAGTTGTATATTGCAGGACATCAGTTAACAGATATTTGCTAACTAATTTTTTTCAGGATTCTTAAATTCTTCCTACTCTCTGGTTCCTGCTTAAGCTCATGCTACCTGCTTCCATTAACTGAAATACTTTTAGTAAGTTGTGTTTCTTCAGTTTTTTAAAAACCGTGATACTGGTCCTTCAGGCAAATGATCTTTCTGTATGTAATGTCACTGTATTTTCTTCACAAGTGATGCACTGAAGAGCAAAAATACCTCTTACAAGGCTTCAATCTCAATTCTACATACAGTGTAAAGTTCAATTGTAGCAAAGTGCATTTATAAAGACATTCCGCAGCTATTAAAATTTCATGTAACTTGTCATGAAAATTAAGGCTTATAGTCTGCACCAGCAGATGAAACAAGTTTCTAACAACAGATTTGAGTTTTTTGCAGTTTCTCTTTCCTCATGAACTTGTTAAGAAGCAGAATTAGTCTGCACCTGTATGCAAACTGCACCTGACCTTCCTCGCTTTTCTTCTTAGTTCAATCCTAACCCTACCCTTTGATTTTGCCTGGGACAAATAAAAGTTGAACACTTCTATGACTTTTTCTGCCTATAATCTATACTGTGCTCAATATCTGATAAAGCTTGAATTTGAGTTTTTAGCTGAGGAGTTGCAAATATGGCAGCAAAATATCAAGCATGGATCGTGTTGACCCCTGAATATAATTATATTTGAGGTTTGTGGCTTGAAACCTGTTGTGAACCCACTGTCAACAGAGCACAGCTGGACAGACTGATCAGCATTGTACTCCTTTGTATTGCTATCATGTCCAGTAGTTTTGGTGTTGAGACAGGAGTGAACAAGATTTTCTGTTCATTTATTACTTAGTTCTAGCAACCTTTTAATCTTGGCAATTGGCATGTATCTTATTTTAAAGGCAATATTTCAGCAGTCTTTCCTAGATCCAATGTATTACTATCCGAAATATTTTAAGTGCAGTAAGGAACAAAGTATAGATATAGTCCACAGAGTATGCTGAATTGGAGAGCAAGTATAATAAAAGTACCTCTAGAATAATGAGGCTTGCAGTCAGGAGTCTATCACTGACTATCAGATAGTGTCAAGAAACAATGGGCACTAAAATTCCAGCCTTACAGTTCAACTCTCTAATCTGAGAGAAATCTAATGAGAAAGCACTTCAAACAAACATACATTGCATTTAGCACCTTCTAGCCATATAGGGTCATCCCAATTATTTAAAATAACTTTTCTCAGGTAGAAAGCAAAAAAATGAACAGGATCACTCTTGTGACTGCACATTGTCTGGTTATTGGCCACTGGTTCCTGCCTTTGGGGATGGAGTATGTGTGATGTAGAGTAGGTAGACATTTTGTATTTGTACTGTCCAAAATCACTACAAGGAATAAAATCACCAAAATGGATAGTTCTTTTTATTTGCGACTCTTGTGGGAGCATTTTCCATACCATGATTTAGTGTTATGTTGCATTCCACATCAGTGTAGGTAAGTTTTACTTGTCCATTATGTCTGCTTCCAATGTGGAAATGTATTCTGTAAACATATAACTCGTCTGATGCCCGAATCTCCCTCCCATGTCACACTTGCAAAGACAATTGACTGTTTCACAATAGATTAAATAAGTCCTGCCCTTAGAGCCATCATAGTTGCTGGAGACATGTTGTAAGACATACTCCATGCCCCCAGAATGCCAACTGTATTTTCATTCCTAAACACATGCTGCTGGGCTTTATGATCAAAGGTTCATGAAATCTCAAGAGAGTGACTTGATATTAAGATAAAGATTAAGATTCTGTCATGCAAAAGCAATGACTGTGCTTTGGAAGACATGTAGATGAATGTGAGGGATGACAGACTCAAGCCTGACTTCTTAAATATTAAAAATTTTATAGTGGTATTACATATTACAGGTAGGAAATAAATGGTACGAAAGTAACAGCAATAAAAGGGTGCTATAACTCCTGCACTAGGCTCCTGCTCCCTTACATCCATGTTACCCCAAGGATGCCCATTACAAACAGCAGTTTGCACACTCCAGGTAAGCAAGATTGTTGTCTGTCCTTGTATTGGATCTGGTGGGAGTGCAGTCAACTTTCTTCATAGAAGCCTCCATCACATTCATAGCTAAAACCATGTTGATATTGCACCAACATGTTGACTACTGCAGAACAGTGCTTGCACAGTGCTAAGACTTTCCCTTTTCCCTCTCTTCCCTCAAGTGAGTAGACTGGAGTGAACAAGAAGCTGGAATGGAACACAGACAGGACAGCTGATCCCTGGCTGGGTGCAGGGATATCCTATACCATATACTGTCGTGCCAGGCAATAGATACTCAAGGAGAAGAGGGAAGAATATGTTTGTGGTTATGATGTTGGTCTCCTTGAACAACTCTTACACCTGCTGAGTCTCTGCTTTACAGGAAGCGGCAGGACACCCACCTGCCAGTTGGAAGTAGTAAATGGATTCCTCTTTTAGCTTTGCTTTTATACAGTGCCGTTGCTCTGCATAATAAAACACCATTCTCTCAATCCATGAGTCTCCTCACCTTCTCTTTGCTCCCAATCTTGTTGGAGAGGGGAGTAAGAGAGCATCTGGGTGTCTGGGACTTTGGCTGTTGGCCAGGGACAACCTATATAGAGGTGGCGAGTTTTTTAATGTGTGTAGTTATTAACACATCAAGACCTCAGAAGTTATATTACTTAATGCAGTGATATATAATGGAGCAGACAAGAAGTATTGAAATATATGGAAAACTGCTTTCAGCTGTTTTGTCCAGGAAGTAAATGATAAGCTTATTTAGCATTGCAAAACTATTCATATAAAAAATAGTTTATACATGGTGGTCCACTTTTTAATCCACTAATTTCAGAGGAGAGAATCTAAACTTCAAATATGCAGCAAGAACAGAATGTTCAAGCAGTGAATATTGTATTTCAATTAAAATATTTCTTCTCTGTATGGTAGTTGAAATGTACTGGGGCTTCAGCTGAGTGGGAAGCAGACTTTTCAGATTTTCCTGTCCTTAAATATCTTATAGATTAAGTAGTTTGGTGATTTTTTATTTTTTTTTTACATTAATTACAGTAGACCTGCCAGGTTCACATGTGCCAAACTTCCCTACAGACATTTATTGCCTATCACCCACAAACAATCAGCTCTTGTTAGCAATCATTTTGTCACTGCCCAACAAACCCACATACTGTTTTGTGAGGACGAGACACAGCTCACAAAGTACTGCCAATTGCATAAAGCCATCACATCTACAGAAAATCCCTCTGAGTCCTAAGAAACCCTATTTACAAGTACTTTAGTTGTAACTGACCATCCTAACATTTACAGAGAAGTGGGTGGTGGTTAGTGTGACCATCTGGTTCCTCAATATTCATGGCACCACTAACAGTTAAAGCCCTTGAGTGCTTGTGGAAAGTGAGTATGAAAGTCAGAGGTCACTGAATATACATGAATTTTCAAACACGTACAAGGTTTCAGGCATTGCTCTTTTCCTCTGTGTGGGCTTATGATGCTAACAAAACACGAGCCAGTGAATGTCCTGACCTCTGGGAACTGCAGCAACAGCTTAGCTGAGAGTGAGAAATTAATCTGGTTCTTCTTACAAACTTGTACATAAAATTTTTTCTTTTCTGTACAGAAATACAGGGAATCCTAGGTTAAATATTTTTATAATGTTTATTTTTTCTATATCATATATATTTTCATTAATTTACATCTGTTTTGCTGCATAATAGTATGTACCACTACTGACTTGTGAAGAAATACAGAAGAAAAGCAATAAAAAAATTTTAAAGTATTCAGTTAACAAGATAATTACATTCCAGACAAGTTCTGTCTTGATAATGCATTTGAAACTTTATCAAACTTTATTTGAAATTGTTTTCTGCCTGCTGAACTTTCCTAGAACTTAAGCATTTTATGAAAAAATAAAAAATACATTCTCAAAATCTTTTAGACAAAAAGCCTCTGAGCATTTTATCAGTTGTACCTGATAATTTTCACTGTATAGTATGAACTAATCTTTCCTAATTTCAGTCATCTTCCTATGATCAAGGGGTAATTCAGCTTGGTTTCTGCTCACATGAAGTTTAATAAAATATTTGGTTTCCTTGTCACTCAGAGAACCATTGGTATTTGTTATTGGAATCCTGCATCATCATTATTATTTATATTACTATTAAGAAGCTACTTATATTTAATGAGCAGTCCACGAAGCACACACACACACTTGCAGATGGAGTGCTTTTATCTTTGAGCTGGAGTGACTTGCACTTTCAGTTCTCACTGAATTAGGCTGAGCTGCCTTCCACATGTCAAATTCTTGGCTGTCAAGAAGACAGTGGTTTTTAGATGACAAGGGAAATAATTTACAAACATGCATTTTAAGGATGGTGCAGCAGTAAAGTCCCATGGAAGAAAAATTTTCAGAAAAATTATTTTTTGAATCGTATTCCATGTCTTTTATCAATGGTGTTGGAGTTCAAACAATGTTACATGTATTTTTCATATTTCCATTTTCAACTTCTGTGTTCTCACTTTAACTATTGCTTGTGATTAGAAACATATACAAAAAATGTTACAGAAGTTCACCTGGATGCTCCCCTGAATTCTACTGCCAGTTGCTTTTAATTTGACACTGTAGAGAATGATTCTGGTTGCAAAGAGGATTGTGACAAAATATTACCAACTTAAGTGAGCCAAACACAATACCTGCTGCATCCTGTGTGTTAGAGCTGTAATGACATTGCTATGATTTCCAACCAGTCACCATTCAGCCAATAAAGATATAGAAATGCTCTTATGAACCAGTTTTCTATATATTCATTTGTACTTTCTCAGGTTTTCTAACAAAATTGTTTATTCTTAAAAATCTACAAGATTTGTGTTCTGCAAAATTCATGTCTGAATATTTTGGGTTTCTTCTCCCCACTCCAATTTTTCTGGTTTAGTTGACTGGTTGGTTGTTTTTTATTTGTTTGTGTTTGTGTGTGTGTGAGTTTTGTTTGTTGGTTTTTGTGTGTCCTTGTTTGAGGTTTTCGTTTATTAATTTTTATCCAAGTTTAATGTTTTAGAAATAAAAGATTATAAAATGATGATACTGTAAGAAACTGTCCTTTCATAGGAGTGTAAAGCTGTAAATGGACCAACAGTTTTCTGACACCACAGTTAATTATAAAACATACAAGTACAATAAAGAGAATGGTTTGAATGTTTCCCCACATGGCACAAAGCACTTAGGATGATGCTATATTTGTAAACAGCATATTTTGTAGATTGGAACAATACAAAGCAATTCAATTAGAGATAGTGTGACCTTTCACTGCTTAAGCTCAAAAGCAGCAGTAGGAGACTTTCCTAAAAAGAACATTCAGTTATCTCTGCTTTGTTGCTGTTTTCTAGCATTATCTAAATGAACATGTTTTCTCCATATTGCAGACGAATTTTTTACATCTGCAGCTTTTCAACACAGGAGATTACAGTCTCTCAGTTCAATGTCCTGAGTATTGTCTATGAGGTCATACATATGGTCTCGGTAATATAAGTTTAACCATCAAGATACTGATTCTGGAGACTCCCAAGCTGGGTGTCATTAAAATAACATTTGCCACTTCACAGAGATTGCAGTAATGCCTTATCTCCTCTGGTGCGTCAGAGAACAGCATTCCTGCCTTACTATCCTTCTTGTGGTGGAAGTTGTGCAGGTGCCTGCTGTAGGTAACAATGCTGTTACGTGCAATACCTCAGCTTATTTTACTTTCAATCAACCTAGGCTAAGACGTGAGTTCTGCCAGAAACAAGGGGAAAGGAATTTTAAAAAAGCTACTCACTTTACCCAAGAAAAATATTTATAATTTATACATCAAAACTAATAAGCAGCATGTGATCAAGATCTCTGTTTTATCTCTCTTACATATGATAAAGTGCCATGACCCCTTCTCATCATTCGGGGAAACTGACTCAATAATGACTCAGAAAATTCCATCTGCACTGCCCACCCAGCAGCTGAGTTTTACTACAAGATGCTTAATTGAAAATAAAATTTCCAAGATAGACTTTTCTTTAAAAAAAGTTACTCTTGTATTTGAACACCTTGTACTTGTTTTGTTTTAAAATGTAAAGACTGGCACATACAGCACGTAGTTCTGAATAATATCCTTCAATATAACAAGTACAGCCAAGAGTATAGTGTCAGAAAATGTTTCATAGAGTGCAGGAACCTCTTTTAAATAATGTGGGAGAAAGGCAGCTTGCTGTGTAGCATAGGTACAGTACAGCTACTGGGCAGCTCTCAATGCTGTGAGTGAAACAATGAGAACAAATTAGATAGGGGATTACAGGAAGGTAAGGAGCAGGGGATGGGAAGTGGCCCCAGGGATGGTCTGTGGACAGTGGCATGTTTAGTCACACTATACCAACCATCTGGATTTCTGGAAATTTAATTATGATCCAGAAAGCCTGGACAGTTAGCTGGTTAAGCAGTAGTTCTGCCGAACAACTTTAACAACACCTGGAGGTGCAGAGAAGGTTAATGAATGCCCTTGGTGCCAGTGGGGCAGTTACGCAGCTGAGTAAGGGAGGAAATAATGAACTCACTGGGTGGACCCTTCAGAGATCCAAGAAGGAAAGCTCTCATCCTCCTGGAAATCCCCAGCTGAACACAGCACATGAAGCAGGGCAGCTCTTTTGCTAACTCCCCAGGACAAGGAGACCATATATGTACATTGCCTTGGGGTCATTGTTGAAAGAAGTATTTTCATCCCACTCCTCACAAAAGTATGTTCAGAGCAGGAACAGCTAAACTTTTTTCCAATAAAGGCATTGTTAGCTTGTGAGGGACTGGGAACTCTATATTTTCAAGGGAAATGAAGAATACTAAAGGCTCTTCTCCATGGGTTCCTATTGACTTTGGTCCCTCCAGCCCTGCCATTATACTAATTGGCTCCTGACCCTCTTTCAGTCATGAACCACCTAATTCCTCTCAAGAGAAACCTCAGAGCTGATAGATAGAATCATAGAATGCTAAGGGGTTGGAATGGACTTTAAAGATCATCTAGTCCCAACTCCACTTGCCATCGGCAGGAACACACCCCACTAGACCAGACTGATCAAAGCCTTATCTAGCCTGGACTTGAACACTGCCAGGACTGGGACATCAACTCCCTGAGCAACCTGTTCCAGTGCCTCACCACCCTCACAGTGAAAAATTTCTTCCTAATCTAATATTTCCCCTCTTTCAATCTGTATCCATTACTCCTGGTCCTTTCACTATAGTTCCTGATGAAGAGACGCACTCCGGCTTCCCCATAGTACCCCTTCAATACTGGAACTTTGTTATAACATTTCTATGAAACTTTCTCTTCTCCAGGCTGAATAACCCCAACTCTCTCAGCCTTTATTTGTAGGGTGAGGACTTCTCTCATGGATCTGCTCCACGCAACCAATGAGGATGTGAATCTGTACAAGGGTTCACTGCTCAGACCACCAGTCTTTCAATACTATCTGCCTAAGTTGTGGGCTCCCTCACATCCCATGCATGCGGGTCACACTGCTGCTTTCCTGAGACAAAACCACTATTCTTTCAGGTTTTCAAGGCTCTTTCTTTAAATACCTTTGTCTTATCTTGAAAGCCAAAAACAAGTGAGCTCTGCAGATGTGTGAGCCAGTTGCACCATAACTGGTGTTACGCCTCACCCAGGTGTGCCTCATCTCAGCTGAGCTGTCCCAGTCTGAGGCCTCAGAAGGGCCTAAGAACAGTGTGTGCTTACAACTGAAATACCTATGGGACTACCCATCCCAGCCAGGACCCTTTAGCTGGCTAAGACAACTGCTGCCTTGGCAAATATCCTCATCTCTGATACTCTGAAAGAAAGCCTTTCTCATCAAGATCTTGTCTTGTTGCCTTACAATACGGGAATGACACCTTTCCTCCACACTAGTTATTTGAAAGAAGAGTTGAGACTGTTAATATCAGGACAGTGTTCACAGGTCAATAAATCAGCAATTTTCCCCTGAAAACCTTTAACAAAAACCCCCATTCCTTGCCAACTGCTGTAGATCAACATTGAATAAATACTGTCCCTTTCAAATAATCCCTTTCAAATTCATGTTTTTCTATTAAATATGTGTTTGACCATTTCCTACTTTGTAACAAAAAATACACGCCAAAACTGCTGTAAATAACATTTATTTGATTTAGATTGGTCCAAAGTGCACTATCAGTTTTGGGGGAGAGGTCATCTTTTACAGCATTATTATAGGAAGGTGGAGGAGGAGAAGAGGCAGGAGGCAGCCAAAAAAGGGTCTGTACTAAATGTACTGGAAGTGGCATTCTGGTCTTCTGAGTTTGATGAGGCAGAAGAGAAAGTCTCAGAAGCAGTTTGAATGAAATAGAAGGAAGACTGGGTTTTTTAAAAAATGCTTCCTTATTTCACCTGTTAATTAATAATTGATGTCACTTCGGTGTTAATTAATGCAAAACAACCCCTACAATGACAGACCTTTGAAAAAGGATGTCTTGAAATCCTATCACTCCCACCTGTTCATACTGAGCTGGTTTTGCCCTATGTAATCTCACCATTTCATTCTCAGCTTTTCACTCATTCTGATCTCCCTTATCTACAGGATTTTCTAGCCTGCATTTCTGATGAAAAAGAAATGAAAATTCCCAGGAGAAGGAACAGTCTTTTGTTATTCACTAGGGCAGAGCTTTGCTGGGTCACTGGTATCCTGATCTAGAAGCAGAACCTGTAGCTGTCATGCTAGTGACGATGAACATGAAGAGTGAGAAGGGTCACCTTTGTCTCTGGGCTACCAATCCTATGGCATGGAGTCTCTTCACGGTGCTGTGTACCACCCTCATGTCTGCAATGCTGAAGCACTTTCAGCAGTCCCTACCACAAGGCAATCAGCCTGTCCTCACTGAGGTGTCTACCCCATGGGTGCTGAAGAGTCACCACTTTAAATAGAAGACTAAATATTTTCTTTCATTTTTACTTTACAACCACAGATCCAAAACACTGCATCTCAGCCTGCACAGAGAGAACTTACGTTTGAGGCATTCATAAAAATTTCACTGCACTCTAAAGCAAAAGAAATGTTTCTATTTTCAGTCCTACTCCTTCTCACTGGGAAAAGTTGAACCTGTTGACATGCAAATGCAAACACAAATGATATACACTTGTTAATTACTCCTTTGTTCACTTTTATTTTTGTTGGAAATATTCTTATAGTGCTACATTTTTACTCTTGATAATATTTGATGTCAAATCTGATATGGACCTATAGTATGACTTGCGTATTCATAATTTGTCTTTGTCCAGACAATGACATTAATATTTCTCCTCTCCATTGTAACATCCCACAGTATACTTACATTTCCAAACACTTAAATAACCTTTCAATTCTGGCTTATAAAGCCTTTTTAAAGTGAATCTAGAGCTTTTTCACTAGCTTTCAATCTAAATCCTAGTCTAAGACCAGTTGTGTTCTTTTCACTCGGCTCCTCCTTTTCCACCCACTCTTTTTGGTCTTCTATGGTGAAAAAATGCTGAGTGAATAAAACCAAAGTTTCTTAGGTAGGTCTCATACACAGCCCTTCAATGTTTAAGTAAAGGTGGTTCTTCATGGTGCTGACTTCATCCCTTCAGGGTTTTTCCAACCCCTCAGGCACTTGGTACACTCTGTCTGTCCTTTTTCTGATGCAATGCAGCCTGTGTTATTGAAACACTCCATGGCTGATTTACTAATTAGCCATTATTACCAGAATTGGTCTGACCTTATCTACTTTCTGTATTGTTCTTACTGGCTCTGTTCCTCCAGAGCATTCTCATCTATTCCCATGTAGAATGCACATTCAGGAGCTTGTTTGGGTTATGAGTCAGAAAATAAGCCAGTTTCCCAGTCTCCAGCTACTGCTTCTGAGGCTTAACTGTAATTTCCAATATTCTTTGCAGTAATTGTTATTTTGTTTACAAGGTAGCTTGAAGAATCAATATCTAAAAGCAGTAGAGATATTATTATAATTTGTCTGGCATTTGTAATCTAGAATATAGATTGTATAGAATATTTTACAGGCATAGGAGTGCATGTCCTGAATATCACAGTGCTTTTTCCTGATGCTGAGCATAGGGGCAATGTCAAGAGTGTCCAGCATGAGTGAACAGTGTTTGGAGACTAAGTTTTTCTCAACATGTACTTCTTTCTCTGACAAGGATGATGGAGGTGGTGAGTAGTTGTTGTACTATCTTCTATTTCCTGAGCAGCTGTGCCAACAGTGCTGTGGCATAAATGATCAAAATAATATTAACTTAAACCAAGCACTAACCAAGCCAGGACACCTCTCTGTTGTAGTGGGTAGCTGTACACTGCAGTGTCCCACAAACATGCTTAGCTGTTCACCAGCCTCAGGTGGTGTGTAGGAAGCCTACCCATGAGGGTTGGTTCACTGGCAACTAGCAAAGTTACACCAGATTACAGTCTCATTTATCTGAAAGGCTAGGACTGGTGTCAGCAGCCAAAAGTTCAGGCCAACAAGAAAATGAGTGCTATCAGAAAAGTTGTGTGCACAGCATACAGGGGACTTACTGGTATCTGGAGGTTTCAGACAGGCAAAAGCACAGTGTTTCTCGGAGAGGTTTTGTTGAGTTGTTCATTCCATAGAATTTGTCTGATTTCTTCACACCCCTGAGCCTACTCTTTCAGTGGACCAGCAGCACCCTACAACAGTTCAGGGACAAAGTATGAGGAATTATGTGTTGTTCAATAGTTATTCATACTCTGCAGTTTAGGAATGTCACATCACACATGCATGGCAGCATGGCAACCGTAACATTTTGTTACCCCGATGAAAGCTAGGAGGAATTCTCTGCATTATGTGAATGTGACTACATCACTCAGATCATGATGTTATTTATCACAGATATTTGGGAAAGAATTTCTGTAAAACATATTTTTGCAGTGGGAATAGAACCACAGGAAGCTTTTCTTACAGAAGGCGCACTGGCTCATTCCACCCTGCCTCCCTCCATCAGACAGATCCACTTTTTACTGTTTTTTTTTATTATGGTTAGCATATTTTTAAACATAGTGCATAGTGCTTCTAACAGAATGATATGGATAAATCTGGTGAGTCATGTTGTCTCCCGTATTTGCAATACAGACAGTGCAGACAGCTGGTACATGGACTATTCTGTAGCAAAGAGGCAAAACTGTTTCCTTTTGGGGCATTGTTTAATATTGACAGCACAGGAAAACCCAGTTCGGAGCAGGTTGGATCATACTGTAGTGTTTGGAATAACACCTGTAATTTTCCCTGTAGATTTTTCCTAACAGAAGATGGTGCAGTCATTATTCATTCTCTTTATAAAGCTATAGCAATTTGGCACTCAGTCCCTCAGTTGAGGGAGAAGGCGGTCTGTGGTCTTTACTCAGGCATAGCCATTTTTCAGAAAAATACAGCTGACAATGACAGAAGGCTTCCCAATGGAGCAAACAAATCTGGGACAGAAAAAACTCCAAAGTGTTCCCAACAGTGAAACCAATCTTCCTCAAACAACGAAAACAGTCCTGTGATTGTGACCAATATCCTATTCCCAAGCAGATGCTTTAGAAAAGGGATGGAACAACTAGAAGATTGCAAGGGGCTGGCTAGGAAAGAATAAAAACAAAAACAAACCCAAAAAAACCAACCAACCCCCAAAAGGCAAAATTAAGAACTAGCTACCATATTAGCATGGTCATCATGCATACCATCACTTGCATCACCAAAATTCAGTAATGACAGATTAGGAGGCTCCATCCAAAAAATGTTTGAAAAGCACATTCAACTCCCCAAAGATATCAACCAATAATGTCTTTTAAGTGGGAGTATTCACAAAGGGAGAGAACAAGAGATCAACCAAATGATTACTCAGGCAAAAAGGCTGATTTGACTAAGGAGCATGTATAAAAGTTGAAGCAGTTTTTGCTTGAATCATGATCAGAATGAAGGGCAATGGCATTCAAAGACAAATAACTGAAGCAGCCATGTAAATCCATAAAGACTTAGGCAAGTCTAGAGAACAATCTTTCATGAAGACAGAACAAAGATAGGATACACAAAGGGACTGCTGCCAGAAAACGTAGTGGCATAAACAGGAGAAGCATGCCCAAATACAGTGGATACAAACTGCAGAGAGAACACTCTGAATGCCATGAGGAAAAAAAGCACAAAAAAGGAAAAACACTGAACAAAACCACAGCAACAAGCAGGAATCCAAGGGGTGATAACTTGCACACACATGAGCTCAGTGTGGTGCGAAGGAAACCACCAACCACAAAATACAAATGAGCAGAAGATGTCTGTAGAACTTGGCATGGTAGCAGTTGCAAGAGAAGGGACAAAACTATGAGTAAACTAGAACCACAAAATAGTTAGGGTTGACAGGTTCCTCAGGAGATCATCTAGTCTAAATTCCCTGCCAAGGCAGGGTCACCTAGAGAGAGTTACACAGGAACATGTCCAGGTGGATTTTGAATGTCACCAGAGAGGGAGATTCCATGACTTCCCTGGGCAGCTAGTTCCGGTGTTCTGCCACCTTCAGTGTAAAGAAGCTCTTCCTCATATTGAGTGCAACTTCTTGTGTTTTAGTTTATGGCCATTGCTCCTTGTTTTGTTGCTGGGCACCACTGGAAAGGGTCTAGCACTATCCTCTTGGCACCCACCTTTGAGATATTTATATGCATTAATGAGGTCCCTTCCCAGTCTTCTCTTCTTTAAATAGGCACAGCTCCTGCAGTCTCTACTCATAAGAGAGATGCTCCAGACTCCTCATCATCTTTGTGGCCCTTTGCTGAACTATCTCCAGTAGCTCCTTGTCTTTCTTCTACTGAGGAACCCAGAAATGAACATGGTATTCCAGATGTGGCTTCACTAGTGTGGAGTAGTGTGGCAGGATCACCTCCCTCCACATGCTGGCCATGCTCTTCCTAATGCATCCCAAGATACCACTGGGCCTCCAGGCCACAAGGACACACTGCTGGCTCATGGTCAACATGTCACCCACCAAGAATCCCAAATCTTTCACAGCAGTTGCTCTCTAGTAGGTCAGCTCCCAGACTGTACTGGTATTTGGAGTTATTCCTCTCCAGGTGCAGGACCCTACACTTGGTCTTGTTGAACTTCACACCCAGCTCTTCAGCCTACTGAGGTTCTGCTCAATGGCAGCACACCCTTCATCTGTATCAGCCATTCCCCCTAGTTTTGTATCATCAGCAAACATGCTGAAAGTACATTTGATCCCTTCTTCCAGGTCATTGATAAAAGAGTTGAATGACTGGACTCAGTATTGATCCCTGGGGAACATCACTGACTACAGGCCTCCAACTGGATTCTGCTCCTCTAATCATGACCTTTCAGACAGTTCTTGATCCACTCCACTGTCCATTCATCTAATCCACATTTCCTGAGCTTACCTATGAGGATGTTAATGGGAGACAGTGTCAAAAGCCTTGCTGAAGTCGAGGAAGACAACACAGCACTGCTCTCTCCTTATTGACGCATCCTGCTGTGCTATCACAGAATGCTGTCAGGTCAAGCATGATTTGTCCTTGATGAATCCATCGTGACTCATGATGACCTTCTTTTCTTCTGTGTGCCTGGTAATGACCTCCAGAATGATCTGTTCCATCACCTTCCCAGGGATGGAGGTGAGGCTGACTGGCCAATAGTTTCCCAGGTTCTCCTTCTTGCCCTGTTTGAAGATGGGAGTAACACTGGCTTTCCTCCAGTCATTGGGCACTGCTCCTGTTCTCTGTGGTTTCTCAAAGATGATGGAGAGTGGCTTAGCTACAGCATCTGCCAGCTCCCTCAGCACCTGTGGTTGCATTCCATCAGGGTTACCAGATTTATGGGTGTTAAGTCTGCCTAGCTGATCTCTAACCCAACCCCATTCTCCAGCCTTCTTCTCTTACCTCCAAGGTTTGGGATTCCTGAGGGCCAGCCTCAGCAGTTAACTCTGAGGTAAAGGAGGCATTCTGTAATTCTGCCTTTTCTGTGTCTTCTGTTATGAGGACACCCATCTGATTCATCATCAGCCCCACACTTTCCCTAATCTTTGTTTTGTGGCCGATGAACTTGTAAAAGCCCTCCTTGTTGTTCTTGATACCCAGACTCAATTCCAAGTGGGCCTTGGCCTTCCTCATCACATCCCTGCATCCCAGTGAAGATGTTCCACAGTCCTCCTGTATGGCCTGTCCCTTTTTCGTCGTCCCATATATTTCTTCTTTCCTTCTGAAATTTGCCTGAAGCTCCATGCTCATCCATGCGGATCTCTTGTCCCCTTTACTTGATTTCTTGTTCATGGAAATATGCTAGTCTTGAGCTTGGAGGAAGTCATTCTTGAATACTGACCAACTGTCATGAACCCCCATCTCTTCTAGAGCCCTATGCCTAGAGCCCTACGATGGGATTCCTCTGAATAGGTCTTTGAAGAGGTACAAGTCAGCTCTCCAGAAGTTTAGGGTTCAAGCCCTGCCTACTGCTTGTCTTCCTCCGTGTGTGATCCATCATCCACCATCTCATGGCCACTGCAGCCAAGGCAGCCCCCAACCTTTGCATCTTCAACCAGTCCCTCCTAGTTTGTTAATATGAGGTCCAGCAATCCACATTTCTTTGCTGGCTCTTCTATCACTTGGGTCAAAAAGTTATCTTCAGTGACCCGCATGAACTTCTGGACTGTGTACCAAGCCATGCGGTCTCTCCAAGAAACATCAGGGTGGTTGAATAACAGATCTGTACTCCCATATACCTGTGCCTTAATGGTGTCTTGGTCTGGCCTTATAAGGATATTGTGTATTACTGCATTTCAGTTAGAGAATGCAGGCCAGAGGGCTTTTTTCTTTTTTTCCCTCTACTTTAAAATAATACTTCTATTCTGTTTCAACAGTGTCATTCTGGTTTTGTCATTGTTAAGCTTTTGCCATGATAAGGCCAAGGGCTGATCGCTTTGTTGTATTGCTGCTTTGTTACAATTGCAGAAAATAAATAGAAATAATTACTCTAAAGAGTTCTTTTTATATACTTAGGGTCAAAATTATATTATTATACTTGTCAAATTTAACTCTTTATGTTTGTTTTAGCATAGGCGGTTTAGATAGGTTTGTCACCTGGAAAATTACTGTTACAACAAATACCTGGTTAGTGATCCTCTAGTTTCAGTCAGGCAGGAGAATGCTGCTGTTGAAACAAGAAAATGTTATCGATGCAGGTAACACCATTGCTACTAAGGAAAGAGGTTTTGTAAAATAGTTCGATGAAAAATTTCACATTCTGCTTATGTAAAGCATTTCTGAATATCTTAAGGAAAGCAAAATAGAAATAATAAATTGAAATCTGGTTAGAATTTACTTTATAGAATAAAAGAAAATGGTAATTTAAGCAAGTGTCTCAGAATTGATGCCTGAGTTCTTTTCTGGGACTTACCTGAAATTATCTTGCTGCTCTGGCCCTTATAGGTGGGTGGATGTTTTTGGTTTGTTTTAATACATAGAGCCATTGAGAGCTTGCATAGAAGTTAACCCCCAGAAAAACTTTAAGCTTGGTATTTCAGCAAACTAAGAATAGTGTGGTGGATTTTGGTTATATTCTCGTATGCAAAATCAGTAACCCCCCCCCGATTTCTGTCCTCTCTGTTCCTGTAATTTTCACAAAAAAGGTAACAAACATCATTAATATTTTTGCATTTAACAATTGGCTATTATTTACTGTATTTAGAAACATGTTCTTCCTCCTGTTGTTACCATTCACTATTGTTGTTTCAAGAGTAATGCCTTTTATTTCTTTTTCTCTGAATGCTGTCAGTGAGCAAGCACACTGTGTTTTTTGGTGTTACTTGCCTACATGAGGACATGCAGTTGAGCATTGTTTTCATACCAGAAGTGGGGAGGATCAGACTGCGTCATATTGAAATGGTGAAATGGTTCCAAGATCCATTTTATTTTCAACGTTTTGTTGTCTCCCCAGAGTGCAGCACTGTGGTTCATTCGCTTGTACTGACCTGAGTGTTTGGCAGTCTCAGTCAAATGAATGAATGGGAAAAATCCCAGGTTTGGGATTTTTATTTTTCTACACAAAGAAATAGCTTGGATTAGAAGGGATGAAGATGTGAAAATACCTAAATCTGGCAATATCATCAAATGACACTCAACTTCACCACCTGAACTGGCGGAAAATGCCAGTACTACTTGCAGAGATGGTCTCTTTGCAGTACAGGTTGTTTTTTCTTGTTTCAGGTCCTTGTCAGTGGCCGTCAGGTTTGAGCCATCCTTTTCTCTCCCAAAGACAAGAAAAAGGGTTGCAGAGAAACATGTTTTCAGGCTTGGGTCTGTAAAATGGTGGTTGCAGCCTCTTAACTTAAGGCTTCACCATTCCTGTCCACAAGGACTGGATCAAATTTTTAGGGGAAGCCTTGTACCAAGCCTTAGCTCTGTTTATGCACCTATCCCTGTCTTCCCCCCCCTGCCGATTTGCTGATGATCCAGAGATGCCAAGTCTTTTCTGAGTCCAGAGAATGAATAATTGTGTGCTTTGTTTACTATAAAAACTGAGGATGTTTTCTGTTCCTTCTAAAAGTACTAAGATGCTTACCTTTTCCCAAATTCATGAGAATTAGTGCTGTCATTAGCTGGAAGAGGTTCATGTAAATTGTACTGTGACTTCAGAATATAGCATCTTAGATCAACAAGCCAAATAGCTGTGTCTTAGTGTCTTCTGTGCTGCTTTAGGCAGAGAAAAAACCCTTACTGTCTCTAAAGACAGAATCGTTCATGTTTTTATGCCCAGTGTGGATTTTCTTTTAAATGTAGAAGAAGAAAGTAATCAATTCTTTTGTTTTGGTGTTGATTCATTTTTTTGAGTGCATTAAGTGAGTTTCTTAATAATGTTTTTTTTCATAATACTTTATTTTGAAAAAGGAGTATGTTTGGACTTCGGTTGGTTGGCCTCTTAAGCCTTGTTGTATTTGTTAGGCAACATGTTAGGTTACATACTCACCAACACAATTTTTCCCTTTTCTTTGTTTATGCGTGCTCAGGTCCAGAATTCTGAACTAGTTTGTAGATAATGGAGTGGGCTAAGAAGAACCTGACTGTGTATTTTTGTGCCTAGTTTGTCTTGCCTTACTGTATAAACATCTGATAGCTGGTTTCATTTTCAGCTCTGCTGCTGATGTAACACCCTTTTAAAAGGTTTAGGAGGGGGGAGCAGTGCTTTTACCAGCCTAGAGCGTGAGCGATCACATCCTGTTAGCATCAGACAAGAAATCTAAGAGTCTATAGCTCAGTGAAATTATTGCTTTTAGAACAAATTAGCAGAGATTGGGAGCAAAATTGCTCTGATCTTAAATTCTACTTCTAACAAGCCTGAGTTCAGAATTTTCAAAGAACTGTGATAATTTGGAGCTTTGTGGTTTTTTGTTTGTTTTGTTTGTGGGTTCTGGGTTTTTTTGTTGGTTGTTTTTTTGTTCACTTGTTTGTTTTGTCTTGTTGCTGTTGGGCTGCTAGTTTCTTGGGTGATCAGAGTGTGCAGGGAATCACCAAAGATTTCCCGGGAAGAGTGATGCTTCACAGACTGATGCTGCTTCCTCTGGATTGAAACTTAGTGTATATTGAAGCTTGCTATGTATCTTATTTTCTTTCATTGGTCTTCAAACCAGTGCTTTTCTTTTCTGCTTCACTGATCATAGTATATTCAGTTTTGCTGTTTATAGTTTGTATTGGGTGTAAGTGGCAAGGTTTTAGCAGTGGAGGTGTGGCACCCCAACCTTAAGGGGGAGGGAGCACCCAAGATTCATGGATGCTTGTGACTGAAAGGAATTACTAAGGTTAGAGGGGCCACAAAAGCTTAAAAAGTTCTATTGATAAATTGCACACGGCATGGAAAATGGTATGTCACTGCCATGTAAGTACCTGGGAGTGGATTTTGGATAAAGGGGTAGAGTGGAAAGGAAGAGAGAGATGAATTAAAGTTGGAGAGAGAGTGAAGGGAAAAAGAGTTCACCAGTCCTGATTCCATCATCAGTCCAGCTGATGGGATGTCCACAGTCCTGGGGGATGCCCTCGCACCTGGGCTTAGTGGTGGTACCTTTTTATAGATAAGCTTTCCCCACCCTGCAGATAAGTGTCACGC
>JAWWLT010000092.1:51165473-51202644 GCA_035040995.1 Premnoplex brunnescens
TTCTCCAGCCTTCTTCTCTTACCTCCAAGGTTTGGGATTCCTGAGGGCCAGCCTCAGCAGTTAACTCTGAGGTAAAGAAGGAATTCAGTAATTCTGCCTTCTCTGTGTCTCTTGTCACCGGGACATCCATCTGATTCTGCAGTGGCCCCATATTTCTCCTAGTTTTCCTTTTGCTGCTGATATATTCTGGAAGCCCTTCTTGCTGCCCTTGATATCCCTTGTCACATTGAATTCCAAGCAGGCCTCAGCCTTCCCCACATACTCTGATGATGTTCCTATAGATGTCCCTTGTGGCCTGTCTCTTTCCCAATGTTCCATAAATTTTGTCTTCCATATAAGATTTGGTAGAAGCTCCCTGCTCACCTGTGCAGTTCTCCCTACCTCTTTGCTTGATTTCTAGCTCAGGAAAATATACTAGCCTTGAGCTTGTAGGAAGTGATGCTGGAAGTGAAGCCAAAAGTCAAACAGACTCTGGGATATGGCTTTGTGCTTTATGCCACAAAGGTATCCTGATGCTTTTTGAAGGAGAGAAAGTGAAATTGCAGCAAAACAAAGCAAATTAAACTCATATGATGACATGCTTACAAAACCAGAAGAATAATGTAACTCAAAACCAGAGTACAGGGAAATAGGAAGGCTGGCTTTTCAGGTAGAGAAAAAAGACAAAAAGAAATCTCTGCTTTTATTAAAATATGTAACTCTAACAAACCCAAATCCAAAAGAAATATTCCTCTCATAGACAAATGGCAAACTGAAGGTGTAGCAGGAGGAACTAATTCTTCTGTTCCATCAAGGCATCCAGAGGGTTAGTAAGTTACCATTATGTTTTAAGGTTGTTTTTAGGGACAAGAATGCCTTCCAGACCTGTTACATGTGATAATAGATAAAAGTTTGCCTATTATAGGAGCTGACTCCCATAAAATCAATTCCATTTCAAGAATAACACAGCTAACAACAAGAGCTACAAAAAGAATGGAAAAACAGATCATAGAAGCCAACAGTCACAGAAGCCAACAGCTGGATGAGTAGCCCTGTACTTCCTTAGAAATCAGGCAAGCTATTTGCCAGACACCCTTAATGCTTCAAAGCACTAAAAGAGCTCAACATCAAAGGCTCACAAAAGGAGACATAAAAACTAAGTTCACAACAGCAAAACATGTTGGCAGCCAGTGCCAACAATGGATATTAATAAATGTCATTAGAGCTACTTCACCATATTTGGAATGTCACTAAGTTGATAGAAATGGAAAAGAATGACTTTTGGGGTAAAAACTAAGGGCAACTTCCAGTGTTACCAGAAAGAAAAATAAACAAGATTCCTAGGAAGTCGCATCATAGCAGATGATGTTCTGGCAACACAGATGTAATAGTTAAGGGAAGGCTGATGAAAATCAGGGTAGAAATCCCCACTGTATTCTGTGACCATTCAGGGATGCAGGACTGTAGTTGGAAGTGGTGACTTTGAGCCACTGACACATAAGTTCTATGGCCTGACCTTGGGAAGGCAGAAGTAAGAAAACTCAAATCCACACTGAATGGATTCATTCACTTTACAGACTGTTAGCACTGGTAAACTAGTGACGCTTCTTTGCCCCAGAGCCTCTAGGTGGACGTAACCTTACACAAATGAGCTATATGTGGCATAACTATCCCATACCTCAGAGACTAATTATCCACCTCAAACTATTGGAACGTGTACAGAAGAATGTGACAGAGAAGACACCTACTGCAGAATTGGCAGTAGATGTCTTCTGTGTTGAAGGTCACTGAAACAGGGGCTTGAAGGACCATGTATATAGGAAAGGTACAGTTCGTCCAAGCATTGGAAACCCTCAAAGAAGGGGTGATGATGAATGATTAGCCATTACTGGAAGCTTCTGGAATATTTCATCACATGCTACTGATATTGCAAAGCTGGCACTTACACAAAATGCACTTCAGGATACTGAGGTGTACCTAGCTGGCTTCTTTTCCAAAGGGATATTGTGACATGAAGCATGGCAGCTCATCAAAAATATTACTTCATCAACTTGAAAGAAATACAGACAGCTGTGTGACACAGAAAATATCAGTTGAGGTAGTTATGAGGTAATTTTAAGACAGAGGTTAGAAAGACACTGAGAACAAGCTATATAAAAGAACAAATAGCCATTTGTTCAGTTGGGAGGGCAAACAGTAAGAGTGAGGCATGATCTTCCTCTGAAGACTGGTAAGATGGGATGAGTGGACCATGGCAACATCATATGTAAAAACAGCCATGTGATAGGAAAAGATTTCTCCAGGACATATTTCAGCCAGTCTGGAATAAAATCTTGATAAGCAGGGATTCCATATCCTGTTGACCAAAATATCACTTCTAGTACAGATGGGAAAATTCAAAGGCAATAAAAATTAACCACTTTTCTAGCAGACATGTTTACATTGCAGAGGTGGAATCTTTCATTGCCATCTTATAATGTACCTCTAATAAAATCTGCTGCTCAGTCTCCTAGTGAGCTGAGATATGGACAACATAATCACAGCAACTGTCCTGGGCAACACTAGGAAGACACAGAGGGCCTGCAATCTCATGGTGCAGTTTCACATGGGAAAACACAAAGCTTTATTCAAGTTATGTGTCTCTGTGAGGTCAGCTACATCAGATCCTTGTTAGTGGAAGGGTGGCTAGAAATGTTTTCTTATGTCCAGGAGAAGGTTATGTGGTTACCACACTTTTCCATTTCTGCAGCAAAATTTACTGAAGGCATTTGATGTTCATTGTGAAGACCATAGCAGAAAGAAAGATGCATGTAGCTAGAGGCCAAAGGTGGGGCTCCTATTCTTGACTGTGGTGGATTTAGGGTTCAAGTTCTTTACCCAACAGTGAGGAACCATTTTCATCTGGGGCTTCCATATTGTAGGAACACATAAAGATATTGTAAATATCTTTAACCAGGAACTTATTCTGTGTTGTGATCCCTTGACTTTACTCCTGAGTTTATTTCCTTTAATCCTCTGTTCTCCTGTTCTTCTGGAGGGGGGCCGGGGCATGGAAGTGAGGAGAGGAAACACTATTTTAACTAAGGATAGTCTGAAAAAAATATTAATAGGAGCAGTGCCTGTAGGGGAGTGTCAGGCCGTATGATATTGCCCCAAGCACTCTCTGAGCCTGAACTACTGCAGCTCAGGGGATATCCTGGCTTAGATGTGCCTCTGACTATATGGTTTTTTTTTTCTGAGTGCTTGTCCAGTGTCCCCTTGAGCCCTGGTTAACCTTCAGTAGTTACTGTTTTGTCATGCTCTTGTTTTATGCTTGTACACTGAGCACAGCCAGCTGCCTTAAGCTTTTGCTTGATTTCTCTATGTGGAGAGTTATAAACCAGCCTTTTCAGTAAAGAAAATCCTTGAAGTGGCACAAAGCTCATGGTCTGTACCTACATTAATTTGGGGAAAGTCCTTGTTGAAGACAAGGAAAATAAAACATTCTAGATTTTTCATTTTATCAGATCATTATATCAGTAGCATCACTGCCAATTTAGATCCTACACCCAGTAAAGATAGTTTTAAAACTTTTTATTCTGAATGGAAAGTTACATTCAATAAGATGTATAATTAAATGGCATTAATACTTTCTTCATTAATGCCTTCAGTGCTCCTGGACATAAGCCTTAGATTGCATTTTTCTGGGCTGTCCTGAGCATTATGTGATGTGAAAGACTCTACTTGTACTGACCACCACTTATTGTCCATATGCATATGAAGCTCATTCCTAAATCTACCTCTAGGAAGCTCTAATACCACCAGAGATAACCAGAATTGGTGCAGGCTGAGCACAGCTGGCTGACAGGGCATGTGTTTCACCACCCTGCCCCATTTGCCATCACCTGTGCCTATTCTCCAACGACAGGTTTGAGAATAATGTTTGGACTAGAGGAAATATAGGCCTGGCATTAAGCATTAAAAATCAAAAAGTTAAAAAGCCAGAACTGTCTGCCATTGCAGGCATGGGGATTTGATCTGACTTTATGACACAAAGATGTTAATAACTAGACTAGGGCACTTTTTTTCTGAACCTGTGGGGCTTTCTAGGCCTTTACAATTTTTATCTATCTCATATCAAGGTCAAAATACTAGAACCCAAGCCAAATCCTCTTCCTCTTCTGCCTTCTGCATCATCTCTTTCATTGTTTTTCTTTTATTTTTTTTTCTCTGGGAAGAAGCCATATGCCACCTTTGATCTGCCATCCCTTTCCAACTGCCCTCCAAAAGGCACCCCTTTGGCAGTAAATGCCCACATCTCTGACTGTGCCCTCCTACCACCTCCATAAGAACAGTGATGCTAAGCCCATGTAAGAGTACTCAACACTCCCTCTAGCTGCTACTATAGTACCTACCCAACATGAGATATTTACCAACCCCACTTACATGAGATATTTCAAATGTAAAGAGTATTTTCCCTACATTTCAAGACAGGAAGGCCTTCCACTCAGTATATTGTCATAGACATTAAGTTTGGATAAAGCTCTGTTCCGGTGGCTGACTGCCTTCCAGGTAAAGGCAATGAAACTCCAGGACCTACATTTGTGAGAGAGAAGAAGGAGCTGAGCTTTTGTACCCTATGACATGACTGACTGTGGAAGGAACTGGCCCCATTTTCCAGTGGTTACTCTATTCTGGTTACTCTAGCAGGTCTAAATGAGGTTTGACACTTTTGAAAGTCAATCCCTTGTTATCAGGGACGCAAGCACAAATCCTGGATTTATCTTCAAATGCAAATGTTTTTGCCCAGTGTTTCCCTACACTTACAGGAACAACCTTCACCAAGATGGCAGTGGGAATGGCTGGACTACTATTGATTCTTTTTTTCAGACTGTGACTATGTTATGAAGGGATCTGTACTGCTATAAACTTCTCAGAGCACCTCTTGGATTTTTCTGGAATCTGGTATGCCTCACCTCTATTTATCTCCTTTGTTGACTTCCTTTGATACTTTTTCCAGTTGGTTTGCTTAAATTTAAATTATTTTTGTTGAATTCCTTAATGCTCAATCTCTACAGAAGAAAAACTGGTAAAACAATTAATTTTGATTTGGGTTCCATCACCAAAGCAGCAATTACAGTCATGTCTGTGGTGGGCTTATACCTGCCATATTAAAGCAGGACACAGAGCAGTTTTATTCACAGTATGTGTACTAAGTGTAACAGCTCCTGACATACTCTCTGTTTGCTCATGCCACTAGTGCTGAAGTGTATAGACACCTGAAAGAATGTAAAACTTAATACCATTAAGAAGTATCATACTACCCAGGTCAAGGTGTGCATAATTCAGTTGTGATCAAATGACATTCCCTTAACATGTTGCCCCCTTTTTCAATGCTTATTTACATCTGAGGCAAATTGTAAGGGACTCCTTTTTTTCCATAGAAAAAAATTGTCTTCCTCTTGAAGAATGCTTTTGTGCATCACGACCCCTTCTGTGTCTTTGTTTTGCTGTGACATCTACAAACCCTGGTTAAGGCCCATGACCCTCTGGTTCTTGGGCCAGATAAGCATATCAAGTCCACAGTGCTGTACCTTATTTCTTTACTGTCATTATGTCTCTTTTAATGACAGGGCCCAGCAACAGAGTTAAGACCTTTAGGCTGCAACTTCTCTTGCCTCAACAATGGCAGCAGTAGTATTATTATTAAGCAGTTAATATTATTGCAGGATTTGGCAGTCTTTGTTGCACACTGGGAACCATGGTGCCAAGCAGCAAGCAAGCACAGAGCAAAGGCACTTTACCCTTTTGGAGAGTGCAGCATAGAAGAAAGAAGAGGGCTTGGGCACGTGGAAGAGCAAGGGGAAGCAGTAGGAGGAAACACCCTGAGTATGCATAGTCTAAACAGCACATGGGCATTCTAATGTTGTCAGGTTGTTCATGGACAGCTGCAAACAATGTCAAAACCAGCTGTATCTCCACAAGATACCTTCTGATTCTTCCTCAATCATCACTTGAGTACACAAAAATCAATGAGGAGGTAGAAACAGAATGAAAAATCTATTTAAATCCATTCCTGTGGATGCAGGTGGGAACAACTGAGCAGGGCTGCTATCCAGGAATGCGCTGAGCTCCCTGAAGCTCCAGACAGGCACCTCATCACCATGAACCCCACCCAAAAAATATCCCAGAGAACATAACCATGCTCCTAAAAAGTATTCTGGGCACCTGAGTTCACAGCTATTAGGGATGGCTACTACCCTAGAAAATGTTGTCAGTGATACCAGGAATAGCAGACCAAATAGGGACCTGATTCATTGATGTTTGTTCTGTGAAATCTCACAGTGATGCAACTTTGGGCAAACGCACATAGATAGAGTCAACCCACTTCTCCCTCACGTAAATAGCGTTTATTTATTTCCCACGCCCACAAAATAGAAGAATGAATCTGCTTTATTGTTTAGCCCTGCATGATAGCCCCAATCAGCTGATCCAGAAGAAAGAAGTGATTTTTCAAATGGACACAGGTAAGTTTTTAAGCCTACTCCACTTCTGCAAGAATTCTAGAAGACTGAAGCTGCACCATGAGAGAGGTAAAAAGGATGACAGAAAATTAAAACCCCACAGTAACTGGAGAGTCAATAAAAAATCTGCTTAACACAAAATTACTTTGTGCGGTGTTTCTGATACCTTGGCTTAGTGCTGTGGCTTAGCAGACAGCGTGGGAAAGCACTCAGCCTGGCACCCTGGGTCTGGCCCAGATCAGTCGTTCATGTGAAGAAATCTCTGGAAGAAGTTTAAAGAGGAGCAGTGGTAAGAACAAGGCAATGGGGTTTCCTTGCATGCCTGCTGCCCTGGCAGGTCCCAGTGGGCACACATTGTGCACATACCATAGATACATAGCATACTGTGTCACTCACACTACTGGACAGGTGTAAAGCAACATGTTCCAGCCTCTTCCAGCTCCTCCACTGTCTTCAAGACAGATGAGGAAGTATCAGAATTCAACATGAGGATGTTACTCATCCCCTGGCAATGATGTACTTCAAACATAAAAGGAAGCTGTAGTGTTTGTATGCAGGGCTGCTGGGCTAACTGCAGCAGAGCATGCTCTCATCTCCTAACTCAATCTTCAGCAAAAAATAAATTTTTAATTTATTTGCTCAGAACTATTTAACTGCCATTTTTAAATCTCACACTCACAAGTTTTCAGCAGTTGAAAATGCTTTAAACCATTTTCAGCTCACTGCTCTGTTCTGATGTGGAAAAAACAGATACCTTGTGTGCATTATTGAACACTGAAGTCAGGGATGGAATCAAGAAACAGAGAAACTAAAGCTAAATAAAATATACTCATCATTATTTCTGTTATGCTCTTGCATAGATCAGAAAGATGCAGACAAAATTGCCCTGTGCTACCTAAACTGTGCTGTGTGCCATTTAGAAATCATAAGTTAAGGAAGATCTTTGGCAATATTTTGTCAGCAGATAAGCTGGCTAAACATTAACTTCTTTTTTTGCAATCCCTAATCAGAGGTTTCCATTCACACAGCTGCTCTGTACTCTGAACCTTGAGTTAATGTGTCTCTGTTTTACAGGAAAGCTTTGCTCATGTTGCATTTGGGCCTTGCAGACTTCACAATGTGACCTCCTGCTGCTTGGGAGGCAACCCGTTCATGTTTAGGTCATGTTAGTCAGTGAGTTCACATCAGGTCCAATGCTTAGTTTGTTAAGAATGGCTTGCAGTTTCCACATGAAGTGCACCATCTTGAAACTAGAATTTTACTGACTGAGAGGAAGCACTCTGATTTGGAAATTCACATTAGATGGACAAAAATATTTCCAAATCTGTTTACAGTAGTGAAGGAAGTCTGAAAAAATTGTTTGTCTGGAAAAGCAGAACATGCTAGTAGAGTATCTACAAGTCATCAAGAGTCTTCTTCCATTGAAAGGTCAAAGAGAAAACCTGGCATTTGGTGTTTCTGGGTAGTATATCAATGTGGTCTGTTTTTCACATGTAAATAAGAAAGATAGAGTAGCTCAATGTTGTTATTTATCAGTACTAAGTATTAAAAAGGAAAGAGAGATAAGGCACACAATAACAACAGAAGTGATAGATTTGGAATATGAAGACTGAATTTTAATTTTGGTGTGCTAGAATGTTTTGTGATTTCTCAGTAGTGTGGAGCAGATGCAGTTAAACTGGGCCATATGCAGGGTGCAAGGATCAGAGCAGCTCAGTGGCTCCCTGGTCTGCCATGGAGCCCAGTCAGCAGAATGGGGTGAGCAAAACTGCAGAATCTGAAGGGGTAGAAGCACCTAGTAATATTCTCTGTTCATCCTGGCCCGCCTGAACTCTGGGAATGTTTTGTAAGCAGTGCTGAGCCTCACAATGGAGCCATGTTCCCTCTTCCTCTCCCAGATTCTGCAGTTCTGGGACTTGCTGAGCTGCACTGAGAACTTGGGGCAAGTCTTGGTTTCAGTGTCCTGGATATCTGGCTCTCATGTTGAAGTGTACCTCTGTAGACTTAGCTTGTCTCTTCAGTGTCCTGAGAACCTGGTTTTGAAACCAGAACTCCTGCTTAGACATTTAATTTTCCAGGCAAGAAATGTGGTTGGGTCAAAATTCAACGAACAATCCCTATCCCACACAACACTTCATCGCATACTTAACTGTAACTTCTGCACTGACCTGTAGGGAATATGAGCACATGCTCAACTTGCTGTCCATGCTAAATTATTTTTCTGAGCAAGGACTGGTGGAAGGATCAATCCTGAGTGAAACTGTCAGATTTTATTTCTTAGAACTCAATAGTTTTTTTTGTTTGTTTGGGCTGGATTGGGGTTTTTTTTTGGTTTTTTTTGGGTTGGTTGGTTGGTTTTTGGGTTTGGGTGTTTGTTTGTTTGGTATTTTTTTGTGTGTTGGTTAGCCTAAAAAAGAAAACAAAACAAAAAACCAACTGCACGAGAGCGTGGCAAGAATTAATTTTACAACACAAGAAAAAAATGTCGTTTTTATATTCTGCAATAACTCAGTAACAATTGAAGGGATAAAGCTCACTAAAATAATTTATTTCTGTCCAGAAAGTAAAGATGAACATTTTCAGCTCAAAAAATGAATGCTTTTCAGAACTCACAAAATGTGAGAACTCAAGGGTGATAACTAAGACTGCCTTGAGGTCTTAGTGCACCCTTCCTGCAAAAGGTCCTGGATAAATCAGCTCTTTTTCACATGCAGTCTAAGGCAGTAAAACTTCTGTAGAGGTCCTTACAGTAACTGCAAAACAGTCTGATCAACATAAGATCAGGAATTATATTTATTATTCCAGCTGTACGTCTCCAAGCATGCTCTGACATTGGACAAACAAGGGACAGTAGCAGAGAACAGGGTCAAACACAACCCCACATTAAGAATACAACACTGCTGATTGCATTAGCTTTGAATTTGAGTGCATATAAAGATACCGTTTTCTGATTGCATTACAGCTGTGGCCAGGATGAGGTCTCCACCAACTACCATAATTCTAGCCTGATGATATACTTTTTAGGCTCATGCAATGAAGAGCAGTAACACAGAAGCTTCCCCTTTCTCTCCACATTCTTTATGTGTGCACCATGCTGTTGAGACACAGTGTTTGCTGTAGTATGGCTAACCAGCTGCTTGTAAATGTGTGGACCCCTACTCCTGTCCCAGGCACAAATCCTGATAGAACAGCCTTGGTTCCATGGGTAGAGGAGGCAGCAGAATCTTGTCAAGGAGTCTACCTCTGTCCTGCCACCCTGCTCAGCTGCCTTTCCAATCCTATGTGCCATCCCTCTATAGGCTTTTTCCAGAGGTACTGAGGTCATCCAGCATCCTTCCTGTCATGGGCCTACTGAAAACAGTTAACTCCTGAGCATCCTTCCCTTATGGATCTCTAGAAAGTCTTCCTACATCCTATTTCACCTCACCTAGGTGGTTTTGTTTCTCTCTATGATCTTTCTGTGCTCACTTAAGAGACTGAGAAAATAATTTCATTCTAAGAAACTGTATACAGCTTGACTCATAAATCTCCTGTGACTCACTACCTCATGAGCAGACTTCTATTACCATTTTTGATGTCAGCTACAATCTACATTTTATTGACATGTGTCCAGTGCTACTGCTATGCAAAGGATTTCCAACATATTGAAGCAAAACGTGATAACTGCTTAGGGCTAAACAGTATAATCTGATTTGTTTTCTAGTGTCTCAACAATAGTAATCATACATTACTCTGCAGTAAAGCTATTATATAATGACCCATCTGTGAAAGAAAAATTCCCATGAACCCAGTAATAAAGAAACAACCCATTTTAGCTGCCCATCACTTCCACATGAAACACAGTAGCATGGCCATATTGACCAAAACTGTCTCTTCCAGGAAGGTTGGCGAGAAGGAGCAGCCTGTGGATGGACCCAGGTTTGCTTGAGTAACATTTGGAATGAATGGGCTACATCATTATAAATCTCTGTACCTGTTTAGATTTACCTCTGTGGTCACCAAGGGATAGCAGAAGCATTTAGTACCATGTGCAATTACAGACTTCAACTTTCTCTGTGTGGCAGAAGGCAGCACAGTTTTCATTAAACATCTCTTTATCCCAAGCTAAGACCTATACACAACTGATCGATAAACTGGAAAAAAATTATATCTTTTATTCAAATTAATACAAACTCAAACTGAAGTATAAGCACAAAGGGTCAGACTGCGATATCCTTATGGCCAGAAAACAGCACTAAATGTGGTGTGGCGGAGGCAAATAGCAAACACAAGGGAGCTAAGGGATTAGACAGTGTCAGTAAAACACTAACATGAGGCAAAATCACAAAAAATAAAATGAAAGGACAAGTGAAGGAGAGAACTGTGATTCAGGACCGTCAGGGTTGTACTGAATTGGCTGGGTTTTCCTCTGCAAAAATGTGTCAGAAATGTTTGGTGATATTCAATGCCATGATACACTGACTTCCTCTCCCAATGGATTTTCACAAAGCTGTTACATTGCAGATGAATCTATCTGATGCTACATGATATTTTGTTGTATATGTTTGTTATATGCATGCATATTATATATAGTAATAGGGTATATACAGAGCATATAATACATGATATCTGCTTTAGAGTGGCCAGAAAAACCTGTAGAAAGCCAGTAGTAATGCTTTAGGACTTCCAATCAACTGAGTAAGCCATTAAGGGTAATTAATTTATCCCTGCCCTTGCAGCACATGGAGGAAGGATGCAACTTCTCAAGACTGGAGTGGGTCTACAACTCTCGTTTTTGTTGCTACTGTCCGAGTTTCTACCAGCTTATCTGGTTTGTGTCTCTCTCAAGACAGCCATTAGTGATGATGTGAAGAGCAGCACTGTGAGATGTCCTTTAGGTGGCTGTACTTACAGGTGATCACAAGATTTTAGTTTTTTGTTTGTTTGTTTGTTTGTTGTTTTGTTTTTGTTTTTGTTTGTTTGTTTGTTTGAGGTTGTATTTTTGTTTTGCAATTTTCCTCTTTTGGCTTGTAGGTATGATTTATAGTTGGATTTGTTTTTATGTAGGGGGCAATTATTCATTTCCTTCCTGCATGAAAACTTTTATCTGCTCTTTTGTGGCTGCTTTCACCTTCAGGCTTGCTGTTTCAGATAAAATAGGTCTTAGCAATAATAGTTAATATTGTCAACTGCTGCTCAGCAGTTAAAACACATTGGACACCAGAGCTAGATGCAAGCTGCAGTGCTGATGGTGGAAAGGAGCTGAACAAATAACGCCAGCAATCCCGTGCTTGTGTGGGCCAAATACACAGGGACAGACAGGACATTCTCAGGGGGTGCATCTCACCCTTGATCTATCTCTTCCCATGCAGAAGGGCTTAGAGTGATAATTTGCAGCCTTCATCTGTTTGAGGAGCTATTCTGTTTAACCAAGAGAAGACGTTAAGACAGGTCCCCAGTGCACAAACCATAAAAGATGCTAATCTGTGCTGTGCTTATTTTACACCAAACTGACTACCTTGATTTTGTATGTCAAAGACAGACGTCCTCCTTTCCTACCCAACTCAATATAGACCCACAAGCAACTGCCAGCATTGCCCCTGAAGGTGACTGATTCATTGAGAATTCTTTTGAAATCTAGTCCTACAAGCTTTGTGCATTGCCACAAAACATAAACTCTGATTTATCTTCATGACCATGCACAACTGCAAGTATAATTGTCTGTGACAAAAATAAGCTCCTAGCACTCAGCCTCAGCTTTTAACTCTATAGCCTTTTTTGAAGTGTAAGCCATTTGTACTTAGAGCTCTGCTGCTGAAAGGTGGGGTTTGGAGGTCAGTGTGTTCTTCTCTGTAAACAGTGTACACAACACAATAGAGCTGAACATTTTACCCTTTCCTAAGAGAGTACCCAAGTGAAAAGAGCACGCAAAAGATATAAAAAGATAGATCTGGGACATTCAACTGAAGCTTTGTGTGTCTTTTGTAACTCCAGACATATGCCCCATGCTTGTAAGCCTATGGAAAGAATTTATGAACACCAAAGGTTTGTGGTGATAGACTTGAGGACCTGAAAAATGTGGTTGGTTAGCAGAAAGGTATTTGCATTGTACAGAATGAATCTTCACATTCATGCAATGCAGGTCTCAATTCTGCTTCTTACAATGCTCTTCACTCTGCATTTGCAGAGTCTTTCAACAAGAACAGGAATGCTCTTATTTCCACAGATCAGAAAACTGCATTCCAGGGGAGTGAAATGATTTTTCTTCAGTCACATGAAGTCAGAAACAGACTATAGAAACACCTTATTCATCTCCCTGTCTTGAACCTTCAGATGCCAGTTGATTAGGATGAAGAAAACAGGTTGCTTTTTTAACAGGAAGATTTTAACAACACTGCTTCTGATGTTTGTAACCATTGTCAGCAAAATGTGAACTATCATTATGAAATGATTGTTCCCATCTCTGTCCTTCCTGATGTTGGCATTAACATTGCAATCTCCTGTGCCTTTCTGAAACCATGCCATTTTTGTCCCTTTTCTTACTCTCTAAGGACTTATCTGACAAGCTCTGTGGATATATTTGTAATATTTGATAAATTTTTTTGTGAGAGGTCTTAGATAATGAATGCAATGATCAAATCTAAATCCCTGTGTATGTGCTTCCAGAACCTTCCACAAGTCAGAATTACAAAGTGCTAACTCCCGACAAGGAACAACCTTTGATTAAACAAGTTCTTTATTAAACTTGGAAGAATACTTCATAGAATGTCATCTTTCTTTTCTGAAGTGTTCAATTTGACTCATATTTAAAACAAGAAAGTGGGAGAGAAGTAAGGAAAAAGGTCCTATACCCATCACATAAATAAGGAAAATAACAGAAAGGAGCAGAGCAAGAAAAGTTTTAATACTGCAGGGATCCAGTTTGTTAAGCAAAAATAAGTTTACTGGATTTCAAAATATTTAAACTGGGAAATCTACTGTATGAAAGAAGATATTTCATTGCACTAGAAAAAAAAATATTACCAAAGATGCCTGTGAAAGAAAACTAGAATGATTCAAACCCGGAATGCTGAGGCATTCATAGTAGGCTCTCTGTTATTTTCTAGGCCAATACTTCCTTCTGGATTCAGCTTTTTTCTAATTCTGTTGGCAGCTGTGCTGTAAACATAAAAAGTGGGCATATTGGGTAAGGGCACTACAGAGGTGACAGAATCAGACTGGTATTTAGGGAGGTACTGACTTATGAAATGCCACCAGGGAACCAGAGCACTTTCCAGACAAAAGCATCACCTCCAAGACAAAGAAGAGATGGGGGGGAATGCTGGGGGGACACTGATGTTTTCCTTGAATGAGCTGACCAGAACTGTGCTTTATATAATGGTGTTGAGAGATACCAGATTTTCACAACAAAGAAAAATGGTTTGGGTCCTTGTAAGCTGAACCCCTGCCTTTTATTTGGTCTTTGGGGTTTCTCTTTCTTTCCCAATCTTGTTTTCCTTCATCTTGTCTATTATTTCAGAGAGAGAGAGAGAGTAGTGCCATTTGGGTTCAGAAACTCCAGTTTTTGAAACACATACAACTCCCCATGACTCCTAAGAGAACAAAATTAGGCTACTTATCTTGCACTCAGTGGGAGTAGATTATAGAGCCAGAAGACAGTCTGGAGAGCTGCAAGAAGCTCTTTCTGGCTCTATGTGTTTAACTGTGCTTGACTGCTCCCCAGGTGCTGAGGAAATTGCTCTTCACATTTAGCTATTCAGAACTGAAATGGTCATGGTATGAGAAGATGACAAAGGGATCACAGTTTCCCGTCTTTCCACCAAAGAGGGGATGCTCATTTTCAGGGTGCATAAGATGTACAGACAACAGAGTCACCCTTCAGAAGAGGCCTCAGCAAGGATCATCAAGTTTAGTTTGGATATGGGAATTTTTATTCTGAGGATCCTGGCTCTTTCATTTCTGGGACATGCTCTCTTCCTCATGTTTTCCTTTAATTTGTTATTGAGAGGGGTAAGAAGACAAACATTTGGACATGGCTTGATTATATATCATGTCTTTTATTTACACATGCACACCAGAAAAAGAAACTTGGTTGAGGTCCCAGGCTAGTAAAGAAGTGCAATGCTCTATCTTTGCACACTTGAACATTTGGTAGAAAATCATCTTGAGAAAGTATAATATTCCTGGAGGAAGCATTTTCTCTCCTGTTACAACTTCCTGTAAATTGTTCTGGTCTTGGGACTATAAAGGAAAAGGCTTTCAAAAAAGCACAAAAGAAGTCAGGACACAATAGGATGGTTTGGCTTGGAAGAGACCTTAAGAACTATTTGAGTCTTGTCGTCATTGTATGCAGGAGCCTTCTTTGCTTGCTAAAATTCTTTTCTCAGTTTAGCTGTTTTGAGGGCTGAAGTCATTAGGCACATGCAAAATGTCATCTACATTTTCCTGAACCTTTCGCTTTTCCACCCTCTGGCACATCTGCTGCATGGTGAGACAGTTGGCACAAATGGAATGATTCTTTTGTATGCTGCCCTAGGATTGCTTTTCTCTGCCTATTTCCAGATGTGGGGTTGCATTTTGGGATTGTCATTAGACGTTAAACACTCAACAGACACAGCTCTTCAGATGAGTCTAGCCCTTATCTAAAAATCAGTGTTTAGCTCAGAGAAACAGCCTGAAGAGTCTGAACCAGACACCCTGCTGAATTATAATCTATTCTGATGCTGCAGGAGCAAACTCCTTTGACATAGAGGCATGTTGTAAGGTTGGTTGCTCTTCGACAGTGTTTGTACTCAGGTATTTTTTATTACTTACCTTTGGTGTTTGCTCAAAATTCACCTTTCCTGTTGTTTTGGTGTTAATGAGAACTGATCTCGTTCAAAAGTTTCTCCTTCAATCCCTTGCACAATTTCTGAAAGGAGATGAGTATCAAACCCCATTAACAAGCACAGATGTTTTCTAACAGACTGTAGGTAGATGCTAACTTCTGTTTCCGTACATCTTGAAACACTATGATTTAGTCTCAGAGGTTTGCTGGTTGTCAAAATATTTAAAAAAATATAAATTTCTCTAGTTACTTCATAGTTCCACTACTCAGAAGTGCTTTGGAGCCAAGCATAATTTATAGAATCACTCAGCTCCAAGAAGATTTCCCAGGAGATGCCAAGCTCTGGTTTAAGAGAACCACCTTCTTCAAGGCACTGCTTGCAGTCTCTTTTCAGTCATGCTATTCATAGGTATTTTTCATTAGCTATGGTTGGAATGTATTTGACTTACCTGTGATGACTCTGATTTCTTTCAGCACTCCTCTGATGCCTACTTCTGTTAAAGTGCTGAAATCTGGAAGAAGGGGAAACATATCATCTTGTATGCCTTTGGTATTGTTTCCCACATGGAAATGGCTTCTGCAGTGCCAAGGATGCCTGACACGTGTCTGCCAGTCCCTGACATTGTGGAAAGTAGATTTCTTGAGAGAATGGGGAGAACTCAGGGCTGACAAGTAGATGCAAAGCTTGGGACAGTCTGGACTGTGGATAAGAATTCAGCTACTGCAAAGGCAGAACTGAAACATCTCCCAGTCTTTGATACATCCATTTTAGAGGATTTGGAAACCTTTTGAGTATATCTGAATTTGATAATCTTTCCCATGCCTTCTGTTTTATTTTGCTTTTTCATATTTAAAATTGTTTTCTTCTGCAGGAATAGTCTGGGGACAACTTGCACTCCAGGGATAGCAGTCCTTTTTGGTATTTAACTATAATCAGCTTTTAGGTGCTCAAAGGAAGGGACAACATTCCCACAACTTACATTTCATCTGTGAAGCAATGAGGGGTATTTGGTAGGCTGAAGATGGAAGAAGTTAACATGCAGAGAAGAAGTATTATTCTAAGGTACAAAGGGAATAGTGCTATATCATACATCTCTTTGTTTTCATTCTCCCCGTAGTATAAAATGTCCTAAATGTCTCTGTGCTTCTCTGCTTATTGGAAAGTATATAAAGAAGAAGAGCAAATCATTAAAAGAGCACTGATGCACTAAATAGATAAATAAAGTTAAAAAAACACTTAAAAAAGCAAAAATCTAATACACTCCAATTGTTTTGTGATAAACCAAATTAAATCTTTAGTGTCATGAATGAATGTGTGAGGTTCTTAGCTTGTCTGCTGTTAGGAGATTTTATGCTGCCTGCCTAAACATTACGAATACCAATCTTTCCTCAGCACATAGATGTACAAGTTATCTACTTGTACAAGTAGGTACACAACAGCAAGCTTTTGGATTTGACTGGATACTTAGGGTGCTTCAATCTTCTTACTCTTAGCTGAAAAGAGTCATACATAGACCCTGAGAGTTCAATGAAAGAATAAAGAGTGGGGGGACAGATACACATTGTAAATGAGATATGGATTTTACCCAAAAGAGTAAAAGTCTTGAGAGTATCCAAACAGAAAAGCTGTACATCGACTGCAGTCACTGAGTTTGTGTTTCTCATAAACACAGTCTTTAATACACCTTTCAGTAGAGTCTGCCTTCATATCAATGCCCCTCATTCTACTGTTCCTGTGCTTTTGTAGCAGAGGCTCTAGTCATCAGTGGTAATGCAGTCGTTCATAACTCATGTGTCTTGGGCCTGATCAAGCCTTTACCACAGGCACTAAAGTCTCCAAAACACAATTCCTCCCTTCTGTTTGGACCAAATATAGTCCTTTTGCAAACCATCAGAAAGACTAGCTCAGTTCTCTTTTAGGAGTTTTGTCTTTGGACTGTTCATCTTGTATCCTCTTGCCTTGTTACAACTCTTTGATTCCTGCAGTGTGCATTAGTTAAAGATGATGTATCTCAGTAAGCTGGTGTAACCAGTACTGGATATCTTCCTCAATAAACAATAGTTGTGTTGCATCTGTTGCCTTGTGAAAGATTCATTCATTCAATGTCATGCATTTTAGATGGAAGACCTTTTATAAAATTAAGTAATTAAATGTAATAATTCTGTCATGAAATTTCATTCAGAAAGAATGTTGTTCTTAGGGGGCTTGTGGCTCCTGACCAGGGTACATGACAGCAAGAAAGCCCAAATAACATCTTTGATAGCAAAGAGGTTGACTGTTCACAGAATGCACTAGAAAGGTGAAGCAGGCTGAGTGTTATCATGTGGAAAAATTAAAAGGTGAAATATTCATAACTGATGAGTTGGCAATTAGAGATTTACACTCTTATTGCAACACCTCACTACTTTTAATGAGAGGAATGGTCTGATCTGGAGTTTCCAAGAAATAACAAACTCATAGAGAAACTTCCCTCTGAAGGACTGTAGGTGGCTTGGGCAGATGGGTAATCATTTAGCATACATTGGGAAGCGGGAAGGTACTTCTTCCACATCAGGTTTGGCCAAGACAGTCTTCTGCCTGAACAGGGCTGTGGTTGGAAAACAGTAACACAGGTGAAAGAGCTAGGGAAGAGTGGTCTGTAAACTGCTGTAGGCATGATCTTTAGAAAAGCCGTTTCAAACGAACACATAAGCAGGAGAGACAATTTCTGGAAGGAAACCACGCGTCTTCATCAGCACTGGCATAATGAACAGTCAGCAAGTGGAGAGGAGCTATGCAATGAGTTCTGAATAAAGACCATGTTTGGCTTTGTCACCAGCCTCTATGTGTGTGCTGACAGCCAACTAATTTCACCTTTCCTGTGTTTTTTTCTTCTTCTCACTATGGAAATATCTCTTCCTCCAGGTTTGCCTGTGTTCTGGTTCCAGCCAAGGCATGGTTGATTTTTTTGCAGTAGCTGGGAAGGTTCATGGCCAGTACCCAAAGGTTGTTCTGTATTACTTGATGTTGTTGCTGGAGTATGGAAAAGCATCTCATTCTTCTGGGGAGAAGGAGTTCCTTCTGGCAAAAAAATGTGGAGGGAACCGTCTGGTATTGTCTGTTATTGGGGGTGTTTGTGAATAATTTCTTTCCTTACACCCTTGATTACTAATATAGTTGATGTTACTGTTTGTTCTCTTATCTCATTGCTGTTTCCAGTAAATTGTCTTTTCCTTTTGTGCCTCCAATTAGATGGAGGAGAGGGAGTGGCAGGTGGTTTGGAGAGTCTCAGTGGGGGCACTGAACTGGGGAGTACCATTCCTAAACCATGACAGCCTGGTTCTGGCACAGAAGAGCCTTCGGTTTCCTGGGGCCTTCAGGCACCATGGCAACAAAGCATTACCTAACTCTAACTGAAATAATAGAAAGAAGGCCAGGTCCAAGCACAGGCCTGGAAAATGAAAGTAGGAATGCAAAAGGAAAGCACAAAATGTTCACAACCTTTTCTAGGAAGGAGGAGGAGTGCTCATTGGCTCTGAAATCTCCTGATCTACTTCTTTCATCCATCCTTTCTCTCTAGTCAATCCTTTTGATTTGTTCCTTCATTTTATAGCTATCAACAGACATCCAGCAGCTAAAATCTACATGTGTCATTCCCAACTGTAGCTTGCACATTGCTGCAAACAGCCTCTCTAGCCCTGTTTCCATGGAAATGGAAGCTAGCAGGATGACAATAAAATAGGAGAAAATCATCAAAAGAGAGCAGTTGAATACCTTTCTCTTCTGCTTAGTAGCACCAAGAAGGCAAATGCTTTCTATCTAGAATGATTTCCAGTGGTGGATCTCAAAATTAACTGCAATGCAACTGCAGTTAACCTCAAAATATCCCTGGGCTAAACTGTACACCTATTTCCTAATAGAGAAACGGGCTTTTTAGGCTCCTTTCCCAGGTAGGTGTGGAGTACTTATTTCAAACTGGGCCTTTCAGACACTGCACATCAGAGTCACATAGCACAGGACATGACAGGACTATGTTAATAAGCTCAGGAATAGAATCCAGGACGGCCTATGACATCACATCACTTTCCTCCAAGAACCGTCTTCTTCCTGGGCACAAAAGGAAGTAAGTGGCTTTTCCTGGCTTCCTGGGAATACAAATTCAAATTAAATACCTTTAAAAATAACAACAAGTGAGTGTCTGATTCTCATTCCCACTACAATTCTCAGACAAAACCAAAAAAAATTAGATCAGGGAATAGCAAAGCCTTTCAAATACCTTTAAAACAATTGCCTATCCCATATGCCTGACCTTCTTTCTCCAATTTCCATGGAAACAGAGCAGAAAAAATGCAATAGAATGGGACAGAGGACAGTTATGCAAAGTGTATATAATCATTCTTACTAATAGTTCTCACTGCAATTTCAGGTTAGGTGCATTTTAAGGAAGGGGAAATTTAAAATCTCATAGTTATCCAAGGGTGGACCTCTGCCCAGTACAAATCTTCGACAGCTAGTCAAATCTTCTTTTTTTTTTATCATTCATATCACAATAAACTCTATTACATTGATGTGAGAGTGACTGTGGACTTGAACAAGCTGCCCAAAGAGGCTGTGGAGTCTCTTCCCTGGAGATATTCAAAGTTGCAGGACACAATCCTGAGTAATGTGGTGTAGAGGACCCTGTTTGAGCAGGAAGGCTGACCTAGGTGACCTCCAGGGTTCTCTCCAACTTAAACTATTCACTGATTCTGTGATTGGTAAGTCTCTTCAGCTTAGTTGTTAATTGCACCAAACTTTGCCTTGTAGTCCTATAGACTAAATGTATTAGAATAGGTACAAATGAACACCACAGTCTTAAAAAAAATCTAGACACATTAAAAATAAATCTGTCTGTGTGTCCATGCACCCAGTGCACTTCTGTGTTTCCACTGGGCCAAGCAAGCAGCAGTGATTTCATATGCCAAATTCCATATGATTCTCTTTACATTCTGAGATGATATAAACATTGTAATGAACTACTGAACTTATTAATTTTGGACAGTACCACAGCCTAACAGGAACACAGCATTTTTCCTGTGGGTATTTTACTTGCTACAGTGGGTTGACCCTGGCTGGATGCCAGGTGCCCACCAAGCTGCTCTGTCTCTCCCCTTCCCAGTTGGATGGGGAGAGAGAATAAGATGAAAAATGACTCATAGGCTGAGATAAGGCAGTTTAGTAAGGCAAAAGTGAAAGTTCGTGTGTACACAAGTAAAGATGAAAATAACAAGGTTTATTCTCTACTTCCCATTAGCAAGCATTGTTCGTCTACTTCCCAAGTAGCCAGGCTTTTAGCTTGCATAGCAGTTTCTCAGCAGACAAACACTGTAACCTACGAATGTCCACCACCGTCCTTTCCTTAGCTTTTATATCTGAGCTGATATCGTATGTTATAGAGTGTCCCTTTGGTCGTTTTGGGTCAGCTGGCCTGGTCGTGTCCCTTCCCAGGACCCTGACCTCGACTGAGGAGAGGGATGTTACAGTACTGATACTGTGCCAGTGCTGCTCAGCAGTAGCCAAAACACTGATGTGTAATCAGCACCTTTCTAGCTACCAGTGCAAAGCACAGCACAATGATGGCTACTGTGGGGAAATGAACTCCATCTCAGTCAGATCCAATACAATCTCCACCCTGTATTCTATAACATTTGCATCATACTTAGATTCCACATAATTTATATATTTTCTGAATATCTCCATCCTTTCACATTTTCATGGGCTTCTTCCAGGAAGGCTTCCAGATCTTGGGCTCCATTCCATGAGTATGGATATTCAGGACAATAGAAGCAACACAATTGATTGTTGGGCACCAATACTGACCTGGCTCATGTCATGATCACACTCTCCTTGCTCCTCACAACATTTGTTCTTCATTGTCCTACTACTTTACTTCCTGCAACAGACAACTCGCACCACAGATTATTTTTGCCCCAGATTAAATCTCCTTTAGGCACACAATGGGTCTCACCATTCTTCTGCATTACCCACCAGGTACATGCTCTAGTCCCTGAGCAAAGACAATCCCATGGATGGGTTTGCCTTTTTCCACGGTAGGAGAAACCCATGTTGACTTCCCCAGCAACTTCCTTTTGTGTAGTACAGGGACCTTATCTCCTCCCACAGTATGCAGGGGTTTTGTTGCAGCAGGTTAGCAGATCCCCTAATGTTGAGCACCTAAGTGGCTTTGGCTAAATTTTCCTCCCAATGTTTCCATGTCCCATTACCTACCACTCTTAACATAGTCTTCAGTAGTGCATTATAGCTCTCAGTCTTTCTGGAGGCTCATGGATGATACAGGATGTGATAGACCCATTTGATGCCATGTTTCTTCAAGCAAGAGTTTATAAGGTTATTCCAAAAGTGAGTCCCATTATGTGATTCAGTTCTCTCTGGGGTCCTATATTGCCACAGAATGTGCCTCTCAAGGGCTAAGATGGTGCTTCAAGCAGTGGTCTGGTTTACAAGGATATGTTTCCAACCAGCCAGTCATTGCCTCCACCATGGCGAGTATGTAGCTCTTGTCTTGGCATGTTCACGGCAGTGGTCCAATGTAGTCAATTTGCCAGGCCTCACCATATTGGAAACCCAAACACTGCCCTCTATTCCAGGGAGATATTACTCACATGTCTTTCTTGACTGCTGCACGTTTCACATTTGTGAGTAACTTGTGTGATGGTCTCCATGGTCAGGTCCACCCGTTGATCATGAGCCCATCTGTATGTTGCTTCTCTTTCTAGATATCCTGGTGTTCTGTGGGCCCATTGGGCTATAAATAGCTCACTCTTCTGCTCCCAGTCCAAATCTACCTGAGCAGCTTCAGTCTTGGCAGACTTATCCATCTGCTCCTTGCTCTGATGTTCTTCAGTGTTGCGATTTTTGGGCATTTGAGCATCTACATGACACACCTTCAGAGCCATATTTTCTACCGGTGCAGCAATGTCCTGCCAAAATGCAGCAGCCCACATGGGTTTACCCCTGCACTACCAATTGATTCTCTTCCATTGCTGCAGCTACCTCCACAGGACATTAGCCACCATACAGGAGTCAGTATAGAGATACAGTACAGGCCACTTTACTTGTTTGGCAATCTCTAGGGCTTTCATTTCTGAAAACTGGCTTGATTCACCTTCTCCTACAGCAGCCTCAAAGACATTGCCATGTGGGACTCCACACAGCAACCTTCAACCTCTGATGGTTTCCTACCACATGAAAAGATCCATCAGTAAATAGAACATAGCCTCTTTCATTTTCTAGTAACTCATTATATGGTGGTACTTCTTGGGCCCAAGTCACCTCTTCAGGCAGTGCTCCAAAATGTCTGCCTTCTAGGAAGTCCATAGTCTCTTCCAGGATTCCTGGGAAATTGGGTTTTCCCATTCAGGTTCACTGTGTAATGAAAGACATGCACTTCCTCCATCTAGTACTGGCAGCATGATGTAATGAAGGGATGTTCCCTTTGAAGATCTAGTGCAGAACAGGCAATTGCAGTGCCAAGAGGAGACATGCTTCTGCCCAATGACTTCTAAGACAGTTCAAACCCCCTCATAGGCTGCTAATATCTCTTCTTAAGTTGGAGTGTAGTAGGCTTCTGATCCTCACAACCCTGGCTTCAAAACCCTAATGGTTGATCATGCATTTCTCCCGATGTTCTCTGCCAGGAGCTCCAGCATGGTCCCCAACTGCCCTGTAGGGGATATTTTGCACAGTTGGTCCTGTCCAAATAGGTCCAAGAGCTACCTCACAAGCTATTTCCTGTTTGATCTGCTCAAAGGCCTGTTGTTGCTCAAGGGCCCCCTCGAAATGGTTCTTCTTCTTCCAGGTCACTCAACAGGGGGTGCTCACTGTCACCCAGAATGTGCACCTTCCAGAACCCCACAAGGTCTAAGAAAGCTTTGATTTCCTTCTTGTAGCCATTAAAGACATAGTTGCTATTTTGTTCACTGCATCCATGGGCACATGATGGAGCCCATCCTGCCATTTTATTCCCAATAACTTGTGTAGGTCTCTTTACCTTACATTGTTTTATGGCAAAACTGGTTTTTAGAAGAATTTGGATAATTTTATTCCTTTTCTTAAAAAACTTCTGCTGCTGCCTTGCTCCACAAAATGGTATCATCAATATATTGCAGGTGTTCCGGAGTTTCCCCCTGTTCCAGTGCAGTCTGGATCGGACTGTGTTTCCACGCCAAGGGCAATCAGTTAAAGGTATACAGGACACCCCTCCAAGTGAAAGCAAACTGTGGTCTGCACTCTGTTGCCAGAGGGATGGAGAAAAATGCATTGGTAATATCAGTTGTGGCACCACTTGGCTGCTTTCAATCCAGCTCATATTGAAGTCCCAACTTGTCTGGCACTGTAGCACTCAAAATTGGCATGACTTCATTCAGGCCACAACAGTTCCCTGTCAGCCTCCACTCTCCATTAGACTTTTGCACTGGCCATACAAGGCTGTTAAAGTGTGAACAGCTTCTGGTGATCACTCCTTGGTTCTCCAGTCTACACATTAGCTCATAGACAGGAATTATAAAGTCCTGGCTGATGCAACATTGCTGCTAGTGTGCTCTTCTGGTAACAACTGGCACTTGCCAGTCTTCAACTTGCAGCAATCCCATGATGAAGGACCTTCTGCGAGGCCAGACAGCGTAGCTAACTGTTTGATCTTCTCTGTGTTCACAGTATCTACAAAAAAAGCCCATCAATACCCCCTTGGATACTTGAAGTACCCTCTTCTGAGGCAGTTGATGCCAAGGATACGAGGCACCACTGGGCCTGTCACACTGGAGTGCTTTTCCCACTTGTCCTCTGTTAAACTCACTTCAGCATTCAATACAGACTGCTCCTGGCATGCTCCTGTGACTCCAGAGTTCCAGACAGATTCTTCACTCCTGTGTCTTGCTGGCACCAGTATCTCCTAAGGCTCGATACCTCTACAGATTCAATGGCCTGACACACTTGTCTTCAATGAAAATTCTTGTATGCATCAACATATCCACAAGAAGCAGCAGGCTTTGGGTTTACTTTTCTTGGAGCAGGAGGCTCCCAAATTCCTTCTTTGGCAGAGAGATGAGGACAAAGTGACTATGATGGGTTCACACCCCTTTTTTTTTATTTTGTGTTACAGACAGAAGTAATGACAAAAAATTCCAGAGCAATCTGTAATATACAGCTGTAATATTTTAAACAGATCAAACAGACATTAGGAAAAAAGGAAGGAAAATACTTACAGAGCTTTTTGCTGTCTGGAGGTCCTACATGTGCATGAGGAGACGTCTGCATGATTTGACTGTGGCAAAGGTCTGTCCAAGCTCAGAAGTTTGTCTGTAGGCATCATTTTGCAGATTAAATCAGTAGGAATTTTCCAATTAGACCCTTCTAAATGAGGTATATCTGCCAGAAAAACATTTCATCTTATGTAGAAGGAAGAGGGGAAAATGAGTTGTTAGGACCTTATCGAACTAAACAGAACTCACTCTCAGAAAAAGACTCTTTGAGCAAGGAGCCTGTGTGACCTTAAAAAAATTTTTTTAAGATGCCATAATTCTTCATTATAGCTCTTTCAGAGCAACTTTAGACCCTTTTCTGTCCTCACTATGGATCATTCAGCCAGAAAATAAGAGTATAAAATGCCTTGAGGCTAGTAACCTCTGAAGGCTCTTATTAAAATACCCAATGTTGCTCAGCAAAGGAAACAGGGATTTCAATGAGCAAAGTGGAGTTGCTAAGAACAACAGACAGGCAGAGACTCAGGGAAAGAAGAAACATTTAAGGCTTCTAGAAAGAAGGGCCTGCTGCAGGAGAAGGAGGAGGGGAACAGGTCATAGAGTATAATCAGTCTTACAACATAGTCATTGGGAAAATGCAAACAAAGATTAAATGAGAGGGAATGGTAGACTGCTTACGGATATTCTGGAAGCAGACAAATAGGCTGACTTAATTGGGTAAGTTATTAACCATGAATTATTCTTTCCACCTGGATGATTAAAAAGCCTGTTTATCCTTGTAGCCATTCTGTATTTCTTCACAGATCTCATAGGTAAATGCAGAACTGGTTTCTTAGGTAAGGCATTTTGATAAAGGAACTAGGTAAACTAGTCAACTTGATTACAGTGGCTTCCTGCCCAAGGGCATTTGCCACAGATTACATTGCACAAAGAAATAATTCAGATGTGACTCTGAAACAACCACATGACTAGCTCTGAACCTTTATTAAAAACCTTGTTAAGTGTTTACATATACAATTAAAACTCTGTATCTCATTTTGGCCTGAGTAGAGCATATTCAATTCTCCTTGAACTTTACTTCAAAAATGCTGAGTTTAGACCAAGTAAAGGAGATGTATCTTTATCCATAAAGCTAAGATGTTTTGGCAAGATTGATCTGAACTGTAGAGAGCTGTTAAGTAATGGTGTCCTTTCAGTCTAGCAAAGGAAAGCAGTAACTGACTTACTCACTGTCTAACTTATTTATCTTCAGCTATTGCACAGAAAGACAATTGCTGTCTAGGGAGAGCACTACCTTTCTGGTGCTAGGAAACAGTTAGAGCAAGGTTGGTCAATAAATAAATAAATAAATAAATAAAATAAAAAAATAAAAAGGTGCAGCATTAACATTCAGCTTCTCTTTGAACTGTTTAGAAGGGCTTTGTTTCCTGCCCCATCTAACTTTCCAGTAAAGTGAGATCACAGCAAATTGGATACTTTTTTGCCTGTAAGCTGCCCCTATCCTGCTAGACCTGCCTGTGCCTCTGTGAGGGCACAACTCACCCAGAAACACCTCTTCAGATCCAGGTTGTGCTTGAGGGTGTCCATGTGGCCTTTTAGCCCGCATAGCTCATGGTAGTTATCCTTCCGTTATCACAGCTCTCCTCTGAATGGGTTTTCTTTTTGCTGTAGCCCAGACTGAATGAAAAATTGACTGTGTAGGTCCCAACACCAATAATGCTTGGATACTTTAGTTGCTTAGCAGAATATTTTGTGTTTGGTACTGAAGATTCTTCATGCAGGGGAGATGAGCGTTGGTGACTGATGATAGCTACTCTGTATCTGAGCCTCCCCGCTCCTTGTTCTGTGCCCATATTACTGTTAAATACTGCTTGTTTTGTAGCAGTTCTTTCCTGGTTGCTTGACTCCCAGCTGTCTTGGGGAAAGGTGTAGGGATTGAGCGCTGCAGGGAGGAAGGCTGATGTTCTCTCCTAGGGTCTCGCCTCCCACTTACTCTGGGTTAATGCACAGATGCAATGCTTACTTTCAGACCTAGACAGTGATGCCTCCGCTCTGTTTTAGGTGAAGGTGAACTTTGCCGTGCATAGATCAGGGCCAGTCCTGTGGCAAAGAGGTGTCTTGAAGTGGGTCCTTTGCCACAGAGTGAGGCTGCTTTTGGCCCACTGAGTCTCTCTGAATTTGTGCCTTATACATGAGTGTTGGAACCAGAGACTGGTCCCTTCCTTATAAGATTCTCTAACATAAGTTCTGGATTTCCTCCAATGAACTGAAATTAATAAACCAACACAGCAAAGAAGGCATACAATGGAGTAAGGTGTGGTAAAGCTGAAGGTATTTTCTTCCTGATGCTCTTTTGCAAGCTGTGTGGCTTGTTTATTGGAAATCATTTGGGTCTTTTGAGGAGGGAATTGACTACTTAGAGACAGTTCTGCACATCCCTGGATCTCAGGAGCTATTTTCAGAGCTGTCTCTTTGTCCCCAAGACCAACTTAGGTCTGTCTCCTCCACAGCACAGTGCCTTCAGACTTATGTGGTGCAGTGTGGGGCGGCACTGTTGGGAAATGGCACCAGGGATGCCTCGGGTATGTCCCACTCAGAGATCACAGCTATCAGACACTGATGAATATGGGTGTGGGGCCATCTCTCTCTTTAGAGACATGTAACTACCACCCTCTTTGTTTACCTTTCCTGCTCCTGAGCTTGGGAATGTAACCTTGGAAAGGCACTTCAATTTTGCAAGTATTACCTTTTGCTTTTAAACGTTCTTCAGGAATCTTATCAGCAATGCTGAACAGTTTTTGCATTGAGCTAAATTGCCAAAATAGCTATTTAGTTGGGTTATGACTCAAAAGATCTGGCATCTGTTCAATATTTTGCTACCAAGATCATCTGCAACTGTAAGCAGATCCCTTCTTCTGGCTATGATGCAGAGAGGTGAACTAACAGCAAAGTGGGGGGATTTAATTATCTAATGTTTAGCCTGTCCAGATGCAGAAATTGTCATGGCCAAATAACGTTAAGAAGTAATACAGTGAGTGAAAAGCACAGATAAGGTCTGCAAAGCTTCAGCATAGCACCTGAGAGCAGAGAAAAGGAAGAAACAAACTTCTAGAAAGGTTCATCCAGTCCTGCAGCCACCTGGAGCCTCTCGAAATGTGTTAGTATTTATCAGGTCAGGCTGTTAGTTAAGCTTATTTATTAAAAAAGCACATATATGTCTATATGCCTACATTTATAAATGTAGTTGTAAAATTATAAAGTCGTAAATATACATATAGGTTACCATTTAAAGATAGTTTAAAATTCAATAATTTACATACATATATATAGTTCTACACATGCATAACTGGAGAATTACACACAGTCTTAGATGTATGTATATTTCTTTCTGTTTTAGAGAAAAAGTGAAGACCACTCCCAGTATAATAAGGGTCTCTACTTAAAAAAAGAAAACCAAATACAAAATCAGCTCAAGTTTAACTCTCTACCATTCTAAATGTGGCAGAAATTAACCAATCTATTAAAAATATATTGTAGAGACACCAGGCCAACAACATAGTTTTTGTTGCCTTGGAAAACCAGGCCAAAGATCAAGCATAGCATTTCAAAGATTTCTATACTGTTCATACTCTACCACTTGAATAAACAGAAATAATTCTTTTAAAATGTTCTTACAGAAAAATTGTTTTATCAATCTGTTTACTTTTTTACACTCTAATTTCACTAGCTTATTTACTGTGGTTTTGAGGCTTGCTTCCAAATTTCTAGCCCTTTCTTTACTGTTAACTGCTGAAAACAGCTTATAAAAGATCAAGTCAAAAGCTGGCATAACCTCAGGCTCAGGTTAGTGATACATTGGTTCAGTTCCTCCCTAATTATCAGCTTTATCTTGGTCTACAAGTAAATTTTAAATTACGCCTGTCCACCTGGCCAATCAGTTACTACACCCATTCTGTGAGCTGATTACGTCCAGCTTCCCAGCTGACTTCACACATTTTCCCATGTTTTGATGGATGTCTGTGTCCTGAGTCCCTCAGCCATTGCTGTGTCTATATGTGTGTCCTCAGCCCCTGAGCCATTGTTGCATCCTACTCATTGCCTGTAGCATTTCGGCTCCAAAACTGGCATCTCAGTTTTGGAAAGGCTGCATGATGTAGGACTCAACTTTAAATGAACAACTGCTCGGTTGTCTTTCAGCCAATACATAGAATCATAGAATTAATAGGGTTGGAAAAGACTCCTAAGATCTTCAATTTCAACATACAATAGACACAAAGGCTCATGTCCCTTTCCTCACATTGTCCCCAAAATGCACCAGAGTACCATAGAACTTAGACACATGCAGAAACAACAAGAGAGATTCAGAAACCATAAAGAATGTGAGAAAAGGGCAAAAACTATTATCTATGTTGAGAATGAAGTTTTCTTATTCTGAAGAGGAATGTGGATGCGTTCCTTGTTGTCTCTATGGAAGCTCATTGAAATTTTGCTCAGACTTTCTCTGAAAAGGAACTAGCTATTCCCTCAGCTCTTCAATCCCAAACTGCTAACATACCCTGTCCAAATATTTTCATCAGTGGTCATAGGTCTGACAGCATTGTCTGGGAAAATTTTCACTAAAGACAGCTTCAGTAGTCTTACTTCTCTATTCCACTGAAAAATTTATAGGCAGGACTCCCACATGGGGACAAAGATACAGGACTGAACTGTTATAGACAGACTGCTTGCAATCTTCAACTACTCTTGAACATTATCCTTCCAGGGCCTCCAGCCTGACTCCAGTGGTATTTGAGAATATTGAAGGAATTCAGCAACTTGTATATAGGGCTTGCTCCAAATTGTCTTCATTGCCTTTGGATGGAGCAGTTCAATATGACTTCTTTTAGGGCATGAAAGACACCCTCTGGACTTCCACAGATGATGCAGTAGATATTAGGCTAACAAAAAAAAGTGGAGAAACATTTTAGTTTGGAATAAATAATTTCAAATAGCCTCTTGAAAGTTTACATATTCATGAAAATGTCAATTTTGTATAATAATTCTTAATGAACAGGGGTTGAGAGTACTTATTTTCAACATGTTCCCATTTCTTGCTGCTTCTCAACCACAGGAACCAGTGCAAAAGGTTCCTCCTAGAGCCTCACCGAGACATGAGTTCCCTTCCTTTCCTCTCTCAACTCCACATACTCATTATCAAATACAACCTAATCTTCCAGGGTTTCTTGCTCTGCAGCCATATTTCCAGGAATAGGAGAAGTTTTTACAGTCTTCTGATGTAACCATTTATTAAATTCTGTATGCAGGCACTGTGTATATTTCAAGTTGTTGCTTTTTTACACGTATATCCTATTGTAGCTGCCTTTGTGCACATTGACCTGCCTATTCCTCTTCTCTCTGTGTCCTCCAATATCCTGCCTCAACTCTTGTGAACCATATCTAATGACATAGAAGTTACAAATATTTACAAATCCAAAATCTATTGTGGAACTGAAAAGTCCAAGTGCTTTACTTATTTTTCCTGTACCATATTTCTTTAGGTCTTTCTAACTTTTCAAATTAATTTTGTAAGCACATAGAGACAAAGATGGCTTTTTCCTTTGGGTTTTGCATCTTATTGATCATGGCGGATTTTGTTCAACAATAACATAAAATGCTGATTCTGTACATAGTAAGATAAAGAAAAGTTCAGCTGTGCCAGCCTGAAAAAAAAATCATGACTTTCTAAATTTCCTGTTAGTCTCATCCAATTCATTAACTGATGGGAACTACCAGTATAAATGAGGTTTTACAGGTTTTGTACACTTCACAGTGCTTCAGTAGCTATTCTGTCAACTGCAGGAAACAAACTTTTGCCTGAGGATATTTAGTTGAATAAAGAACCTATTAACCCGTCAGCATGTAGACTGGGGTAAGGCAAAAGAACCTATTGACATGTCATTTTTGAGATTATGGGTCTTTCTTCTTGGCTGTACTACTAGTTCTGGATCGGACAACTTTTTTTAATCTGGTCACAAGGAGTAAAGCAGACATGGATATTTTTGCATCTCTTCCATTCAGTGCTGTGAATTACTGTGCTATAGTCCTGTTTCTCTTTACAAGAAATCAGGTACTCCGATTCTACTTGTGAGCACATATGGAGTTAGAAAAAACTCAGTGATCTCCAAATACAGTTGTGGTCACTCACATTACGTTTTGATGATGTTAGAGGGTAGTTCAGTCTCTCTCTTATTTAGCTACCACTCCTACGGGGGCAAATTTCACAAAGAAAAGCATCTTCGAAATATCGCATGATATTAAATTGATTTAGGTCCACAATATTTCACGAAATCAAGAATATCAGATGAGATTATGTAGATAGAGAATGAGCAAGGGGAAGTAAGCATGGTTCAACTTAGTGAAATACCTTGAAATATCTTGATCACTGCGTGGAATAACACTCAATGAAATCAGCATGCTGTTGAAGGTTAATTTTTGCAGTGCAGCCTTAGCCTAAATACACCCTCCCTGCTGCTGTAATCTGTATTGGCTGGCCACAGATTCTTCAAAGAAGATGAAACATTGTTCTCTCCTGAATTTCACGTTTATTAAAAGATTTCATCTTCTCCTTTGCAGTGTTTGCATCACAACACAAATCATCAGCTTGCTTTGACCCTGACACCATTTTATAGGCTTAATAATAATAAATCTATGTCCTGAAATAGTTTCTGCAGATTACAGCAATCAATCAAAATTCAGGGAGCCTTAAACCATTAATGTCATCGGCAATGATCCAGCACCCTGGGAATCCATCTAAATCAGCCATTATTACTGAAAATGCTCCTTAAGAGCCTTAAGATAAAGGTAGTATTTGGGAGAATAAATTGCAGCTCTATTTTTATCAACCACTGAGGGATGATTTCATGGTTGTTTTTTTTTTGGTATCTCTTTAGAACAAGACAAAGTCAGAACAATTCCTTCTTTTGCCTCATGCAGATCTTTTGGTTATTGTAATAGAAAAACAGAAGCCAATACATAGCAAATTGCTTTAGCAGAGTGAAACTGAAGTATTTGTTATTTAAAGGAGTCTGGATTTTTGACGAAAAAGACCTGCTGTCATAAGCCCTTATTGTACTTCATGTGGAGACATTTCTACTTCAAGTAAATGCTTCTAAGAGAAGCTGTGCCCACTTTATAGGACTACAGATGTATATGGGTTTGGTAATTTCACACTCTGAATTTTTGTGATGTGGAGAAATAATGCAAGAGTTCAGGGCAAAGCATTTCTTCACTGAGAGATACATCTATAACTCTTTATAGATGGAATTGTCTTGGAATTTTCTGTAGACATCCATTAGCTGAAAAGTTAACACACAAACTCAATGGCAGTTGTGCAACATTGCAAAACTCAGATACCTCTTTCTTTTAGGAGTGTAGCTTTGTTTAATTTTTGTTTGTGTGTAGATGTTTTTTAAATAGTTTTCCTCTGCCTGTTTTAATGTGATGTTTTTAATATTATTTTTTATTTAGCTGTTTCACTTTAAGGATGGTAGTGAAAAAGAAGGGCCATGTGCTTTGGAGTAGGGTATTTTGAAAGTGTTTAAACTTCGTCCTGCTGATTATTTTGCCTAATGTGCTCTGACAGCTTGTTCCCAACCACCTGTGAGCACACAACACATCTCAGACACAGTAATGCAGGCTCTCTGATCAGCATTTTGCTGAGGACAGCTGTGATTTTCTAAAGACAAGACCTTGATTACTAGTGGGAATGGATCCGAGGTACCACTGAAGACTAGCTTGGGCTTACAGGTTTGCTAGCAGTGAGCTGATCACCTGGCACCTGAATGCAATGGGCAGTGCTGAGGCAGGCCAGCAGCCTCTGTCTTCAGCAATCAGCAGAGATCCAGCCAGATGGCTATAGAACATGCTAGCACACCCAAAGTCAAAGAAAAATGTTTGGGTCATATTGCTACAGACAGGATTGTAAACCAGCTAATCAGACTGTCCCTAATAAAAGGCATTTCTGAAAAGGGAATGACCTTTTTTTTCCCAATGACCTACTTTATCCACAGATGCAGCTACACTATTCCATTGTTCAAGACTTGAACTTCCCTCAAAAGAGAACAAACATGAACTGCATGAATTATTTTGAATCTTTATACTTATGACAGAAAGTAAATGAATACAGATAAATTCCTGTGCTAAAAAGCATGTTGTGTGAGACTCACTGAAAAGCAGCTTAATTTTTTATCTAATTAAAAGAAAATATATCTACAGACAGGTTTTCAGCCTCACATTTCACACTGAAAAGCAGAATATGAAAGGGAATAATTTTCTGGTTCCCCACTTGTAACAAGCATTCTAGTCTCTACTTTGTGGCTCCCTGTTTTCAACTGCTTAAATTCCCTGATAAAAGACTAGCTGCAGTTTTGCACTTGAAATATGACATTGGCGTTGTTGTCTGATAATGGTTCAAATCAAGTTTCAAGGTGTCTCATGAGAAAGATTTCCACAATTGGTTCATTTCCAGTGAGAGATCTCTAAACCCTGCTGGGCCCACCAGAAGCACGACAAGTTACTTGAACCTGGATTAGAGTTTATGGAGTCTATGCAGGAGAGTAAGACGGTCGGAAAAAACCCCCAAAACAACAAAATAAGTATTGTTCTTTCTCATCTGTTCTGTGACTTAATGAAAGAATAATCTATGGGTATCATAACCTAAGGATCATATAGCTAAATAATCTCTTGTTCTCCCTTCAACCTTGTATTTCATAAAATGATACACTTGACCTTTTACATCTTTTAAATTTGATAGCAATATCTTTTAAAAACAGACAGACAATTGTGACCTTGACAATGTCAAATAATTTTATCTATCATTAGATGACAGTCCTTCTCATTTAACTGATTTGCATTTGGGACTGCTCTCCCTGAGCTAGGTGGCTGTTAATGGGGCCTGCTGCTGTGGTTGGTGATGCAATGAGCTATAAATGCAACTTTTTATTTTCACTTTTACTATGCCAGTGAAAGCAGTTACTTTAAAAGTGTTTGGGTGACAAAGCCCATCAACTGAATAACGTAGCCCATTCTACATCTGAAGCTTTGCTACAAGAATTGCAGTTAATGAATTAAGATGCCAGAAAACAAAAAAGTCCCAAGTTCAAAACTTTGGAGGTGAAGAGGTGCTACTCTGATGAAGTAGCAGAATGAGAAGCAAATGTTTCAGTTGATTCTTTATGAGGAAGGTTTCCTAAATGTACTGAAGAAAGTCATTTGACTAAAGAGGAAAGGCACATGAGAAGGAGACATTTAATGTCTTGGAGTTCATGAAATTCAGCAACGTTACAGTTTAGTGGCTGGTCTAGGCTGCTACACACATGACAGGACAAATGCATGTTTCTCTGGGTTCTTCCTCTTTTGTATCTCTGTGTCTAACATTTCTCAGGCTGTATGGGACTGCTTCAGGCTCTGTTCTACAGCTCTAACTAATGGTTGGGAGATCAGTATGTAAAGTGGTGCAGTGGTGTAGGAATGAGCCAGACAATGATGAAACTCCTGGATTTGGGAAGTAACAGAGCTCAGGGATGCCAGATAATGACCTAATCCTCAACTGAGGACAAAGCTATCTTCTTTCTGGGTCACATTTTATCTTCAGCAGAACAAGCAAAGGCTAATGAAATGCTTACATTCTCCAAACAGGTTTGGAAGACTGAAATCCCTCCTAGGTCTTGGAAAGAACATTTGGACTCTGAACAGGTAACCCTTGGACACAGTATCTTTGCTCTCAAAGGAGTGTTATCTTATCTGAAGGAAACTCTAATTTGCACTGAGTTGTATTTCTATGCAATCTAAACAGGAAGAGAGTATTTCAGAACCTGGATGTCTGATGCATGTAGACTGCCTGTACTTATAACATTTACTCTTTTGCTTAATGTTTGACCTTCCAGTTCTGACTGTCTGGTTCTGGAATTGTGAAGGGTTTGATCTGTGAACTCTCATCTTTCACCTACACTGAAAATTGAGATATTAACACCTGCCCAGCAAGGGAGAAAAGACAAGCCGGATCACCTGAGTATGCTATATGGCAATGTTTTACATAGAAGGCAAAGACAGTCATTCTGGTAACTAACTCTATCCAAGAGGTTCTAACTGTCTTGGTCCTTTTAGGGAGCAGCCATGATTCTGCCACATTGCACTCTGGTGAAATTGCATAAAGGAGGTTTGTTGAATCAGTGACTGTTCATACTACAGTATGATCTAAATTAGATCATAAATTTATAAATCTACATCTGATTTTTACTAATATATACACATATTCAAAAGAGAGTTCATTGCATTTAGTTAGATATATGCATAAAATGTTTCTAAGAGCTGAACTTTAGTTGTTGATTGTATTTCATCCTCTTCTACATTCTTGTAGATTTGTACCATAAAGAAATCAGTGAAAAACTCATAATGTGGCCTTCCTGGAGATTAATGAAGAAGAATTACTATAGACAGATCTAGCATAAAAGTATGTGTGTGTTCCTAAGTAAACCAAACCTGACCTTTCTGTCTTAGCAGATTTCAACTTTCTTGTTTCCAAGGTTCACACTCCAGAAGACTCAAAATAATTCTGTTGCTTCAAGCAGTTTGGAGGGTGTTCCAGTGCCATTTAGAAGTTATGCCACAAAGTATCCCTTCCTTTCAAGAGCACAGCCCAGCCCAATATCCGGTGAAGGTTAAGAAGCTCCTCAGGAATATCAAGTACCACCTGTAGGAGCAGTTAGAAGTGTGACATCTTGAGGGACTTGAAATAAAGATTCTGGGCTACCCAACAAATATTTCTTTATAGAGGAACTAAGCCTTTCAGGTCTGCTACAGCTACAAGATAAAGAGTCCAGCCTACAAGTTGGTAGGGTGTGTTAAAGAGAAAATTGTTAAGTGGGCAAAAACGTAAGTATAGTCATACAAAAATGTATATAGAAGACACCTACAAAACTTCTGAAGGCCTTTCAGCTCCCAATCTGTAAATCTAAACTGCTACCTCAGTGAGTTTTTTCTCTTAATATCTGGCTCAATCCTTCAGATTATTTCCTCACTGGATGAGGACAAGAGAGGAAAAGCTATAGGTGAAAGAAGAGTGCTAATATGGGAGAGAGCAGTACTTGCACTATTTACTTTATTGGGAGGTTAACTCATAGCTTAATTCTTACTCCTTATAGCTTCTCAGGCTATTTTTGAAACTGAAGATGAAGGGAAGGAATATTATTTTAATTATTAGTCTGCCAAACATCAGAGAAGGGCATTTAGCAATCTCCAAACTGCCCAAGAGGAAGTGTTGATTCTCTCCAGATTTTTTGTAGAATAGGCTGGCTATCTGTTGCTTTCTAGAGCTACAAGGAATGGGCTAATTTCAATAATGAATAGTAGGACTACAGTTCTTTTCCATAAAATATAAATAAAAACTTGCATTAAAAAATTGTTCAAAGTCTCTCTCAGTGTTTCATTTCTGTGTAGATATCTGATATTATGCCCATGGAGTTGAGCTGGAGTCTGGATGGGAGACGAGAAAGCTGAGAGTACAAAACAATCATGTTGGCACAGTTCTAGACTAATGGTCTGTAGCTAGAAAATAGTTTAAGCATTTCGTCTTGCTGTTGTGGTGAGGATCAGTATACTCAAGGCCTAATAGAGGGCTACAGAACCTATTGGTCATAACAGGGAAACAACCTTCATAATTTCTTTTTTCATCCACATTCTTCTATATAAAATGTGAAGAAGCCTCATGAACATATAGCTGTGAAGTGCCTAAAAGAGACAAGTTTTTTCTTCTTTGAGATGAAATGTCAAGTGGAAGCATTGTCTGTACAGTGGGTGATAATTTCTCAGAGAAGTGAGGATGCAGAGAGCAGACAGCTATGTAGTGAAGAGTCCCTGAAAACTAGCTGTGGTTTTGAGTCACTAATTGCACCTTAAACCTGAGCTTGGCCTGACATTATGTGCAGCTCTTAGCACAGATGTAACAGAGAAATATATCCCATTCAGTGTTTCCTCTTTTAGGGCTTGCCAATGTTGTGAAATCCCCAGTGGTGATAAATGTCTTTGAATTTAAGTTAAAAGGATCAGTACATGTTCAGTCCTTTTCTTGTAAGAACTGAGTCAACTGGCTTGCTGCAAATCAGGTTCCAGGGCAGTGCTGGTAGGGAATTGTAAATCTTCTGGTGGGCAGAGGCTGAAAATCCCCCTGATTAACATTGGTTCAGGTAGGCTCAGATACAATCCTGGGACAATGCAGCAGTTTGGCTTTGTGCACCAGAAAGCTGGACTTGGCTTGGCAAGGAGTGTCTGATTGAAACCCTATACATCCACAGTGAACCTATGCATGCCAGCTACAAAACAACAGTTTTCTATACTTTTCTGCTCTGCAGCACAACAAAGTGTGCTGTGCTTCACTGGTTGTCTATAAATACGGTTAAGTTCAGGACTAGAAACATCACTGGGGAGAGCAAAGAGCAAGTAACTTCTGCACCACACCTGTACTACAGTTATGATAACATTCACACCCATTCAGAATTTGGCCTGATTATTTTGCTGGGCAGAAAAAAACTATTCCCAGAGTAAGTTTATCCTTAAATTTTGAACTTTGTTCCTGCTTCTTCAAAGATCCTATCTCAGCATGCTAAAA